>JAODKT010001744.1:39882878-39930419 GCA_027576195.1 Cossypha heuglini
AGCCTGCCTTGTCTCTACTCCTGGGTCCTCTCTTAAAAGAAATTAAAATTGGCAAAAACCCAAGTCACACTGTGACACCCTGCTGCTCCTCATCCCTCTTCTCGCACCTCCCTACAGCAAAAAGTACTTCTGTGCTGACCGTGGACAAGTGAACATCTCCTCTTGCACCTGGGCCACAGTAAAAGCCATGGATTTGGCCTTAGCAGCATCTGTCAGAGTTTATCCTTAGCTTGTGCACTGAAAGCCTTCAGAGCAGAAGGAGCACTGTCCCAGGCTCCCTGTGAAACAAGGCACTGAATACTTAACTAAAATAGACCAATCGTAATTCATTGCTTTTGTTAATCCATTGTAATTCATTCAGATTTTGTGCTGCAAGCAGAACACTTATTACACAGGCTCTCTGCAGCCACATTTCAAAGCATGATACCACAACTGAAAACTAGCTGATGGGAGAGAATTAAAGTGTAACTGGCTCCCTTCCTTCCTCTTCAATCACATGCTCTTGCTTCCCATGTGACACTCCCTCAGTGCCCTGGCAGACTTCCCACTTACTCGCCTTTTGATGACAGGCAGGAGTTTCAGACCCACCTGCCCACCCCAGTGCAAGGAATGCATCATCATCCCCAAGTGACAAGCACCATGGCCACCAGCGTGGGCAGCCACACTCTGGAGCACAAGGAAGCTGCTTCACTCCCCCCTGGCTGGTGTGAGCTGAGGGCTGAGGAAGATGACATTCTGCTAAGGGCAGCTCCCTCGAACTCGCCCAGGTTCAAGGCAAACAACTCTCAGCAGAGCCCTAGTGATGCTCCTGCTTTCACAGGCAGGGGAGGGATTCTCTGGCACCTGGTGTTCTAAGTCCCAGACAGGATTGAGGCTGCATATCCATGCTCCATATGCATGGAGATGCTCAGATTTAGGAAGACTGGTTTCATGTGCTTTGGTTGGAAGATGACATCTGGGAAGAGACAGCAAGTTTCAATGTAAAGACACAGTCGGGATACGCAGCTGGGAATGGGATTGACACTTGTGGATAGGAAATGTAGAATTTCTGCTTGGCATTCTTATCTATGCATTCCACATGCCCACTTACCTTATTTTGTAGTGACTTAGTTTTGTTTTCTTCTTTTCTCTTACTATTATTGTACTTCAGTCATGGGTTCTTTCTGTGACATTTTTTGCTCTAACTGGCAGTAAGGCAAAGATCTTTTTCCCCCCATTATCTTTCCCCATTTCTCTGTATCTTTTCTCTATTTATGACAACATACTGATTTCACTTTCTATTTTTCTATTTTGCTTGTTACTGATGAACTGTAGGATCAAAAATACTCTCCTAGGACAGCCCAGCAAAGGCTGAAATCCATCTGCATTCATTGGGAATTGAAATTTTACTAAAATAGGTCTTCTCTACATCCTCTGCCCTTTGCTTACCCATTTTATCCTGGTTATCAGTTTTTTGTAATACTTGCTCAACACTGCTGATTGCAGAGCAGGTGGTTCTTGCCTGCGTAACAGATGGTTGCCTTTCAGGGACCAAAGTACAGCAGCTGAAGTTCCTATCTAAAAGGCACATAACACATCTCCCCAGAAAATTTTCAGGGAAATAGAAACTGCCCCACCAAGTTGTGGCAGATAACAATCTGCAGATTTTTGGGAAAAGAGTCCAGGAGTATCAGCAGGTATGTAGGTACCATTTACCTACCATCTGACGTGTAAGACGTGAATTTCTATGTAATAATGTGATTATTGTATAATAATAATAATGTAATTATTGCTGTGCAATAATTACACTGTAGCCACAAGTGAATATACATACTTAGGTCAACCCTGCCTTAGCTGTATTCAAAACTGAACCAATACATCTACATGCCAATCTGCCATAATTTAGATGCCCTGTCAATGAAATTATGCCATCCATGAACAACTCACATGGAAGCCACCCTTTCAAAATGAAATATCCTCCTACACACCACTTTCCTTTTCATGGAGTCTGGCTTTCATAAAAAATGTTGGTTCCCACAGGGCAGAAAGGATGCTAAGCAGAACACTCCCTGTTTGAGTACAGTGCCTTACACAGTCTGCTTGCTGTCAATTTGCAGCCCGTGTTTGTCACAGTGACCCTGCCCCTCTGCATAGCCCGCTGAGGAGAAAAGCACTCTCAGAATCATTCACCTAACAGCAAAGACAGCTATTTCCACTCTGAGGTGGAAAGGTATTACCTAATGTCATGGCTGTGCCCCAGAGCTACAGCAGGACTGTAAAAGATTCAACACTTTCTGCAACATTCACAGCATACTCAATAGCATCTAAGAAAAAGCTCAGAGACCAGTTTCCCCCAGCAGTACCATGTGGCAGCAAGGCTGAGCTGTTTGCACAGCTCACAAGGAGCTTTGTCACATTGGCAGCAATATTGTCCTTAGCTGTGTTTGCTCTGGACTCTCATTGTCACAAAGGGCAGGAAATTGGTTCAGCTCGGCAATAAACCACGATCCCTCCCACTACTGAAGGCGAAACACACCATGTGGAGAGGTGGGGGAAGACAAAAGGGAGGAGGAGGACTGGGAGTCTGTAGCACTTGCATCGTGTTTGAACATTTTGTGTTCTGAAACTGCAGCTCTGAGGCACAGCCAGATTCACAGGGCAGTGGAGGCAATGCCCCGTGCAGAAACAAATTACTTGTTGAATTGCTGCCATCTGCATTTCCTCGGGAGACTGAAAGACTTCTGCTGGTCAATGCATTTTGCTCCATCCAACGGGCACAGTGCAGCAGGGGCTTCTTGTGCCTGGGTACAGTCTTCTTAACTCCCTTTGACTCATTTTTTCTTCCAGGTCCCAAGACAAGAACTAAATGGAAGCATATCTTTCCATTTCTACTCTCCTACAGAGCCACCCACCTAACAGTCCATGAAATGAGGGCAGAAATTCTAGCCAGCAGACTCAGCAGTGTTTCTGAAGCTCAGGGATGCTGTGATGTGTAAGACACTTGATGCTGAGATTCCTCCTGGCATCAGATCTCGCAAAATTCCATCATAAGCAGAATTATGGACTCACTAAGACATTCCCAGGAAGACCAGAGCCCAGGGTATTTGGTGTAAGTGGATTCCCAAGGAAGAGTCTCCTTAATCAGCAAATAGTCTCCTTAACTCAGCAAATCTTGTCTATGCTCTGAATTTCTTATACCCTGAGAAAGATTTACCGAAGCAGATCATTGTTTCTTTTCTTAATGGATTCAGACAGATTGTACCTTTCACTTAAGGTGTGGAGTTCTGTCAAAATAACACTCCTACCTGCTACCTCAGGATGAATTTAGCAGCTAACCATTCCACATGACCTCTAGTTAACTTGAGGGCTTGTGTTTCTGGCCCTCATCCCTAGCCCCTCCCCTGCAGTAAACTGAAGTCATACAACAATTCTTTATCTTCTCCACTCTTCTTCTATTAGTAAATTGATGCAACTTGACTTGTTGAGGACATTACACAAAAATGAGGGTATGCAGAATTGTATGACCATACAAATTCATTATTGTGATTGTCTTCTCTGTGACTTCGTCAGCATCTGGTATTGATATTCGTCAGTAAATGTCAAACCCTACAGTGGTTGTATAGTTTCCTGTCCTTCTGTGTACAGTTAATGCATTGTGCATTGTAGAACACATTCATTTTTTGAATGAGACATGCCATTAATAACAGACAGATGGTCTGGTGATAGAATTCATTTTAGTATGTGAGTAAGAAATCATCCAAGATCAAAACTGACAACTTTATTTTTTGATGCTGTGTCATTTGTAGTATTCCACTGCATTTATTCCTTTTGTGGCTAATTGATCATTCTCCGCGCTGAAGTCTTAAAGATGAAGTTCAATCACTTCTTTTCATGCTCTGCAACCCCCTTTCCCTGCTCTATTTCCTTAAAACTGTTCATGCTGGCCCAAGAGGCAGTGGTATACACAGGAAGATGAAAAGCAGTTTGCAGTAACTATTTTTTTAAATTTGGCCTTGCTCTTCAGAAGGAAAAGGCACAGCAAAATGTCACAAGGCCAAGCAAAATTAAATCATACAGGCCCAAAGTGCTCCTGGCTCTGCACATTGGACTAGATTTGTGTAGAAAGGAAGTGTATGTTGCAATAGGGTAGTAATAACCTCTGTACACAGAAGGGATATGGTCTATGATCAACAGCAGGTCAGTAAATTGCAGAACAAGAGCAAGCTGTGAGAGAGCCAATACTTCAGATATTGCAAAAATGTGTTTTAGCAGCATCAGTATACATAATAACTTCTTTCAATTAGTATGATTGTTTTATGATTTTTTTTCCTAATTACTATGAAAAACTATCACAGCTACTCGCTAAAGACATTGTTTTATAAGGTGGCAGACCCTATAAACATTGTGGTCTATGTACTTAATTTCATTACTAGCCTGTTGCACATGAAAAAAAGATTTCTATTCCTTGTTTAACATACAATTCTTTCTTCTCTTGTCGAACTCATGGACTTATTTATAGTTTTTAAGTAAGTCTATATGATGGCCCAAGCTTCTAGTACTCAAATAAGCTGTGAACTGCTTCTTAACTTCTTTCTCCATATTCTTCCCTTTACTGCCTCTCAAAAAAAATCAGACATTCTCCAAACTCCAGCAAACACAATTTTGTGAAAATTATTCTCCTGCACACACAAATCTATGGGAAGAACCAGTGAGACAGAGGAACTTGGTGGGGTATCTCCCAGGACATTTATCATAGAGGGCTCTGCTGGCTTGGGGACTTGCACAATGTTAAGTTTAGACTCTCCTAGTGGTGCCAGGATGAGCCTCTCCAACATGTCCATTTCAAAATAATTTGCTGAATTTTGTTCTAGGTACCAGAAGTCTGATGGTACCCGAGTTCTTTCACAATTGGAAACTGCACTTTAAGACACAGTGATGTGTTAAGCGGTCCAGTGCAATCCACTGCAATAGCCAGCATGTGAGACTGTGCTAGGCAGAATATGCATTTCAGAACTGATGGCTCACATTCTATTTGCATGTTTTGAAAAGCACAGCAATTGCGGATGCAGCAATTCACAGACTCAGAATATCCTGAGTTGGAAGGGACCCATCAGGATCATTCTGTCCAACTCCTGGCCCTGCACAGCACCATTCTGGAGAATCACACCATGTGCCTGAGAGCATTGTCCAAACTTTTCTGAACTCTTGTCATGCTTTGTGCTGTGACCACTTCCCTGAGAAGCCTGTTCCAGTGCCCAAACACCTTCTGGGTGAAGAGCCTTTTCTGATAATCCAGCCTAAACCTCCCCTGACTCAGTTTCATGCCATTTTCTCAAGTCCTGTCACTGGTCACAAGAGTCAAGAGATCAGTGCCTGCCCCTTCACTTGTGAGGATGTTGAAAACTGCAATGAGGTCTCCCCTCAGCCTCCTGCAGGCTGAACAGAGCAAGTGATCTCCAGCTGCTCCTCATACAGCTTCCCCTCCTGACCCTTCACCATCTTCACTGGCCTCCTTTGAGCATTCTCCAAAAGCTTAATGTCTTTTTTATATTGTGGCAGTGCCCAAAACTGCCCCCAGCACTGGAGGTGAGGCTGCCCCAGCTCAGAGCAGAGTGGGACAATCCCCTCCCTTGCCCAGCTGTGATGCTGTGCCTGATGCTCCTCAGGACAGGGTTGGCCCTCCTGGCTGCCAGGGCACTGCTGGCTCATGGACAACTTGCCAACGACCAAACCCCCTGGTCATTTTCCATGGAGATGCTCTCCAGCCTCTCATTCCACTCATTCCTCTCATTCTATACACACACCCTGGGTTGCCATGGCCCAGGCACAGAATCTGGCACTTTCCCTCACTGAACTGCATACAGGTGATTCCTGTCCAGCCCCCTCATTCATCCAGGATTCTCTACAAGCCTCTGAGGGACTAGACAGCTTCTCCCAATTTAGTGTTATTGGCAAACTTACTTAGCATCCCTTCCAGTCTTGTGTCCAAGTAATTTATAAAGATGTTGAAGAGCACAGGGCTGAGGTTGGAGCCCTCTGGAACCCCACCATCAGACAGGTCACCAGTCTGATGTCACCCATTCAACTGTAACATTTGTGCCTGATCCGTGAGCCAGTTGCTCACCCACCCCATTATGTGTTTACCCAGGTGTGTGCTGGATGTTTTGTGCTGAAAGTTACTGACAGAGATAGTATGGAAAGCTTTACTGAAACCCAAAAAGATTGTATCACCTGGCTTCCCTTGTTCAGCTTGGTGGGTTATGTTGCTGTAAAAGGAAATCAAGTTGGACAAGCAGGACTTTCCCCTCACGAAGACCTGCAGGCTGTGACAAATGACTGGGTTGTTCTCCAGGTGTTTTTCCGTACTCCCAGAATAATCCTTTCCACAATTTTACTGGGCAGTGAAGTGAGACTTCACTGTAGTTTTTGGAATCTTCTTTTCCTTCTTGAAAATTGGGATAACATTCACCAGCTTTCAGCCAGCTGGAACCTCTCCAGATTCCCAAGACTGCTCAAAAACTATTGTGAGAGGCTTTCTGATGACTTCAGCCAATCTTTGATGACTCCTGGATGAATCCCATCAGACCCCATAGATTTGCAGGCACCCAGCTGGAGCAGAAGATCCTGTACAAGTTTAGGGTCAAAAGGAAATCGTTCTTTCTCGTAGCCATGGTCCTCCAGGTCAGGTCACTGACACCCCCCTGGATCCATGCTGAAGACAGAGGCAAAGAATGCATTAAACACCTCTGCCTTGCCCTGTCCCTGTTTGCATCCTCATCCTGTAACACGCTGATGTTATTTCTACACTGTCTTTTGCCATTAATATATTTGAAAAGACTGTTTATTGCCCCCATTTCTGGACAGCTTCCACTCCAGCTGAGTTTTGGCTGCATAAATTTTCTCACTACAGTGGGAAGCAGCATCTCTGCATTCTCCCCATGTTACGTGACCTAACTTCCACTGGGCATATACTTTACTTTTTGCCTTTATTTCCAAGAGAAGATTCCTGCTCAGCCAAGCTGGTCTCCTGCCTCATCTGCCTGACTTCCAACATTTAGGAATTGCCTGCTATTGTGAGCCTAGGAGGTGATGTTTAAAAAGTGACCATCACTGATGGACCCCAGCATCTGCCCAAACATTTTCCCAGAGGATTTTACTTACTAGGTCTGTGAGCAGTCTGCTCTCCTCATGTCCAGAGCTGAAGTTTTGCTGGGGTTTTCCCTTCCATCAACAAAGATTTTAAATTAAACCACTTCGTGGCCACTGTGGCCAAGACAGACACCCATCTCCACTCACAAGATCCTCTCTGTTGGCAGGCAGTAGGTCAAGGAGGGAATCTTTCCCAGATGGCTCTCTTCACTTCTGTAAAGCTGTCACCAAGGTTTTTAAGAATGTTACAGCCTGGGTTGTACCAGTTGTATGATGGCTTCCAGTTGATTTCTGGTAAGTTGAAGTCCCCCATAAGGACAAGGGCAGTTGATATGGAAGTGTCCCCTAGTTCTCAAAGAATCATTGATAAGGGAAGATCCTTATCAATGTTAAATAAATACTCTACACCTACCAAGGTTAGCAAAGGCTAGAATTGGACAAAAGCTGCAGCAGTGCCACTGCTCCTGAAAAGCCAAGCCTGTCATCTACTGCACATGTAAGGCTAAATAAAAAATTAGGAACTCCATCTGTTCTTAAGCATGCTATCATTCTTAAATCAGTTGATAAGCACTGCAGGCATGCAAATCACAAATTGGTTGCAAGGAAATACATCTGAAAGTCAGAGGGTTGTGTGCACCACAGTGTGAGCTGTGGGAGAAGCAGGGTTACAGCAAGATAGAGAACCTAGAGTTGTAGGCAGTAGTTGAAAGCAAGACAGGAAAACAGAATCACAAGAGAGTACACAGGATGCAGTATCTGGTAGCAGTGATATGATTTACTAGAAGCTAGCAACAGAAATTGTCAGCTAATTATTGAGAACACCAGGAGACTCACAAGCAGTGATATCACAGGCTTGTGAGCAAAGAGAGACACTGCACAGGCTGAGGAAGAGAGTGAGATGCTGTGCCACAAAGGCAGGGAGCAGACAGCAGATCAGGAAAGAGGAGGAGGGCAATTCTGCTTTTCAGGCTAGGACTGGTCATGGCCAAACTACTGATGATCCAGGAAGCTGCTCTGCAATATACTCGCGTGCAAAGAACGTGGCTTTGCAAGTATCCGAGCTCACAGATTGATGCCTTTCCCTTTCCCAATGTCTCCCTAATCCAAAAGGTATGTCTGTGAACCTGTATAAGGATTCTCAAAAGCACAAATGAATCTTCAAATATGTCTGAGTACCAAAAACACCTACTGCTGATGCACCTATTAAATGTCCTTTGTAAATGAAAACCTCTTAAGTAACTACATCTGTTTATTTAGTTTACATTATCTTAAAACCAAAGTCACACAACTCTTCTTCTTTCTTTTTTTTTTTTTTTCTGTTTCATTACCAGTTTCTTGTGTGACCCTGGCTAATGAAACCATTATAATTCAGGATGCATCATTTACTACTGTTAGGGCACTGCAAAAGTGTAACATATATTCAGCTGATACACAGTACAAATAGTATGCCTAAGCAGCACCTTCATCCCTGCAAATTTTCTTCCAGCTAAGTAAATAAGATCTTTAGAATACTGACCTTTAGGCTACGCTTTGAGTACACTGAATTCTCACACTCCCAAAAATATGGTACAGCATTTCAGATTAGTTTCTTAGGCTCTCTCAACATAACAATAAAGAAAAAGTTGTGTGCTACAGTTAAGGTGGCAAAACACCCCCCTACAATACAAGTGGCTGTTGCCAGCAATATTGCAATTTGCATGATCACACACAGAAATATGCCCAGTAATAAAAGAAAACAATACACTCAGAGAAAGAACAATACCTCAGAGAAAGAACAGGACAAATTTGTGTAAGTGTACATCATACATTTATTACCGAACAACTCTCTCAACTCCAAAATTGGGCACAGGGATTAAAAATAAAAATTCATTGCACTACCTAGTAAAGCATTACTAGTAACTCTCATAAAAAATGTACAAATTTTGTTAAAAATTTATCAAGCCTTCAAATGATTTGGTTACAGATATTTATAATACATTTAAAACTACATGTTAAATGATACAATAGCATATGATTTAAAGAAAACACTTAACAAAATATGATTCCAACAAAAACCATAAGCTTTCATAATAATTAGCAAGTCTGAAACACAAGTAGCAAAATGAGGTAACAATGTACCAAAGGAAAAAAACACAGTTTTTACAAAGGCCCAGAGATAACTCAGTTGAAACTGTTTTCTACAACTAAAATTAAAACAGTTGGTAAGTCTCATCCCAAGTATCATGCATTGTATTAACAGCTCTGAAGTCACATTCAAGAGCCTGTAAAAATGATGTACAACACACGGCCTCACTTCTTTTTCTAAAGAAAGCCGAAAAATGAGACACTGGAATTATCTGTAGGCCTTGATATCCACCAAAATGTCAAATTAAATTGACAGTTTATGCAAAAAACACAGCAGTGCCAATATGATAAAGCAAACATATTGGAGGTTGGATAGTTTTTTTTTGCTTTTTTTTTTTTTTTGACAAAAAGAGTCATTGGATGGCAGAAAGGCAATGAACATAAAAGTGTTGCTGAATTGAGGTGCTGTCAGGCACCACGGCAGCTGTGCATAATACATGGCAGTTAAGAGCTGAACATAAATCCCCTGCCCTTGACAGTCACCACAGAGGATGTGGTTGTAGCCTGTCTGAGCTGATTCAAAACATAAGCATGTGTGCTCTTTGTACACACTAACTACGGGAAGCAAGTCCACATTCATCCATGCAAACCAAAGAACCATTCCAGAAGAGATGAGCCATAAGAGTGCAACAATTAATTGTAGGATTTTACCAACCTAGATCCGCCATCTCCAAGATCTCCCATGGTCTCACTGAATTTTAGCGGGGGAAAAGGGACATTTCTCCAGTTCCAGAAAGACAACTACTTTCCCTCAGCTTCAGAAGTATGTGTCTTGTTCACTTGTATCAAGTTTAGAAAAAGTACCCTCTTTCCATGCTTTGAACTGAATACTAAATACAGAAACATTAGTCATGTTTAAATCTGTACATGGATTTTTTTTCTTTTGCAGTTATTTAAAAGAGGCTAAGTTTTGTAAGACATACGTGGCATATGCTTTTTAAACATGATTTTATTTGTTAAAAAAATAAATTTTATTACATGTAATTTAACCTGCTAGGTGATATTGTGAAAAGTCTATTCTTTAACTCCACGGGAAGAGAGGAAAAAGAAATTCTAATATTTTGAAGTGGAAGTAACAGCATTTTTATTTATTTTAGTGTTCCTAAGTAAGGTATGGAAATCTTCACTGTTTTTGAGAACTATCTGCATAACTAAACATAGGAAAAAACATCTGAAACAGGGAAAATTTGTGCTTTTATTTAGCTGCACCAAGAGCTGTAACTGGTTTGTAAAATCTTCAAAGAGGAAAACGAGCTTGGAGAACATCTAACGCTGTTTGAAATTTTAACTGATACTAAAGCATAGCAGCATACAAAAGCATCAGAAATAATAAGGAATAAACTTAAAGCTGAAACTGGCAGCAAGTTGTAGCAATACTGGTAATTGTGCCACTTGTGCTGCTGCAACCAAAGTAATGACACTAAATTTATTACAAGAGTTTCATTGCAAAAAAGTGCATACTTTTAATAACTGTGGAATATGCAGACCTAAACATGCTAGAACACATCGGACACGTTAACAGTGTGAATGTTACAAAGAAAACTCATTTTTTTAATGGCCCAAAAGAAATATTATTCAGAGCACTTGAATAGACATTATCCCCACATTTCACAGCACTGTTCAGGAAAGTATTCCAAATTTCTCCTCTAGTGGAGCACTCTGGAAACTTGATTGCAAAAACTTAGGGAGTTCCTCCTTCCTATTACACTCATCATGAAATAAGGAAGGGAAAGAAGCAGCATCAGGGCAACTGAATTCTGCAGGTAATGACCAAAACCTACCTCCTCTTGTTATAGGATGAAAGAAATATGAAATTCTACTTCTCTGAGAAAACGCTAAAAAATGTATTTTATTCATGAAGTTGCAGGAACAAAATTGTAACCTTTTACAAGTTATTTTAGTTACATACCAGCTTCCTTGTAGATGACAAAGATTGTATGTGATTAAAGCCAATGTTTATAAGCTAAAAGATGATGTCCTTAGCAAGTACAACGGGCAAAAGCTAAGAGCTGTTCCACAAGACCAGGACACCCTCAGTGAACTTTCTGCTTCCTTTCATGGAAGAAACACATAACTGGCAAACCCAGCTAGAAAAATTTAGAAGGAAAACAGAAAAGCATTGATATTCATATTAGCAATTGAAAACATCAATATTGCTAAATGTGATATTGCAAATCTACATTGATAACATAACTTGTAAATCAGCCATTAAAAAATCTGGACTTTGTAACATATGATAAAACCCCCAAAGTTACTCAGGTATGAGCAATCAATGCATTCTTTAGTGGTACACACTTAAAGCCTCCAGTGAAGGGGAAGCATAACAGCTGTTTGTTTGAATAGTAGTAGGTAGAAAGGTCTTTACACCTGTAAGTACGTTGGGGACAAAATACTAAAAGTCTGTAATTGCTGCACCCATTGCATTCTGTGTGCAACTGCAAACACAAGGAAAGGAACCAGTGTACAGTACTAGTACTGTTTAAATAACACACAAGATTATACATTGCAGCATAATTATTACTACACACATACGTTCTCAGTACATGCTGGTATATAGGTTCTCAAACACGCACGCACACCTGGTCACAAGCACGCTTCACTCACCTTCCCACAGGCAAACACACACTCACACTGTTCATCCCCACTCACAGTATCTGAAGGCTCTATATAAGGTAGATTGCTATATTGTTTGGAGCTACCACTTTTTTTTCCTTTTTCTTTTATATAAAAGCACATGCTAAAAGATCACATCCACAGTAATCTCGCAGCAATACTCGGAATGATCACACAAAACCCAGGGAATGTTAGTGCACACACAAAATTAAGCTAAAAAAAAAATCTTTGGAGTTCCAATCACACTTGTTAGTATAACAATCCTGTAACTGTGAAGACTAGTTATAAGCTTTATAATTGATTAAGTCACACAGTGCAAAGTAAGGTCCATTGACCCTTTCGTGTAAAGGGTAGGCTGGAAGCCACATGGGTAGGTAAGTTCAATAGAGAGTTCATATATACATGTGACCAGAAACAGCCAAACCAGATTTGTGCTCTTAGATTGGTCATTCTGAATCACGATGCACTTCCGAAGCATCAGCTCTACAAATCGGGCAGGTACGATTTGCCTGTAAAACCAGGAAAACAAGAAGGTTAACCAAACAGGCAAATACATTCTTAAAGTAACGTGTACGTGATACTGACATCTGTGACTGCAGAAGAGCAATTCAAGAGAAGATAGAATGTGCTTCTGCCTTTCCTTATTTTGTTTTGTTATGTTTGAATGGTGTGATGAGTTTGCCAATTGAAAATTAAAAAAAAATAAAATAACTTTTATCTTTAAAGAAAAGGGAGACAATAAATAAGGCTCTAGCTAAGTGACGGTGGTTTCATTAACGCAGATTCACAATTACACTATATTGCAGTCAGATGGATGCAACTAACAACCTGTCCTGTATGCTGCAGAGAAACCCACCAAAACAAACTGAGACACCTACGGCTGCAAATAAGCATTTTGTGTGAGGATGTCATATTGTCACAAACTGTATTGATCAGGAATGACATCATACTTTGTTTATTCAGTTATCATCACAGAAAACATCATACAGATTTGGTCAAAGCTGAAAGCAAACCAGGGGAAAAGGGAGGGACTTTTGGTAAAGCAGAAGGGGAATACAAAAAATAAAGAAAAAAATAAAAAATAAAGAAAAGATGACCCAAGCAGGTATTCAAGTAACACACACCAGCAGGCCTAGATTCAGCTCTTCAGTAAAGCACACACTGAAAATATGTCCTAGCTTCCTTAAAAAGTAAGACAGATAAGAAATAATATTCCTTAAGGTACTGGGAAAGTACTTCTGCCTTCTCATTCCCCTTTTCAAATAACGGCTAATTTAATATTAGCAAATAATGAGAGAAAGCCCCAGAAAAATACTTAACATTTATGAGTCAATACTTCTCTTTCAAAGGGAAGAGTGAAGAGAGCTCTTCCTTGTCCCAAATTCTTTATTTCATAGTTACCAAAATTGCAGGACCAACTACTGTACTCCAAGTCTTCTAAGGCAATCAGATTTTTCAATGAAAGTACAAGTGAAGAGCATCAAGAAATATAAGTCTGTTGGCCAGAATTCAGAATTCTTTGTCTAATTTTTAAAATCCAAATAGTAACTAATCCAATGAAAGTAATATGTTTTTTATTACTGAGAAACATTATTCAGTAATGGAAGTTAAACTGGCAGTGTATTTTTCCTGTCAATTTTCCTGCTGTCAGCTGTTAGCATTGTCCATAATTTTTACTGCTTTGTAATTTTTGTAAATCATGGATTGGAGTATCAATTAAAATTTTCTTTCTCTCTCTTTCATTAGTAGTTTCAAAATACACTTCAAAATGTCCTCACTCAGTCAGTTCATTCCATGTGCCTGATTCTAAATATAGCCTGGCTAATACAATGTTTCAAATAAAAAGGCATGTTCTTAAACATTCAGTGGATTAATGAATCAAGAGCTATTTTCTTAGACTGGTAGTTAAGTAACAACCACTTGCACCACAGAACAGCATTCAGTAGGAATAATTTCCTGACAGGAATTGCAGAAATAGATCTACTGCACCAGGATAAAATGAATGCTCATGGATACCATACCACTGCTTTTAAAGTAACTCTTCAAGATACTACATGAACATGTGCTTTAAATTTAGTTGCATTCTTGTGTCTTTCATGAAATGAACTCCCCCTCTTGGCACTTAATATGACTCTTGGATGCCAAAAGAGGAGTGTGGGGGACATAATATAGTAATTGTAACTTGCCACCCTTCCAGGCAGACTTAGTTTTGTGGTGTAATTACAGAGTGCTGCACAATAAAATTTTTTTGTATTTTATAGAAATTTATGGTTAAATTTAACTGCATTTAGGAAAATGAAACTATAGCGCTACCAGAATCCTAAAAACCATTGCACTACTTAGGTGTTAGTCCACCAGAAATAAGTTGAAGTATAGTTAGAGCTTGTCTTTTCTTACATATAATACAGCATTTCCTACCTAGCATTTCCTAGTACATTAAATATAAACACAGGTTGTCCTTTTAAGGTTGCTCTAAACCCACAGGGTGAAGACAGGTCATGGTGTCAAGCTCTTCTTTGGAATAATGACTTTTATTTTATTGAAGAACACACTTCTCACGTGTTCATATTTGACTAGAGGATATAGGGTGAGAAGGAGCCAAACACTGTGAAACATGAGAATACTACAAAAAATTAAAGGATAACTTCTCCCTTTTTAATTCTGTTGTTTCCTCCACTGTATTCATCTTCTCTCCTTAAGTCTTTAAGTTTGCTTAAATAGGAATGTATTTTAGCTGAACTGGGGAACCTAACGCACTGTTATAGAACATTTCCTCTTACTTGCTCACCACCTAGAAGGATAGTACTGTCACATATTCCATGCAAGCCACAAAACTTTTTTAGATAGTTTTTTTACTTCTCCATCATCACCAACAGGTAACCCAAGAAGAATATTTTAAAAATACTCCGATTCAATCACTAACCTTTTACTTACATCTGTCACTAAAGTGACATATGATGGAACTTAAAAAAGAATTCATTTGACTCCACAGTTCTAGAAATAGTCCTAGATAACAAATACACTCTTCAAAGAAATGAGATTAAATCAGTAAAAAATAGCAAGTAACTGATAATTTTTTTTTTCTTTTTCTACCTTGTGGAATAACATTACAGGTACTGAAAGCTACAATTTTAACCTTCCCTTGTAGAATTTATGAACCTAATGTTGGCTGGATGATGTGAATTAGGTGGATGTGGACATAATAATACAATCAAGATATATTTAAAAAGCTCTCAAATTCATAAAGGAAAGGACAGAAGCAAAACTAAAGCACAAAATATTTTCCAGTAATCATCACTTCCAGATGTTAGCTTCTTAACTGTAACCAAGTTTAGACAGAGGCTGTAACCAAAATAGACTGGTGTTACAGGTAATTCGTTACAGCTTCCAAAACAAAATAGTTTTTTTTTCCATATACCATCTTTGCACCATTGTAACTGAGACCACAAGGTGTAAAAGTATTGTCTTAGTGATCCTAAACTAAGATGGTTTAACCTTGTCTATCTTATTTTGCACTCAGTTCTGGAATAACAATGTCAATGCAAGTTTTACTAAGTTTAACTGCACCCCTCTACCTTTTGATTGCATATCTTGCATCTCATTCTAAAGACAACCTTTAGAAAATACAACATGTGAAGATCTGATAGAAAATGCAGTTTCTAAGATGGGACAGAAACATTAGTAAAACTATTTCACCGCTAGAATAGCGGACCATGATTATGAAAATAGGCTAAACTAAATCTACGTTTTTCACTTTGCAGTTCCAAATTCTATTGTCAGTTCATTAGCAATTGAAAGGACTAACTCTTAACTTTAAAAGAAACATATTGAGTCCCAAAAAAGATTAAAACACTTATCTGACTCCTGAGTACGAAGACAGGTAAGAAAAAAGCATTAAGAAAAAGACAAACACGCAAGACACTTTCTTGACATGTTCTTCTAACTTCAGAAATCTGCAGATCAGGGGTTCTATGAATCACAGGTGTATTTTTTTGCATTAATAGCCTGGAAGGGATGTCTTTAAAAAAGTCCACATAATAAACCTACAGCATTCACTATCTCACAGGCCATGTCAAATGACATTTTCATTTTTTCTTTTTTTTTTTTTGTAAAGTAGAGAGAATACTATTCCTGGATACTCACTGTCCACACCACAAATGACTTAGAGAGTTTCATGTAATGAAAGATTGACACATGTAGTGTGGATGCTGCTCGAGAAGAGGCGGGAGACACTGAAGAACATCACTTGGATACATATCAACTCTACTCTTAATTTGTAGTAAGTGAATAAAACTGCCTATGTCTAGCAGAGAAAAACTGGTAATATTATGTGGAGTGTGGCTTTTCAGTATGACAATAAAACAATCATCCTCTTGCTGATTCTTGAGCATGTACGTGAATTCAGATAGTTTTGGACCATTTCTACCAAAAATTATGAGCCTTACAAATAGTTACACTGGCCCTAAATTTTGTAGAAGCTTTAGACTTAGACTACCATGGGTACTGTAGCCAAAGGGCAATTTCACATCTCATTTTTTCAAATCTCTCTCATTATTCTTGGTATCTTCTCAGCAAAAAATTACTATCAATATTGATTTGACTTTTTCATTTTCTGCAGGCAATATTTTAGCACTTGCACAAGATACGACATATTTATGATGCCAAAAAGGCAAGGGGCTTTTATCTCATTTTCCAAGACAACAAACACCATCTGTAATTTTCTAGGGACCACATCAACACAGGATCACTGCAGTTCCTAATGCTCCACACAACAGACTAAACAGATTAAAGCAGAATAGAATAAAATAGTCAAAAAACTGAAGCAAGATGGGAATCAATACCTTGCTGGCAGTATATATGGCAAAATGCAGCCTGCAGAAATGTCTGCTATTATCTACTTGTATTTCTTGTTCTTCTCACCTTCTGCTGCTATTTAATCAGTGCTCTTACTGGGCAGTCCTGATTCTTGAGCCTTTCTTTTTTGCTCAAATTCTCTTGGATGGGTAAATACATAATACATGTGTAAATAAATATACACATGTAACCACTTTATTTGCCCCAGAAACTAAAATTAAACAAAAAGTGGGTAAGGAAATGTGCTGGTACTCATTCTCCCTAGGCAAGCTAGGTAAAACAGTTGAAGCCACCATCATTATCAATCTCTGTATCATAACTCCTATATTATTTACTTTTTTCAAGTATTTTTTTCATGTCATGTATTACTCAAAT
Organism: Cossypha heuglini; assembly: GCA_027576195.1. Taxonomy (NCBI): domain Eukaryota; kingdom Metazoa; phylum Chordata; class Aves; order Passeriformes; family Muscicapidae; genus Cossypha; species Cossypha heuglini. Next base: position 39,899,973 of record JAODKT010001744.1, read on the forward strand.
GCACAGTTATTGTTTTAAGCAAATGGAAAACACAGTAAGAGCTGTCAATGAAAACAATTGTATTCATATTAGTTTTCCCTTGCGCCAAATATTATGAAGAAACAATCTTCATCAGTTATTAGAATAATATAATATCTAGGCAGTGCTTCCATTCTGCTGGCATTTGTGAATATCAGAAACATGAAATAAGATGAAATGAAGTGGAACAGCAAAATATCCCCACCCTCTCCTACAAAACTACATAACCAATTTCATCTAAGATAGGATTACTTTTCTTACCTTCAGCCATTTATCAACACACTTGGCATGGAACTCGTGGTTACAGGGTAAGACTCTAAGTAGCTGCCTTGACTCAAAATCACACATGCATACCACACATCTAAAAAAGACAATGAAGTTCAAATGTATTTGCTATGTAAGTACAATAAATATGCAATTCCATACAAAACCTTACAGGTATGATTGCAACACAGTAGCTATTTTACTCCTTCAGTAGCTACAGTGATCTATATCTAACAAGGGAAATTGAGAATTGACTCTGTGGGGTTTTATGGGTGTTTAGTGGTTTTTTTAAATTTACTGTGCTTTCACTTCATAAAGCAAGTATTCTTGCTCTTCTGACCTAGCTGTGACTGCAAGTTAAAGAAATTAAAATCAAGCCACCTAAATTATGGATTTTTGTAAGAGACCAATATACTTACAACGTCTGCTCTGACTGGTGATTGTTTGGATTGAACCTGTAGGATGGAAGCTGCTCAATGTCTGCTTTTGTTAATCCCCGTGGTTTGGCTTCTCCCAGACGTTCTGCCAAATTCAGCAGTGCCTGCAAGACATGGAAACTAGACATTTAAAAATTCACTGATCAAACAGGCTTTGGTTCCATTAGTGCTGGGGACTACCATCACATCTCACTACCCCAGCTTCTAGCACAAAACACCCTTCTACAAAGAAATGTTTAAAACTTTAGTTCTCCCATACAATACAAGCTCCTTGAAAGTCTTCCAGAACTTAACCATCTTTATAATTAGGTAAGATATCTCTGGAATTTCAAAACCCAATTCCCAAGGACCCAACTTCCAATTAGTCCTGTGACTGCATGCACAGCTCAGTAAGTAATTCCCTTCTGAGGGATTGCCTCACCCTTAATTAACTGCTGGTAACCAGAAAAAAACTGTCAACTAATTTATTTCATAAGAATATGCGAATTTGGTCTTATGAGAGAAATCATAAATTTAATGGGACAGTTTATGATTCCCACTCCATGTCTTGGGCAAATTGAATTAAAATATGGAGATTTTATGCACAATCTGGAAAAAAAATACATATCATCAAACTTTAGGTGCTCTTTCGGCTGCTAATTTTTATGTCAATTTTCTGTAAGCCAACTATTGCAATTAAAATCCTTTCAGTATATAATTTGCAATCTGTCATATATTTAACTCACACTCCTTCATGGGGGGCCTAGGAAACAACATCAGTGTGACAGAGAATCAATGCACAGAAAAGATCCTATGAAAGCTGCAAATGGTATTGATTTCTTACACTACTCAACCTAGGGCCCAAATTCTCAGAAGGCATTGCTTCTGAACCACCCCAGAAGTTTTTACAGAAGTGCTCATTGTTAAACTGAGGACATGCAACTACACAGACATCTTAACGGGAGTACAGACACACGGATGCAAAAGTCAGGGTTAAGGATGACAAACTCAAGAGAAATCAAATGGAATCCATTCACTTCAGAACCAGCAAAGAAACAACAGTTGGAACAGCCCCATAATTATCTAGGATACTTAAGAGGGTTCTGCGTCTTTAGATGTGAATTACCATCCCCTCCAGAGGGCAAGAAGAAAAGTCAGTAAGGCAATTTTATAAACATTACATTTAGATTAATTAATTCTATGACATTAAAACTATTTCTGAAAGTTACATTCATAAAACCAGTAACTTACCCTTTTCTTTTGAAAGTACTTCACTTCCGTTTAGCATTTAAAATTAATTAAATTTTGAAAGAAGAAGAGTAGCACGGAGAACATAAAAGTTGAACAATTTAATGATTGACTAGCCTGGAAAGGTGAATTCTGGGAAAGAGCAATAACGAAAGCTAAACACTTCTAATTTCCAGTACTACAAACAAAATCTGAAAGGGCAATTTTTGGATTCTGTCTTCACAGTCACAACATTTATTTGGAAGGCAAAACCAGGATTAAAAGCAAAATATAATAAAATTTTATCTATTGCTTAAGCTAAGATCTGTTTTTTACAGGTAGTTGTAGTTCACACACCAACCTCGTAGTTTTCTACCTCTCCATCTTCCACATCCAACTCAAAGCTGAAAGCTGGTCCAACTGCCGGTGGCACTGGGAGCATTGATCTACCATGAGAGCAAACAAGGATAAGTTTCAGCATCTTGCTGAAGGAAAGCACAGAGGTAAAGTAACCTTTCTGATGCCACTCAAATCAGCATGCTCTCAGAACTGGCAAAAATGTTATGTTTGAAGTCAAAAACAGACATTTGAAGTGAAAGAGTTACAGGAAAAAGCTTTTTCTGCTACTTTCTGATATTGGGAGTGCTGACTTTTTAACAGCATGTGCATTTCACTTGGTACTTTTAACCAAGTTCAGCTTTACTACAAAAACTAATCTTTTAATTATCACAGACTATGGGAACCTAAAACTGACAAAAATTGACATTCTGGTTTACAATAACTTTATTTCTTTAAGTGGATAAAAGACCATCAAAGAGGAATTCTAAGTTCATTTAGATCTCCAACATAAAAGTCTTGCAACTTCTGCAAGCCTAAAATGCACAGTGAAGATAAACAGAATTTACTACTGGACAAACTTCCATCCTGAAGGCAAGCACAAATTCACTTTCTCATGTACTGTGATGTTCATAAAAGCAGATTCCTCTTAGACTAAGAGATCAGAGAGATGTTTTTAATTGTATATTCAGTAAGTCTTTTTACCTCCCAAGGTAGTACAATGGGTCAAAACTTCATCCACACATATGGAAATCACAAATTCAAAGCACTAATACAGTGGAATCAGGAATTACTGTGCCACATTATGTCCTCAATGAATAGGCAAGAAGCTATAACATTACTCTCAGACTGCAAGTTGAAAAGTTGAACAACTTCGCTGAATCAGATTTCTGGTGCCATTTTCATGCCACATCTGACACTATGCACAGAATCTACAGATCTGGTGTCAGTGCTTGATTATTTCCTTGTCAATGTCACCTTTGCCACCAGAAACTTTATCTTTGTTTTCCAAATGTTTAATTCGTACTTCCAATACAGAACACAGAAGACTAACACATGTCATAGACCCAAACCTTCTTCCAGAGACTCTACCATAACACACTACAGGTAATTCCTAAATTTTAATTGTCCCACATCTTTTCCAGAAACAGCTAATCAGAGGCAGAACAGAAATGTGACAGCTGTGACAGAGCAGCACTTCAGCCAGTAAAGAGTAACACAGCACAGAAGTCCCCAGTCTTGTGTTCTATAATTAAGAACCAAACCAAATGTATTCCATAAGTGAAGACTCCTATGACTTGATCCTACAATGTAACCATGCCTCTGTAAGAGTATAATAGAACTATGGTTTAAAATCTGTTGAAGATTTTATCAAGAGCTCAGAAACAAGAGGCTACTATGCCTCAAAATACCTACAAAACTACACTGAACAAAAACTGTTCACTTGTATTTTTCCTTGCTCAGTGGTGTAAGGCTATCCTAAAAAGGCTGAAAAATTTATACAGAAATGGTAAGTTTTCCTCCGAGATAGGTGAAATATGCCTGGTTTCTGGTAGAGACCAACCATAAAAAGTGCCAAGATGTTTGCTGATTTCTTAATAGCCTACATGGAAGCAAATGTACTTTTCACTTACAGCACATAAGGTAATAGGCTGGGATGGTAAGGGTGTGGTGGTATTGGCTGCTGTGATCGGTATCTGCTGCGCCCTGTGAGTCTTCGAGGCATAAAAGGTGGGTAAGGCTGCAAGAAAGAAGAAAATAAGCTTCAACTGAAACTTGTGGAACTGGAACTTGTGTCCAGTTCTTGGCTACCCAGCACAAGATAGACATGGACATACTGGAGAGAGTCCAACAAAGGGTCACTAAGATGGAACTGGAGCATCTCACATGTGCAAAAAGGCTGAGACAGCTGAGCCTGCTTAGCCTGGAGAAGAGAAGATTTGGGGATCTTATCAATGTATATAAATACCTGAAGGGAGGGTGCAAAGAAGATGGAGCCAGGCTCTTTTCAGTGGTGCCCAGTGGCAGGACCAGAGACATTGAGCACAGACTGAAACACAGGATGCTCCATCTGAACATCAGGAAACACTTCTTTACTCTGAGGGTGACTGAGCATTGGCACAGGTTGCCAATGGTCTCCCTTCCTGGAGATACTCAAAAGCTGGCTGGACATAGTCCTGGACACCCAGTTTTAGGCAACCCTGCTTGACCAGATGACTTCCTCTCCAACCTTATCCAGTCTGTGAGCCCATGATTCAAGATTTTCTGTTCTTAATCTCTACGCCCAATAATGAAATCCACTTTGATTAAAGCATTATTTAAAAAACCCAGCCTCTACTAAAATCCAAAAGAATCTCAGCATCAATTTGAAATTACTATTCCCATCTACAATATACAATCGTATCGATTCATGTGAAAAAGAGGTAATATACAACAGAAATCCTTACAAGTTCTTGTATGTTTAGTCTACAGTCAGTATAGTTTGGGAAACAGGACATGAATTGCTGACCCTCTTGTAAATATAAAAGGCGCAGGTACTATTATGCAGGCCTGTGCATAAGCAGTTGAGTAAAGAAGCCCTCTCTAAAAATGAGAACTTTAAAAAAATCTCTTAAAAAAAACTCTAACTTTTAAGCAGTGGTATATATTTACATTCAGGCTTAAAGGCTTTAAGCCTTTCAGGTGTATGTGGACGGTTTAATCAGTACTATTTCTGCAGCTGGACCACACAGAGAGGAACTCAAGCTCCAAGTTTCAATGCATTCATTCCATGGATAAATCAGGGTGCTTTTTTTCATCTTTTACTGAAATGTCTTTGTATTTTCTACAAGTGAAATTCATGTATTCCTATTGAATTCATATTTGAGGGCCTTAAGACTTTTTTATTTTTTAATAAAATATGCTCTAAGTCTTTACTAACATGTTTGAAATTTGAAAGTACAAGAGCCCAACACTCCCAATAACTAACCAAAAATCCCCTAATTTTACAATGGAAACATTACAATTAGGTAGCCATGGTCATACATAAAATTAACATATGAATAAACACAATGCAAAAGAGCCAGGCTCCTTTCAGTTGAAGTCTCAAACTAGACATATCAAATATTAATTTTACTGCTTTGTGAATTCAAAAACATAATTAGAAACTGTTGTGTTCACTGAATGAAAAGGAATCAGAAATGCAGCTATTCCATTCTAATGTTAGTGTAAATAAAGCTTTATAAAGATTTAGTACTACTTTATAAAAGGTCGCATGGTTACTTGTAATGTCTCTCTTCTACTCCCCAGCAATAAATACAAAGCTGAAGCATCAGAGAGAACAAATACTGCAATCTGCAGAAAATGGTACTATGTTCCCCATCTACTTTAACAACCAGACTTAAAAATGAAGGAAGTCTGACTCCAAGCAAAACATGTATGATTAGACTAATAAATCTAACAAGCATACTGAATAAAATACAAGCAGTTTATGGAAGATGCAAGTCTCCTGGACTCCAAAGTGTCTTATAGTGCCTGAAAACTTCATTGAAAACCCATACACCTTTAGATTAGGAGTAAATTGGTCACCTTTCGAAATGGTCGGCGTTTACCTGAACCTTTATAAAAACTACAGCAAGCATTTGACTAGGTTCTGTGATTTCAAGGAGAATAATTAAAGACAAGATATCTGTATATCCCGCAGCCACAGGGCCTAAAATTTAATTATTATTTAAAATTTAAATAACAATACGCCCCTAAAACCAGTGACAACTTGATGCACATGTCAAACAATAAAAAATTTCAGCACCTGTACTAGGGATCTAGCTATTTCTCCCAGCATCACACAGGCAGGACAGGGGGTATTTTGTTTTTTTTTTAGAAAGTGACCCGCACAAAACAACAACAGCAACAACAACAAAATCCTGACCCATTTCAGGACTAGAACAGTTGCAAATAAAAGTACAAGACAAAGATCCTAGAAGCAGCACCACTGGACACATCACAGAAGCACATGATTCAACTAAATCCAACACAGACTTTGTTCTGCACTACTTCTAATTTTATTTTGTGCTGCTGCAGCTGAACTGCCCAATGATCCCCTGAAAGTTGACTTAAATCATGCTTTATAACATGGCTATCTCTATAATATATGGCATGGTGTAAGCCATGGAAGCACTCTACAACTGTTTAAAGAGAAAGTTTTTAAAGTATTCTGGCTTTCCCGAGTCGTGGAAACTCAGTATATGATGAGGAATTAAACTAAAAGTGACAACAGTTTTTCTAAACTGTACTGACCAATTCCTGCAACAGACTATATGACAACATGGAAAGTTTTCTAAGTAAATGCTGCACCACTCTGCAGATAATGTTACTGGAAATAATTTGCTGATGTCATTAAATTACCCTTAACTCAATTAACAAAAGCTTAAAGAAAACCGCACGGTATGCAGCTATTACAATAATGGAATATGATTGCAAGAATGTGACTTTTCAACAAAATGTACTACAGAATAAAGATCAAGGATGTTAATGCAGTATGAAAGAGAATGTAACATAGGAAACAATACTTACTACCCCAAATGACACCTCCTGGTGTAATGGATCATGGGCTAAGAATTGAAGAGGAGCTGAGGGAGGCAACGTTGGTGGATGAGCTGAGGGAGGGTATGTAAAACCTCCTACAGGAAGATGTTCTCCAAGCAATTCTACGTCATTTTCTATCCTTTGAAGTGGCTACAAAAAAACCAGAGATAGCCTTTGTTGCAATAATAGAGATGAAGTTTTTCCCCAATAAAGAACTGCAGTCCCAGCTGTATACTCTGTGCTGCTGTGATCAATTCTATCGTAACTCTGTGAACAATTTCTAGGCCATTAACACTACCCAAAAAAGCAAAGACAACACTACACATTTGATATAAGTTCACCTTTTCCAGCTAGCCGTGCTTACAGACCAGGAATTTATGTGATCTAGCAAATATAGGAGTGGTTGTAATTTCCTGTATCTTGCATTTTTCAGGACAAATATTTGCTCTCCCTCTTGCCAGGCTGCTCTCACTGTATAACTTTGCAAGAGAAAAAAATAAACAACCATAGACAAGAACTGAAATTGTGCCAGAAAAACTGAAAAGTGGAGAGGAATCATGGTGATTCCAATAGATGAAACTGACAATGATATCCAGAAAGCAGATGCTTTCCTAGGAGGGTCATGCAAGCAGTCCTAATAAGCAGTCCTGAGGTTTCAGAAGCATGAGATTCCAACATCAGTTTTGTTGCTAGTCAAATCTATAACATGAGTCCAAAAGTGCCCGAGAAACAACCAGGAATTCTCACTGCTTCATAAATACACCTTTCCATTATTGACACTGAATTCCACCATGTCAAGAAATTCAGCTGAGAAAGCCACCTTGAGGAACCAAAGTAATATTCCGTTTTTCTTTTACAGAACGAACAAGATATTCTTAAACCACTACAATACAAGCTTTTTGGCAGAGCTGATAGCTTAGAGGCAAACTTAGTTAAAAACCTAAGTAAGAAACTCAAGCTAAAGCCTGAGTCCATACATTTTCTAAAGCTAAGTATTGTAAAGATTTCTACCACAAAAAACCCACTTTGTTAGGATAATGGAAACTGTTCTCCCATTACTCTAATGATGTGATTACAATCCTATCCACACCAGAGACATGGCATAAGAAGTCTCAGCAGAGTTTGCAACAAAAAAGCTGTATCCTTTGTTACAGAAATATCTATGTCTTCTACTCACCAGGGCAAACAAATGGACAAGTACTCAGATAACCACATAGAAAGAGTGGTAGGCCAGAACTGTAAACCTGATTTCCCCCTAAATCCAAAACAGTCACATCTTCCCATGTTGCCACAGTCCGTTTCACTAAGCCAAATCTGCTTAAGCAGCAACATCAGTAACTTTCAAAAGCGTAAAGGAAATGTCCTAAAAAAAGGACTGGTCATTTAAAAATTAATCAAGAAGTAATACTTCTTGTATTATTATGTAAAAAAAGAAACACGTAATAAAAGCAACACTGTGCTCTTTTATCTGCTAAGCTTTTCTCTGAGGTGCCTACAATGCTTACACAACCTCCTCTGGATTCTATTCTGCTTCCTGGGAAAGAAATACCTGATGGTGAAGGTAATACCCATCTTTCTGAGAGAAGTAAAAGCCTATGAAGAAACAGCACAGCCAATGATGAAATCTAATGTGAAATACTGAACTTCAGAAGTATTTTTTTATCTTCATACCAAGCATTTACAATTTGAAAGAAAATCCTTGTTTCCTGTATCAGGTATCAGTACTATGTGCCCATCCAGCCCACCAGTTCTACTGGGAGTGGGGTAAGAAGCATTACTTACCGACCGTGACTGCTGTGCTTGGAAAGGAACAAATTGTCCTGGAGGAGGTAAGTGAGGAGGGTGGTGTGTAGAGATATGAGGAGGATGCAAAAGGAATGGGTCACTAGAAATGAGGGGTGGAAATGCTGCATATGGTACAGGTAGGTGCTGGACTGAGCACGCCTGAAGCATCTGAAATAAAATGAAAACAATACATTTTTGTAGCACAAACATTCCCTACACAATATTCCATATTCTATGTATTTATTATGGAAAGATTTAATTGTAACAGAACAGTTCTTTAGCCTTGTTGAAAAAGCCTCCAAAATACACATAAATAGTAACTCATTCAAATACCCAAGAACAGTGATTACTACAGAAGAGGCTCTAGGAAGCAGCATAGTGTGACATCTGCTAGGTGCGCATGAGGTCACCAGGAGTCTGGATTTTCAACACTCCAGGATTAGACAGGCTCCTAAGGGATGAGCAGATACTGTTATCCTAGTTAATTTTATATTCCCCACATATCACCATCTAAACAACATGCCAAAGCAATGGTCTTGCAACCACTTTAAGCTTTAGATGCAGCTAAGGGACTCAGCTGTCAGACTGTGCCCAAAGACCTCTGCTGCCTCATATACCAGGAATAATTCATACAGTCTGCTCCATTTTGCACTTTTGGGTGAGTCCTATGCTCTAAAAGCAGGTCCCTAGAGACAGATATTACAGGATATAGCTCTTTTTCTCTCCTCCTTTAAATTTCTGACACAAAAGCAACTTTGGACAATAATGTTTGAACAATAAAATCATGAAGGCACTGCAGGGCAACAGAAATGTGCTTTGTGGCATTGTTCAGTTGTACTTCCACCTTTACATATGGAGGAGAAAGGAACCTGTATTGTCCTTTTTGTTGTACCTTGATCCAATATGAGACTGTCAGGCATTTCTTTTACAATTATAACAATTACAGGAGCATTCAATTAAGATATTCATTATCAAACCTTGAAAAGAACAATTACCCAGTTTTGATCTCTCACCTTTTTTTTCTTATTAGTTTTTATTAGCACACATTTACATATTGACTATAATAGCATGAAATGGTAAAATGAATTAACTTCAAATTAGATTTCAGTAGTGGAGGTAAAACTACCATCTCAATTTGCTATGATCATGACCAAACATAAACCTCCAAATGCACGAAAACACTAGTAGAATAATTTGATCCAACTACTATTTTTAATTTAAATTTTGCTGACTATTCTTTTCCTTCAGTTACTACATAAGTTTTCTAAAACAAATAACATAAACAAGTGTTTCTATGGTTATAATACACTTGGTACTTTACTAAATTTAAGCTGTCCTCTGAAACAGCTGAAGATAAATTTGCAGGTAGAACATCTCACAGTCTCCTTCAAAACATGAGATTCTTTGGGAAACTCTGAAATAGGATTCTACGTAGTAAAGATTACCATAGCTCCTATATATGTTTGGAAATGTTTGATTTGTGCTATGCCCATGCTATTTTTTAAAGTTAGAGCAAATGAAACTACACTAATTTCCAAGCAGAAAGAAATGTAAATTACTTGTTTATTCATTCAAGTTTTTTAAAAAGTTCTTCAGTTTGGACATATCATAGAATGACCTAGGTTGGAAGGCACCTTAAAAGATCATTTTGTTCCAACCCCCCTGCTACAGTCAGGGACACCTTTCACTAGACCAGGCTGCTCAGACCTTCATCCAACCTTGAATACTTTCAGGGATGTGGAATACATCATTTTCCTGGGCAACTTGTTCCAGTGCCTCATCATCCTCACAGTAAAGATTTTTTTTTCCCTATTATCCAATTTAAACCTACTCTTTTTCAGTTTAAAGTCCCATCTTGTTCTGTCACTACATGCCCTTGTAAAAGTCTCTGCTCATCATTCTTGTAGGCTCCCTTCAAGTACTGGAATTAGGGTACCCCAAAGCCTTTTCTTTTCCAGGCTAACAAACCTAGTTTTCTCAGCCTTTCATCATAGGAGAGGTGCTCCATCCCTCTGATCATCTTGGTGTCCCTTCTCTGGACTCCCTCCAGCAGTTCCATGTCCTTCCTGTGCTGGGACCCCAGAGCTGGATGCAGGGTTCCAGCTGGGGTCTCACCAGAGCAGGGCAGAGGGACAGAATCCCCTCCCTCCCCTGCTGCCCACACTTCTTTTGACATTTGTTTACTTCATAGTTACACATGCAGTGAGAAAGACAAATATTGTTAAAATAACAAAAGGAAACTGGGAAGTTCATAGATGAAGCTGGTGAGCAAGATGACATGCTCAAAGGAGGACATGGGCTACCTTTGAGATGTATTTTTATAGGCTGGAGAAATTGGCCAACAGGAACTATTTAAAATTCAAAGACAAATGTGAAGTCTGGCACTGGAAAAGAATGGATCCACTCCATGGATCTGGACACTCTGAGACTAACTGGCTGCATTCATATTTGTGAAAAAGAAAAGTGGGCTTGTGGTGGACATGTATACAACATTCATAGTGTATTTAGCCACAAAGGCCTATGGCATGCTGAGCTGCATGGCTAAAAAAGCAACTGGTGAAACCAGTGAAGTGATTCTGCCTCTACATTCAGAAACTGTGACATTAAGCTCAAGTGTTGGGCCCAATTTTGGGGGTCCCAGTGTCAGAGACAATGACAAGATGATGACCAGGTCTTGGTGAAAGTGCTCTTGATGAACACTGACTTCAAGAAAACTGCATAAAAGACATGGTATCACTAGACCTGTTCTTCTTTAAAAAGAGAAAACTAAGCAAAAACCTTACCCCTGTGTCACACTACTTCCTGAGAGAAGACAGGAAGAGTCCAAGTTCTCCTCAAGATGCAAAGTAAAAGAGCACAAGGACCAATGGGACCAAGATGCAACAAAGAAAACTCAAGCAGACATACAGAGGAAATTCTTCATCACAAAGACAGTCAAACACTGGGGCAGAAGCTTAGAGGCATTGTGAAATCTCCATACTTGGAAGTTGGTACCTCAGCAAGTGACCACCAGACAACCTCCAAAGCCCCCTCCTAACTTAAAACTATTCCTCAATTTTATGCTTTAACAGAAGAAAGCATAAAGTCTGCCTGCTGATGCTACAGAAACTTAACTGTTTACATTCACTTGTACTGGATCTATTCTCTCAACACACCTGATTAACTGTTGCACATTCAAAATAAAAAACAGAGCTTTACTCCTGTATGTATTAAAACGACAACTGCATTGTTGAATTACAAAATATTTTATGAATTGCGCAGATAATATACTTTTTCAAAGCATAGGGTAAGATTATTAGTAACCACTGGATGGATTTTCCTAAGCCCCAATACAGTTTCAGATTTTTTTCTGTTGTTCCTTAGGACATGTTGCTTTTTTCCTTGCTGAATTTACTTTGTAAGTATTGTTCTAGTCTTTGGGTACTTATTCTGATATTGTTTGTTCCATTAACACCACCACTAAACAGAAGAAAATGGCTGTCTCTAATGCTGCCTCAGGGATACACACCAGCTTATGTAACAGACTTTCACCAATTGACAGGTAAGGGGAACTGATTCTCACAAATACTCCAGACTAGCCACAGCATCCTGCAGACTTGCTGCCTCTCATGGGGATAAACGGCACCCAGGCATGATAAACGCAGATTACCCTTACTCTTCAATAAGCAACCTAAAGAAATAGATGGGTCATATCAAGGGATATATTTCAGTGCCACACAGGCTTATTCATGTCACACAATGCACCACAGGAAAAGCAAAGTTACACACTGCTGGCAGAGACCAACATCATGTCAACATCAAAAGTGTTCACTAGACACTGTACATAGTACTGTGTATGACACAGAAAAACAGATCGAAGCTGGTGTAGTTAGAGAGATCCACTTACTGGGGGAGGCACACTGCAAACTGGAAGGTGCTGGCCACTGAAAACCACTGAGCACCCTGGGACCTGCTGCGTGCTGCAGGCTGGAATGTGCTGGCCTGTGCAAAGTGGTATCCCATGAGGAGCCATAGTTGTCACTGTGTATGAAACAGGAACTGTGCCCTGATGGATCTGCAGCAAAAGAAAAAGAAAATGGATTTAATAACTTACTGCAAAGTCTTAACACTGTTGTACAGCACAGTAAGATAACAAGCTTCTACTTACAGATCAGAAAAATAATATATTCACAAAGAAAGTGCAAAAGGAGGCACACGGTTGTAATTTCCATTCATTAAAATGTTTTTATCAATGGATTGTTATTTATTGATCAGAATTTCTGGGCAAGAGAAATCTCTCAGCTTAAAATGTTAAAACTTCAGTGGTACCTTAGTCACTCAGAAGCACATCAGACTACTAAGCCTGCCTACCCTCTCTTCTCTCCTCCAGGTTAATTCTAATGAAATAAGAAGGCAGTAACTCCAACATAAAAGCTAATCTACAAGAAGCTCAGGAATTTTCTCCGTTCTGAAGGGACTGATACAATATTAACCCAAGAGACTTGTATCTTTTAACAACAAAACTATATTCCAGATTTTTTCCAAAGAGACCGCTCTCGATTCACTTTCAGGCCAGAATTTAAGCTACATTCCTAATTTAAGTAACAGAACAGATAGAAAGCTGAAAAGGAAAAGTTAACATGTCTAAGAGGCAGCAGACCCTAACTATCCAGATTCATAATAGGAAACCATGTAACACAATTTTCTAACTAGTGTCAATCCCTAAAATTTAATAATCAAACCAAGATCCAAAGGTATTCTGGACCTAGAAACTACATGAGATGTTTGTTTACAATTTTGTTGTTGGTTTTGTTTTGTTGGATTTTTTAACACTGAGCAATCTTCTAACATCTTCATGCTGTAATAAAACTGAACAGGCTTAATAGTCAGGCAGCACAGATTAATTGAAACTAATTATTTCAAAGCTCTCTCTTCCGTCATGATCAGCCAAAATAGAACCTTCTTATTTAAAATGGAAAAAAAAAAAGCTCTTCAAGAAGGCGAGAATGAGTAAAGAGAGCTAAACTACCAAACTGGTAGTGTACAGCCAGATAAAGATACCAAAACAGATACACAGATCACTGAACACAGACTAAAATCTCAAATATTAATAATAGACAGAAACCAGTCTCAGGAAAGACACTGAACTTGAACCACTTCTGGCTCTACTACAAAAGCTGGGCATAAGTGCAATGCTGTAAGTGATCCTCGAATGTTTATTGGTCACAATAATAATAAAAAATGACTTCTCAAAACGTCCCTGAATTGAAAAGTAGCACCATGGAAGACCTCAGTCAGTCTTGAAATACTGATATCTGATCGCAGATGGTGTTTGGCAGTGGGATGGAAAACTGTTCAGTCAGACTTGTCATAAACTTACAACATAAAGCAAGAGCATTACCTGATCTCCAGCAGAACTGTTAAAAATGGGAGTTCATGAGACTGCTAGAATGGCATTGGCTTTCATCCTTGCACTTGGTCCCAAATGCAAATACTTCCCTGCTGAGAACTGCTCTGCACACTTAGTATGACACAAAAGGGCTATGTTCCTGCACTGAGTGCAAACCAGCTTTTAAGCATCGATGTTACAGCTGCATTCTGTGCACATGCAGCTTCCAATGTGGACATCGGAATTCGTGCCAGGTCTATTCATGACTATGTAGCAACTAGTGTACTTGTGCTGTAGCCTGTTAGTTTAGTAGACAACAACAAAGGTTACCTCAGCAGGATCACAGAATCATTTAGGTAGGAAAAGACCCCTAAGTTCATCAAGTCCAACCATTAACCCAGCACTGCCACCCCTCAATCATGTCTATAATTGTCAACCTATGTGTCTTTTAAATACCTCCAAGCATGATGACTCCCCTACTTCCCTGGGCAGCCAGTTCCAAAGCCTGGCGATCTTTCCAGTAATTTTTCCTAACAGCCAATAAAACTACCCTTGTGCAATTTGGTGCAATTTATTCTAATCCTGTCACTTGTTACTTGGGAAACCAATGCCCACCAGCTTACAAGCTCCTTTCACGTAGTTTTAGAGATTGGTAAGGTCTTCCCAGAGCCTCCTTTTCTCCAGGCTAAACACACACAGCTCCCTCAGCCGTTCCTCATACAATCTGTGCTCCAGCCCCTTCACCAGTCCCATTGCTCTTCAAGGACATGCTCCATCAGCGCTATGTCCTCCTTGTAGTGAGAGGCCCAAAACTTCTTTTACAGGTCCTCAGTTACAGAATTCTATACAAAGTGCTGTCACAGAGATGAATTATTTACTTTCTGGACCAACTACGTATATAATTTTTTCATATAATTGAAGAAGGAGTTGATTAGGCTTGGAGGCTTAATTCAGTTATGTAACAAAACTACCATGAGTTCTGCTGCTATGTAAACAACCAACTATACGCATTGTGCATTCTACCTCTAAATAATGCATTTAAACTATTTAATGACTCCTAAGCTGAGGTATTTAATGTGAAATAGAATACATAATTAGTAAGTATCATAACACATCTTTATTGCAAGAAACTAGTTACAAAAGCAAAATAATTGCATTTCAAAGGTGTGAGGCAAAGACACAGAGAAACATGCCAATTCATGCATTGATAAATAGTTAAGTATGAATTTTTAAGTCTCAATCTTCTTGATTAGAAGTGTGAACTTGGGTATTTTTCACTGCCTACTGCAATGCTTCATACACGTAATACTCAAGGAAAACCACCACCACCAGCACGACCAGAAAGAAGTCAAATGGACTTTAGTGGTTTGTGACTTTCATTGTCAACTATGAGATGAGGTGAACTATTTGGTGAGGAGAGGGATCTTGAAAATGGTAGGAAAAACCCCCCAAAACCAAACACCACATCTTGAACAGCCTTCTGTTTGTGGTCTAAAAATTTTACCTGATCATGAATGTCAACCATCACTGCATTCTGCTGTGGTGGGTGAGCAGCTGGGTGCAACATACGAGGAGATACATTCGGTGGGCGAAAGGCTCGAGGCTCTTCTATTGCTTGCTGCTGTCCGTAGGAGAGATGGTGATAGTTTTCATCCTGGCTAACAGAATTATGTCTAGACAAACGATCTCTCCTTGCTCTCTGACGTCGAACAGGAGGACTGGAAATGTATTAAAAAAACTAGAGGTTATATAAATGACACAAATCCTTCTTAACTAAAACCTCAAGAGAATCAAATATCAATGAATTTTTTAAACTGGAAAATTTTACTAGAACAAGTTTATTAGATTGGAATAAAAATTTTCACTGACCGAACTGCGGAATCCTTACAAATGGCACTTTTTTCAGTAGGTGAATGCTTAACAGAGCATAGCTTAATTCTGCTAAGGAAACCAGGAGAAGAACTCCTATGTAAATATTACCTTGTTAAAAAAATGACACTTGGATTGCCATAGTAGTGCTCAAAAGTCAAGATAGCAATCTTCAAGACATTCCCATGCCTTTATTCTATCTAGGTAAAAATCCTTCATTAAATGATCACAGATTTCCCCAGGGTCTTTGTTTCAACCACATCACAGAATGATTGTTTGCTTAGTGACAGCAGACAAAGCAGTAGACTTCTTTGAAGAAATAAATTAATTTTTCAGCTTTCACATGTTCAGTACATAACTGAGTGCATTCTAAAATTCCCTCCAGAAGATCCCAGGAAATTATGATTATGGTACTGTTTCTTTTTCATAGTGGAGAACTTCTGTAGATAGATTTAGACCAGAGCATATTGATCAACTGATCTACAGGTGTAGGATTTGATTATGTATTCTTATATAATAGTGTGTATGTTCTGAGCAGAGCTGCAACTACCTTGAGCCAAAACTTTTAGAAATCAGAGACCATTTGCTCAGGTTCAGCACTCAGAAAATGATGAACACAGATGTAAAAAACTCATTATGAGAGGTATTGAACAAGTCACTTCTCATTTATTTGGAAGGGGAAAGTACTGAAAAACATAAAATTATCTTGCAGCACTTTCAGCACATGCCTTCCAATCTCCACAACACACAAAAGTTACAGTTTCCAGAAGCAACAGCAAATTAAAGCTACGTGGGGTGAAATAGTTTCCCATTTAAGAAACAGGATAAAGGACCCAAACTGCAGTGAAGAGACAAAAAGGATCTGTGATCATTATTAGAACATGTCCTCTCCAACACTGCATGGAACAGAACTTCTGCTATTACCAAATAAAAATCAAATAAACCTGCAACCTGTTGGCAAATCCCAGACACTTCTCAGGTTGAGTCCAACTTTAGTGCTGCATGAAACAGACATACTTGGGGTAAGTGAGACCACATTACCAGTGACCCAGATACTACTGTGAGTATATGATACAATGTCTCAAGCCACTATTTCTCTACCTGACCTCACAGAGATTTTACGACATTACTGCCATTCTTAGAACTGAAACAAATAGTAATTCTCAACAGGTCAGACAGAAGGCATAAGGCCAGGCTGTAACACAGCAAAGAAAACCCCAAATAATTTAAAAATGCATAGCCGCCTTTATTTTTATAAACTACCATGGCAGAACATAAAAGTTGTGTTTTCTTCTAACCACTGAGAACCTAAATTTAAGCTCTTACTAATGTATTTTGTCTTAAATCCAGTTTTCTTTCCTGAAGTTTTTGCTGCACCCTGTGCTGCTTTATTGCTAACAGGATACAACTGCTACATTTTCCATAGGCAAAACTGGCATATATAGCTTCTAATCATGGAACTAGTAATGCAGAAGATGTTCTACTGTTTGGAGTACCCAGGTTGTTTAAATTTGCTATTTTCTGCTATGGAATACAAATGGTCTGAATAATTTAACATAAAAATGCCTATGTGAGGATTTTTCTTTGGAAAAGCTCCAAAAATAGAGGAAAATTAAAAAAGACAGCACCAGGGCTTCAGAAGAACAGAAATTCTCTTAACAGCCACCAGCCCTTAGACAAGGTGGCTTCTTAGACAAGGTAGTTCTCATAAAACTAGTCTTGCCTCTGTCTTGGTTAAAAGGCCTGGTTTTATTTTTCTATGAACCCAGAATTATGAAAAAGCCGATAAAGGCTGGCAAAGCTTCTAGAGTGTCATTATAAAGGAATGAAGAAGTACCATTCTCTGGTAAAAAGCAAAGCTGGATTTTTTCCTGTACAGAATTATAAATGTACTATCCTTTCAGTGAGCAAAATTTAGAGCTTTATCAGCTTCTGATCATTGGAAATTACCTCAAAATAATTGTCAAAACATGGGTCTAAACTCTTATTAAACTTCAGCAATGAACTTGTGCTTGAAGTCTTTAAAAACAGCCACAAAAAAATCCTCTGTTACTACATGCACAGTATAAACATGGTAAATGCCAGGTTAAAACAAAGAGACAGGATGAAAGTGGTGAAAAAATTGCAGGAATTCCTACCCTCAGGTAAGAACAGCCATCAAAAGGTATCCAAAACTGCAGAGTTAGTATGTGCAGGTCTTAGAATTTCTAACAAGGGTGATTTCTTTGCAGTAAGACATTCTTGAATCCCTTTAGTTCAGAATTACATTCAAGACGAGGAAAGGAAGCATAGATGAAAGGTAAGGCACAGCAATGGTACAGATCCCCCCCTTTCACAATGGCTGATAAAGATAAATTGGAATGGCCTTCCATTTCACATAGGCATGCATCATGCTTTTACATTCATAATTTATCTGTACTATCATATAAAGTATCTAAACAAAATCTTTCTGCAAATTCACACCACAAGGCTGTATTTATTAATGCAGTATTTACTTGCTTACAATGAATCAGAATAAAAAACCACAACAAATTAGGGCACTCTTGTGTTAGGTACAGTACAAAATCCCTGACATCAAGAGGTAAAGTCAAAATAGTAATGCAGGTAATGAAAAAAACAAGCCAGGTATTAAAAAAACCCAAGACAGACTGTCCTGACCAACAGGAATCAACTGGTAGGACAAAAAGGTTAATGCTGATTACACTGGGGCACTGATGTCCACAGCAGACACACTTCAAAGTTTTTGCCTGCACTAGCCCTAGCTTGTTTCCTTGAGCTCAATGACTATTTGCTGCTGGAGTGCATCTTTCATCTTATCTTAACCTGAAAACCTGGTGAATTCTGAAACCATTCTGCAACGAAAAACAAAGCAGGGAAAACAAAAATTTGCTTCAAAAGCATAGGCATAACCTCACCTAAAGCATTAATAACAGATGCATTCATAATGATCTTAAGGAATCAAATTTTGATCAATGAGAATGGCTATTAGTTCTGGTATGATTCCAGAGCACTCTTAAAATTCAGAAAGACTGTTGCAAGACAAGAAACATGTATGAATTGTTCTCCCTCAAAGTCCTGCTT
Source organism: Cossypha heuglini (assembly GCA_027576195.1). NCBI lineage: Eukaryota > Metazoa > Chordata > Aves > Passeriformes > Muscicapidae > Cossypha > Cossypha heuglini. Next base: position 39,918,900 of record JAODKT010001744.1, read on the forward strand.
CTAGAAGAAGAAATTAGGTGCAATGCTATTCTGGAACTGACCTGGAGCTAGCTCAAATGCAACATTGCACCCAAGCTAAAAAACGCCCTGACTCAAGTGCAGGGAGACAAAGTACTGACACACTCAAATGTCTCTGAATAGAGCGAAAACTTGCGTTATTACCCAGGAGCAGGCAAGCTGGCCCTAGAAAGAGTGATGCTTTTGTCCATAAAGCTGCGGCCAACAGATAGCTTTGCAAGGAGGTGTCTCCCTGTTTGCAAACAGCTTACTTGCAAAAGCCACAGGCTACTACCTCGGTAGCACTTGATTGCATCTGAATGTAAAGACACTTGTCCCATGCACATTCACCCCTTACACATTTCCATTCTTTTCCTCCATCCCACTATCACAAACTGTCCAGGTCCTGCTATCTATTAACAGCTTGTTAAGCATGCTGTTTAATTCTGCAGATGTTAACGAACACTGCAAAGAAATTTGTGTAAGCTGACTGGACACCAAACAAAAATGACTGAATGCATGTATTTTAGGCATCTCAGTTCAAACCATCTGAGGTCAAAATAATTTTGTAGGCCAAACGCCCCTAACAAAGCATCCTTGGACCAAACTACATGAAAGGTCTGATCTTCTATCTTTACAGCAACTCTTTTAAGTTCACAGTTTAACCTCTTTCCCAAGTCTGACAAGCTGCATTGAGAGCTGAATGAAAGCTTCTAAATTCATCAAGTTGAAGCAAAGATACAAGACTAGCATGCTCTAAAATCTCTCGCTTCAAAATTACTGGCTGATCATTGTTGACAAATTTGATTTGTGGAATCTGCAGAAAACTAGCTAAATATACCTTAAGTCTAAATGTAATATTAATGGAAAAGGATAGACATTTTTTTTTTTTAAAAGTAGAAACCAAGCTAAAACATTTCTTAGAAGCAAATAGAGACAATGTGTTTTAACTTGCATAAGGTGACTCAGTATTTTTGAGGCAGAATGTGAGGCAATGAAAGCTTCTGATTTGGATAATTTGTTTAACTAGAATAGCAAAAAAAAATCTGTCAGTTTATGCTTTGCTAGAGTATCATCTATTCAGGCCCCAGTTCCAATCTCTCTCTTCCATGACCACTGGAACTTATTTCAAAATCTCTGCTTTAAGAAGTTAATGAGCCACAAGGTAAAACCAAAATGAAAATCTAGTAACTATTTCATGTGAATCACCCAGCTCAGCAAACATTTGACACTATGCTAACCTCCTCATCTCCCCAGCTGGTATGTCTCATCTTTATTTTGCTTGGTTTGAAGTACAAAAATAATTGTGACTGTAACGAAAATGATGGTATTACATGACTAATTCTTAACACCTTTAAAACTACCCTGATGAGAAAGATTTTTTGTTGCACTTCTCTACATGCTTTTTGCCTCAGTGCAGAGTAATAGAGAATTAGGTTCATAATGAAACATGTTTGGAGCACTCTTCCTCAAGCTGACTTTTCACATAAATTACAAGATGATGCACAAGCCTGAATTACTTCCAGTAACTTTTTAGTCACAACTGCATTATCTTACAGCTCAAAGGAAATGTTAACATGTTTACCATGTGTAATCTAGCCAGTGCTGCCCAAAACACACCTTTCTTGAGCTAAAATCAGAAAGAACAATAACTTGTTTCCCAAGATACACAGCTTGCTTACCTCCTCCTGTTCCGTGCAGGTGTGTTGCATCGCTCCCCTGAGAAGTGGTGTTGGTTGGGTCGAGCCACAGGAGGCTGCCTATTTGATGTCATCTCCCATGGTCGCATTGGTGGTGATGGGGCTGGTGATGCTGCCGTGTAGTCAAAGACTGAATGGGAAAGGCGCTGTCGCTTGGGACTAGGACTGTCTTCGCTCTACGCCAGTGCAAAGAGAACCAAAACAAAACAGAAACAAAACCCACCTCCAGATGAGTGAATTACAGTCCATACTTTGCACCTAGCATTAGGAGTGACTCACTAAAAACTGAAGTCTTAAACACCATGAAATTTATCACCTGCAAGTATTCATCTTTATATTGCGTTTATGAACACAAATTTTTAATGGTTCCCTAACCCCTGGAAGAATTACTACTTAAATTATACTTCAGCAGCACTAAAATATAAAAATTCCAACATCCATGCAAAATCAATATCAGAAAAGAGTAATACAAAGAAAATAAGGCATCACCTATTTTACATTCCTCCTGCCTTAGCACTTACAGGCTACAGAAGCATGGGAAGATGTATAAATACAGTCTTCACAGTTATGGAATCTGTACTAATCAGTAAGCAGCTGCCACACAGAGTCTGCTCTCTGCATTGCACCCCCTTCCTATCAGGTCTGTACTTAGCTAATCAGACACCTGCTCTGTACTGCAGCCTACTTTAATTTTGCTAGCTCAGGACAGACACATTACATCCTTCTAGTTAGTCATGTCATGATAACCACTCATACACATAACCTGAAGGAAAAAAAAAAAAAAAAAAAAATCAATCTCTGGTTAAGTCTGTCTGCTTCATTAAAATTCCACAAGGCTTACATAACACCTGAAGTTTCCAGTGGTAGTGATGAGAAGGTCATTCACCTCCAAGCAGTATTTTCCCACTGGTTATGAACACAAATAATTTTCACTCTGTGTCCATGCTATCAAACAATTTAACAGAGCTGTCATTCTTCTCAGAAGTTCCCACCAATGCCTATGAAGCCAGCAAAAAATGCAATAAACATCCCTCCCCTCCACCCCACTATTCTGCCAAAACTAAAACACATCATGCTGTAAATAGGCATGCAACTGAAAACACAGAAAAAACACATCCTCCTTCAGAGATCACCAACTGAACTAACAAAAAACTAAAAACACATGAATAACCACTGGAACCATCCTTGAGTCCAAGCATCATGTGAACTTCTCTGACAGAATCCCTAGTGCAAGCAAACTTGTAGTATTTAGTTGCCCTCCAGCTTGTACTGTCACTCCACCACTTCCTTTTCAGTCCACCACAGCACTATTTCAACTACATCTGCATGTAATTGCAGATAGTTGAAGCACAGAAAACAACTTGTCCACAATACCTCTGTGTTCCACAACTGCCCTCTCCCCCTAGACTGGGTCTCACTTCAGACTCAACTGTAGACTGGACTATGGACCTCTCCCAGCTCTTAGCTTTACAGGAGCATTTATATTAAGTAGCTTCTTGGTAGGTTTCCATCAATATATAGTTTGTACTCCAGCATTCTTTCCAGTGCAAGGACACTCCTTTTAAGAACTAGAAATTTTGTCCAGGTGTTCAAGATAAAAAAGTATTTTTTCTCTCTTTGACTTGTGGCCATTTTTTACAAAATCTCAGAGCTTTTCAGTCTCTTGCTTTCAAATACTTTAATACAGACTGTAGTTTTTCCCTACTGTATCTTATCTAAAACAGTCAGCTTTCTTAGGGAACCAGCCTGATAATGCATGCATCTGTTTGTTCTCAATCTCTTTCGAACTGCTTGACCAACTGCCCTTTAATTTTTTAGAGAAAAAGAGGTCAAAAGGCAGATATGCATCTGACGGTTTATCACAGTAGATGTCCAGGTAAAGGGTGACTCTTTAGAGGGCTGCTTTCCCTGAGAAGCTCAACACCAAAAAACTGGAAGAGACACCCAGTAAGTGACTCGATAGTACAGCTTCTGTGAAAACATATTTTATTAGATTTTAGAGAACACTGCCAAATGACAAATCTTAAGGGAACTGTGCTATAAGAATCAGAGAAGGCTGATTTGTGGCCCAGTTTTTTACACTATGATGACTAAGCCTATTCAAAGAGAAAGGTTAAAAAAATGCTGGTAAATTAGGTATGCTGTGATTTTGTGAGTGCAAAAGAAAATGTCAAATGGAGGAAGGAAAAAAGTGGATTTAGTGAAGCTGGCAGAAAACGAAACCTTGAAAGAATACAATAACCACTCCTGTCCTAATACAATCTATATGTGCCTTTGGCTGGGGGCCTCCCACTGTTACTGCCCCAATTTAAATGTGACACCCTTCCTAAGCATTAACTTGGGAATACCTTGCCCCACAGAAAGCAGTCTACTTTGGAAAAACAGTCCTTCTATTATTATTATTATTATTATTATTATTATTGTTGTTGTTGTTTTCCTTTTGCATTAAGAATGCATCACTTCAGAGACTGTAGAGATGCAAACTGCTGAGTAGTCTGCCTTCATCATCACTCCAGATTACTAACTCTCACAAATATTTCAAACTCCCTCTGCAGTAAGCAACAGTAATTTTACTCAAAATTGTTTCCCATTAGAAAGAAAATAAACATAAAATAATTTTTTGGAACTACATGTACAGAGATTTAAAATACAATTGTGTCTTTTCTGTACTGAAAAAGAAGTAACCTAAAGCTAAGTCCAACTTATTTGCAAACAGATGTTATAAAAAACAAACCTAATTAAACATTTAAGACTTGGTGTTTTGTTTTATTTTTTATTCACCATGTGGAAACTGTATCAAGATAATACTAGCTTGCAGGAAAGTACAAGGAGCTAATAAGAGACACATATCCTGTATAATTTTGTTTTCATGTTATTTTCAATCAGCATGTGGAAAACTATATATTGACAGTATGTTTTTTCAGTCTACTATTATTGGTCATTAAGTTCAGTAGTTTACTTGTGGAATACGACACTTTCCATAATGACAGGATCTCTCCAAATTCCAAATCACTCTTACTGTTTCATGTTAGTACTCAAAATATTTTCTGGGACTGCTGCTACTTTTTCCAGCCATACGCTATGTATTTTTCTCATGTCCAACATGCAACAAGAGCAGACTGGATGGCAGTTATCAAGAACACTCTACCTAGCTTTTAACTAACAAGATCAACTCACTGCCCTTCTTTAAACAGCAATGAACCAAAAGAGCACAATGAACAGGAATACAGATTACTTTGTATTTAAAGGAAGCTGCATCAGGACAAAGTCATCAAACTGTTACTAGTAAAAGAAGCAGCGTATGTCAGGCCACTAATACCTACAATCTCATCCAAAAAATTCAGCATTTCACTGTCATTCCCAAAAGTTACCATTTCACTGACATACTTAGTATAGTTTTGTCTCATTCTCATCTGTGTACCCATTAAATCCCATAAATGTGATGGTAATAAAGGTGAATAAAGAGTATGCCTGCTTGTAAAACACCCTTTAGAAGTGTTTGTTCTGCCTATGTTCCTTGTACTAATGTTTCATCTGAAAGCTTTTCCATCTTATTTGGGAAAAACTAGGTATTTTCATCAAAACAACATCCTTTAAGGTGTGCCTTTTTCACTGTTTTCCTGTAAAATTATAAATACTGCAGCCACACACTGATTATTAACCATTACAGAAGGGAACTGTTACCAAAGCAAGTCCTGCAAATACCTGAAAATCACTTTCCCCTCCAACTCCCCGTATATTTCCACTTAACGGTCCTGACAAAACACAAGAAACTACTCCATTCAGAAAATAAACTACATCTATCCTGTATCCCACAAGATATCTCCGGAGTGTGCTCATGCATAGTCCATAGAAGGTTTACACAAGGACAATCTGACGGGTATACCCTATAAAATCCTACCAGGCTGACCAGAAATCATCAGCTGCATGTTTCCTCTTCATGTGTGCATACTGAAAAGAAAATTATTTTCCCCCATGATACACTTGGTAAACATCAACATTTAACTATAGGCATCTAATGAGCTAGTAAACTGAGAACTCTGCATATCCTACTTGATCCAACAATTCTAACAACTGTAATTTGAATTACATTTCAACATTTCTGTCAGCCTGATCATACCTACAATAACAGTAAATTCTTGGGCTGAACAGTTACATCCAAATGCAGTGGCTTATTCATTATCCAAGACCAACCTAATCATAAGTACATTTTTGGCCTAGGCTGAGTAAGCTCTGGAAGAGTTGTGCCCCACAAACCTAAAACCAAGACAAGGGAAATCACTTATGTGACTGGATGGAGCCAGTGCAGGCCAGATACCTTTGTAAGCATTACTGTCTTCTTCAGTCTCTCCCACAGAAAGCAGCAGCGGCAGAAGTTTAACTTAGGTGTGGCATGACAAGATAAGAGTTTACAAGCTCACACAACCCCCTTGTAGCCGGCACTATAGATACAAAGTCTGTAGGAAATCAAGAAAATTATTGAGATAGCTACAGCCCCTCCAGAGCTCCTGCCACCAAGAACCTCACTCACTTCCACCACTGGCACTACAAACCTGGTTGGTGCCAACACCTCCAGGGAGAATCCAGTTGCTGTCCTGGTTACTACTCAAGATGGTCTCATCTAGTACCTGCAGCAACCACACACAGGAAGTGAAATTACATAGAGAGGCAGTTAAGAAAAGGTCTAATAAAACAGGACAGACTGCAGGGATCAGGCACAGGGCTCAGCCAGACAAGCATAAAGACTGGTCACAGTTTACCTGTACGAGCCTTTTTCTGTCTGGCCCCACCTTCTCAGATGGTATACTCCCACTGACCTGTCCCAACATCCTGGACCCTCAGGTTTGCATCCTTATCAGCCAGAGAGTCCTTCTTTGTGTGCAACTTTCTGACAGCTCATCAGTTAGTGTGACAGACCAGGTTTTGTTTCTTGTCTTCGTCTCCATTAAGTTTGCTTGGTAGGTTTATGTCTCTCTCCGTATCTTGTTTATGGCTTCTTCCTTTCTCTAATAATGTCATTTAATGAGGTCTGCAATCAAATAATCTCATTGAAATAAACATTCCCACATTCCACATATGCTCTTCAATTGGTTCAACAGATTTGTGCCTCAAAATGTTCCTATTTATTACTCCTTTTCTTTTTTTATCCCCATATGGCACTCACCCGTGCCTTGACCAGACACAATTTACACAAGCTGATGGTGTCTCCTTCCACGTTCCCTTACAGATCACAAAACTCTTTCATGAATAATACAGAGCACAGTTGTAACCACTCTGTTAATCCAGGAAGAGAGAAATGAAGATTACTTCTGAAAACAGTAAAAACTAAGAAGAATAGGGGAATAAACAACAGCCCTTCATCCTGGCCCTAAACAAGAATATTTAATGAACATGCAAAAGGTTGGTGTAGGGGATGAGAAGAATTTGTTATGGTAAACCAGGAAAGTTTGTCTCTCCCATCCGGGTATGTAAAGTCCAAAGGACATTTTATCTTCTTGCCACGATAACCCAGGATAGTTCACACACCCCCATCTTTATGTACTTTAGCACCAGTACACATGACAGAGCTAAGTTGCAGATCTTGGAATCCGGACAGCAGCACCTGCACTACATCAGCCTAGCGAGCAAAACAGGACACTGCATATACATTGTATATTAATAAGGCCAGGTTTTACCATCCTCCCCCGCGGCGCTTTCCCTTGAGCTTCACTCCATTTGATTAGCACTGGTGTCCCAGGGCTCCCACAGTGGTAACTCTCAGCTTTCATGAAAGCCAAAGCTTTCACATGCTCATTGTCCTGCCTTATTCCTGAGAGATCCACATCTACATTTTGTGTAACAGTGAGGAGAAAGAGGGGGGAAAAAAAACCCCAGGATTAAAAAGGTGGCATCATAGTAACTTGTAAGCTGATACATGAAAAGCTCTCAGGGACCATACAGTCTGAAATTTCCTTTATATACTCTTAAAATTCTAGCTTTAAACAAAACCAGAAAAGAGCTACCATAAGAAGCCACTATGGGGCAGTAAATTAAAAGCCCTGTGCCACAAGTAGCAAAAAGTAACAGATTTTATGAACAAGTGGCCTACTTCCAAGCCTAATTGGAGTGCTTTTTTCGAGACAAAATAAACAAGGATTATCCAGTTGGACTCAAAGCTGCCTAACAAAGGACCTGTCCATGTATAAAGATTTGCCAGTAGAATCATGCTGTAATGACACACATCTTTCACTGGCAAAAGCTCTTTAGAGGAACTTCAGCTGACAAAATAAACACCAGAAATAAGAATCTTTCGTTAGTATAATTGGATTTGCCCAAAGAATTTTGCTGGCTTAGCTGCATGGGCCAACACAGTGATATTTTTTCATCCTGCCAACTGTGCACCAGTCACCCTAGAGCACATAACACTGCTTGTTCAATTTCTGCAGAGTAAGCAGGATTCAGAACCTTTGCTACAATTCACCACCATTCACATAATCATTATACCTCTTTTCATGAATAAGAGAACATCTGGAAAAGATACAGTGACTTCTCTAGTAAGAACTGCAAACTGTTACAGCTGTTGATAAGCACAATCTTGATATAATATAATCATAAAGTCAAGGTGAATGGGTACATAGTAAGAAAATAAAAATTGTCCACACCCTGCACCCTCCAGGCACTAGATATAAATCCTAGACTGTAAATAATGCTTCATGCCTTGAAAAAAAATAAATCAAATTTTACCTAAAAACCTCATTATCAATAATATACAGAGCCATTTTCTTCTACCCAAGCTTTGACTTCAGAGCTGTGACCAAGACACTACTTGGAAATGTGGCTGTCTGGGCACATACTAAACAACTTCCTGATGAAGGAACAGTAAGGGAAATCTGACTATGGTCTAATAAAAAAATCGGCAAAGAAATGCAGACCTTTCCAAATCTGCAAACTGTTTCAATAAAAGCAGATGACTGAAAGAAAAGCCAAAATGAATCAATTCTTGCAAAAGTCCTAGGAGATAGTATCTGGAATACTGTGTGCAGTTCTGGGCTCCCCATCACAAGAGAAACACTGACATACTAGAGAGTCCAATAAAGGGTCACAGAGATGATGAATCACCTAGAGCACCTCTTGTGTAAAGAAAGGCTGAGATAGCCTTGGACTGACTGATCAGCCTAGAAAAGAGAAAGCTCAGGACTATCTCTTCAGTGAGACACAGCAGGCTCCATTTGGACATGAGTAACACTTCTTTACTCTGGAGAGTGATTGAGCACTGGCACGGGTTTCATGGAGACTTTGGAGTCTCTCTCCTTGGATTATCTCAAAAGCCATTGTCCTCAGCATTTAGCTCTACTTAGCCCTGTTTTAGCAGGAGAGCTGGACCAGATGACCTCCCGAAGTCCTTTCCAACTTCAACCACTGTGATTCTGCAGTTGATTTTCAAGTAATGCTTAAACAAAAGGCTTTCTGAAGCCTTTTTCCTGTGAAAGAAGCAAAGTGCAACTCACATAGGACTTTGGATATTTCAAGACGTACCCTGGACACACGAAGTATCCCTGTGAGTATCTACAGTTCCCCACTGAACACCAGATACATCAGGTACATTCAAAAAAGAAGATCAGCTCTTTCTACACTTCAGAACATTTTTCTTTTTTTTTTCCTTAATTCTCACACTGTCAAGAATTAAGAAAATTAATCAGTAACTAGTACTGGGGATGAAAATTCCACAAACAGAGGAGAAAAAAAACCACTAAGCATGACACTGTTTCTTGTAGCCACAGCAGAATCTAAAAAAGGGCATTAAAAAACCCACCCTCCTGGTGACATGTCTGTTGACTTTTGAAGAAAGTATTTCAATTCAGAGAATAATGCTTATCAAGGCACATCATTCTGAAGAGAAGCCTACAATACTTTCTTTAACTTGCTTTTGATATATGGTCATGTGGTAAGAAGAAAAGTGGCCACTACATCCACTACATTTTAAAATGGAAACCAATGTTCAATAGCCATGTCAGGTTGCTAGTACAAAATTTTCTGTAGCAGCTTTATATATATAACGGGTTTCAAAGTAATTCGTGTTAAAGAGCCCTTCTGACAGTGGAACAGCAGAACTTTCCACATATTTAGTAAAAGGAACACAATTTGTAAAACAAAAGCAACATTACCAGACATAGTAAAAATAAGATGCAAGTTCATCCCTTTTTTTTGTCTTTCAACGCTATGATGGTATATATCAATTACATGCTATATATCAATTATAGCTGTAACTATAGCTAACAACTGTACCAAGAATATGCCTCAGTCATCTTTCTGGCAATGCATGATTCACTCCTGGCTAACAGGATGAAGTCATTATTTACTGACCGTGGGCACAAAAGCCAATTTGTTCTTTAGCAATCAGAACTGACAATGAATACTCCATGCAAAGTTTAATTGTAAAGACCTGAAGCATGCAATAGCAAATCACACAGCAGTACTACGGAGAAAGGCCAAATTGAGAGAATTCTTGCAAAAGTTCTAGGAGATAGCATTTGGAGTACTGCGTGCAGTTCTGGGCTCCTACTGCAAAAGAAACACTGACATACTGGACAGTCCAACAAAGACTTGCTTTACTTTAGGTCAAAACACCATAAATAAGATGAATATTTAATCTGTTGCTAATTCATTACAAGTAAAAAACCAACATCACACTCTTTCCACGTCAAGATTTTTTCCCCTGTATTAAACTACAGATATATAGAGGAACACAGGTATGCACACACACATATGAAACACAGCATATGTAAATGGATGAGCTACCACTTGAGCAGTGAAGACTGAAATCTTCTATTTGTGTGAATGAATGTTACACTGACGGTATTTGTTGACAAAGCATCAAAAGAACATCCAAATATTTACACCAATAAAAACATTACTCACACTACTATAACTGATGTCCACAATAGGCACAAGAACAAATCAGCATTTGACATCTGTTCCTAGTGAGAGGACTACTGGTCTCTCGTAGTAATAGTAACTTGACTTCTATTGTGGTAACACATATTCATACTTGGCTGCCTTCACTGTTGTTGCTTGTCATCACAATGCTGAACTGCATTACCAAAAAATGGAAGTATCTGGTCAGCACATCATACTGTTAAAAATTTCTGTATGTAATGTAGTTTTATGTGTTCTCAGTTCATACTGCAATTTTCTCTCTACATTGCTTAACGTTCTCTGTATTGCTGAAAATTTGAAGCCCCAACAAATACCTTTCACCCAATTTAGAAACTACACAATGAATCCACAAAAACCCACCTACATACTTATCTGATCAGTACAACTGAACTGTTGTGTTAACAACAGAATGGTCTCCAATATACCCACACTGCTATTGGTGAAAAAAAAAACAAAAACAAAACAAAAAATAACAGGCTTAAAAGATACAGCTTAAAGGAGTTGTTTTAAAACACAGGCTTGAAAACTCAGAGATCAAGATACTTCATTCTAAGAGTAAGGCACTGTAAGTTCTACCTTTTCCAGTTTCCTTTTTCTCTGAGGAGATGCCACTGAATGAGGAAGAAAACACATCCCTCATGGCACACAGTACAACTGCAACCCTTGTCCTTCAGCTGTCACAGCAGCCTCCAACAACAAACAGGGTTCCTGTCACCCTGTGCATCAGTTCTGTCCTTCTATTTATGATGCTTAATTTATTCTTTCCAGATTCTACAGAATCTTCCACATGAAAGCAAATTTTCACAGGTGAAATGAATACCAAGGCTTTACTCTCCCCTTCACACAGTTCACAGAATCACAGAATCACTGGGTTGGAAGAGACCTTCAAGATCATCAAGTCCAACCC
>JAODKT010001744.1:39945549-39958970 GCA_027576195.1 Cossypha heuglini
AAACCACCCCAAAAAGCCCCAAACAAAAAAACCTAAAACCCCCACAAAACAAAACAAAGAAAGAAAAAAAAAAAAATCCCCACAAAACTGGAGGAAGGAGAGTGAGAGAAGAAAAACAAGATAGTAAGGCAGTAGATCAGTAAAAGAAACTCTTTCTGAAAACAACTCTAGCTCTAGGATAAGCTGGAACAACTAAAAAATTAATTTACTCCAGAATTTCAAAGCACCATGATTAGTGCACTTATTAAGGCACTGCCATACAGGTTGCATTTCACTTCCCAAGAAAAATTATTTAGAATTTTACCAATACCTGCCCGTTTCCAGGCATGTCAAGCCAAGAAGTTAGTTTACTATGATGTGTCGTATTTACATACAATGTAAAGAACACATTACATGTTGAACTAAAGTTAATCAGCATTTACAGACAATAATGCTTAAGGTAAAACCATCAACAGCCAGTCTCACAAGCAGTTCAATGTCAAAACTACTCCTTTCTGTATGCCACAATTACAGTAGTGATCCGGGTATCACTGAACATCGAATACCCAGTACTCTACTGACCCCAAGCAAACTCATCTGCAAATGTGCCAAAAAAAAGGTTAGGGAAACGCATGCACACAACTAGACAGCTTGCTATTTTGGAGATGCACCACTGAACAAAAAATTCCAGTCTGTAAAATACAGCTTCTGTGAAGAAGGGGGAAAAAAAAGAAAAAGGGAAAAATAAAAAGAAAATAGAGCTTTGAACATTTAGCTAAATCAGAATCTAAAGTCAGAAGAAAGGAGACATCGTACCTTATCTAGAAATTGGCAAAACCATTGCTGTTATTTATTAACTGATGGTGTCAATATGGCAAATCACAAACATTTAGAACAGCAAAGGAATAGAAACAAAAATAAAAATACTAAAGACAAATTTCTCATTAACTATCTAAAATATTGTCTAAAAATATATATATATCTTATTATGCTAGAGGCAGTTAAAAAAAAAATTCTGAAAACTGACTGCTATATCTGCAAAACAGTACATCTTTGTGTAGTAAAAGCAATATATAAAAACCCTGCAATGCATATATGCATCTTGTGAATGAAACATTCACATAAATCTCACCTTGTCACTGTCATCAGTACAAATGTGATCTTGATGGACTGAGTGGCATTGAAACGATGTACCAATACTACCTGGAAAACAAGGAGGGAAGGAAGAAAAAAATAACTAAAATGATAACCCAATTTCTGTGAACACAAAAAAACAAAGACAAATTTAGCAACCTTTCTTTTCTCCAAGATTTAGTTGCCAAACAGCTAGGTTTGATAATAGAATAAGCATCAGAGAGACATTTTACAAGTGTGCCAATGTCTTCACATATATTTTTTAAGACTTTTTAACAGAATAAAATTATAGCTAGTTCATCAATCTAAAATAAACAAATGCAGTAAAGTACATATGCAAATACACAAATAAGGAGAAGCTATACAATTCAAGTTTATTTACTATACTACAGAACATTTGCAGCACCCTGGGTAACCACAAACCAGCTGTCTCATTCCACCAATACATTAAGAATAAAAGAGGAAAATTCCAAGGTCAAAGTTTTAATTGAGTCCAGTTTTCTTATAATGAGATTTCTGCCTGCTTAATGTTTCTATACAAGTTTCTTTATGCCTAGGAATAAAAGGGACAGTACACCCCTACAAAGGCTTACCCCAGTCCTGAGATTTCAGTCCAAGGAATATATGAAAGCTTCTTTCTGACTTACTACTTCAGAAAAAAAATTATTTTCCCATAGGAGTCATTGTACTGGCTTGAACAGCAGTAGAGCATGATCATACTATGTATTTTTTGTAGGAAGGGAAGGCAAAGAAGAAATCACTATGCAGTTAAAGTTTCAATGTAAAAAGGGAAAAAAGAACCAGTTTTAAACTGTTAGGAATATGCAGTGCTCCCCCCTCCCACTTGATTTAGAATTTTGCAAACTACAAGTGTTTCACTACAAACACTCCACATGTTTTCTTGAAACTGGAATCAGAACAAGCCCAAATGCAAGCTACAAAACCCAGAAGAACACACTGTTAAAGGTAAAGGTTGATATCTTTCTGCCCATTACCCCAGAGGAAGAATTGATGTAGAATACAACCTCTTGAATTGGTTTAAAATAAGGAAATAGGCAACAAAAAATAATTAAGTTCAGCCAAATTACAACAAATACCACTTTTAAAATATAAACATTTTTTCAGGCATCTACACATGTGGATAATGAATTCCCAGAGGTGAAATTCCTAAAACTTACTCCCTAACAAAGTAAAATTCATAGATGTGGACCATGCATTACAGGCTACTTTATACGCTTTACAGATCAGCTTTGCACGAACAGTGATCACACAAACCATCACAATGATAAGCTAACTTTTTTCTAGCTATAAAGGACACCAGCAGTAGCAACACAGCTCCAATAGCAGAGCTTCCAGGTAGTGCAACATAGTCAGACAGCTGGGCAGCTCATCAGTTTTCATGATGCCATACCTTCAATTCTAACAATATCCACATCAGCAAAAAAAAAAAAAAAAGAAAAAAAAAAAAAATCTAGCTTGGGTTTTATCTACATGTTTCAGTCAAACTCAACCAAGTGCAGTTAGCAGAGAATATGGCAATATTTTCCTTTAAATTATTTTTTTTCTCTTTACAGGATTATTCATGGCCGTTATGACATATTTGTTTCATTTTTGTACCCTACAGTACAAAAGCAAGACATGACACAATTCCTAACTGCAAAAAGTGAAGGCATTACACACATCCTGGCTGCTTTGCATCAGTGAGCTGGCTGACCTCACCAACAGCCTCACCAAAAGCTGCCTTCAGGAAAGGGTTTACACCAAAGACAGCATTGATAATGCAGTCCCTTGAATGGGGCCAACAGAAGTAACAGATCTGAAGATACTGACACAGCAGTCATGGCAGTGCAATCTATAATGTTGGGTTACATGGTCAGGAAATCCTGTAAAACTTTTCTGATCTTAAAAATATTTTATATATATATACACACATAAAATATAAAAGCAGTTTTTAATAACTGAGTTATTATGTTTTTAAAGCATTTTCTTTCTGACAGATCACACTGAGACAAACCTGAAGACCTTTCACCCACCTGCAAGGAAGATCAGAGTCAGAATCTCAAAAGAAGACCTCAGCAGCTCTCTAGTCTGTGTCAAAGACTTTTCAATTGTTGTTTAACCATAAAGACGCCAGAGGACTGAAAGGAACAAAAGGCAATTTGCATTGCACTGACTGCAGGGAGTAGATACAAACTCAGTTAAACTCTCTTATCCCCAAATTTATAGGGAATTTCAGGCCCACTCAAGACTAGCTACACTCCACGGCTAGCATATCTGAGTGCTACTACAATCTAAGCTTTAATTCTGACTGAAGAATTATTTTTGCAAAGCTGACAGAGTGGGGAAAATGCCATCGAGACTTCTACATAAGGGGCAGAATGTGGCCCTGCCCACAGGACCTTCCCAAATGCACTTCCTTGCTACTGTGCTCAGGAGATGCAACTGTGAGGTCTAATGCCCATCATTTTCTCAAGTATAATCCCAGCTTGAACTTCCTCTCTCCCACAATTGAAGGCAATTTCCACACTGTGCAAGTAACAGGGCACTTTGTAACAGTTAGTTGGTTTTCTCAGACTCACAGCTTCTAAAACCTAAGTGACAAAAGAGTAGCTTCGATTTATGCTGAGACACGACCAAAACACAGCAGGCATACATGAAACATCAGATCAGGCATCCCTTCACCATTACCAGTATCAGACAGGGTAGACGGTAATGCCTTGCAGTTGATGGACTATATCTATATATATAACCTCTTTAACACTGTTAAATTCTTTTGCACACCCTTCTTCAAATAAAGTGAGATACCCAGATTAGTATCATGACTTACACTCCAGGAAAAACATCAGTTCTTTTGGAACAGGCAAAAAAGGGTGTGCTGCGCTCCCCAGCTACCACAGGAAAGGGATTGCTTTTCTTGTAAACCCACATATTAAACTGAACAGCAGAAAGAATCTTCAGAACTTTATGGGCTCTGTCTAACTTCTGCATTGTAATAAAAAGATAATCAGTATCAGGTTTGAAAGGCCTGCTTCATGCTTACCAATTTAAATCATCCAAACACCCACAATGCTAGTCCAAGGGAAAAAGAAGTGTAAATTCAAACCTTTTAGTTCAGTAACTTCAGAGCTACTGGAAGTATCTCATTGCTTAAATGAATGACACTGATTAATACATTCACTGACTCTCCAGCATCAGTCTCATTAGGAAATAATTTGGGTATGACACCTGCACTATTAAACCTACTTTATCCAGAGTGAAGCTGTTGAGTCTTACTAACTTGCATGAATCAGACAAGTTCTGGGCTAAGCATTTGATTTGCAGACTAGATTTGGAAAGTAGGAAATATATGGAAGCAAAGTCTGAATTGCATCAAATTTAGACTCTAAATTAAAAGAGTCCCTTAAAAAAAACTGTGAGTTGAATGGAGTACATATATACATATATATATATATATATATTTATATATATGTATATTTGGTGAGATACAGCCATGGATGGCTAGTCTACTTGAAAAGATACAAGGAAGGGAGGTTAAATTATTTGTGACCTAGGAGACTCAACTTCCAACAAAACAATGCAAACCACTCCTGCAGGTTACCATCATGTGCTAGTCAACAATGTTCCTCTACCCGTGGCACATTATTTAGATTTTAGATGCTCCATCTAAATTCAAGAACCTTTCAAACGGCAAAGAAGTTACTTAATGAGTAAACAGAATGCTTTGCTGTTACAACAGAAAAGTTAGAGGTGAGTTCAATAAAAGACACAGCTACTCAGGCTGCTCACGTTAAGAGCAAGGCCACAAATTAAGTATATATTATAATACTTTCAAATTTTTTTCCCTATGTCTCCAAATCAGATCACAAAGAAGAAACATGCTACACTGTATGCTAGCTGCATACAATGCATACTAGGATTGCCATTCCTCCCTTCTTTCCTCCTGTCCGTTTTTAATAAACTCCAACAAATTGAAATTCCCATGGATTTATATCCACTTTAACTTAGGTTGTTGAAACAATTTATTACACTCTAGGGAGAACTAATATTTTTCAGTTGCGTGGTATGGGACACAACACTGATAATTTAAAGCAACTCCTCAGCATGGAATATACCTATCTAAGATGCTGTGATAAAACTCTGGAACACATTCCAGCCAAGAAGCAGCCTAAAGTCAATAGAGAAATAAAAAAAAGGTAAAATGCCTCCTGAATTTCTCTCCTTCCTTTCCTCCTGCTTCCTCTACTTGTTAAGAAGTAGTCCTACTGTGCTGCACCCAGCACAGGTTTGCTGGTGTTTTCTCATTTCTGGGGTTCCCTTCCTCACCAGTCAACCTTACTGGTAAACTTGCCATCCCATTTCCCCCACCACAACACTCAGCCAAAGAATGCTGTCCTCAATTCCACACACCCAGTGAGAATTTATATATGTAGTAATCATCAGGAAGCATGGTAACACTCTGCAAGAAAAGCTCCCCCAGCTTTTCATTTTTCTGCAGCTATCAGAGAAACACACAGCATGCTTACTAACCAGAAAGAAATGGGATGAAAATGACTCAACTGAGAGTTCAGAATGAAATATGGGCTACATTAATTGCATGTAAGTTAAGTGTATCTTCCAGTCAAATTTCTGATTGAATGATGCCTCTCTGACATTTTCAGGAAAAAGAGAGGAACCTAAAGGGAAGACTTTTATTTTAAAACCTTCAAGTCTGACATATTTTAACAATACCAGAGCTTAAAAAAAAAGAACAGACAAACTTCCTTTTTGTACAGCAAAAAGCCTGAATATGAGACAGGCCTCAGCTTCATAAGCAAAACTCACCTATAAATCAGAACTGAAGAAAGATCTTTTAACCTGAGGTTTCTGCTGAGGTTTACCTGAGGTGTCTCTACTAGACTGCATAAACACTTTTACTTCAAGGACCATCTAATTTAAATTTACAGGTACAAACTGGACAGCTTACCCAGTAACTGTCCACAAAATGGCCCTCATAGCAGCCATCTGAATATAAACATACTGTTTACCTTAGTGTTTAAAAATTATTTGAAAGTAGGTATCAGTAGCTGGAATTGTTAGGATGTGAGCTGAACTTTATTTGAACTATAAGGCTATGTTGTGTAAATCAAAGAGGTATTATAGTGAAACCTGGAGCTAAACATCTGACAGACAAATCTAGCAGCTAAAATATTATATTAAAATAAATAGCTAGACTAGATTGTGATTTATGAACTTTAACAGCCATACTCAACACGGACTATAAAACCAGCAGAATCTCCCACCGAAACCAACCTAAGACGGTGTGAAGATGATCACATGGCAACCACTTGGTAACAAAAGATGAACTGCTGAAGAGCAAGAAGACCCCAGACCCTAACACTGCTATTTGTCCAGACTATCACATGAGAGATGGCCAATAAACCTACCTAATGGAGACAAGAATGTAGTGTCAAAAATTCCTTTAACACTGTGCTTGCAAACACACTTATAATAATGTCCCCCTCACCTCACACCAGAAATTACTATGACCTAGCTGTTGCCTTCTTCCTTCTTCACTAACTTTAGCAGTACATGTTTTTTAGTGAAGAATGAGAACAACTAAACCTCGGATGAACTGGTAACCCAACAGAGTCAACCATATGGTTTCATCCACTCCACAGCAGTCTGGGAGAAGGAAACAGGCCACTGCTTTGGCAGCCATCCAACTTCACCTTGCAAGGTCCAAATTCTGAAAAGATTTGCATATTTTTAAACTAAGCACACACCTGCAAAAGAATGTGAGTCACTTTCACACTATAAAGTATCTGAAGGATTCAACTCATCAGCAATATGCTTCCCACATACCCTTAAGTTTTGCACCTCAAGTCAGGTATCAAGTGCAACATCAGAAGATTTTTTTCCTCAACTAACAATGCAGCACTACTGTATAACCAAAGATTCAATAACCATGAAGTATTCTAAAATTTGTTCTTTCATATCTTTACAGTGTGCATACAAAAGCAAGGCATGTTTTCCATAGGCTTACTGACAGCTATTTGCTTTGGGGATCATTATTTCCTGCTTATTCAAGGAGCTGTTCAGCAAGAAATTATCTGGTGAAAAAATTTACAGTGTCAGTAAACCTTCAGGAAATCAGCTTAATGCAGAAATACTACTATACCCATAAACACAGTACGAGTATTTTACTGGTGCTCTTAACACACAAAATGTCAAGACACAAACTGCTATCTGAGGAGACTACACAGCTAAGCATCAACAGAATGTTTGCAGGGTGTTAAGTCTGGTTTCCAGTAGTAAGTCACAACTGGAGAAAAAGAACTATATAAACAAGTAAGGTAAAAGCACTATCTGTGTCAAATAAGCTATTTAGACCATTCCCTCTCTGTTATCTTTGTATCCTCCTATTTCTGATGAACAAAGTTCATAAAAATCAGTTTCCAGCTGTCTCATACAAGTGTCAGACATGGAGGACTGCCAACAGATTTGGACCAGGAAGTCATTTAAGAACTTCACAACCAAAAAACGTGTATCAGATGACAGTTCAATTCCCCTGGGAAAATACACTGCTCATTCAACAGGGCTAATGTCAAAGAATCATAGAACCATCTGGATTTTAAGGAACCTTTAAATACCATCTAGTCTACCTATCATTAGACGAGGTTGCTCAAAACACTGTTTAACCTCGACTTTAATACTTTCTGTGATGGAAATGAAGGATTGCACTGACCCAGGGGCAGGACCTTGGACTTAGCCTTGTTAAACTCCATGAGGTTCACAAAGATCCACTCAATACCATCTAGTGATGGATGGCATCCCTTTCATTAACCCTATCAATTGCACCACTCAGCATGGTGCCCTCCACAAACTTGCTGAGGTTCTGCTCAATTATTTTATGCCACTGATTAAGGTATCAAAATGTATTTGTCCCAGCAGAGACCCTAAGAGACAGCAGTCATTACTGGTTTTCCCATGGATACTGAACTGTTGACTGCAATTCTTTGGACATGGCCAGCCAGCCAGCCAATGTCATCCATCAAACAGTACATTCATCAGATCATTCTCCCTCCAATTCAGCAACACTGTGTGGGACCATGTCAAAGGCTTTGCAAAAGTCCAGGGAGATTTCTCTAGCTCTTCCCTTGTTCAGTGACGCAGTCAGGACTCCATCATAGAAGGCTGTGAGATTAGTCAGAGTGATTTGCCCGTGGTGAAGCCCTGCTGGCTGTCTCTAGGCACCGCCATGTCTTCCTTATGATTTGACATATCTACCAGTAGGATCTGTTCTGTGATCTTGCTGGGCATAGAGGTGAGGCTGAATCATCAGTAATTTCCAGGGCCCTTCTCTTTTATCTTTTTAAAAAGGGTATGTCCTAAAGAAAGCCAAAAGTGCCTGTGGGATATTGATTGTAGATACATTAATCTGAACCATCTCAACTGCTCTAAGGACATATAGAAAATAACACCTACTATATAAACCAGCCTTTGTGTGGGGATGTGGACACTGCTGAAGGCCTAGGCACATTTTAGCTAGGCCTTTTTCTCAAGTTCTAAGTATTTTTCTCAGGCCATGAAACTTTCTCAGCCTCAGCTAGGATTTTTCCCAAGCTAGAGGTTTCTTCTTTATTGTAAACACAAGAGAAAGAATCATAACAGAGATAAACACCTGCAAGGTCCCTGAGAAAGCCAGGGACAAGAGGTGTCTCCTTCTCTGACCAATGATCTGTTTGTATTTTGTTTTGCACGAACTGCATTATTTAAGGCAATGGCTTCTTTCAATAAATTGCTCTTTCTTGCACTTTTCTGCACCAAGCAAGAAAGTGTCTTGTTGGTGTTTTTTCGCTGCTCCGTAATCTTTCTCGCGCCAACACACCATATTTCTGCAATGGCAACTATGTCATAGTTTTCCTGCTGCACCGTGACTTCCAGCTCCTGTTTGTTGCTAATGCTGCATGCTTTGGTGTAGATGCATAGCCAGGGAAGTCTCTCAACGTTAATATTACAAATGAACTTTTAACCAGTGGACAGCAATTCTAATCAAAGCTGAAGTATCAAGGAAAACAAATTGAGATGGTCAGTTTGGAGGCAGGTTTTTCTAATAAATACAAGGAGTTGGTTATATGCATCATTAAATATTTCAGCTAAGTGAAACTTAGAAAATGCATTGTTGTCAACCACAATTAATACCAATTTGGACAAGAATATTTCAAACACTACTGTAGTAAGTCTTGCTTGCTAGAGACAGCAGAAATTTCTTTAGGCAGTTCAAGACATACAGTTTTCTTATTATAAATTTCTTATTATGTATATTGTCAAGAATTTTCCAATTAATAGGTAAAAATATGTGGAGCATGTTCTTTATGAAGACTTAATGCTTTAGTGTTTTCTAATGTATGTTGAAAACACAATTTGTAGCTTTAGCGTCTAGTTTATAGAAAAAGTAGACAAGGCCCACTGAAAAATATAAGTGCAGGCTTTTGTAGATTATTCAAATTAAGTTTAAAGCTAGTCATATTAATATTATATATAATATAATATAATTATATTATATTAACATATTAATATTATTAATCTTGGCCAAATAAAAATGTAGAAATTATCACATTAGTCCATTCAGGATTATATTTTATCTATGCAGTTATGAAAACTGTACATTCATTTTGATGGTGAATAGAAAATGAAGGATTTGGAAATTTGTGTAATCACATTTTAATTATCACCAGAGCTGTGAGTAATTCCTTATGTACAACTAGGCAAAATTCTTGGGCAAAAGCTTAAAAGCTCTGTCTCTAAGTTTACTAGAAATTTTATCTATCTACCCGTGGGTGCACACAAAATTTCAAGCACACATTCACAAATAGATGTAGAGAAGACTGTCGAAAGGTCTTATCTTTGTTTCTTTGCACAGAAACTAGAGATATGTTAAGAATAAAATAATTTAAGCAAACCTTTGCCTTTGTGCAATATCTGAATCAAAATTTCACAGAAACCTTCCTGTGAATAACAATGTAATTTTATGAAATCCAACAAAAACAAACACTGAGAGATGTAATGAGCATTCTTACTTTCATTTTTGTGTACATCCTTGGCTTTTATTTTAGTGATGGCTTTATTTTCCACCTCTTCACTTTCATGTTTTTGGAGAAGGTTAAGAGAACTGCTGACTAACTGCATTCCCACAAGAGACCTAAGAAATAACCTCAAAATTATACAATGTGGGCTTTAAAGTAATGAAATAACCCCCTCTGTCACCCTTGAGAATAGCAGACACTAGTTTTGCCACTTCATTCCCTCCAGACTGCTCTCATATGCCTTTTATAGTGAAGTATTCCCCCGAGAAAAACAATGCACAACTTCTGAAACTTTTCTTTTTTTTTTTTTTTTTTTTATTTTTTAATAATTACCAGATGGAATGAAGTTAGTGAGGTGAATGTAACCAGGATTTAAAAATATCAAGTGCCATTAGGTGACGTTAAATGTAATGAAATCTCAAGGTCGACTTAATTTCCTGCATCTCCTTATCTCTTTGACACATAGTACTGTATCTCAGTAGCTGCCACCAACAGCTACCATCAGTGTGCTTGGCTAATTGGTAATCAGACATGTCACTTGGTGTGATCTCATCCAGTCTGACTATTGAACCTAAGTGCAGCAACAAAAAAGGAAATTGAAAACTCATAGCAGCTATGTGTTTAGTCCACGTATTTTCAGCAGCTTTATATGCCTGCAGTTCAAGCTTTCATTATACTATGTTAATAGACATGTTTGAATTTGATAGTTTTGGGAGTTATTCATATAGGAAATAACCCCATCAAATGCTAAAGATAAGATTTCTTAGCAGTTCAACAGCATTAAGATAGGGAGAGAGCATTTAAATAAAATTCCTACTCACATATCCTTTCTCATCATTAACCTTTTCAGCATGGAGTGTACCCATCATTGCTGAATGAAACCAGAGAGCGTCTCATTGCTGGGATGTGATCCAGCAAAGTGCTTAAGTACAGCTAGGATATAAGGACAAGAATATCCCATCAAAGTTACTATATGATGACCCACATGATTAAAATTGCACAGAATTGTAAGTAGGTGCTTTTCTGGATTAAGGTCTGAGGAATGAGGCATTTAAGAGCAGCCTTTCATGTGCTAAAAACATTTACAAATCTTTTTAAGAGATAACATATAAAGAAAAATTACTATCTTGCCTTTGACTGCTAGACTCAGGACAACTTCATATGTGAAAATCCTGCACATTAAGTGATCACTTCATTCCCAAACGAAGCAGTTGTCTGAAATGGCAAGCATAAAGTGCTTATCTCTGTTACTAATAAACAAAAGTAAATCATAGCAGAAAACTCGTTTATGTGCAGCAATCTCCAGAGGATTAGCATTTCAAGGGATCAGATTTCCTAAACTCCTCTTTCCTGATAACAACCTCTGCTGTGAGGTGACACACCAATAGGCATAAATTATCTAGAGCTGCAGATAAGCAGAGGCCATTTGGGGGTTCGAAGTGCAATATAAATAGATGCAAAGCAGTAGGAGAACTGGTGCTCATCACAAACCTCAGAAGGATTAGCAGTTCAAGCTCTGATTTCCTTGCTGTTTTTAGCTGTGATTTATCATCAGACAGTGCCTGAGCATCTGTCTTATCTGTGATAATTTAATGGCTTAATGGCAGTCCCTTTATCTGGGGGTCATAATTAAGCTTGTTTGATCAGTTTCCTTACAAGCACCTCCTCTGTATTTTTAGCTATGCCTATTTTTTCTCTGTGTGTAGCAGCATTTTTGCTAATTAGTATTAACAATATTATTGTTAACAATTACTGGTAATGACAACAATCTCTTAAAAGGTTAGCATTTATCTGGAGGAGAAATGCAAGCCAAAAAGGATGCAAGACTTTGAATCTAAATCCATTTATAATGTCCATTTATAGGACATTATAATTGTAGTGTCTCATCACCTCATTGGTTTGTCAGGTTCAAATCTAACTCAAATACATAACTGAATAAAATAATTTTTGATTAAAGCATATTTCTCTGCTGCAAAATTAACATCAATTTGAAAATAAAGATGACTGCAATCTTACAGGGCATTTACTGTCCCTCTCTATCTTCCTACTAATAAGCTGCTTCTTCCATTCTCATGAGAATTTTTTCAATAAAAGATGAATTGTAAAACCTTATTATGGCTGTTTTAAAGCATAGGTGTCATCAAAATGGCATTTTAGCTATTAAAATCACTATTAAAAGAAGTAACTAATTAATTTTAGTGCACTGAATAATGAATATTTGAAAGGAAATCTTTCTAAGATTTTATTTTTTAATACAATACAGTGACAGGCAAAGAAATGCGTTAAATGTGGTGGTTTGGGTTGTTTTGGGTTTGTTTTTTTTTTTTTTAAGGAAGAGCAAATTTAAAAAAAAAAAAAAAACAGATTGAGATTGGCCACAGTATTTCTTAATTATTGATGTAATTTTCTTAATTAAGTACCTTGGAGGCCATAGGGAAATGTGACTAGGTTATGTAATGATATTTAAAGAAACAGAATTACTGACTTTAGAAAGATATCTAAGGAACCTGATCACATGTATATAGAGGCAAGAGTTATGGTAGTAATATGTGTATAAATCTATGCATATGTGAATTTGTGTGAATTTGCACATCTCTATATATGGTTTTGTATTATGTATTTCATGTTATGCACATTTTAATCATATGCATACATTTATGCATCGAGAGATTGATTAAAGTTTGTCTTTAAAACAGGTCTTATTCAACTTTTGAAGAAAAAATTAGTGGGACAGAGAATATATATGTCCAACCTAAATTAATTATTTAGATACTATAATTAATGCAGAGAAACAAGGTACATTGGAAAGTGAGTCATTCCTCTTACCTGCCTTGCTTGTTTTAGAATTAGATTCATTGCTTTTCTTTCTCCAGGCTATAGATAAGCTCCAGGTGATGTGGCTGAGCTTGCAGCTGGTTTAGGGCTAGCTGAGACTATACCCATGTGAACAAAATAATAGTAAATTCCAGAATGAGAAGTTTGAATACTTTCTTATTAAGTTACCTCCCTGTTCTTTGCAAATGGAAGAACTGCCACAAAAGTATAATATATATGTGTATATAAATATATTTTCTGCCTCGTGTAGAAAAAGGCTCACCTGAGAATCCTGAATAAACCAACCTTTTCCTCTGGATATTGTCAAATAACCTATAGTAATATTGATTACATAGGCAAGGACTTGCAGCCAACTGCAAAAAAAAAAAAAAAAAAAAAAAAAAAAAAAAAAAAAAAAAAAAAAAAAAA
>JAODKT010001744.1:39973661-40007605 GCA_027576195.1 Cossypha heuglini
CAGCCTTCTGTCAGCTACCACCCTGCTCCATCCTTTAACAAACCAGAGTAAGAGGCAGAAATACCTCACCTGGCTGTGTGAGTTAGCACTGCACAACAGTGAAGGAGCCTGCAGCTGGACAAGCTTTTGGTAATCCAAGTGGAACAGACAGACTGCCTTGCCCAGGCTGATTGGCCACTTGGAGCTAATGGGCTCAGTCGGACAAATTCCAGTGCACACTGACCTTCTGACTAGGGACTTCAGAAAACCAACCCCAAAGTCAGGACAACCAGCACAACACTGCAGAGAGGTATTTCATCAGTAAAAGGGGGTGACTGGGATCTGATAAAGAGGCAGGACGATTTTGGGCTGGGGCTCTGCACAAGCTGCAGGAGCAAATATTTTGTTTCTGCACTTTGCTGACACGTGTCTTGAATTTTTTGTATTTTTGCACACTTGTTGGTAGTGTGAAAACTTGTTTTAAGGTGTGTGCATTTGCACAATTTATGAAACACTGGGAATTTCAGTACTGAAATGGGCTCCTCTGCTTCTACGAAAAAGATTTCTCTAATTTGCTCTGCCCCTGGATGGATCCTAAAGAATAGGAGTAAATTTCAGGGTGAGCCCGTGACTCAGGAGAAATTGAAAAGATACTGTAATCAATGGTGGTCTTAACGTGAAGTAGATGCTCGTGAAAAATGGCTAGAAAATGGGTCTCTGAAATATAATACGATTTTATAGCTGATGTTATTTTGTAGCAGGCAAACCAAACGAGATTCAGTCTATTATGCAGTTTTGTTTTCTGCTTTAAGAAATAATTGGGATGCAAAAAAACCACATCCACACCTGCTTTACATACGCAAAATTTCAAAAGTAAGTATATTCATCACGCTGATAAACCTTCTTTGTTCTTATGCCTTATCCTTTTAAACAAAGTGCAAATAACCCTTTCATTATTACAAAGGGAAGAAGGGAGGCCCAAGATGAAGGCCCTCATGTAATCATTCATAGCACAAAGAAAAAAATCTAGAAGTACAGTAGATCCAACATAGATGTACTATTCAAACCAATAAACTGGATGTCCAAACACAAAACTAAACCTTGGGGTATCACAGCTTCAGCAGACTAGGCACAATGAACCATTCTTACCATCCTGGCTTACTCAGAAAAACTGAATGAAACTCAGCTAACATTCAAACCCTAAAATGACAACACTCCCACACACCCCACATGTTAAACCAAATAGAAAAGAAATGACAGAATTATATAGCCATAAAAATAGAAAGGTCTTTCCCAGCAGTGTACGGAATTTCTGTTAGGCCTTGACTACTACATTTTTCAGTGATTAACTGTAAATGGAAAACTCACACACACACAGACACACACACACAAATATTCTTGCATTCAGGATATGCTGACCCTTAATATGATTTCTGATCTAATGTTTGATGAACAACTGGGATTTATAAAGATGGGAAATCTAACAACCCAACTTCTAGCTAGTAAAATCCACTCTAAAAGGAAGCTAAACTATATTTCCAAATGATTCCAAATTGCTTGGAAAGGCAGAGAATCACTTGCAAAGATTAGATAATATGGTGACTGAAACCAGTATCTGCAACATTCAAGGACAACACTGTGGATAGTGCTTGGCTGTTTTGATATTAGGTATTTGGTTTAGCCAGGAATTTCACAATCTGGACGCCACCACCACTCAGAATTGTTTCTCAAGGTTTTCACTTCTTCCAAGTTTCCCTTAGCAAAGACAATCCAAAGACACCTTCACTGTATAGCTTACCAGTATTCTACTCAGCAGGAACAGCAAGACTGAAAGATACACACAGACACATATAAAAAGAGTGCAGTCCAGCTCCCAAGTAAGCAAGGAATCATGAGGACATAGCTAAAAAACCAGGACAGAAACACAACTGAATGCAGTATACAGATAAACAAAGAGATTATGTAAAGACAGATATGTATATATGCATATGTTAGATGGATTATGTATAGATGTAGAAGCCCACTGAAAAAGCTACACTGGCACCTTGCAGTAGTTTTGTCTCTCAGTGCTACTCTAAAAGACCATCTAGCATGTGACAGGAGCCTGAAGAAACATCTGTAACAATAATTTTGTTATTAGATTTTATTTCTAAGATACTCTCTCGAGGATTCAGTTCTGAAAATTCCTTCCCATGTTAATACATGAAACAGATAAAACAGAGTAAGTGAATGCAGCACTAAAGTGCAGTACTAAATCACACCCTAATTCCTTCTACCTTCTACAACCAGAATAAAACAGTCTCACTTCTTTCTGAAAGGCTGAGAGAATTGGGACTGTTCAGGAAAAGAGAAAGCTTAGGAGTGACCTGTTCACAGTCTTCCAGTACCTAAAAGAAGTCTTCAAGACAGATGGAAAGAGACGATTTGCAAAAGCATGTAATGACAGAACAAGGGCCAACACCCTGAAATTGAAATGCAGCAGGTTTAGATGAGATATCAGGAAGAATTCTTTACTGTGAGGATGACAAGGCACACTTAGCCCAGAAAAGTTGTGGATGCCACGTCTCTTATTCAAGGCCAAGCTGAATGGAGCTCTGAGCAGCCTGGTCTAGGGGAAGTTCTCTCTGCTTACAGCAGGGTTGGAACTACATGATCTTAAGATCCCTTCCAACCCAAGCCATTCTATAGTTCTCTCATGCTGCATCAGGAATAACCTAATTCAAACTCTCTTTTCTCATCCCAGCAGTCTTCAAGTAAGTATATACATAGCATCCATTTAGAGTTTTATGCCACGTTTATTTAGTCTCCTTGTGTGAAAAATGTCCTCCTGCAATTGCCATTGAAGGGTCTAAGGGCTCATAGCCCTCACAATGCTCCCTGCTGTGTATACAAGCTGCAGCCTCTCTGCTAGCAGGCACCTGTTGTAGGCAGATAACATCAGTAAATGGGCCCACAGTGACACCCACACTTGACACACAATTCAGGCAGCACTCAAGCACACTGTAGTTCTTTATAATTCCCTTTTCAAACCTAGAAAATGTCAGTGAGATCTGTACACTAGGATCAGGGTGCCTTTTGTCTGAGTTAAGCACAAAGCTACACATTTCACTAGCTCTGTAGGTAGAGAAACAGCAAGGAAGTTTGACTCCCTGCCTTTTCAGCAGTTAAATGCATTTCAGCTCTTAAAATTCACTCATCATACCTCAAGACAGAACATTCAAGCAATTTTTAAAAACTAGGCAAATTTTGCTATTGAATTAGAGAAAAAATAGTGAAAACCACCATTGGGTTTCATGTGGGTATCTACTCCAGCTGCTGAGTGGGTTTGTAACTGTACATATAAGCATCATTCTCCATGCTCAAATGATACATGAAAGAAACACGCAAAGAGATCATCAGAAAAGATCTGAGGAAGTAGATGAAAGTATTAAAAAATAAGATCCCATACATCAATTGTCATCACATACTTAAAGTTAACAAATTAGGTTAACCAATTAGGAAAAACACTCCAAACTCTCCCAACTGCTTTCTAAACTTGTCCATTTTAAATGTTACACATAACAGTTCATGATTACAGTTCACAGAAATAGTGCAAATAAATACAAAGGTCATAGAAGCAACATCTGCATTCTGTCTATATACCACAACAAAGGATATGCTTAAAAACAAATTGGAAAGAGTAAAATAATAAAGTCTTAACAGTAGTGCAATTTGGGAAAAAAAGCTACCCTTTCTCAGGCTTTTTTCATGAAGAAGTGACAGATGTATTCAGGAAGGAGTGTTATTTGGTTGATTTGGGGGTTTTTGTTTGTGTTTTCTTCTGGGGTATATTTGGTTGTTTGCTTTGGGGGCATAGTTTCTTTTTTAGGGGCTTTGCTTTTTGGGGTTTTGTTGGGCTTTTGTTTGGTTTTGGTTTTTTTTATAACACTGACTGAACTTATTTGGACTACTTGACTCTTAAGTAGTTTTTTTTCCACAGTTGTGCTGTCACAGAGAGGCCCTGTTTCCACATCAAAATTCACAGTAGCAAACTACCTTAAAATAATTTTCAGGATCTGGAGATATTAAAAAAATCCAAGTGGACACTGTCCTGGCCAACCTGTTCTAAATGACCCTGCTTCAGCAGAGAGGTTGGACTAGACAAGCTCAAAACATGCCTTCGAATATCAACGCTTTTCTCATCTGTGCACAATGACAGAGTTCACTTTTGGCTGACTCAGGAAGCCATCTACTCCAGAAAAGGTTACACTATCCCAAAGCTACACTATCCCAAGCAAATGTGGCATTTTAAAGCTTGCCAAACCCCTTTAAGTACAACACTGTATGAAATGCCATTACTAAAAATAATAATAGTTTTTTCAAAAAGAGCCTAAAAAGCTATTATTAAAAATATTTTATGGTATTCAACGTACTATCTGATTGAATTCACGATCACTCTCTCATTCTCCTGCTGTATATCCAAGTACAGAGTCTGTATCTGTATTTTAGGCAACTTCTTCATAGATGTAGGCAGACTATTACTACATATCCCCGCTCTATAGTTGTCTTTCCTCCATGTCAAACAAGCCCCAGTCTCTCAGCCTCTCCTTGCAGTGCTATCATCCCAAATTCGGTGGTGCTTCACAATTCTCTACTGAGCTCAGTCCATTTCTGCATCATTTTTTCTCATACTGGGGCATCAAAAGTGGATGCAGTATTCCAGATGCAATTTAACAAGTGACAAGTGAGGAATCGCATGGTCTGATTTCCTTGTTATGCTCCTGTTAATATAGCCCAGGATGCTGCTGGCTTTCATCAGTTGCAGAGCACACTTTGGTCATGCCTGGCCACTGTCACCCAGGATCTCTAAGAGCTTTTCAGCAGAGCAATTTCCCAGCCAGTCAGCTTCTGTCTGAGGGAAACAGCATGTCCTGCTGCCTGTGTGTCTGTTCAGTGACACAACATGCCTGTTGGTCCACTCTTCCAGCCTCTCTAGATTGTTCTGGATGGCAGCCCTTACTTCAAGGGTATAAACTGCAAACCCAGACTGGAGTCATTCACAGATTTTAATGATGTGCATGATCAACAGCTGAACAAGGAGATGTGAATACATTGAATAGATTTCAGGACAGACACCCATGATATTATCATCTGGAAGCCAGTAGTATTACCCACTAGCTACTACTTTCCAATCTCAAACATCCAACCAGTTTGTCACACATAGAATCACAGACCAAGGAATCACAGACTATGCTGATTTGGGAGGAATTGAATCAAGATCATGGAATCCAACTCCTGGCCCTGCACAGGACATCCCCAGGAGTCATTCCACATGCCCAAGGGCATTGTCCAAATGATTCCTCAACTCTCTCAGGCTTGGTGCTGTGACCACTTCCCTGGGAGAGCCTGCTGCAGTGCCTAACCACCCTTTGGGTGAAGAAATTTCTCCTAATATCCAACCTAAACCTCCCCTGACATCTTCAGGCCATTTCCTTGGGTTCTGTCACAAGTCACTAAGGAGAGATTATCAGTGTCTGCCCCTCCTCTTCCCCTCATGAGGAAGCTGTAAATGCAACTGAACTCCCTTCAGTCTTCTTTTCTTCAGTCTGAACAGACAAAGCAACATCAGCCATTCTTCATACAGCTTCCTTGAAGGACCTTCACCATCTTTGTCACCCTCACCTAGTAGTTTTTCATCTATCCAGACTTTACCATCCCAACTTGGATGCAAGGATGCCATGGGTGACCACAGAAAAAGCCTTGCTAAGAATCATGGCAGATGACAGCCTCTACTCTCCCATCATTCATAGATCTTGTCATTTCATACCAGAAGATAATCAGGTTGGTGAAACCTCCTACTTAATGTACCCAGAAATAACTTTATCCCACTTAGAACAATGTAGTCTACTTCTTTCAAAGCAGGGACTACTGTGCTGTTCTGTTTCTTTTCTTAACTAATTAAAGATCTATATCACAGGGAGAGAATGTACTCATTCTCCAGCCAAGGTGAAAGGAAGGCTGTAAATGTTTTATGAGACTTGTCTGATCATATAAGTAAACTTCTAATACGTAAATAATAGTAAAAAAAATTTGCAAGGAGACTTTCCAACACTGCCTTATACCTTCTAAGTATGCTCCTCTGACAATTTCACAGAATCCATGTTTTGCAGGATTTGTATCTTCTCCTGGCATGTCGTGCAGACCTTTAATATACTCTTGCTCTGCTTTAGTTGTACCATCTGCATTTAGAAGAGTGAATGCTTGCCTTTGGCCAGCAGACATTGCAAGTGAAGGAATTCACTCACAGCACTGGACAGCAGGGTTCAGCTATTTAATCCCCTTTAGTTACTTAATCCAGTGTATTGCACTGCACACATCTACAACGTAGGCTTCAAGTAACACAAGTTGTGTTATGGAGCACTTTGGGAATATTCTAAATTGTTTAATGAAGCACCCAAGTTTACCAACAGGTCTACAATCCCAGGTAGGCTGCTTACTTAACTGCCCTGCAATGAGTGAGAAACTCCTGTACAAGCCAAGACTGGTACAATAAACACACACTTGACCTCTTCTAGTTTTTGGTTTGCATGGTCTCCGAAGAAAAATCAATGGTCTTGATTTACATAGCTATTGCTGTCAAGCATACTTAACTTTTAAGCAATTCTGAAAAAGACATGTGATTGAGCTCAGCTTCTTCAAGCTTCCATGGATCTTTCTTTTAAATGTGTTTTTTCCTCACAGGGCAAACGGATAATAAAAATCAAGACTTCTAATCAATAAGAGTAATACACAAACTTACATCATTCCAGTACTCAAAATTAAATATAAACCCATGGGATAGCTACCAGCTTCAGGACAGTTCACTTAGCTAAGACTTGATTGACAATTAAAAAACATTTTTCCTGTTTTCTGCCAAATAGAAAACAGTAATCTGAAGAAAAGAGGGGCGGAGGGGGGGAGAGAGAGAGAGACAGAGAGAGAGACAGGGAGAGAGAGGGAGAGAAGGACTTCAACAAAAAATCCAAAGGCTTTAAGAGTTGCAAAACGGTGCACCTGACATAGAAAGAAAGCCCCACATATTATCTGAAGGACAATGGAAGTCAGTTACTGAAGTCAGCTGTTTGGACTGATGAAAAGCAGAAAGGCATTAAAGACAAGAAATGAAGCATAATTTGAGGGTTACAAGTAGAGCAGGCGAGGAAAAACTCAGCATTATTTAAATTGGAATCTGCCAGTTAGTCAAAATCATTTGGATCATTTGGTTTTGATGATGTTTCCAAGTGAGTTTCGTTTGACCTTTGGGGAAACACCAAGAATTTCTGTGCTTGTGTCCTAATGGTAAACTGGCAGCCCCTAGGCTGTTTGGAGAGTCTCCTTCATTTGAAAAAAATTTAGAGCACTAAAAAAAGGCTTTTTTCTAACACAGACCAGTATCAGAAGCACCTCTACAGTAATACAACCTATACTGGTGTTTTTCACATTCACTAATGCCTCGTAAGTGTCTCAGATATTAAATTAACATTTTCTAATAAAATGCACAGACTCTTGCACTGAAAGAAGTGGAGTCTGTGTAGATAAAGAGCAAAAAAATGCTGTACAAATAACTTCAAATCCTTTTAAATATAAAGAGACACACACAGCATTAAAAGCTGCTATTCCATGGCAGTAGTCAGTCACTGCACAGCAGCTGTGGTGTACAAACCTACAGGGCTGCTGGCAATTCCATAGCTTGATAAATCTGTCAGTGAATCTGACAGGATTGCAAAGGAGGACACTAGCCATTAGAAACATAAACTGCTACTGGCAAATCAAAGAACCATGTATGAGACATGCCTGTCATCAGGAAAAATGCAGAGAGCAATCTAAAGCAAGCTTAGTCAAGCCTTTGTCACTTAGCTGGAGCTCCAGTTTATCCAAAAACCAACTAATATTCCTCAACTGTTGCTGCAGAATTTCAGTGGCATGTTGTTTAAGAGCTCAAAGAAAATACCAGTACAACAGAACTACAAACCACTTCAGTCTGCTCAATTCTGCTGTAGGATGTGAGCAGTTTGATACAAACCTTCAAAAAGCTGTTGCAAAACATGAACATTTGGATTTTAAAAAGAATAAAGTGCTTTAGATTACTTCTAAGATAAATTTTACCCTCACCAATGTTTGATTACATAGGTTAGACAATATCAGAAAGTTGGAGCAAAGAAGCAGAAGTCCAACAACCACACACACAGAAAAATCCCCTGCTCTCTCATGTTTCCTTAACAACTTTCAGAGTCAGAGTACCTGCAATGGCCAGTTACCAAACACAAGGCATCCAGCTGATTTTTTTGACAGCAATCCACAAAACAGCCAGGTCAGAAGCAACCACTGGATTTCCACAGCACACAAAAAGTGCTCCTTTTATTCAGTAGCACCACCTTTGCTAGCCCAGGATGAATTTGTTGTGATCTCTATGGCTGGAAACCACGTAGGTGTTGCAAGGTGTGATGTGGGTAATTTTTCTGAAGAGCTTCCCTTTTGTCTAGCTGTTCTTTTGCCAGTGTCCTCTGAAAAAATGTCCAGAGTTCATTTCTGTGTGAAAGCCCTGGTGAACAGACTGCTCATACCACCTCCAGATGGCAAACAGCCTCACAGACTGCCAGACCACCCCCCTCCCCACAATCACGTTTGCTGCTAAAACCTAAAATTCATATACATGGTACTTAACAAAAGCTATCTGGAGAACTGGCAGCTGGTAAAAGTCACCCAACAGATCTTTTTGTCTTGTACATTACTCTGGAATGACACGAGCTTATTTTCTGGCAGCTCTTCTTTCATATTCAAGGGGGAAAGTTCTTGCAAGGTAAAGTACTACCTCAGCACTTAACTAAAGAACATATGAACAGATTTTCAATTATCAGCAATTTTAACTGCTGATACATTTGGAAGTGTGCCTTGGTTGGAACACCTCATCTATTTGGCACTCCAGAGGAAGAATATGGATTTTCACTTCATAGATTAATCAGAAACACCTAATTTTTCAAATAACTTCTTTCTTTCTTCCTTCCTTTCTTTCTTCCCTAAAATCTGCTTTCATCCACACATAAAATTAAAGAGCTTTAAGACCTTGTTCTCTCAATGGGAAAACAAGCATATGACCTTGCCTTCAAAAAGACTGTCACAACAAAACAAGATGTTTCTACAATAAATCTAGCTGGTTTATTTTGGGAATTTCTTTTGTTTGTTTTTCTGTGGTTGGTTTAGATGGTTTTGCTTTGTTTGTTTGGGTTTTGGGGGTTTTTTTGAGCCAGCTAAATCTTGGAGGGTTGCTGTTGTCCCAGAGAAGCTGTTCTCACTCTCGCTGTAGGAAACTCTGGGTCACTTCTTTTCTCTTCATGAAGTGGGCATTTTCCTGGTGGGTTGCAAGTTGCTTACAGACAAAGCTTTCAAGGGCTTATGCTTCTCAGCAACATGAAAAGTTATGAACAGGATGACAAATTCAAATCAAAGCCATTCAGTCAAAGAATACCTCTCATCTTCCTTCATAAAATTCCTCTGATATCTAACAAAAGACAGTCAGAAAATGATATTTCTGGTCTCTGAAAAGCTGTCAATTCTTATTTAAATTTGAAATTAGAGCAACAGTTGACATTCTGAAAAAAAAAATTAAAGTTTAAGTTTGCCAACTATATTACTAAGATAGAAGTGCTTTATCACAAATACTTGCTTCAGGTCTCCCTCTCCTCCAAAGAGCTTACTATGGGAACATGCTTTCTCCAAAGAAGTTGGGATGCTCTAGCTAAACTAACTTTCATCTAAAGCCCACAACTGAAATTTAACAAATATTTGATTTTTACCTTCTGAAGTCAGTATACATCAATCTTTGGTAAAAGGTTTTTACTTGAAATGCCTTAAAAGTCACTTCCAAGAATCAGAAAAGAAAGCACTTCTGGAAGAAAGACAGCATTTTTTGGAGGTAAGAACCTCCCATTCCATGCTTCAGAGAAGAGCGTTGACAGCTTTTTTAATGTGGAAGAAATAATTTGCCATCATTGCTGATTACTATGGAAATGAGTCTGCTGTGAAAAAGACAAAGAATCACAGAACCACAGAATAGCTGATGTTGGAAATGGAAGGGGCCACTGGAGGAGGTCATCCTGTCCAACCTCCTTGCTCAAGCTGGACTGCCCAGAGCAGCTTGCTCAGCACAATGTCCAGATGAGTATCTCCTACATGGGAAATTCCAAAGTCTCCCTGGGCAACTTGTGTCAAAGTGCAGTCCGTCTCTCTGTTTCCTGATGTTCAGAAGGAAGCTCCTATGCTTCAGTTTGTGCTCACTGTCTCTAATCCTCAATCCCTCAACCAGAGCTGTCATACCAGAAGGAAATACAACTACTACTTTTTCTTTTAAATTTCAGCTGTTTTGGCCACTTCTCCAGATAGCATGCAACCCACAAATGAGGATGCAAGAACATAATACATTGTCCACTTGATTTAGGGTGAGAATATATTGAGGCCAAAGAAAATGAAGTTATAAAATCATACTGCTGTCTGCGTGTTTGGAGAACAAGGAAGAAAATCCATCAAGTCTTTTTTTTTTTTTTCCAACGTGCGTTTGCAACCTTCTCAGTTGCAACATGAAAATATAAAAAGGCAGTAGGAGTTAGTATACCAGTGGAAAAGAAATGTACAGTAAAAGAACAGTTAGCTCCCCAACTACATACATTCACACAATCAAAAGCCATGAATTTAGAAAACACGCTCCATTTAAAAGCTAACTTAACTTAGAAAAGTTCAATGCAAGAACTAGAAATTCCTATGCCCTAACTCTTTTTTCCTCCTAAGAGAGGCATAATTTTGGAAAAACTTGCTGAGTAAAAGTTCTAAATCCACAATTTTAACAATGCCCAATCAATTAATTCTGGCATGTATATGACAAGAAATAGGAAGGGCTACAAGCCTTTGAACAACAATTGTTCATTAGAACCTGGAAACCTTTTAAAAGCCTCCCACGAAATGCACCCTTTTTTCAGCTTCCTGTTTTCTGTGAAGTTTAAGAGCAGCACAGTTACCAAGTAGAGGACCATACATAACTGACTACAGAACAAACTGAATGTAATGCCAAAGATGTAATCATGGTAAACACAGAACTGACGTACTTATCCAAATGCTGTTCCAGCAGAGTGATAAAGCCCATGGCACAATTTATTCATATCAAGGAAATTCATTACAACACTGTTCACTATCCGTGCTCTCATCTGAAGAAGCTGTAATGCAACACAGTGATCAAAACTAAGGACTAACTATCAGAAATAAGCAAATTAAGTTTTTTGAATAAAAATGCTTCTCTTCCAGAAAACAACTATATATATTGGTGGACTCTTGCATCAAAGATTCTGTTTCTCGTAAACTTAAAATTCTAATTAACTTCAAAGAAAAAACCTGAAGATATCACATGCTGAGAGAAGACAAAAGATTAAGTTTCAGCAGTGCTCAAAGAAGGGAGTCGAGTGCTATTTATTGCACATACTGATGGCTGGTTCAGACTGTCAAAACTTTGTTATGAGGTCACATAAAAGTGACAGAGACCTGGCCTTCACTATTTATTACTAGGCAAAATGAGAAAGAATTCCAAGATGTTTTAAGTACAATGTGAATTTTGCTTACAGTCAGGACAGCCTTTATACCCTCCAAATGATGATATTTGATACAGAAATTTAGCAACACAGAGAACCCAACTCTACAATTTTTCCAGAACTAATATGCTTTCTGAATCTTTCCCTACATGAAAAACTGTACAGTTAATGAAGCTAATTATCAAAGTAGTGGGATGAGCACTTGTTTTTGTAACAGGTTATTTGCTTAGTGTTCAGTGCAGCATATCTATGCTAGACAAAGTCTGCTACCTAAAACTAGGCTAGCTGAGAGTAACAGCTTACCACATTCACTGAGAGGCTACAAAGGGGATGTCAGAGCAAGGCTTAAGAGGTTAGGAGAGAGTAAGCTGGTAGCAGCAACACACTTACAGCATATTTCTGTTCCACAAAAATACACTTTTTCACCAGCTTTCAGTGACTGAGGCGTGAAGATTACAAGAGAGCTGATCTTGTCAAGGAGGCAAATGATACAGAGCAGCAAGAATCAAAGGCACACACACCAGGTTAAACTCAAACCTTGCAAACAGCACAGTGGCATGGAGCAAGAATGATCAGGACATGAAGAGATCACAAAAAGGCCAGTATGTTTTAACTTAGAGAAGAGGTAACAAAAGGACACTACACTTAAGCCTAAAAATATGAAGCCATGGGTTTACTAACTGTATAAAAGTCAGAAATCAGACAGGAAGGAGTATCTCTGAAGACTACAAGAAAGACACACTGAAAGGGAAAGCAAAAGATCAAGGGGCATAGTGTAAGGTAAGGAAGGAAATTTTGCAAAACTTCTAAAAGAAATTACCCAGAAGGAGCTTTCACACAGGAGAAACTGGAAATAGCACTAGGTGTATCTTGCATGAAACAAAATCATAGCAATATATTGTTAATAATATAACAGAAAAATATCATAACTATTTTTGGGATGATCACACATCAGAATATTTATCCTGCCATTTCCTAGCCTACAGAAGATGTTTTAAAACTTAAAACTTTACAGGGACAAGAAGCTGCACAGGTTGCTCTCAGGAGAAAAACAGCAGTGGATAAACTTCAGGTAACTGTCTGAATACTGAGGAGCTGAACTGTGATGATTAAACAGTCTTTTCTAATTCAGAATGGAGAAACAGGTGAGCTGTCCTATGTTTTCATGGCCATAGCAGAAGTTAAACCACAGGACACAAGTTTTTTGAGTATTCTTGGAAGCTCATCCTTTAAGCATGTATGGTTCAGTATCACACATAATTGCTTTAACTGTTCATTTTTCTTTCTCAACCCCAAATGTGCAACAGCTCTTCACTACTATGACTAGATCTGCTATACCATTGTACAGAAATATCAAAACACCCATTTCTCTCACTGCAGCAGTTTTAAAAATTTATTTCACTCATCATCCTTTGTACCTGAGGCATATTGCCAAATGATACAAGACTGACAACATGAAGTTAGACAGTTAGCCAATAATCTAGAACAATTAGCATGCTAATGATAATGTACATCTCACCAAAGACTTTGTTTTAATTGCAAGTGTTAATGCTATCCAGAGAGAACACTTCAGCTTCCTCATCCATCAGAAGACTCATATATTCACTCATTTCTTAAGTTGGACAGCAGGATGTTATGTATCAGAAAGCTTAGAACTTCAGTCAAAGCTTATTTGGAAAACATGAAGGACGTGGCTCACACATTAAGTACAGCAACTCCCCAGGGTGAATCCTTTTGCCTTTTCCCACCACTCAACTGCAGATGCAGTTGAGATATGAATATAAGAATACTGCCTCCAGCACTTCCACTTCTGCAAAAGCCCATACGAGTTCAGTCCATCCTTCATTTGTGACACTACCTCAATGAGGATTCAATATATTTACAAGAACATTGGCAGAACACAGTACATTTTGCCTCTTGAAAAACAAAGTTCTAAGAACAGGGAGACTGTTCTAGGTGTACTACTACCAGTTATAGTATTACTAACTACTAGTAGTACTACTAGTAACTAACTAATAGTAGTAGTAATAGTACTAGTAGTCAGTTACATTCAGGAGAGTTTTCCTCAATTGCATTTTCCTCAATTGCTCAAATCTTACTTAAGAAATTTACAGTAATTTACAGTTATTTACCCTGAAGTGTAATTACCACCTGCCTTTTGTTCTGTGATCAGAACACAAACAAAGCAGACATGAGACATACTTTTTGGTAGAGCTAATTTCAAGCAACAAGTTGATTTAGCTAGTGGACAGAACCCAGACTTCTGAAGCAGGTGCAAAAACACAATCTCAAATCAGAATACAGCAAACAGCTGGAAGCACTCCTCAAAGAAAACCACTAGATTTGGGGGCGTTTTGTAAGATCTTCCAAATTCCATCTCACTGTAGTGCAATTACAGCTTTGTACACTCTGGCTTAACAGCAAGATTTTCTATTAAGATATCTCTTGGGAATGACATGGAAAAAAGGCAATCTCAGCAGTGGAATGTGGAGTGAATACACTTGCAGAAAGCAGGGAAAGGAGAAATCAGGAGATTCACCAAGTCATCTTGAAGAAGCAGTGATGGGTTACTATAAAAGCTTCCTAATTATTCATAGCAATTAAAAATCAAGGCTGCTGACCCAGTTACTTATCATTTTAAAGACAAAAAATCATTTGAGTAACTTTGTAAGTAAAAGCAGGGAGAGGGCCAAAAAATACCTTCAAGGAGATGAAAGGAGGAGCAAGAAGACAAAATCATGATTGAAATCAGAGGGAGTTACTCTGTGCAACCTTTATTCCCATTGCCAGGGCACAGCCTCCACATTTCCAGAATATCCTCAGGACATGCTCTATTCAGGAGTAAGCAGAGCAGCACACTGCCATAAAATAAATGTGGAAGACATGACCCAGCCAGTTCCACAGTCAGGCAAATATGCTTGATTAAGTGTGGGCAGAATTGTTCAGCTAAGGAGTGTTTATCCTCATCTGTCTAACAAGGCTCTGCAATTAATGGACAAGGCCTTCAAAGTTTCAAAGCAATCAGTTTTAAAGCAATCCTCATTTTCTAGTCTATTAAAATCAAGCAACAAGCATGACCTGGGGTCAAATGGAAGAAAGATATACAACAGAATTATGACAGTGTTTAACAATAGCAAGCAAGGAGCAAATAAAGTCACTGATGAAGTTCAGTGCCAGTAACTACAAAAGAGTCCACACAAGAAGAAAAATCATCCCAGCTACACTTGTGGATCGAAAACTTCCTTTTGCCTTCTCCCCTTAAGTGGAAACATTTTATTTGTTCATCTGTTAATGTTATCAGAAGTTCTGCATTAAGAATAATCAGCAAAAGGCTACCAACTGAAAAATACCTCAGGGTTTTCCAGTACCTTGATAACTGCTCTTAAGAACCTGTAATTAGTCAGAGAACACTGACGAAATAGATAGTGTGGGGAAAAGCACGAAGACAGCACACTGACCTGGACTCTTCAGTTTTTAAATTGCTTGAGTGAGTATAATACAGCCAAAAAGAACGTTGATGAAGAACACTCACTGTGCCTCAAAAGAAGTCCAGACCACTGAACACATTATGCCTGGTAGAACTTCCCACTCTGGAAATCCCTGACCACGACTTGTTGAAGCTTGGTAATATGATGGGGCAGATACAATCAGCTTGTATTTGTCAGATACCAGCTCAGGACTAGCTGACAAAACAAGAAAAATTTGCTCCAAAAACCACTGTTCACCTTCTACAAACACTCCTCCAGACTTCTAAGTCCAGCTGTAGACAGGTTCCAGGTTTAGGAACACTCTTCAGTACTTTGGTGTGCTTTCAGTAAAGCTGCAAGACAGAGCAGGGCATGACTGACAGCAGTCCTTTTCAGGAGAAGAAACACTTAATAGACATTGTGTGGTTACTGGGGACAAGCAGTTTTTCAGTTTTATCAGACTGGTAAGTCCCTGAACAGGACAAAAGAAAATTCCTGACCTCAGGTCAGATAAAGTCTATATAACACTTTCTCCTCACTCTGAAAGTAGTCTGCTTGATTATCATTTTCCTTTTTCACACCATCTATTTGCAGCAATTTGCAAAATACAGCCTCTCCAAGCACAACAGCAATGTAAGCAAAAGGATTCTGCACCATGAAGAAAAAAGCATGTTGTTTCCTGGTTCAGAAGTCCAATACCAACCCTATGATTTTCCTGGAACCAAGCATCAGCTGTCAATTTCTAGCAGTATACAAGCACTGAGGAAAGACTGAATTTCTTTAGATTGCTCAGCACTTAGCACATGACAGACCCTTCTGAGCTCAGGTACCTGGAAACTGAAATCAGATAGAAGAATAGCAGTTAATATTAGGGCTACAGAAGTCAAAAGAGAAGAAAGAATTTCCAGAGAAAATGACTTTCTTGTTTCTCTTCTTCCTCAAGACACTCAGAGGTGATGGATGGCAAGACAAGCTGGAACACAGGGAAATATAATTAGGAATGAGGATCTAAATATCAGGGAAATATACAAGAATATGTGTGGCCAAGACTAAACAGTGGGAAAAAATGGAACTGGAGAGAACTCCTGCCAGACGCAAGCTCAACCTGTCTAATACTAGAAGATATCCACTTCTTCTAATAGTGGGATGTTATAACATCTTCAAATTATCCTTTCAAGAGAGCCCAGCACAGAGCAGCAACTAAAGTGCTCTCAATACAATCTCTCAGAAAGATTGAAAGGCTTGCTTAGTGCTCCTAATAGCCCTAGGTCCAGATCTTCTTTCAAGAGCCACTTTGAGAGAGAAAAGCACAATTCAGATTGTATCATTTAAGTATCAGCATTTTGCCTCAATAAACAATTTATTTAATGTTATTTCTCCTAGAATCAAATGACTAAGCTATGCTCTGGATTTTTAGACATAGATCCTCGCTTGTCTAACTGCCAATGTGTCTACATTATTTTCATAACAGAAGCAACATCTTATGATGGGAAGCTCACTAAGTTTTTACAGGAAAAATTCTCTCCAAAAATGTCAACCATACTTAAAAACTTATGAGAATTAGTAAGTTGAAAATAACTGTGATGCTAAAATGTTTTTAATGAACAGTTCATCTGGGGGAGGAAGTGCAGTCAAATGCTTAGTTCTGTATGACAGGGTTAATACATTTCTGTGAAATGATAACCTGTTTCTGGGTGATAAAGGCAATTCAGGTTTTCTGCTTTTCATTTGATATGAAAGCCATCTGATATTCATTATATCCCTTGTACATGCTTTGCTTGTGCATGTCAAGTACCAAACAAAAAGCACCAACCCAGTACGAGTACTGTACAGGAGGAAAGCACTGGGGCTACATAAGCAAACCATACAGCAGTATGCTGAATTACAATTCAGTATGCTGAATTACATTCAGCAGCTGAGGTTGGCATTTACCAGCCTGCAAGTTTATGCTTTGCAATATTATTTGGGGTCAGGCAGGAAGGATTGGTACCTCAAAGTGAGAAGTCTCTAGCTTCAGTCCCCTGATTTGTGAGGATTACCCAAAATTGCAGTTACAGAGTGCATAAGGTATTCTCTTTGATTCAAGAACAATCTGGATCACATAAATGAAGGTAAAGTTCAAAGAAATATCTGCACATTGAGGCCATTTTGTGTGTGGAATCTTTCATTCACTTTACACTAGTGTAGAACTGTATTCAATAGAAAAAATACTTTTCTTCCTGAAAAAACAAATTTACTTTCTTTTTTCTCTTCTTCCCAAGTTCCAAGTATATGTACCTTCATCACTGATGCTATCTCTATCCCTATTTCCACATAAAGAATTTTTTAAAGAGCCAAAAATATTTTAAAATGCCATCACTATTTATTTACCTTCACAAAGCACTTATTTGTGTTTACTGTGTATATCCTAGTAGCCTTCTAAAGACTATCAAAATGGATTGCAATAGGTACAATGGATGACAAAAGGAGGAAACAAATACCACCTGGAAGGTGCTACACAGGCAGAAAAAAGTGTTAGCAATGTCTTAGCTTTGCTTTCATTTCTTGAGCTCACGTTAGAGCAGCACTACCAAGAAGGGAAACACTTCCAGATTTCCTGCATACTCTAGGTATGTATCTGTAAG
Source organism: Cossypha heuglini (assembly GCA_027576195.1). Taxonomy (NCBI): domain Eukaryota; kingdom Metazoa; phylum Chordata; class Aves; order Passeriformes; family Muscicapidae; genus Cossypha; species Cossypha heuglini. Next base: position 39,991,323 of record JAODKT010001744.1, read on the forward strand.
GACAGCAAGTGAACTTGGACAAGTGGTTTACCTCAGGTAATACCTACTGCTAGTGTTAAATTACAGTACAGCAGTGCATTCATCCATTTTAGGAGTACAGTGGTCAGAAGCCAGGTGATAATGTGCAGCTACTTCTGCTATTCCCAGCTGCAGCTTAAGAATACATGAAGTTATTACCCTAGAAACACAGTCTTTGGGATATTCCTTATATTGTTTCTACATGGCTAATAAAAGGCTGGATGCCTGATTCAGAGCTTCATGACATGAATTAGAGAAAACATAAGCCAAATGCTTTATGAACTCTGAAAAGACTAAAGCTGTCCTTATCTCCCTTAAGCAAGCAATGCCAGCCTAACACTCAAAAATCTACCACAAACCAAACCAGCCCTTGCAGCACGCATTGATTTCACCTCATTCCTGTTTTGTCCCAAAGTATCACACTCAATAAAAAGAAACACTGAAACACTTCTAACAATGGATTCAGATGGTGCTCTTTAAAGAGACTGTGCATCACCACTGAAAGCTTCACAGATGGACAATCTACCTAAGAGGTCATGAAAAGACCCCACACCCACTCATTCCAGTGAAAAACAGATCCCTTCAAACACACATCAGAAAATTTTCTTCAAACAATACAGATGTCTTTGATCACTGAAAGGCTAGAAATGGGCACACTTCCACCACAGTACAAAATACAAGATGGGTCACCTAGAGCAACATCAACTGATGCTTACAAATACCAGTTCTTCCTTGGTATGCAAACCAAGTGCTGTTTGGAAAGGAGCACTTCCTTAGAAGCACGAGGACAGAAGTTATTTCCCTTTTCTTCTTACTCATAAACCCATGCACTCTTCCAGAAACATGGTTTCACTGCTGAGTAAAGTTTATTACTCTCTATTCCTGTCAGCAACCTTGCTGACCTCTGTCCTTACATGAAAATATGTTATCCCCTCTGTTCTTGTGATGGATGTGACTGTTTTCTGAAGTTTACTCTGAACATCACAGCCACTGACCTTTTACCAGAAGATGGGTATTAGATAGACATAATCCACCTAAAAGATTGTTGCAAAAACACACTCAAAAATCTAGGTACCAGATTTGCAAAGACAATAGAAAAACTGCAGAAATCTCCATCAAATGGCAAAGCAGCAGGTCAGTCATAAGTAGATTTTACTGAGAATCACAGATTAGTCTGAACACTACTGTTTCCATCCCATTTATACAGCTGGATTATTTCTGCATCTTTGTTAGTTCTGCAGTTGCTTTCTCTCTGATGTGGGGGGAACCAACACAAAAAAAAACCAAAAAAAACCCCACCACTATAAAACCCCAACAATTTTCTGAAAGCCTCTAAGGTAAAGTTGAATATCTGAAATCCCTGAAAAACTAAGCAAGAGACATGATACACAAATCTCTATCACATCAAAAAGTTGTGGTATAGTGTTCCAATTGGAATTACATTATTTTATTTTTTTTATAATTCCAGACCTCTCCCCAATGGCACACTTACAAATACAAAGAGCATCTTTATTTCTGACAAGTGAGTAATCTAGTAGGATTCATAGCCTTTATCTAGATCCTTCTGTATATTTATACTCATTTTTTCAATGTAATAGCTGCAATGCAGTCCATTTTCAATTTTAAATGCAAGCTATAGGATTTGAAACCCAGAAAAACCTGCCTTTAGGGTCAACTACATTACCCTTTTCAGCTGTAGGACCTTTCTAGGCAGCATACTGTTTAAGCCATAAGCAATCAAAAACCAAAAACTACAATAGGCTGAATTCACTCTACTTCCCTGCATTAGATTTTTCACCCAGTTCATCATACAACTCATCTTCTCCAGGACACCCTATGGAAAGAAGTTTTGTTTCCTTCTTCAAGCAACTGTCTTGGAGCTGTGACAAAATCAAGACATGAAAATCTTTCTGTAGCCAAAAGTCAGATAACACATACATACAGGCAATGTTTGCCTGCACTGGTTACTTATGCACACAATTAGAGATTTTTTTCACACCATCTTGTGTGGCAAGGTTTTGGTGGCTGGCTATAGGAATAACCTCTGTCAGATGATGTCAGAAGCTTCATCTATGTGCAAGAGGCAATGCAGCCAGCTCCAAAACCGAACTACCACTGGCCAAGGCCAAGCCCATCAATGACAGCGATTACATCTCCAAGAGAACATATTTAAGAAGGGGAAAAGCTGCTGCACAACAGCAGCGAAACAGACCTCAAGGTCAGTGAAAAAGGTGGGAGAGGAGACGCTCCAGGCACTGGAGAAGAAATTCTCCTGCAGCCTGTGCTGAAGACTATGATGAGGCAGGCTCATCCCCCTGCAGCCCACTGAGGTCCACGGTGCAGCAGAGATCACCTGCAGCCCATAGATGACTCCACACCTGAGCAGGTGCCTGAAGGAGGCCATAACTATGCTGGAAGACATACTAGGCCAGTTTATGAAGAACTGCAGCAGGGAAAGAATGTGAGGAGGGAGTAGCAGCAGAGACAAGTGTGATAAAGTGAGCACAGTCCTCATTTTCCTGAGCCACTCTGACAGAAGAGGAAGAGAAGTCTGGAGCTGAAGTTGAACCTGGGAAGAAGGGAGGGGTGGGGGAAGGATGTTTAAAGTTTGTTTTTATTTCTCATTATCCTTCTCTGACTTTTCATTGACAATTAATTAAATCAATTTTTCCTAGTCTGGTTGGCCTGTGACCATACTTGCAGAACTTTCTGTCATACTTTTGCTTCACCGTCCAGATGAGGAAGGTGAGTGATTAGAGTGGCTTTGGCAGGCACCTTACGTCCAGCCAAAGTTATCTTATCACAACATAACCTCCTTTCTCCACTGAATTTTACTTTAGTTTCATATTGTCTCATCATATATGTTCTGCACAAATGAACTATACTCTGGAATTTGCTTCATGTCTCCTAATTCGGTAACATGCTACAGGACCAATAGCAGATTTAGTATTTCCTTCTCTGTAGTTGCCAATTCTCAGCTTGTGATATCCACTTGTACTAAGTAAGGTAAAGTATCTCATTGCTGGGTGATCTTGCCTGGCTAGTTATCACCCATTCTCACTCTGTTTCCATCAGGAATTCCCACAACCCCATCACACTCTTACCTTTCTCAAGTAAACAAGACCCAGCTCTCCCAAACACTCCTACTACCATAGCTCCTTGCGCTCCAACTGATACTCATGGTAACATCTGAAAGCAAAAGCAGCAACACAGATGCACGTCAGCCAATACCTGTGACATATCCACACAGCTCAGCAGTTTTCAGTTGTTTGTCTAGAAGCCAAAATACCCCTTTGACATGAAAATTTTAAGAAAGAGGACAAGTTACTGCAGTTACAGCTGGGCTATACAGTCATTTTAAGAGACTAACTTCTTTTGATGGGGATTGTTATCACCAGTATTTTTATACAACCAAACAAACTACCACTTTTGATCTTAATGAAGGCATATCTCTATGCAGTCCAGAACACAGAACTCCCATATTTACACAAAAAGTGCATACACAGACTTAAAGACACATATATAGTCCAATTTTCTTTTAAGCATATTTCAGCTGAAGACAAGATCTCAGTAAGCAGAATATAGAACGGGAAGAGAAGTTTCAAAGTAGATTGGTCATTCAGTCCCAATGGCAAATCATTAGCTATACCACTGCATGCTGTAGACAAGCTTCACAAAAAAACCCCTGTAAGTTCACTATGCATTCAACACCCATAATCTAGGAAACCATAGAGTCAGTTTCAGCAAACCTTTTTTTTAATACCTTACATAATTCACTGAGGCAATGAGAAGTAGAGGACTGTGGCTACTGCCAAATAGCATATCTTTTTAAGAGATACAGAGAGGACTGTTTATATATATGAGGTATCTAAGTTTGTGTGTCTGTCTGTGAGCATTCCCACATGCATGTGCTGTTCGTCTCTAGAAGCAAACAAACACAAAGTACGCATGTCAAAAGAAAAAAGGTTAGAACTTAACACACTGGATTTAACGTGAGTCAGCTCATCACCAGTTGTGAACTCTCAAGCCTTCTTTAAGATCACCAGGATGTTAACAAGAGTAATAGCCAGTGAAAAAATAGAGAATAGTCAACAGAAATGTATATGTAAAGGAGACTTAGAATGAATAAAAAACAACCTTGTGACTTGAAATATATCAATTTTTTGTTTCAGCACAATACCCTTTTCAATTTCAACAGCTTCTGTGATATCTTTAAAGCTAAACCAAGATTTCTAATAGCCTCTAATAGTATTGAAGATCAGCCATTGCCCTTCTCTTTGCAAGTACTATAGCACATGACTTGTTAAACACAAGCATAAAGAGTGAAATCAACACAGACCAGTAGATCAGACATTAATTCTGCCTTCACAATACTTGATTTGCAAAGTTGAAGCATGACTATTTGTGGTTGATGGTGAGAATTATGTCTACACTTCCAAAGGCAATAGAGCAAATCTGCTCCTCAAAACCTGCCTCCATCTGCTCTGTTTCACAGTACTTTCTGGAAAGTAACATCTGCAGTGCTTGGGTGAGTAAATTTAGAATTTAAGCTCTCACTGCCCAAGTTTTTCCAAAACAAAATATGCTATAGCCAAAGCAAAACTCAACAAGTTCAGACTTAACCAGAGATCAGACTGACACATTTCTTTTCAATATACACAACAACCAAAGTCCACTTCCTCTTCTTTCGTAAGCCATACATTTGTAACAACAGCAGCTTGCTTCATGCGCAGAAGTCTTTCTTGGTAACAGCATAAAAAGCAAGTTCTGAGCCCAGTTTTGCAATTCATACAAAATCCTCACAAGGAATCCAAGCAGTTGGAGCAAGACAGCATTTTGCTTACCAGCGCTGAGAATCACTTTTATGTCCCAGAAAGGTCCCAGGACACGATTCTTCACCCTCAGCCTGCTAGCTGTATTTTCCATTGAGCACTCTGGGCAGCCCTGGAGAACAGGTAACCACATGTCCTGGTTTCCCCTCTCTTAAGACTTTGTGATAGCTCTCCCCTTTTGATGTCAATGCTCCAATGGTAGCATAAAAAGCTTCAGTGGTCACAAGAATGCTGAACATAATAATCTCCAAAAGGTGCAATTCAGCCCACCAAAGGTTTTTTACTGCACTTTGAAATTTGTTCCTCCAGCAATAGCCTTGAAAAGGACAAGCTTAATTGGTCTGGGAAGTAGCAAAAGCAAGGAAAATGCCTGGACAGCCATAAGAACAACCCAGGAGTTTCCAGCATGACTCCTCAAATGAGCTGAGGGGAGCACAAAATTTTTAAACACAAGGAGCAGCAAACCCAAGACAGCAAGAGTTAGGCAAAGCAAGATAAAGGCTTAAAACACAAATGTTTTATAGGAAATCACCTCTTAAATTCATCACATAGACTGACTGCAAGGAAGAAGCAGCAGACACCAACACAACCAAAAAGGCACCACATGGGCCCAAACATGGCTTTCTTTTCAGAAGGCCAAAAAATTTCTCTTCAGTATCACACATAGCTGTCAGGAACTTGAAATTTGAAGCATCTATAAGCTGGTGGTCTACATAAGAGAACACACAAGTGTATTGGTAAGTCACAATTCTCCAGAAGTACTGTGTCTACAATCCAAGAACAGTGGGGTTATCAGAGCAAAATGGTCGTATTGATGTGTTACCCTGTTTCTCAAAATAGGACAAACTCTCCCAGAATGAGCATTTCAAAGTCACTTTTATGTCAGAGAAGACCATCCTTGCACCTTTGGATAAACTGATTGAGTTAGCATAGTATAACTTTCTAGCACAGGCAATCCCTAAGCAGTAACTCCAAAGATACTGCCTAATAAATACCAAAGCATGTCAGTATACAAATACTCAACAATATCCATACCAACTGTACTACGCAGTATTAAAGTATTCTCACCTACTGCTCTCTACAGAGATCATAAGATAGTTCATGGTTATGCTAGACATTCCTCTGAAAGAGATGCAGTAAACCTTAGAAAACATTTCTTCTTCAAATTGTGTAAATTTAAGATCTTTAGAAGACCAAAATTAAAACCACTCCAGGTAGCAATCATTCAGGTATCTCTTTTCTGGACAATCAATCCTATTTGGAAAAATCCTGAGAATAGGATGAAAAATAGAGACATAAAAGGCCATAACTAGATATGGTGCCTTGAAAACGAAGCTCTCTTACAGCTTTGCACAGTGGTTGTACAGAATGATCTCATATGTCTCACTTTCTAATCCAAACTATTAGACTACTTCTTTACCTCTCTTGCTACTTGAGGCAAAAAAAAAAAAAAAAAAAAGGGGCTGACCCAGAACACAAAGGTGCAGAAGAACTGAGTTACTAGAAAGAGTTACTTCTCTGTGATATCAGTCGCAAACAGAAAATGCAGCATCCAAAAAATACGTGATAGGAAACAAAAACTTGATGTAATGCAGAAACGTAACACTACAAAACAATAAATGAAACAAATGGCACTACTCTTGGTTTAAAATGCTTTAAAACCACTTTTGCCCCAACCTAGCTGAAGACTCAGTAACTCCAGAACACTCTGTCGTCCTCTTTCAGCTTCACTACCCACCCTGCCACACAGCCTTCACACAGCCTGTAAACAAGAGATACAGATGATGCTCCAGTAAATTCACAGTAAACAAGTCCATAACAATATGGGCAACTCTTTTGCTTTGAAAATTCTCTTTTATGGCACAGATGTTTTAAAAGTGATCCTCAAAAGAAAACAGTTGTTATATGAACATCAGAAATAATGAAAATCTGTGTTCATGGAATTTTGTTATGTATTTTTATGTTTTCTCCCACAAGTTTTCTCCCACACAGTTTGCCTCCAAATCCTTACAATTCCCATTCCCTGCAATTCCTTTAGTTTCTCTAGCCCTCAGGATCCACTTTTATTTCCTGTGTCCTTTTCAGAGAGACTGTACACAGCAGCTGTTTGGAAGCAAACTAGCTTGTCTAGCTGCCCAATAACTATCTGTGTCCACAGATCAAGTCAGACAAAACAGTATCAGATCCCTTCAAGCTGTTTGCTTGAGAGAGCAACCAGTGATTTATTAGAAGTCTTCTTAAAAAACTAAAAAGCCTCCCTCAAGTTTGAAGCAATTTACAGAGAAACAGGGCTAAGCGAACAAGTATGAAAGCTTTATTTAAGAATGCCTATTTCACTTTTACATGGGAAGGCAGCCTAAGGAGGTCATATACCACATATACCACTATTTTCCTACTTTCTGCTTTGTTCGTATTTTATGTTATTGACTGAATTCTTGTTTGTACCATTTTCCCTTAAAAATACTATAGAAAATGTATACACAAGGAGAGTCATCATATTAGAAACACTGGTTTGGTAAAGGCTAACAAAAAAGGATAAGAATGCATTAGTGAATATATTTTTATATTTTTTTAACATACCTTCCAAGCTTGGAAAAAAATCCCTCTGACTGCTGAACATATCTCTCAATTAATTTTTCTGGCACTTTCTGAGAGTGTACCAAGTATGACAGGAAAGAGAGGATCCAGCATCCTCTATACCTCTAGGACTGAAAAATAAAAACTGAAGTACATACTTTTGTCTGTCAGATGAAAACAGACTGTACATAAACCAGCAAGTAAGTTAGGAAGAAGGGCTGAGAGGCAGAAGTGTAGCTCTGCTTTAAATACAAAGACCTATTGATGCTTTACCCAGAAGCATTTATACATTAAATACCCATCACAAAAGGTATTTTTGGATGTGTGGGGAGGAAGCATGTGAAAAAAACCAAGGCTGAAAAAAAGCAGTCTCACAGGACTGAGGTGACACTTGTATGCCAAAGCAGACTGAGTTCTCACCATCACTTCTGACCTAAAGTGCAACTAAATTGCTGTCCCTTCTCTATTTGCAGTGCCTGAAGCAGGCATCCCCAGGCTAAACAGTACATGCTCACTAAACAGTAATAGAAAGTTTTTCAGCCTGCAAGAGTCTGGTGGATATCTGATAATTCAATCCCCCTGCTCAGCCCAGGCCAATTTAGAGCAGTGCCTTGTCTGGGGAAGTTCTGAATCTTTCCAAAGTTGTCAAGTCCATAATGTCTGCAGGTCTCTGCTTCAGAGTGAAGAAAGATTCTTCCTAAAAATATCTGCCACATATTTAGGTGTTTCAGCCTGAGCCCTACTCCCAGTGACTCGCTTCACCAGCATGCAAAATTGTGGCACTATCTTTTCTTTATCTGCCATAAGAGGAGGACAGAGGACATTGAGGTCTCTTGGTTGGGATCTCCCCTGGCCCATCTCTTCAGCCATGCTGGGCAATCCTACTGTCCTCTATGTCTCCCCACAGGTCCCGTGCTCCAGCCCCTGCATCAGCTTGCTGCCCCTGAGCAAGCCAGCTCCACTGGGTTAGGAGCTGCTACCCACCCCTTCAACCACCTCGTGGCACACAGCTCTTCTGCCCCAGTGCCTCAGCCTTCATTGGATGCCACAAGGTCCCAAATTCTCCAGGCTGCCAAGGTCCCTTGGAATAGCACACCTGCACCCCAACATACTGACTGGTCCTCACCATATAACGTCATCAGTGAGATAGCTGAGGATCACTATTCCACCAGAGAGATATGTTGTTCCATAATTGTGTTTTTTCCAGGTCTGTAAGGTGACACTATCCTAGTCACTACTGAATAATTTTTTACCATACTTACCACTTTAATTGCTTTCCCCTAATCCTTCATGTTCAGAATGCCTCATCAAATAAAAAGCTGCCAAAATGCAACATATCCTTTCAGTTACTTTTCCTCAGTGTCCAAATTCTTCATTAGTTGTATTTTTTGGTATCTCAATGCATAAAAGCAGAATCAATACCCTGTGAGCACAAGAGACTGAAAATAAAGTTTTAATAAAGAAAATAATATTTTGTTATCTCATTCCCTTTTTCAGCCCAACTCAACAGGCCCTTACAATGAACAACATCAAATACACCTTGACTTTCACTTTCTTGACACATGTCCCTGCAGCATGTACCTCAGTTTGCTGATCTTCACAAGCATAATCACATACTTCTTAAGTTTGAAGACACTTGTCACACTGGTGGCTAAAAGCTTTCACTTCCAAGCCTCCAAAAATCAAAATGCATTTCTGAAACAGCTCAAAAGCCTAACCTGTACCCAACCTCCAAAATAAGCTGAAAAGGCAATTTTCAGATCATATCATAAACACTTTATGTAAACTTGCTCAAAACCACACACAAACCACGATTACAGACTCATAGGGCTTCTGTGCCAAAAGGCTCAATATCCTACTACTAAATCCACATGATAATTCTTTCCAAAAACTACTGCTTACTCTGCTTGGCTTTGGGCCATTTCAACTTATAAACAGGAAAAAAGTGATGCCACGGAAAAGATATATACAGACAGCCTGCACACATTAAAAAAAAGCAGATAAACAGATTTTTAATGGAAATTCAAAAAATCACTTTAAAATGTTGACTTGTAGGCAGGGATCCCACAAACATTTGCACTTTTAATGAAAGTAGAAGACTCCATGTACTTAAAAGTCAAAATTTCACAGAGCAAGAACCCAAGCAGAGAGTAAACACAAATCTCTAATATTTTCACTCTGGAACCTGATATACTTTAGGTGCCAAGAAGCAAAAGATAAAGAGAAGCTAACTTTCAGCTGTGCTGAAAAAAACAGGCAGCGAATGTTTTCAAACTGTACGTTGCTGTTCCGTGGTGCAGGTTCAATCATACAGCACAGGAACTGTTCCAAGTATTCTCCAACAGACTCAGCTGTTCTGTATACACAGCTAATGTTTCTAGCCATACTTCGTGGCTCAATAGCCATCCCTCAGGCTCTTACACCACTAGAAGTCATGCAAACAAAGACAGTGCAGGGCTTTTAGCATTCTTTAGACTATTTAAGGGTAGTATTCCTAACAGGGAGTTTTCCAGGCATGCAGATTATGAAGTATTTTAATAAGACTCACAGAATTCATACTTTACTCCTTCACAGGCTGGCAGAAAATTTATACCCTCACTACCTTCCTCGTAACCTCCTCCTAGAAAAATGTGCAGAAGCACAAATAACATTTTTTTGGAAGTAGAGACTGGTAGTATTACAGGAAGAAATGCAATTCCACCATCCATAAAGGATACCAGAAACAGTTTAAGCAATATTCTTTACTGATACTGGGTGCACATCCTTGTGCTACAGTTGTGTGCCTTACACAGAAGAACAGAAATTCAGGTAAAGACTTAAGTAAGCTTTTCAGGGGGTTATTTTGCTAGAATTTTTTTCTTGTTGCTTGGTGGGTTTGGTTTGTTTTTGTAATTGAAATGCTAGAGTACGTTTCCTTTAATATTTCAATTTCCCATTTGGGATTGTCCTAGAAGCTGGTGACCAAGCCCAAACGCTTAGAGACGAGAGCTCTGAAACACTACAATGTTGCATTGAAGGCTGGTTATTATGACAGCCCACGTTCAAGAAAACCACATCAGCTGCCAGACAATGCAGCAAGCAACACAGATATTTGTCTGGATGCAGAACCCCAGTCATTACAGAAGACATTAGAGAAACATCCTGAGACTGAGAGCAGATGTTACTTTTTCATACAAGGTGGTGGCAAAGGGCTTGCATGAGAGGGATGATGCAGAGACTCAGGGATAACGGGAACAGCAGCTCAGGAGCTTAAAGCTGGGATGCCAGGCTCTTCATGGAGAAAATCTAAGGAAGAGTGTTTTAAGAAGGAACATTTGGAGCATGTGTGTGCATTTCAGAAGCTCAGAAAACACTGTATACCATGCTTGCTTAAAATAGTTCCGAAAATACCTATGACTTACTATTTTAAAAACTTCCCGCATCTTTCCTCAAGTGAAGCATGCATTCTTTGCCCTACATTACATCAAGCAACTTCCTGAAGGAACCTTTATTTGAAGTCATCAAAGCACAAGAATAAGAGTATTTTTCCTATCAAGAATGGAGGTTCATTTGTTTATGCAAGGAATTCTAACAACCAAGCATTTACTGTACTTCACATACAAAAACAATGAAACAATGGTTTAGAACAAGCACAGAAGAATGCAACCAGAAGGTGTTAAGAAAAAAAAGGCACCAAAAAAGCAAACAAAAAACAAACAAAAGCCAGTAAAACAAAGGTGGGGAAAAGCAGCGCTATCTTATTAAAATATTAGTGTAAAGGGAGCTCACAGTGTGTCATGATTTAACCCTAAGTACCAGCAGCAGCTCTCCATCACTCTCCCTCTTTGCCAGTGGAATGTGAGCAAGAATCAGGAAAGGCAAAACTTGTGCACTGAGATAAGAACAGTTTAGTAATTGAAGTAAAGTAAAATACCAAAACAACATTAATGATATAGTATTATAATTATAATGAATAGGGACATGAGGGGGTGGGGGGGAAAGGGGTGACCCAGGAACAAAACCCAAGAGAAACAAGTGATGCACAATACCAACAATCAGCACACAGTGACTGATGCCCAGAGTGCCTACCAGGAAGAAAATTAACCCTATTCCATGAAAACCAGGGTGCTGAAAAATTTATAATGTTATCTCATATTCTGGTACCCTACCTTCCTGTTAATCCATGCACATCTTGCATCCCATTAACAGTGACAACCCTTATGTTTAGATGACACATCTCCATTTGAACTTCTAATATGAAGCAGATGCCATAGAAGACCATTTAAAATACGCAAGGTGCAAGAACTAACAAAAAAGTTGCAAAGCTACTGGTTGAAAAACATTTAAAGCCTATCTTTCTAAGGGAAAAAAAAAAAGAAAAAGAAAAAAATTGATCAAAAGATTCTGTCTGCATATGGATTTCATTTTGCCAAGATAATTTGTGGGTGAAAAAGGGCTGTACAAGCAGCAAAACTAAACATAAAAAGGCAAAGAAAAAAACTCCAAACCCCACAATTATTTTTTAATTAAACACAGCCTTCCCAAGAATTTACAATGCTCTCAATCATGCTTATTAATATTCTTTAAAGCAGTTTCTCATTTTAACCTTTTTGTGACAAGGCAAATATATTTTTCAAGCTCAATATTTTGATGACTTAGACCAAAAGGATAATTTATATTATTTCATAAACAGATGTTGCAAAGCAGAGCATGCATTTCCAAATTGAAGACATATCTCTCGTCTTCTTGCTATTATTAAACTGAAATTTGTACTTAAGAGAATATTCTGAATTTTTAATTACCATGCTTTTGCATATTTTACATCTAAAATATGCCAGATTAGACAAGGATCAAGTTGTTCATGCTCTATGAACTACAATCAAAATAACTGTATAATAATTTTATATTATATATTTTCTTAAATACTTATGCTGGGGGCAGGGGTGGCAGTATATTAACACTTGTTAGCATCCACTTGAGCTGCCTTGATGCTGGCACCTAAAAGGCACACCTCCAAAGAACAGTATCAGGCCATAAAATCATAATTTCCAGTTCCTTTAAATATTACAAGGTAAAAGTGAAACAAAAATATAAAAGTGATAGTCACAGAGCATGACTTAAAATGAATGTAACTTATCTGAAAATAATTGCTAAGAAAGTACATTTTCATTTATTTCCCAATTAAAACGAATAAATATACAACTCATACCTCTTATAACCAACCTTTTGAAACAAACGTTAATTATATGTCTGTTTACATTAAATCTGTAATTACTATAATATATTCAAAGTACAACTAATTTATGCAAAAAACAAAGCCTATCTTCCTTTATAATTCAAAAGCAGCCAAACTAACATACCAAATTATAATAAATAATTCTGATATGCTAAAGGTAATTGCAATCTTGTGTCCAAAACAGATTATATTCAAACATGCAAAGTAACAGATTTACAATATTGTGGTAATTCTAACCAAGAAGTACCATCAAGCCATTTCTTTACATTGCACTTAGACCAAATTAAAATTGAGATGCTCCAATTATAGTTTCTGGTTTTGGTGGGCTTTTCTTTGTTTATTTTTTTTTTAATCTATCAAATCAATTGTAACTCTTGAAAAGTCTCCACATACTGAACATGCTTCACTTGTTCCTACCAAGAAGCTATCTTTCCATCTCACTTTATATTACATGGTTATAAAGCTGTGAAGGCACCAGGCCATAAATAAAAAAACTAGTGTCTTTCACCAGGCACGCCAGAATTAAATATGACTCTCACTGTAAAGCCACATTAACTGCTCTCCAGTTTGAGAACAAAACCACAAATACCACACAGAGATGGTATAACTATGCACAACTGCTAAAAGCACAAAAGTTTATATGTGTTAATATGAACACAGAATTCTACTACAACTGCTCAGCATTTACAGATTTAAGCAGAACCACTAACAATTCAGCTTTCTACTGCACTTAACTGACATCTTGATACCTCATATAATATTCACAAGAAGTCCAACTCCTCACATTCTACAATCAGCTAGGCTTGAAAATTGGCATTAATCCTTTCAGCAGAAATTTCAGCTTCCCCATGCTGAAAGACTTGGCAAATGCAGTTATCTGCCAAAATAAGCACCTTCCATTACCCCTCTTAATATAGGACTTGACCTTGTGTGCACCTTAAAAAACAACTAAACTAACTAAAGACTTAGCAACAGAATGAGAAAAAGCAATATTAAGTAGACTCAGCAAAGCTCATCAGACGACATCCGAAGAGCTGATATGAGTAACGAAGATGTTTAAGAGAAAAGCTGGTTTCGCCAGTTATGGACATAACACCATGTCTTAAATACAGCACAACTTTCAAAAGCCATCTTTCCAGATATTGCAAAACCTGACAATGTCAATATAGACTCAAAAAGAAACAAAACAAACCAAAACCAAAAAACCACCACTCTAAGAATTTCCAGTACAGACACACTCTTCCTAGCTGACAACACTTCCTCTAGGTGAGTTACTCTTTTTCACCAGGAGATGCAGGTAGCCCAGTGGAGCCAAAATACTTTATGGACAGTGAAATGCCTTCTAAGATCTGGATCAATTTTCTAAATGAAGTAAAGTATCAGCAGCATTTCTAGTCCAATATCCTTTCACATTTGACAGCCATGAATGGAGACTTTCCATTCTTTTGACACATACTGAAAAAAACACAAAAGAAACAACACCAAAAGAGAGCCAACTATCACTGAACATTTTTCTGCTGGAAGAAAAGACATAGCAAACATTCTCTTAACCTTGCACGTTAAGTACAGCAATTTCAATGCCCCTCAACATTTGAAGATTAGATCACAATACAGGTTTTTACCAAAAGTTAATGTATTAGGATCAAAAGCATAACTAAGAGGATGGTCAGCAAAACAATTCCGATTCAGCCCTGATGCCTCAGTTTAGTTCCTAATTCTTCCCTCTGGTGACAAATATTTGACTGAAAAAGACAGACCTTCATGAAGAGTCTCTCCCTTTGGATAAGAGCAAGCAAAGAAACAAACACTCCTCATACCCTATCTAGAAATCTCCTGGATTTGTCAGTAAATTATGACACTATTTCAAAATTAGAAGATGAATCACATATCATACTATCTGAAAATGTTTTATGTATTTTTTAGACAATGACTAGCAACAAGCATTCATCTGCTACTGTGACATAAGTATACTGTAAAACAATCTTCCAATTTAGGTGTCTGCATGAGCTCTTTTGAGCAAAATAATTCTGACTGTTGCAATTACCATTAAAACACAGGACTCTAAAGGGCTTTTAAACAGAGAATCTGTGCTAGCAAATACCAAAACTTCAGAATAAACCCTAAAAAAGTCCATTTCTGGAGAATAAAAAGTCCAGTATTCCCAAATCCAGTACTAAGGTCTTCAAACACTAGGCCTGTCATGAATTTACTATATGGTAAAGGTTACAGTTCTTTTCTCCACCATGATTTTCCAAATGATGGAAAATACAAAAGCTTTTATCTCCCAACAGCAGCATACTAGGTCAATTTGTCTATAGGATTGCTAAGAGCTTAAGAAGATTAGGAGAGGTTTTGAGATCAGGCTTTAAGATAAGGTTATCATCTACACCAGGAATGTCCATGCAATTTTAAAACCAAAAGTTGAAACTGAGCTTCATCAGATAAAATCTCCATTTCCAAATAAACTATACTGAAAAAATATTTTTCTCCTATATATTTTATTTGGAAGGCCTGGGAGAGACTATCTGCTCCATGTACTGTCTGATCTCAGGACATAGCAAAAGCTGCTTTTGAACAATATAATATAACACAAAGGTAAAAATTCAAGTTCTCCCTCAACTTACTGCATTGTAATTCTTTACTATGTTGTCAGTCACGAATTTCAAGAGGAGCTTGTCCGTAAAACCTACTTCATTTCAGAGCAAGATTTTTATCAGTCATAAACACCCATACCACATACTCTGGTAAATTACCCAACTAAATGCCCAAAACATAAGCACCACTAAAAATACATTCCAAGAAAAGACTTAATTAGACACCTCGTTTCTTCACCCTCCAGGCCCAAAGAACGATGTCTTGTTTTCTGACCTTCTCCCATACCACTTCCTAATTAGTAACTCCATATACGCATAAACAACTTCATTCTGGCTGCCATTCACAAAGAACAGCTTATGAAAACATTTAAGGCCCTGATCCCAAAACCACATAGACACGCGTTTAAATATAAGCATGTGGGAAACTCCAGCACAGCCTTGGAAGCGGCTCTTGTGTTTGACTGTAAACAAGCACATCAACCCATATGTTGGGACCACAGTCCTGAAAACATCGAAGCTTCAGGATGAACTAACCACATGTCCAAAACCAGCTCGACAGAGAGACCCTGCTGTGGGGCGGATTCTAAGAGGAAATCCAAAAACACGTCTGTGGAACTGGCGATGAGAGCCCCGAAGACACTCACCGGGGGTCTCACAAGGCAAAAGCCTGAACTGCAATCAGCATGTCGCAGCACCACGCAAGAACTTGGTACGACCGGTCACTGTGCCCCGTGAATTCCCGCAGCTACCGGCAGCCCGCTGCGAGGGGCGGAGCCTGGCTCCGGGCACGGATACGGACACGGACACATCGCCCCCTCTCTCTCACACACACTCACACACACAAAAATCCTTCCAGGAGCGGGGCGCAGCCGGCAGCTGCAGAAGGCCGGCGGCCGCTGCGCAAGGGAGGCAGGGCGGCAGATCGGCGAGGCCCCGGCGCTGTCCGGGTCACATCGAAGTGTGACGAGAGGGCGAGAGCACAGTGCCCCGCACAGCGCAGCCCCTGTGGCTGCCCCGGCGGCAGCGGCGCCACAGCCGGAGGCGCCC
>JAODKT010001744.1:40013806-40026073 GCA_027576195.1 Cossypha heuglini
ACCACTCTGGCATCTGCTGGGAAAGCAGCACAGTGAGCTGTAAGCAGGCCAGGAGGCTCCTGGTGTGAATTGAGATCTTAATCCAGGTGATGGACAGCCCAACCAGAGGAGAAACTTTACTGCAATAATGAGAATAATGAGAAGGACTTTTGCAAGTATGTGGTCAGAAAAGGAGACCAAAGAAGATGTAAGTCCCTAATAAATAAGACAGGATAACTGGTCTAATACAAAAAAGGCTGAGGCACTCTATTTATTTTTTTTTTTTTGCCTCAGTTTACCACTGAAAACTCTACCCACATTTCTCAAGCCCCTTGTACCTAATCTAAATTAATTCTTCTTCAGTTTAGAGTAACTCTTCTCCAATAAGCTTTTGTTTGTACTGAAAAAATATGCAGTTCAGATGAGTGTGAGAAATACAATGTGGAAGGGACAGTGCAGGCAAAAGAATAGGTGGTTTCATTATGCATTTTACTTTATCAGTGGCAGGATGTTTCTCATCCTTTCAGTAGCTGCTCTGGATTAAGCCTGATAGTCAGGCTCTCTGTAGTTTACTAGATTTTTGCCCTGTGGTGGCACAGGTTTTCCGCAAGAAACCCAGGCAAAACAGTTTTGGTCATTCTAGATTTCTTATACTCTAGTCTTCAGATATATTAAAATATAAGCCCATCAAAGTGGGATGTTGTGGAGCTCTTCCATGTTACAGTGGAGAATATGACATTGTAGAAGATAATGCAGCTTTATTCCTCACTGTAAAACACCATGCATGCATCCCTCTGTTTCTCAAGCATGCATCTCTGTTTCTCGTGCATGCATCCCTAATTCTCATGCATGCATCCCTCTGTTTCTGAAGAAGCAGTAGCAGAAACAGGGACCAGCTTTTTCAAATGGCTATTAGACATATGGCTAATACTTAAACCATATATAAAGTTGCATGATTGTCATAGATCCCAAGTGATAGTAGAAGAGTGTAGCCAGACTGAGCGGGACATCAAACTGAAGAAAAGTAGACCTGCTATTGCAGATTTAAAAGCTAACCTTTAGGCAGCTAGATTCCTGGACTGCATTCGCTCATCTTCTGGCTTGATTTTAGCTAGCATGTATTCAAGGGACAGTCATGGGTGGTCTCATGGCGAAAGTGGGAAAGGGTGCACCACACCCTTCGGCTCACAGTTTGCCTCATGCAAGTGCATCCCTGTCTGTCAATCTATTGTGAACAGCTGCTTCTTTATCCCATAGCAATCTCGTTGACATTTCACATTACAAGTTAGCTTCTAATGCTATCCATCCTGTGGTTTGATGAAAGAATTAGATAATTGAATTGATATGCTTTTGAATTTGTATCGATAGAAGAACTGATATATTAATATTATGATAATTGACAAAAAAAATAGAGGAGTGGGGAATTGTTCTCATTCTCCCTGCCAATAAAAAAAAATCTCATAGCACGTGGTAACTGCCAGTAGATTACAGAGCCTTGAACAGTGTCCCTGAACCACTCCCTGCAGCTGTTCCCAGGAAAAGTGATATAGTTAATATTCTTAATGAATAAGACGCGTGTACTGAACAACACCAGCAGTATACTTTAAATAACTTGGTGTCGTATTCAGGAAATCAGGAGAGGATTCAACATCTATCACTCAAAAAACACAGAGTCACTTTGCTGGACTTTCAAGGGAAAGGAACAAGTGAAACTGTGAGAATGAAACTAGCCATTACTGAGGCTTGGAAACAATCCAAGACCTAACTCTTCTTTCTCCTTCACTAGGAGCTGGTAAATGAGTAAGTGAAAGCTGTCTTTCAACCTGCATTCTACAGAAAGTATACTAAGTATTCCCTGGAACTTTATTAATGCAATGATGATGAGGTGTTACAACTGGAGACAATGTTGACAACATATGAAAAGATAGGAAGCTCTGTGTGTCAGAAAATGCTAACCCTTGCGTTGAGAAATCTGATATTCTATATTGTAAACCCACAAAACCTGGCTAACTCTGCAGTAACTTGGACAATGAGGTCCAAGTATCAAAAATCTCATAGCAATGCTGGCAGAATTCTGGACTTCAACTTGTCATGTACCCTTAGAACCAGTATGGAGCACAACATACTCTCAAATTGAATAACTGGACCCCTGCAAAACCAGATATGAAAAGGCTATTATGTAACAAAAACAGGTGACTATTGCAATCAACCATGATACCTACTGGAATTTTTTGAATCACAACAGAAATTGAACAAAGTGCTGGACATCATTCGTGGGATATTTTTATGGGATTCACATCCTTTTATATGCTATGATCACTGTATTACTGTGTTCTATTAGCTTTTTTTTTTTTTTTATGCTGCTATATTTGTATATTGCTTTTCTCTCCGTGTCAAAAATATATCACATTTAACACATCAATTGTTAAATGATTACCTACCAGTGCTAATACTATCTCCTTCCAGATACTGCATTGTAGTGTATAAAAAAATGTTTGTACAGTCAACAGCAGACCTGCAAGGACTACTCTGAAAGCTAGGTTTACATTTTCTTATTTACTGACAGAGCTTCAGAGCCTAGTTAAAAGAAATAATTGGTATGCAGTCTTTAACTGTGGCCAGATTTCAGAATTTTTTTTCCTCACAAAATGCCTTTAAATATCATTGTACCTTCCCTAAAGAATTAAAAGGTACAAGAAAGGAGGGAGGAACAAACAGCCATTTGATTCAGAGCAAAGGTGTTATCAATCATAGTGACTGGAGTTTAGTTATGGAGTGAGAAGAGGACAGGCTAGAGTAATACACCTTGAGATAGAACATTGACAGAACATTAGAACTGGTGTTTTTGTTTAGGTAACAGAATTTGTTGTCTGCCTTGTTTATTGTTTCACAGGGTTTGTGTGCACCTTCCCATCATATACACACTGAAGTAATTTCTCCTATCCCAGGCTGAAGTTTTCTGGAGAAATAAAACCAGAAATTTAAAAAATAGGTTTGAATGACAGAAACCATCATTAGTGACTGTGCGTCTCTGAGGCACAGAGAATTTACAAGATGTCTGCATTTGGAATTGACAGACTCTGGCGCTCAGTCCCTCTGGAGGCTGCATTTCACTCTTAGGCATATTTAGCAAGTAGTAGAGAAATTATCCATTCATCCACCAAAACCAGAAAACACACCTACAGAGGCACTGATTACACTGTGATATTTATCTCCTTGCTTGACAGAGCTACATATTTCATTGATGCACATGCTTTTTTTTTTTTTTCTTTGACATGCCGCATCACGTCAGTGAAGAGAAAGGATTCTGCCAACAGAGCAGAATATCTGTGTTTGTTAATGGAGAATCTGTACTGCGTTTCCTTCTTTTCTCCAGTTAGACTCCAACAAGTGAATTAGCATTTCCACGTGAATGTCCATGCGTACTGAGAAGCAAATCTAGGATGAGGTGGCAAAGATTGATGTTGCTTGTTTAGTCTTTGACTTTCAGAGGGATGAGACAGAAAGACCCCTCAGGTTCATGTGGAGAGAGTTAAGAAGTGAAGTGTACAACAGCTTAAGTGTGCTGTGTCTTACCCAACTTTTTAATGGTTCTCTCTGTGGACATCCTTGTTTCTTCTGTAAAATCATCTCCAGAGCGATGTGCTACTTATAGCTTGATTAAGGACAAGGCTCTAAAAGGAGACTTGCTCACTGGATAGCATGCTTGAGATATAATGAGTATTTTAATTTTGCTTTGACTAAGATGCCTTTCCCTCCTGATCAGTACAACCCTGTCGTATCTCACAATAGTAGGTTTTTTGGATGAGTTTGGCCAAACAAATGCCTTTTTGCCTGAGGCAGCTGAAATTACTGTCAGCATGCTACTGGTCTGCTCTTCCACTGAGCACTTTCAAAGCCACTCTGCTAACCAGATGCACTCTGGAGGACCACAACTCCTTGATTAGTACCTAAAACAAAATGTCATTTGTGTCTTTATCAGCATGGCTTATGAGTAACACAATATGATAGCAGCTAGTGCTGAAGGAGATTGAACAGCTCACACCCCTCCGATGTTTGTTAGAAGATGTTTGCTGGTGTTTGATTTGCAGCAGCCTGGAGTGACTGATAGTGCAGGGCAAGGTACTGCTGTAACAGATAGCAGATAACAGACAGATCATGAGTCTGCATGCAGCAGAAGTGGGAGCATGCAAGTTTCTGAGAGGGTATTGTGACAGAGCACACAGTATATCCAGAGAGGAGCAAGTACTCCCAAGCTTTCACTTGTGCATCAATTCAGAATACAAATCTTCAAGGGTCTCCAAAGATCAATTTCCTGTTTCAGTGGTCAATAGGATATCACAGAAGAGTCCAGAATCACTGCATCAAGCATATTTTTCACAGAGATTAAAGAACCTTGCTGAAATCAGAGGCATTGAGAGGTGGCTGTGAGGATTGATGTAAGGAGGAGAGTTCAGTTGGTACTCCACATTTGTCCTGCCAAGAACGGCGTCAGACTTACTCGGTGTTTGCTATAGTGTCTGTCTCTCACATCATCGTGTCCAGGAGACAGAAAATTCAACTGTTGTGGTCCTGAATTAACTATGTTGGGAAAGTGTTGGTGCTTGAATCAATTAAAATTCCTGCAGAAAAATGCTCATCCCATAAACACCTGCCTGGCCAAGTCATCCCAATGCATTAGTGCAAATTACTTCACTTCAGGCTCCAAGTAGGTATGACAGCAGCTGTCTACAGAGAGAAGGGCCATGGGGATGTGTAGAGCAATAGACAGGACAGAGAGACAGATCATCCCAGTGTGCAGTGAGAGGAGGTCAAAGAAAGGATGAGGTCAGCCATAGATATGATTCTGGCCATTTGATTTGTTTGCAACATATAGCCAAAAGATTCCTGAAGATAGGCCTGTCTTTTAAATCAGTCCTTACCTAACTGTAACCAGAGAACCGTAGTCATTTGTACTGGGCACTTCATAGGGAGCACCATGGGACCCATGAGGTGCACAAACCCTCATGGGGGTTTTCCACTGAACTAAAGAATGGGCAAGCAAAAAGGCAGAGCGAGGACTGGTAAGTGTCTGAGCCACAGTCTTGCCAGGCTTGGGATCACCACTATGATTGCCATGTTTGAAACTTGGGTGAAAATCTAGCACCAGATTAAATGGGGTCAGGAGCACCAGTATTTAATTCCCTGTATCTGACATAACAGCTGAAAAACCTTGACTGAGTCTAGGGAAGAACAAGGTCCTGAAACTCCCTCTGACCATAGATATGTGCAAGGATTCTAGCTGGAAGGTCAGGATGATGGTGCCCAAGATGGCATAAGAATTCTGTATCCCAGCTATGAGGTAGAGCTACCCCCAAATCCAACATAGCATTTACTTGGTAACATCTTCCATTCTACAAGCCTCACTGTACCTCACTGCCTGTAGAGAAGATGTAAATGTCAGGAGCTTGATATTGGAACAAGATCCAGAATCCAGACAGTGCTGCAGGAGGAAAAATTTTGGGAAATCCTCTTCAGCTGAATTGAACAAGCCATACTCTGGAACTGCTGCTGTGTTGGCCGTGTCTTCTGCAGGTGATGAAACTATGAGACTTCATGTTGTGTACCAGCTGTTTCCAGTTCTGTACCCCCAATCTCCAACCCAGTTCTTCCCTCCTAGTTCAGGAAGATTTATAACATGGAGGACTATGAAGCCCTGAGGTATTGTGGTACAATATTCCTGCACAAACCAAACAAAAACAAAGGACCCGTGCAGCTTTACCAAATGGAGGTCTCTGAAGTAACTTAGAAATCTACAGGGACTTCCTCTGGGTTGCAGGAAGTACTGGAGAATTATTTGATTTGCAGCAGAAAAACTGAAAAAGAGGCAGGAAATGTCAAGGCTAGATGGCACAAAGAATGAACTATCACATTTTTAACAGGTGATACTCAGTTTTTGAACTAGCTTCAAAAAGATCTAGTGGTTTCTTTTGACGACTCCAAAATCAGATGAGATTGTTTTCCTGAGAAAATTGTAATACAAGCACTAAAGGTCCAATATTGATGTACTTGGAAGCCAAAGATGAAGACAGAACTGAGGTATAAAGTGACCACCTCTAGTTTGTAAATTTGCGGTGTGTTCACTAACTAATGGAGGTTAATTTATTGTGTTGTAATGGAGGTTAATTTATTGTATTGTAATGGAGGTTAATATATAGTGTTGACAAGCAGTAGCTGGGGGACTGTTGTAGGCATTTGCTTCTCTGTATTTGCTTCTCTCATCCAACCTGCAGAGCTTTCTAGAGTTATGCATATGACCACAGGAACTCCTGGCCCTTTTCTTTAAAGAACTGCACAGCAATCCCAGCAATAATGGGATATACTCCTGTTGTGTGTATACGTGGATATAGAAATATATATATATGCACTTACACGTACATGTGTACACAAATACACCCAGAAGCATAAAAGGATGAAACAAAGGATTTTTAGAAACTTCACAATCTCTGAAACCTCCTCTGTAAGTAGGATGTCAGCCCTTTTTTTGTTAAAAAAATCCAAGAGCGCTTTTGCCAATAAGTTGTCATGATCACTGCTGACTGGGATATAAATCCCACTCTGCTTATTGCTGCTTCTTAGCTCATCACTAAGAATGGCTCAACCAGATGAGTGCTGCTCTCTGCAAAGTGCAAATTCCAAACCTAAACTGCTGGCTATAGCTTAATGCTAGGAATTCTAATGTTTGTCATCCTTTCAGCACATAGAAGAGCATCCACCATGTAAGTGACTACTGTTACAGTCTTCATTCTGAAGATGTGGGCTGATTATTGCAGTGAAAGCTCCTTACTCCCCCTCCTTCTGCTGTCCTCCATATAGGCCAAGCAAGATCAAATTCTGATTTGCTGATGAGAAACTGGAAGTCATTGGACAACCCTCCTCACATGACAAGTTTATTTATTAGTCTTCCAAACATCAGAAGCAGGATTGCATTTTAGCAGATTAAACATTAGAGGAGTAAAGAAGTCCTGATAGCTGGAAAATATTTATGAAGGAAATTTTAATTTATGTTTTGTATGTTGGTGATGATTATAGGTGAAAGATGCATAATGAAGCCCTGTTTTCCTGAAGCCTACTAAGGTGAAGTGGTGAATGAATACTTTGATTTTCTTTGCTTGCCTGTGCAGACTTTGCTTTACCAATTAAACTGTTTTTATCACATGATTTTTCTGCCTTTAAGCCTTCTGTGTCTTCCCCATCCCACTGGATGGGAGTGGTTATGTAGGGTTTAGCTGCCTGCTGGGGTTAGTCCATCATAATCTGCCAACAGTAAGCTCCTGCCGTGGTTTCTGAGGTGGGGAGGTTTCAAACAAATCAGAAGAGCCATAAGACACGGATATGTGCCCTTTTTTTCCAGATGTTGCTAATTTTAACTTTTAATGCAGCCCTGCAATTTCTGAGCAGAAACTGTGGCTGTTTTCTGCAGACACTTGTGGAGCTATGGTGACGTTCTGGCAAACCACTGGTTCCAGATTCTTCAAGCAACATCAAAGGTGTTTTCCTGGGTAAATACACAGGTCCAGACCACAAAGTAGCATCTTCTCTTTCTTCTCCTGGTGAACAATGGCACATACTCTCATATCTTCTTCATCAGTATTATTAGTTAAATTCCTTCACATGGGTGGGGCAACCTGAAATCTAGCACTTGTGGCACAATGATCTGTTGAGCCTTGAGACTTGATGTGGGTGTTAAAGAAATAGTTCCACAAGTAGCCCTGTATACCTTGTGAGATTACTTACTCAGGATTGACCAAGAGGGAGCTTTATAGGCCTGCCTGCCTTTATAAAAAGTAAAAGATTTAGCTGGAATTGCTTAAATGCCTGCATGACTCAGGCATCAAAGTCCTGTTCAGAGATGTTAAGGTCCAGATCTTCAGTGGCTGTCATGTGCCAGGCTGAGATTTGAGCAGTGAGTGTGCCTAGCAGGAGTTCATCACGCTGGCTAGATGAATGCACAGCATTAAAATTATGCACTTCAGGAATCTCACAAGACTTTGTGAAACTGGCATTTTCAAAATAAAAAATAAGTAATTTTCTACTGCTTGCTTTCACGGTTATCTATTAGTTATCAGTATTTTTTAAATCTATATAGAATATCCATTCAGCAAAACACACTTAAATGTTTACCATCTCCAGAAATCATTCTTTAAGGAGCTGTAACAAATTGAATTAATAATGTTAATTAAATATCTAATGTCTTTAAAGAGGTGAAAATTCAAGGCATGTTTAAACTCTTAATGACAAAATCCTGCAAAAATTTGAAGTGCTAAAATTTGGGAATTAGTCTTTGCTAGCCTACGCATTATCATGGAATCGTAGAGTGGCATGCGTTGGAAGGAACCTTAAATATATTCTAGTTCCAAACCTGTCCACCATGGGCAGCAATGCCACCCACAAGATTGGGGTGCTCAGGGCCGCATCCAACCTGGCCTTGGCATGGGCCAACAACTTTTCTGGGCAATCTGTTCCAGTACACTATCCTCTGAATAAATAATTCCTTCCTACCATCTAATCTAAACTTACACACACACAAGATTTTTTTTCTTTTTAATTATTTTTAGAGTTTCAAGCCATTTCCCCTTGTCCTATCACTGCCTGTGTAAGTTGCCATTGGCAGTGTGGTCTGCCCACCCCTGACCTTTCCTTTGGCCCTCTGCAGAAGTACATTGCATCCCTGTCTGTCACTATGAGATGAGATTTTTCCTCACAGACCATTAACCTTCTTCATCTTATATGATGGACCTGCTCTGGATGTGAATAGTGGTTTCCCCAACCCCTTACCCTTTTGAAAAAAAAAGATTATAACAGCATGTTTGTCAGTTTTTACCATTGTTACGCAAACCTCAATTCTCCTGTTAAAAATATTAACTACACAATTCTGCATTGTCCTAATCGGCAGAGATACTTTTGCATTTTCACTGAACAGAGAGTATATTTGAGGTAAAGAAAAGTAGTGACATTTTTATGTAGCTGCTCAGCTGGCCCTGGAAGCTGTGCAAAACATTTTGCATTTTTTCTCCATCACCCACACACTCCTTTCTAAGGATGAGTGTTGATTATGCCGATCTGATTTCCCTTGCTACTAGTTACTGCCTTTTCCTGGTTTCTCTCTGTTTCTGGATTCTGCTTTTTTTTTTAATACCTGGTGTTGATCACAGAACAACATTGTGTGGGCCTTCAGCATAAGGAAAACTCTTTTGGGTACCTTTAGTGGAGCTGTACTTTTCCTTACATGGGAGTACAGAAATCAATTAATGCAACAATACTGAATGGGAGGCTGCACCAGAAATGTTATTGAGCATGAACACACCTACATATAGAAATATGTAAAGCTATTACATACTTTCCTTTGCAGTAGTCAGACTTTTCTAAGCCCATTAAACCTTTATGGCTACATTTTCTTCAGCAATAGAGTAGACTGTGGATTACACCTTACAGGATGCTTTTGAAGCTGCCCTGTTGTTTGGATGCTGTAGTAATAGAAACGAAGGTGTTCAGTGCATCGCAGTTCACAACCCCTTGTGGTTTATGATAAACACAACCAATCAAAGACTAGAATAAACCATGAACTTTTTTACAAGCTGTGCTTGGTAAGCTAAAAATTTGCTTCAAGCAACAAATAGCTGTAAGCCGCAGTGTTAGACAAGAGATCAGTTCTTAGAAGATATATTTCCAAAACTGCTCTGTGTTTTGGATGTAGTACCACAGAATACAACAGTAAGTGGCAAAGAGAGGAGAGGAGCTTACTGGTGGACCAGTATTTTACCTGTGCTGAGCACTGACTACAAGATATATTCTTCACTCTAATACTATCTACGTTTATTCTACCAACAGGGGGGAAATGGAATATTTGGCACAAATTTTTAAAAGCTGGTAATTTTGTTAGTATATTAGAGTATTTCTCTGTCAGTAGCTATATGGCAGTATTTTCACAGAAATGTCTCAGCATAAGAGAAAACTACAACAAATTCTTGCACGAACTAGGCATGCAGCAGCACTCCTAGGTCATTGAAAATGCAGGTTCAACACAGTATGATTCTCTGCATCCTGAGATTCTTAAAGCGAAGAAAAAGTAAAAAAGAGTAGCTGTTGATATGAACTAATTGCCACTGTTCTTGTATTCCCACTGCCAATATGCCGTTTAACATTAGATGTGAACACAGCAGTCAGCCGGATGTGACTGAAAGTCTGGTCCCTTTTCAAAAAGTTACAAAATCTACAGTATAATAGATCTGGGTAAGGCATCTGCCAACTGTACTAATTTGAAAATTAGCAGTTTTCACTCCCATGACTGGTGTTTGCCTTGACAGAATAATGGTTTGATATTTTTTGCTCCCAACCTGGGGGCTTAGCACCTTGCTAGACCACATTCCTATCTTGCTGTACAGAAGAGGAGATGCAAAACACCTTCTTCTGGCAGCAGCTGTGCTGTGCTCCATAAATGGGAGACAACTAAAGCCTGGAAACTATGAGTTTAAAACCAGGCATAGACAAAATATGTGTTACAAATACCTCTGGGTAGGTCCAGTGCCATAGGACAGTGCATCAGGACTGGTATCTGCTCACCCTGGAGCAGATGCTGTCAAATACTGGCAGTGGAGACTTTTCAAGAAATGATGCAGACTGCCCTGAGCACTGGACTGGTAACTGACTCCGCACGGTGCAGAGGCTTCCAGCTTCCCTATCAGTTCTTGGACCTTTTGGGATCTGAATGTCATGTTTCTCAAAACTGTGCCTGATTTTTCAAAGTGGACCTGATTTTTTTGATGGGGCCCTGGAATCTCAGGATTTAAAAAAATCATAGAATGATTTGAGCTGGAAATACCTTAAAGATTGCCTAGTTCCAACACCCTGGCATAGAATGATTTGAGTTGGAAATACCTTAAAGATTGCCTAGTTCCAACACCCTTGCATGTGCAGGGACACCTCCCAGATGTCTCAAAGCTTCATCCAATTTTGTCTTGAAATGGAGCATCCACATCATCTCCAGGCAACCTGTTCCAGTCCCTCACCACCCTCATGGTAAAGAATTTCTTCCTCCTATCTAATCTGAACTTGCTCTCCCTAAATTTAAAGCCATTCTCCTTTGTCCTGCCACTGCATGCTGTTGTAAAATGTCCCTCTCCATCTTTCCTATTGGGCCTTTTTAGGTACTGGAAAATTCTGTAAGATCTCCCTGGAGACTTCTCCAGGCCTAAGAAATGCAACCCTCTCAACCTGTTTTCATAGAGAAAGTGCTCTATCCTTCTGATAATCTTTGAGCCTCTGCTGGTCTCATTGCAACAGGCCCGATTCTTTCTTGTGTTGGGGTGCTGTGTTGCATGAGTCTAATAGTTGTCTGACAGTTTGCTGCTGGCTAAACTGACCTGTGTTCTTCTGCCCAATAGCTCAGAACCATAAATTTGACTCCACAGTCAGATCTTGTAGGAAATCAGCTGGGAAACAGCTCCAGGGCTTATCTTTCAGTCATGGTTTCATTATTCGCTCCACCGTATTTCTGTAGGCCACATCACTGAGATGATTATTCATCCAGCAAGAAAAAGTTAAGGAGATCAGGCATATTTTAGACTTTGGAAATAACAAGTTCTTAGACATAACACATAGTTTCAGACCAAGGATACATTGTTAAAGAACTGAGTTTTTAGGAAACTGAGTAATTTGCAGATATTTTCACTCACTGCTTGTATAAAGCCTGTGCATCCTAGCAGAGAAGAAATGGTACTCTTTGCAAGCTGTTTCGTTATCTGCCTCTTAAAAACACAAATGTCATCACCTATTTGAATGCCTCTCTTTCAGAGGAAGAAAGCCTGAAAAAAACCGCAAGATAATCCTGTTTATGACTGTAGTGCTGGTTTGAACTTTTCCATGTACATTACAGTTTTTGGAAGAGTATGGTTTAGATATTCAAGAAATGTTACATGTTAGACTGGATTTCAAGAAATTGGAGAATTTTATATGTTAGCATTCGTGTGGGATTTTTTGGCATGCAGGAGCAGGCTGTCTTCAGAGAGTAATGATGATCAAGAGTCACCTTGGTATTTGTTTTTAAATTTGGTCCTTCCTGAGTTATTGACCACCTATATCTGAATTTCTATCAACAAGACAAGAGTCCTTTTTTATAGATGCTTGTCCTGGTTTAGGGCAAATTTGGGGAAAACCTCCGGAAGGAGCCCCCAGAAAACAAACCCCCATGACTCCTCCCCCCACCACCGGGTTCGGGAAGAATTTCCTCAGAGAAAAGTGGAAAAAACC
>JAODKT010001744.1:40026173-40041778 GCA_027576195.1 Cossypha heuglini
AAAGAAAGAAAGAAAGAAAGAAAGAAAGAAAGAAAGAAAGAAAGAAAGAAAAACAGTCCAGGGAAAGAAACTGGACTGCCTAGCTAAACTAACTAATAAGCAAAAGCAAAAGCAAGCAAGCAGCAAGCCAGCAAGCGAGCGAGCAAGCAAACGAGCAAGACTAGCTTCCCCTAAGCACCGACCATGGGGGAGGTGATAACCAGACGAAACAAACCTTCACTTTCAGAGTCAGCAGAGTCAGTCCTGAAAGCACAGAACATAATACCAGGCATAAACAGAACACAAAACTGGGGATACAAGCACCATAATGTCACCCCAGGACAATGCTTCAGGCTGGTCTTACTCCGGGATATGCCTTTCAGCTGGCATAATTTCCATTAGGGCATTATTTCAGTATGTCAACAACAAAAAATTGATTTGGCATTTTCATTTTGTTATGTCATTCTGTTTACCCCTACAGACTATTTTTATACCTGGGCTTTTCCTCCTTGAGTACAAGTCAGTCAGAGACCCTCCTGCCATATTATAACAGCTAAAGAAAAAACTGAAATGTATAGTGAAACGTATAGTGCACATAAGAAGCTTTACCTGTTCAGTCTTGAAGAAACTCTTGTACTAGATCTATGTGTGTGAAGAGCAACACAGAAATATTCCCCAAAATTCTGAGTTTGGCCAAAGCAGCTCCTTGTCATTTTTGCATGAATCGACGTGATTATCTAACTGCAGCAAAACACAGCAACGTTAGTCAACTTGCCTACACCAGGAGTTAGTGTTTTCTCTTGCTCTGAATAAATCTGATTGGTCTACTCACTACTTGCAGAAGAAGTGGCTTTATAGCCTGATTGAGGGCTATCAGTACTTTTGTCCAAAATACAAAAGGAGGAAAAGATACCCTGGCAGTTATTCATGAATTTTGTTCTACCAGTTACACTTGCATAGAAATGAGTGTGGTATTAGAGACTGCAAATTACAGGTAGCAAATGAGACAGACTGAGGCTGATTAGAAACATCTCTTTGCATACAGATACCACTTTCTGGCAATGAGCAACAAAAGAAGTAGTAAGTTGAGTGAGGTTTGGTAGCTGTTTGCCTGCTTGTAGTACTGGATCTCCTTTTGTGCTCAGGTGCTCATGTTCCAACTTTGAATAAATATTTAGATTCTCTCTCTAGTTAAAGAAAAAAACTGGACAGAAAATGGCACAATATCTGTGGTTTTCCATATTGATACTTAGGATAGACCTGCAAGCTGCACAGTCTTTTAGAGAAAATAGAAAACAGTATGAGTCACTTAGGAATGAGAAATACATGTTGTTTAAACCACCCATAGTCTGGCAAAAACCTGCAGTACAGTTCCTTTTTTAATGTGAATGCCATTGAAAATTATAAGCCAAGTCAATTTTGCAATATTGCTCTGTTTTAATACAGCCATGCTAAGTGTAAAACAAAACCTCTGATTCCACAACAGTATTCCTCAGATGATTGTCATTTTACATAGAACCTCTTACATATTTCATCTAGAAAAATAGAATGTTTTCCTAAGAATATTAAAATTTTGTTTCTCCTTCTAGACCATTGGCTATTAAATCCTACATATGTTCCAAGTGGGATTTCTTTTTCTCTATTGATATGAACAATATATTTTTTTCCTAGCACTTTTGCAAAAAACCTTTTGTTACCGTCAGCATGACCAGTCAAATGCTGCTGTAGATAACCTGGAGCAGTAAGAAGTTAGAACTTTTTTACTTCATCTTCTGAATGAAAATACCACTGTTTTCATGTATCAAATCCCTCACTTTCACATTTGGAAAGTCCTCAGTAAGGTAGCATCCTAGTCTCAGATAAGTGGTGAAAGTTTCCTATTTCAGTACTTCTCCCATCCTTTCCCTGGAAAAGGAAAATTGTAACTTCGCAATTTTTTTTCTTTCTCTTAATTATAATCTGCTGGTTCTGTCTTGAAATATTCAAACAGAATAATCAATTTTACAATTGAGAAATTATAGGTATGATTGCTGATCTAGTCAAGAGGATATTTACCAATTACTGCCATGGAAATCAGCGTAGATCTGAAAGGACCACCTAAGGACTATTGCTGTTATTTGATTTTGGAAATAGTTTATTTTTTTTCCCATCATTTCAGATGGTGGGAGAAACTGTGATTGCGTCATGGCTGCCAAAAATTAAAGCGGAAAAAATGTGAGCAATTCCTTGGTGTCAGCCTTTGCCCTGCACATTCTAGTGGCATTACTTCTGCTGGGGTTGGAAATGTCTGGTAGTGGTCACTTTGATCTGGAAAGCTGGAGATTTTGCTCCCGAGTGTGAGATTAAATTAAAAACTTCTTACATAAAAGTCTTCCTTCATCTGTCCTGCTAGCCTGGTTCATGCAAACACACTCATGAGTATGAGGAAGGAATTTTCCAATGTGAGTCTTCTTAGCCAGTAAGTTTTTTATTACACATTACAGGTCTGCTAGGAAGAGCAAGTTCAGGAGAGCTAGTTTGTAAGCAGAAAATTAACATTTCCCCTTCTGTCTTTTGAGAAGAGAAAATAACTATGATTACTCAGTCAGGTCTGGCAGAAAGGGCACAATGCCTGAGGAAGTGAAAAGTGTTGAGACCACAAGCAGTCAGACCGAGAGAAAGAAACTTGGAGCTTCTCCAAGCAGTTTCTAAACTGCTGTTTCTCCAAGACCAGACCTTCAGCTAGCACAGCCTAAGGACCCGGGATCTGGTGCCTCCCTGAGGTAAGCACAATTCCTGAGTGGGGGCCACCTGGCCCACCTACTCTAAGGACATAGTTTTCCTCTCAGATTCATCCTGAGGACCTGCAGACCTCGCACATCACCTGTGAGAAAAAGTTTTTAAAGGCCAAGTTTTTTGTGGAAAACTCCCTTTTAAAATTTGATGAGAAACCTGCACCGTGAAAGGGAGTGTGAGATGAGCTGTACCTTGTTGTGCTCACATTGCTGCAGAAAAGAGAGGCAGACTTTGGCTACACAGTAATCAGTGTCATTTTCTTTTTTAATACCAAAAATACTGAGTTGTGCCATGCTCACAGAAGCATAACAAACACTTCTCCTCTTGCAGTGTTGAAAGAAATGTAGCTCTTTTACCCAGGGAGATTTCAAAGCTTACATCAGGGAAATCCTATTACGCTTCTTCTGTTTGTTTTCCCTTACAGATTGGTGGTGTTAATTCTGTAGCTACTCTGACAGAAGATTTGCAAAATATCAGTGAAAACACAAGAATAAGCACATCTCTGTGTCAGAAAATATATTCACTGCTTGACCTTTTTTGGTGTCAGCTGCCATCATTGCCTCATGGCTGATCACAGTAGCTGGACAGACTACAGGCAGTAAAAGTGGTCAGAGGTCTGCATTTCAGGCTGCTTTTAACAGTATAATCTAGGATAAACCATGTGTGAAAATCCCTTGTATGCGTCTTTTCCAGTTAATAATTCCTGGAAAATAAACTTATTATTTCAAATGCTCAAACTATGACAAGGAAATAGTGTCTCATCTCCACTTTAAGTAATGTATTGTGAATATAGGAATTGCCATATATTGGAGTGTCAAGCAAATGATTTATAGTCAAGAGATGCCTTTGCTGATAAACTTTGAGGTAAAGAGCCCAGACTGACACTGGTTCCTGGCTTAGGAGGCCTCATTCGTTCTGGCACATCATCAAACTGCCCTCTGAAAAATTCAGCTATGCTTCTGTCAAAAGCTAGACTGGCAGCCTCTGTCTTTCAGTCCTGAGGGCACTGCTGGAACCTCCCTGCTCCAGTGACCTTCCCAAGTCTGTTCTAAACTTATTGATAGCAGGTCTGTACTCATTTGTTCTTAGGCCAACATGAGGTTTTAACTCAAAAACCTCCTCACCCAACACAGCGTTTAGTAATTTGATATTTTTGCAAAAAGTAATCAAATGCCTTCAAGCTTTCTCTTAACTTGGAGAAACAACCATGCTGGTTTTGTCTTCTTTCAGAAAATTTGTGAGTCTGCCCAGAACCCTGACAGTAGCACTGTGTAATACAGGAGGTATTAGGAATTGTTTGAGACCAGCTTTGCTTCAGCCTGTAAGTAGAGGTTTTTGAGCCTCATGCTCTCTTTCAATTTTGTAACTGCCTTTTCCTCCACTGAATTTTTCTCTCTAATCTCATATTTCAGTATCCAGGATACTCTGGGTCTGTGAGTGGCACGAAGAAGCAGTTCTATCTCAAGCTGGTTTCTTTCAATGTCACAAATGAGTCATTTAGGTCATTTAAAGAATCACCATTGAGGGTATTGCCAAAAGCATGTTCAATACAAAGATGCAAAAGTGTGACAAGAATATTTGGTGGCAAGGTTCACTCTATGACCTAGTATATAGATGAAGCAAACATAGAAAAATTGCACTATGAAGCATACTTAAAAAAATTGGATTAGAATCAGTTTAGAATGATTCATACGTAGTCTGAGGATGCAAAATGATAAGGATGCAAAAGGGAAGGGAGACCTCCCCATTGACCCATGGAATTCAAAGAGGACCCCCTTGCTTTCTGGGCTCATTATGAAGCCTAGTGCAGCTGAGCACAGTCTTAGTCCCAGCCCCTTGGTCAATGGTTTATGTCTAAAAGATTTGGCACTGCATGATCACTGACAAATTTAACATTTAGAAAGAGAAGCAGCAGAACTTACTACAGTTACAACAGTGACTTGATAACTCAAGATGGCAAACTCATACTATACTTTATAGAAGGTATTTGAATGAATTCAGACAGACACCAAAACAGATATGTATACGGATATATATGTAAGAGGTACTTGTTAGGATTGACACCAAATGCTTTTGCATCTCTGAGGGTGAAGGGTTGAGCCTCAACGAGGTGGTTACCAGCACAGGCCCTGTTTTCAGCTTTCAATTACTGTTCTGTGTTCTCAGAACTCTGTGAATTTGTGAGCTCTGAGAGACCCTATGCAAGACACTGGTGCAGCCACTGCAGCCCAGGGGAGCTCAAAGGGTTGCAAGTTGCTTGGCTTTAGCCTTCAGTCAGTCTCCACCCTGGCCTCAATCCAGACCAGTAATTTTCCTTAAAATTTCAGTAACAATAATATTATTCCATTTAGGCTATGATTCAGGCAAGTTAAGTTCCGAGGCTTTTAGGATTATCTCTTGTCCCCTTCCCTGGTTAGGCAACAGAATTTCCTGCTATGGACCAGAATAAGATGATTTTGATAAGTTCAAGGGGAGATTCATCACCCGAGAGCAATTTATCAAGGACAAAGCCTAACAAGAATTCCTGAGGTCCCAGAGCAGTTTAGGAGACAGCAGGAATGTACCACCACATGTGCTAGAAGTCTCTTTTTAAATGGTGAATTTCAACGAGCTACAGATTAGCTGATCTGAAAGTAGACAGAAAAACTAAATTACACTGCTTCACACCTGGATGTGTATTTTGTACTAGTAGTCTGACATATTGGCCAATAACCTTATTCATATGAATAATCTCTGGTTTTATCCTTTGTGCAGTCTGGACAGGGAATAAACAGAATGAAAATAAGGCAAAAACTAATAAAACAATTTATCACTGTAGTATTTCCCCCCCTGGTATTACAGATCTTCCATTCCTCGGTACATCTTGTTTTGTGAAACAATGTCTTCTCACTTACTCATGCAATTGCAATAAAAACAATAACCCAGAGATACATTGACAACTAGATTTTAAAAATCCTGGCTATTATAGTATCACATTTTCTCCTGAGAACCAAGGAGGAAGAAAGAATCTCCATTGATTTGAGTGGGAACCGCTAGGTTCTGAGTTAAAAACTATGGTGTGAGTTGAGCTCTGTAAAACTGAGAACTCTTTATGAGTGAGAATCCCTCAGAGCTGATTCCCTGGCCCTGCAAATATATCCACTAAATTATCCCAAAACTTTTGTGATCCAGGAAATGCTATAGTGCATGCCTCTGTTTGAAAGTTTGCCCACTGAGCTGGTCATTCAGACTGCTATAACAAAGAGGCCAGGAGGCAATAAGAAAATTTCACCACAAATGAGGTGTACCATGAAGGGAGCTTGCTCTTTTGATATTGTCATGGAGTGGAGTTTCACTTGAACTTTTCTGTAACATAGCTCCTACTTAAGTCTTCTGATTGCATTATGCAAAGTCAGGTTCATGTTTGCAGCAAAGGCCAAGGTTGATAGGGAGGACCACCACCACTACAGGCAGTGCTTCAGCCTGTCCAGTTGGCTCTCCTGCTTCTCCATGGCATGAAGACAGTAAACAGCTCACACAAGTGTTGATTGGCTCTGGTGTTTTTGTTAAGGTTGTGCCAGGTTTTTTGCTTTCCTAGGAAAGCTGGAACATAAAATGCCATTAAATGAGTGGAAACTTGAGAATAGAAATGCAGGAGCTGAACTAAGAGTTTTCACATGGAATTTGCTCTGGCAAAACTCACTCTCTTTGACTTGTTTCCTGGTTTTTTATGTTGCTTCAGGATGAAAAACAGTTACTAGTCTTTGTCAGATATTCACAAGGCTTTGTTGCTATACTAACTTTTACCTTCTGTATTTTCTTGTTCTATAGATAGGTTTTTTCACTATGTTGTCCAGTCCTGTTTTATTAGACCACTAAAGCAGGAATTATATATATATATTTATTTATTTGTTGGTTTGTTTGTTTATTTGTTTTATAAAGCACAACAACATTCTGGAGTTTGACCAGGCATCCAAGAAACAAGTGATAACAGGAGGTAGAAATTTAGATTAAAAACTAAAGGGGTAAATATCAATGATGTCTAATTACTATGTTCACATTCCTGATTCTACCCTGAAGTTCAGACCCTATTCTACAGCTGTGTGCTTAGGTAAACTCAAGACATATTCAGGAATATGGAAATATGAAATATTCAGTAGTGATCCGGAACAGAAGATTATTGTTCAGAGCTAATGATCCACTAAACAACCACCCTGAGTAGATCCTGGACAGTGCTATGCTGCCCAGGGCAGAGTAGGTGTCTTGGCCTTCAGTCCTTAATTGGTTTGGCTTCCGCACTTTAACTTTTTCTGCCTAGAACTCTACATCTATTACAACCTCACTGATTTTGGCAGCCTGTAGTGAAGGTACAGCCCAAGTCATAAGATTCTCCTGCTAAGCTGAATAAAAAAAAAAATCATGTCTACTTGAACTTTTCCATGTATTAGACACTGCAAACTGACTGTCCCCTTCATTCTTTTCTTCCTCAGAATGATGAAAGAGTTCCATGGCCAGATCTACAGTGCTAAGGTCTGAGTGTTCAGGTGATGAAAAAAAAAAGTTTAAGTAGGCATGGTAAACATAATTTGAGTTCTATTGAAAACAAAATTCTAATCATAAGCACTGAGTACTGTAAGAACTTCATCATGTGATATGGTTAGTGAGTGGAAAATCCTATTTTCACTGTTTTCTCTTTCCTCTCTGAAGCTGGCCTGGTTCCATGCTGGCCATGATGCTTCTTGTCTGGCTGAGAGTTTTGAACTTAGAAGACAGCAAAGATTCTTGTGTTCAAGAAATCACCTGAAGAAAAAAACATGCAATCTTTAAGTGAATGTGCAAAACAGGTTATATAAATGGAAATTAACCTGAGAGCATAAATTCATCTCTGGGGACTCCAGCCGATAAAATATCCTTCACTGGGCTCCAAATGTCACTGAAGTCTTTGTTTCAATAAAATATAAATTATTCTGATTTTCATGTAACTTGGTAATTATTTATTGCTATTGGTCACATGACTTATGAGATAACTTTCAGTTTTGTGACTGTTCACTTTGCAAATCTCTTGCTCTCAAGAACAGCCTCCAACATGCAGCATGGCATGCAGCAATGGCCCATTGCAGACACAATCCCTTTTTGGACTTTCAAGCAATTACAGGTTTTCCTAGCAAAGAACAGCTCTATTATCATTTATTTCTACAGTCAAAACTGTAGTTC
Source organism: Cossypha heuglini (assembly GCA_027576195.1). Classification (NCBI taxonomy): domain Eukaryota; kingdom Metazoa; phylum Chordata; class Aves; order Passeriformes; family Muscicapidae; genus Cossypha; species Cossypha heuglini. The sequence goes on from JAODKT010001744.1 coordinate 40,034,121, forward strand.
ACTTGAAAGCATCTTTTTGCTTTAAACGCAGAAGTTGCAATTGCTACTTCCAAGTGGGATGAGCCGGCCAGTATTGCATGGAACTGGCTGTGTTTATGCTGTGGCCCAGAGATTTCCACATCTGTGGGCCATGCCATACATACAGACCAAAAAGGGATAATGTAACAGTTTGAGTTTTCCCTGCCTTAGGCACAGGTAAACCCATCTGCGGGATACTTTTCTTAAGACACTAGGTGCACGTGGTGGATAATGCAGAAGTGTAGGAATTCCAGCTTGTACCTCAAAGGGGTCTCATTTTGGGTGAGAATAGCCAGTGAATTAAATGGTATGACGTTATTTGCTTTATGTATACATACTGTATATTATAATTTCTATGGCTGCTGTCCACCCTTCATCACACCTCACAGCATCCATCTCCACTATTCCAGACTCTTAATTGCCACATTAATAAAGAATGGACTTTGATGGAACTCAATGAGCATAATAGTGATGGAATCAGAATTGTCTACAACATGCAATGATCACACACCTCACACCAACTTTCCTGCCTGATTGTTATGACAGCCCAGGGCTATGGACTGAGTGAATTCAGCAGACTCTTATAAGGATGCTCCACAGACTTAAGGAATGACAGCAGTGGGTATATCAATCAAAAGATAGGAAGGGTGGTGGGGTGCTGGGGAGCATGGGAACTGGCATGACAAAAATGGTATGGGATAAGACACGGATCCTTGCCTGTTTTTGCTGGGATGGAGTTAATTTTTGTCTTAGTAGCTGGTAGTGTGTTTTGGATTCAGTAGAATAATGTTGGTAACACACTGATATTTCAGTTTTTGCTTGGTAGTTCTTAGTAGTTCTAAATCAAAGACTTTTCAGTTTCCCATGCTCTGCCACATGAGCAGGTGCACAAGAAATTGGGAAGGGACACAGCCAGGACAGCTGATGCAAATGGGACAAAGGGATTTTCCATCACATAGAATGTCATGTTCAGTGTGTAAACTGAGGGGAGCTGACCAGGTGTCTCCTGTCACTGCTCAGTGACATGCATGCTGGGCACCAACCAGCAGGTGGTGTTCAATTGTATTGCACATCACTAGTTTTTCTCCAATTGTGTTCTTTTTTCTCTCCTGTTTTTTACTGTTGTTGCTTGTGTTGTTTTTGTTGTTGCTGTTATTGCTACTACTATTGTTGTTGTTATCTTTACTCTGTTTCAATTATTAAACTGTTCTTATCTCAACCCACAAGTTTTGCCTCTTTCTTCCAATTCTTATTCTCATCCCACCATGGGGAGGGGTGTGAGTAAACAGCTGCTTGGTACTGAGTTGCCAGCTGGGGTTAACCCATTACAATGAGTTGACATAGGATGCACCTGCTTAACTGAAATTATCTCGTCACAGAGAGATCCCATGCACACTGCAGACCGTGGTGTTGTTTCATCAGTGAACTAACAGTAGTGTAGGCAGACAGAGCCAGAAACTTGCAGAGAATGCACTTGGAAAAGGGATTCCTTTGACTGTAACAAGGCAAAATGAAACAGAATATTCAGAATATTCTGAAATACTGTAAGTAGGTTTAGATAAATTATAAGCACATTCATCTCTTCAAAATTTGTAAGAATATTTGCAGTGTAAACTCTGACTTCTAGAAATACTGAGGAAAAAAAAACAAAACAAAACATGGGAAATAGGAATATCTGGGGGCAAAAAAGGCAAATAATCCAAGAATGTAGCAATTAGTACTAGTAATCCGTTAAAATGCATATAAAAGCATCCACTCAGTCACTACTGGAGTATAAACATTTATCTCTAGAACATGTCATATTATTTCAAATATTCAATCAAAAGCATCCAGAGAACTTTTAATGCTAAATAAGGTCCTTTTCAGCCAGTGTAGAGGATAAATACCTCTCCACTTGTATCTGGGTGACAGGATATATGGCATGAGCAGTTGCATGGAATTCTTCAACAATTTTTCCAATGATAACAACAACAAAAAAATAAGTTAATTTAATAACTTACTCTTCTTTGGATCTCATCTCCATGTCCCAGTTCTGCAAAATGAATAATCATTGTTTAAATCCTACCCACATACTAAGGCTCCTCTTTAATCTATGCCAAAGCCACCCTAGGAAAGACAGACCAAAAAGCCGCGCTGAAGCTGTTCTGAGCAGAAGCAGGTGCTGAGCCAGTGGTGGTGATTCTATTTTCACCCTTTGTTTCTCCTACCTCTTACTGCCCTAATGATGCTATATGTGGTTCATAGCCTGAGATTCAGAGGATAGCTCTTTTTGGAAACACTCTGTGACCAAGGCTTTCATGCTATTGCTAGAGGACATGTGAAAATGCTATTCTTGCTATTCTATATGCGTGTGCTTCTTGAAGCCTTCTCTCACAGTTGGCCTCTGGGGGGAGCAGAGGGGCATGAATATGAAATAGTTGACAGAAGTATTGAGTCAGTTATAATAATATGACTAATTTTACCTGGTGGATCATTTCTTTCACGGCTTTCATGCATTTCAGAGAATATGACCATTTGACCTCCAGTGGCTTTGGGAATATTATTCTCAATTTTGTAATATTATTCTGGATCTCATCCAGATGAAGAAATATCTTTCCTCAGTAAAAACGTGGTCACATGCACTTGCACCTATAGTGCTTGTTTTACAGCCAATTAGACTGGCTTCATGATATGACATATATGATGAAAAATGATGAAAATTACATAATCTAAGTAAGACAACTTATGCAGAAATACAGTATCAACATTGCTTTTCATTGAAGAGACATAGCAGACCAGACTCAGTTATTGTCAAGAAATTAAAAATATCTGTGAGCTTTCCTTCGCCTATCCAAGATGTTGCATCGCATTTTTTGTCACTAAAAATAGTAACAATGACAACAACAAACAAATATGCTTGTCAGGCACTAGTTAATGCGTGTCAAAACGACTGCTGTATGCCTCATTCCATGTTAGAGTTAGTATGGATAGTTCACTGAAAATGTTTTCCAACAATAGCACTGAACTGGGAGAAAGAATGTGTTAAATTGCAAACCTGAGATTGTGGATTATGATTGAGTACAATCATAGTTGTGGCAAACACCTGGATCTGTTCACTGTCATCTGGCTAAGTAATTTCTATGTTTTCTCAAGATTTTAGGTTTCTAATTGCAGGGTATCTGTATAATGCTGCATAAGGGTAAAAAATTTTATCATTCTTTGCAGAGCTCTAAGGGTGGCAGTTGTGTATCATTTCTTAGAGTAGTTGCCTAAAGATCCATTTCATCTGATGATACATTATTCCTCATTCTTTGCTCTTCTTGAGTTGAAAACCCCAAAGAGACACAGATTTCTGGTTAAATTTAGTGCCGAGATACTTCCCCATTTGTTTTCCTTAAAAGTTCCTTGATCCTTTTCTCACCCACTCTTACTTGAGAATGTGAGCCCTGTGGAAATGTCGGTGAACCCACATTGATCACTAATAAGCTCGAGATGACCTCTGCACTTCATGGAGATGAACTTTATCTTGCATCTATTTGATCGTGATCCAGACCCTTGGGAAAAAATAGGGTCTTGTACACAGATAATTGAAGGCAATAAAACTTTTAAACATATTTTGTAAGTCCTTGGATGAAGTTTTTATTTATGCCCCTTGCATCCGGATTCTCACTGAAATCTGAAACTCAAGCCGTAAAAATAAAAGATCGGTATTCTAATAAGAAAAAAAAGGAGATAACTATTACGTACAATTGAAGGAAAACAATCTTGAATGGTTAAAGGTAATATCTGGCCTTATAACAGTCCAGTTTTCACTGCTTAGCTAGACCTGTCAGTGTGATCTGAAACATTTCTGTGAGACCATCAGATGTAAGATTTTTACCTAGATGGGATTCATTTAATCTAACTGAAGAAAACCAAAGTTTGTGACAACTCCTATTGGAGATCTAGTTCTTACTGGTATCAGTGTCCTGGTTTCCATGTGATCAAAGCAGGCCTGATTACAAAATCTACTAGTTAGGTAACTCTCAACTGCCACCAAGCCCATCACTGTTACTTGAAGTGCTCACATGGGCAGTGCTGGTCCAGCTCAGCTCAGAATATGGTATCTGTCCTGAACGGCTTTGACAAAAACCAACAAACAGGCAAGAAGGTCTTGTGACCAGAGCTAAGCATAAAAACACACCCCAAAAAGGCAGACCCAGCACTGTGCTGCGAGGAGCAGAGATGCAGTTAACAAAGGCTGCCCCCTCTTGATGGCAGCATGAATGCACTTTGCTGTCAATGGTGGTTTTACTGCAAAACTGTAACAAATTGTGAGCGGCGTCCCCTGCAATGTGATTGCTCTCTGGAAGGGATAATTATGCATGGGCTGTTTTCTCCTGCTAAAACAGTTAAATGATATCCGTAACACTTGCAGAAAAGCCTAGATGAAGTGGGCTTTCCCTGTAAAAGCATGCAGTAATTAGGCAGATCCACATACCCTTTCTCGCTCACAACAGGGCATGAAAGGACTGGATGGACAGAAGCTATATTCACCTTCTTCAGCAGCTTTCTCTTCAGCTGCCTCTGCAGTTCCAGCAGTGCAATGGGGTTTGATGAAATTGCAATAATGTAAATTTGACAAAGTATTCCCATGTCTATTGGGACACAGAGTATTTTATGAGTTTTTCAGATTTGCAAGGCTTTTAATAGGGCAGGCATCACTCCCAGGAGAAGGTATTTTTAGTTCTGTAGAATAATGCATTACCTCCACTGAACTGATTTATACCATACTTAAGCTATCTGAACTGTCATGCTTTTCTCTTGCATTATTGTTAACTGCATGATAGATCATATTGCATTTGTCCATTATGTAGCAGCACATGCACCTTGCCTGACATCTATCTCCGGCTTATTATTCTACATTTGGTTGTCATTCAGAGCTCTTTCACATTTAAATGCATGTACTCATCAGGAGCTAATCACCAAAACTTGCCTGGAGTGCCATTCTAAAGACAGAAATGGTTGGATGGGATGCCCTTCCAAAAAGAGTATTGCCACGAGGAAAATCTCACAAGGAAAATATGTTTTTTGACTATTCTGCATGACTTTAATGCAATTTTTAGCTGTCATTTTCAAACTTTTTTGCACCTTTTCCTGTAACATCCCATCTTTGACATTTTCCTTCAAGCATCAAGTCTTGTGAACATGTCACAGCATCTGAACTTCTGTTACATCATTGAAGTACCTGCTTTAAAGAAGCTATTCTTAATTAAATCTTACTTGTCCACATCTTCTGTATATGTGACTGTAATGGTTCTTTGACATACTGTAGTTTTCTAAGTGGATTCTAGAGGCTGGGTTTTTAAACTAATAATATACTGGGTCCTTCCTAAATTTACAAAAGTCTCTGCCAAACAGGAGACCTTGTAATAATCCTTTCTTAAACCACTTTTCCTACCTAGCACTTTCAGATGTGTATTTTTTATTCTACCTTCTTTTCGACTACTTTCCCAATTTTAAAAACTCATGATCAGAGTTTTTAATGAATGATTTATCTATTTTGTTACAAAATCTTACACTGAATACTTTTTTATTATTGCAATTAACATATTCACTGAGGGTTTTTTCCCATGATGCTTACAATAATTTGAACTGGAAAAAATATTCTAGCAGAAAATAAACTGCAAGTAACAGATTTTTGATGAAAGAGAGAAGGATCTATTGCTTCGTGAAAATTCTTTCTTGAAAACAGAATGCAAAAATGAAGACAATTGCTTTTCCATAAAGAAAGGCAACTTTCACCATCTGTCCTCAATCACAGTCTTCAGTTTGGAACATATTCTTCGTTCTATATTTTTAAAATCAATTTACAGCATCATAAAGCTTCCCTAATGTAATGATATGCCCTCCAATATTTTAGTCAGTCACGTGACCAAATTCCACTTAAATTAATCACAGCTGAAAGCAAATCAAATACAGTATTTTTTTCTTTCTACATGTGTTAACACTGTGGGACTCAGGAGCTAATTGGTTGCATACTCAATAATTGACTTGAAAATAAAAAATTTTGAAAGAATTTTCCAACTTTAGGTACTGTTGAACTTGAAGCAACTGTTCTAAAAATTTCTTCTATGCTTGAAGTTATCTGGAATGCTACTGTAGAGTTTCCAAAAGATTTTCTGGCTGAAATTGACTCACTTTCTGTAATAATAAAGATCTAATTGCAAATACAATGTTGTGACTCATTCTAACTCTGCAAAGGATCCTTGAAAGAACCTGCCCCCATTTCATTGGGTAGCATGATGTAACAAGAACCACAGGGTGAAATGCCCAACAAAGCAGCTCCAGGACTGGGAAATATTTCTTCCTGGCACAGGAAGTGCTGTCACTGTTTCCTTCTCGGCAGAGTTGGAGCTGTGAGGTGGGTGATGGATCCAGCACTGGCACTGGAACCTCAGGCATTCCCCTTGGGATCCAGGCCCTGAACCTCCAGCGCATCCAGGGCTGGATTCCAGGTGAATCACAGCTTAGGAAGGCCCAGCTAGCTCTGTAGCATCCCAAGGCAGCCAGGCCAAAGACGGATGCTTGTTGGGCTCTCAGTGTGTTCCTGTGGAAATGCTACCTTCACAGGCCGGGTGGCAAAGCCCCAGAGGAGAATGGAGAGAGGAGGCGGGAGCCCACAGAGGCAAGGCTAAGGTCTGAGCTCCAGGGCCTGCCTGGCTGAGCGCCCTCCTCACCTGTGCTTCCTTCCTCAGAGGGAGCCAAGGCGGCCAAGTATTCCTGGCACTGGGAGGAGGCAGATGCAGGCTGCCTGAGAGGAAATGTCCTCATCAAAGAGGAGATGTCAGGAGCTGTGACAGGTAGGCCCAGCTGAGGCAGGCAAGCCAGCTCGCAGAAGGCTCACAAACAGCTGCTGGCTGTACCTCAGCAAAGGGCAGCAGAGCCTGGGGAGCGAAAATCCGCCACACTGCCCTCAGCCTGGCAGCTGCTCCCAGGCACACATCTGCTGAACGCCTGGGGGCTGTACACGGTGCTTCCCTGGAGCAGATACTGACCTGTAACCCAGCTCTCACTGCTACAGCTGCTGGCAGTCGTGAGGACTGACCTGCTGTGGCCAGTTAGAGAGCCAGATCCCATCCCTGCTGCAGTCTTTGCACCTTTCCAAAAATGGCCTAGGGACAGAAGGCTCTTGGGCAGGCAGACCTCTGATGAAGACAGCTCTAGGCCTTTTAGGAAGCAGAGGAACAAACCTTCATGGCTGGGACAGGCAGGTCCTAGCGGATTCTTGCTCTACTCCCTGGGCCTGGGGAGGAAAGCACAGTGGAGAGTGGCCAGCATTGCCAATTATCAGCTGTGTGGAGCCAAGGAAGGACGTTTCAATGCCTCCTCCTCTGCTGTGGGGAAAGGGAAAGTTTAGTAGGGGGTTTAGTAGTTTAGGAAGTTTAGTAGGAAAGTTTAGGGGGTCAGCCTGGAATGGCAGTGGACAGAGCTTTCCCTAACATTGCAGGGGTGAAGTGGGGGGAAATGGGATTTTGATTGTAGCTGGGTGATACTGGACTCACAGATGAGTATGGTGAGTGGGTCTGGTTGGGATGGGGTCAACTTTCCTGGTAGCAATCATTATAGAGCTGTTCTTTGTACTTATAGCTACAATGGTGTTGATAACACACCAGTGTTTT
>JAODKT010001744.1:40046275-40109928 GCA_027576195.1 Cossypha heuglini
TGGGAAAAATTCTTTAAATTGACACAGTGATAGAAAAACACTCAACCCCCAACACTTGCTTAACAGAGGTGAAGAACAGCTTTAACAGCAGTAAAACTGGTGCAGCTAATGACTGGAGGATTTCTGAACCATAGTAATCATGAAACGATAGAATTAAGGAATGTGGTTAGGAGAACTACCAGCTTGGACTTCTGTCAGGAAGGCTTTGGCCTAGTTGACAGAGGCTCCTGGAAGGCACTTCAAAGAAAGTATTGAGCTGCTGGCTGGGGTGATTCCAGAGAAGGGCAGTGAAGCTGGAGAAAGGTCTAGAGGATAAGTCCTGTTAGGAGAGGCTGAGGGACCTAGGGTTGTTTAGACTGGAGAAAAGGAAACTCAGAAAGTTACAGCTAGCTGGAAGTTGGTCTCTTCTCTCTAGGCAATTAGTACCAGGATGAGAGGACACAGCCTCAAGCTGTGCCAGGGAAGGTTCAGGCTGGAGATCAGCAGGTATTTCTTGATGGAAAGGGTTGTTAAACATTGGCTTGGGCTGCCCAGGGAGGTGGTGAAGTCACCATCCTTGCAGGTGTTCATGAAAGGACTGGACGAGGGACATGGTGCAATGCTTTAATCGACAAGGTGGTGATCAGCCAAAGATAGGACTCAGTGGCCCAGAGGTCTTTCCCAGCCTAAAGGAGTCTGTGATTCTGTGCATTCTTGAAGGACAAAGGAATCCCTTAATTTTGAAGAAAAAAATCTTAAAGGTGGAGAAGTACTGTCTTTGAATGCCAAAAGATGTGTGGTGGGGTGTGGGGGAAGGGGGGAGGAAAACTAGTCTGAACAAGAGAGTTTTGGCTGTAATTCAGTAAAAAAAAGAGTTTATGATCTTTGGAAGAAGTGGATCTCCACTCAGGAAGACTACCAAGTTCCAAATGTATATGGAGAGAAAATTTGAAGGGCCAAAGCCCAACTAGAACTTAATTTGGTTACTGCAGTAAAAGCCAAAATGTTTCTATCATTACATCTGGTGAGCTGGAAGGCACAGATGGGGAACAGAACAATGGCCTAATAATCCAAGGGGAGAAAATTAACAATCTGCTACACCACTTAGACACACACAAGTCTATGAGGCCAACTGAGATCATCCCAAGAGTACTGAGGGAGCTGATAGAAGAGATCATTCAGTCATTTTTAACTGTTTAGCAGCAGTCTTGGCTAACCAGGGAGGTCCCAGGAGATTGGAAGCTGGCCAATGTGACGCCCTTCTACAAGGGCTGGAAGGAGGATCTATATCATGCTGGGGCACTATGGGCCTGTCAGCTTGTGGAAGGTCATGGAACAGATCATGCTGAGTGTCATCATACAGCACATCCAAAACCACCAGGGATCAGGCCCAGCCAGTAAGGATCTAGGAAAGGCAGGTGCTACTTGACCAACCTGACCTCTGAGAGGGTAACCCACTTAACAGATGAGGGAAAGGCTTTGGATGTTGTCTATCTTGACTCCAGCAAAGCCTTTGACATTCTCTCCCACAGGATTCTTCTGGAGAAACTGGCTGTTCATGACTTGGATGGGTGCATTGTTTATTGGCTAACAAGGTGGCTGGATGGCCAGGTACAGGGAGGGGTGGTGAATGGAACTACATCCAGCCAGCAGACAGTCACAAGTCCTTTTTCCAGGGGTCAGTACTGGAGCAGTTTTGTTTAACAGCTAATTCGCTGATCTGGATGAGGGAACTGAGTATACCCTCAGTCATTTTGCAAACACCAAGCTGTGTGGGAGTGTCGACCTGCTGGAGAGCAGGAAGGCTCTGCAGAGGGATCTGGACAGGCTGGATTGTTGGGCTGTGGCCAATGGTGTGAGGTTCAATAAGGCCAAGCGTCAGGTCCTGACCTGGGGTCACAACTAAACTCAGCACCACAGACTGGGGGCTGAGTGTCTGGAAAGCTGCCCAGCACAGGACCTGGGAGTGATATGGTCAACATCTAGCTGAACACAAAACAGCAGTGTGCCCAGGTGGCCAAGAAGGCCAATGGCATCCTGGCCTGTATCAGCAATAGTGTGGACAGCAGGACCAGGGCACTGATTGTCCCCTTGTACTTGGCACTGGTGAGGCTGTACCTCAAGTTCTGTATCCAGTTCTGGGCCCCTCAGTTTGAAAATGACACTGAGGTGCTGGGGCATGTCCAGAGAAGGGCAATGCAGATGGTAAAGGGTCTGGAGCACAAGCCTGTGAAGAGCAGCTGACGGGACTGGGTGTGTTAAGCCTGGCGACAGGAGAGTCAAGGAAACTTCAACTCTGCAGCTACTGGGAAGGAGGCTTTAGTGAGGTGGGGGTCAGTCTTTTCTCTCAGCAAATGAGGGGATGAGAAGAAACAGCCTCAAGTTGTACCAGTGGTGGTTTAGACTGCATTAATGTGAAAATAATTTGTTACAGAAAGGTTATCAGTCAAAGACCAGGCTGCTCAGGGAAGTGGTCCAGTCACTGTCCTTGGAGATATTTCAAAGATGTGGCATTTAAGGACATGGTTTAGTAGTGGATTTGGAAGTGTTAAGTTAAATATTTGTCTCAATGACTCTATATAGATATGTTTATATGGAAATAAAAAATAGTCTTAATGTGTAGACACAACAGACAGATGACAAGATTTTACAGGCTGCCCTCTCTATGAATGGATCTAATTACTGGAGGTAAACAATAAGATGATTTCAGAGGAAAGTTTACTACATTTGTCCTGAGAGAAGATTATGAACAAACAACAAAAATCAAAGGGTCATTGTTTACATGGCCCTTATTTTCACAGAAGTGAAAACTCAGGTTGAAACCATGGTCAACCCTGGCCATACAAAGTTGCTAACTGGAATCATTTTATTATAATAATTAAAACACAATTATATCACATAACTTTATATTTGAAAATAATTAACAAAAATTAATTAATAAGAAATAGAGAGTTCAGGGCTGGTTTTTGCAGGTAAAGTTAAAATGAAAGTGCAGAGTCTAAACTAAGTCAGATCCAAAACCATGGATATGAGTGATGTCAACCATGAGAAACATGACCTTCCTGTTCCATAGGACTGTCCAGAAGAGAAGTTGGTTTGATCAGTGTAGTGGCTTCCAATGTTACTTCCTTGCCCTATGTGGTAGACCACACAGTCTGGGAGAGAAGTCAGGAGGGTCAGTGTAGCAGTTCCAGCCATATCATGTGTAGTCTCTAATGCTATAGAGTCCCTTGTATTTCTCCCATGGTAATCCTGAATTGTCCCCTTTTCCTCCCCACGGTTTTGTTTGAGGTCTTTTCTGAGTCTCTCTGGATTCTCATCAAGTTTCTTTATTCTCTCCTCATAATCTCTTTGTCTGGGTTACCTCTTGTAGGTATCTTGTGTGCCTGTCTTGAGAGACAATATTCATTACAAAACGCTAGAGAATGCCTGGTTCCTGTATTAAAATTCTTTCAGTATCTCACACTTGGCTCTTGCCTCACTGCCATTCAGTCTCCCCTTTCCAAAAGTATCTCCACGCTTTCTCCATGACACTTTCACAACTTTCAGAGCAGTTAATAAGCTGTTTACTTGTAAATGGTTATCTTTTTCTTCTCTATTCTTTCATAGTTAAATTTCAGCCAGGCCCAGCCCATACTACGTGACACAATCTAGTCATTACTCTACAAACAATCTTGTAAATCTTCCTATATATTAACTTCATATTATCATCCTCTTTCAGTCATCCCCAAGGCATATGCAACTCAGTAGATTTCCAGCCATCCTGTTGATATTTCTACTGTGGTTAAAACCATTGTTTCTTGGAGGCAGACTTGGGGAATGGGTTAACATAATCAACTTGCCAACAAGCTTCACGAAGCTTGTGTCTTGGAATTGTCAGCAGCAACAGATGCAATTCAGGGACCCTGAAAACAAAGCCAATGTTTGGTCTAATCTTGTCACTGAACTAAATACAAGGTGCAGAGCACTGAAGTCACCACATTATCTCTAGATTGTGCATACCTGGTTTGCAGAGGAAGCTCAAGGCTCAAGACAGGAAATAATATGCTGCAGAAAATTGGACTGTACATGGTCATCCCTTGCATCATATGAACATTTTTTTTTCACTAGGACTTCTATTTGCTTCATTTTAGATCAACAACTTTGTTCAGCTGCTGCAATTCCCTTCCTTATTTTCTTCTTACCTTCTTACTGGGGCCTCCAGAAATAAGTAATAAAAGAAAGCAATATGCAGTATTTTATGTGGGATCATTGCAGATCATTAAAAAAGAAAAAAAAATATATGAAAACCAGTTGAATTTCCCTTTTATTTTCTTCACCCCTTGCTCAGACTAGGAGTACAGACAGCTCTGTTCCAAATCTGTTTTGTTTTACCCTCTCTACTGGGAAATAGTGGAGTAGTGTGTGGCATGAGGTCTTTAATTTGTTTGTTTAAAATTCTGTTAAGACCGTGCATGTTTGCTCAGGCATCACTTGAGGTACCACCTGAGGACAGCATGAATAACTTAAAGCAGCAGAGCACTGAGTCCACCAGAGTATAGCTTAGCAGTGTAGTAGTGTTGAAATGGAATCAGACTTGCATAAAACCAGATACCATTTGTGGACTCCACCAACATTGCCACATGGTGTTTTTGTTGCCAGCTTGAGCCATGACATCAAGATAAAATACAAAACCCAATGGGATGCTGAAGAGAAGCACATCCTCCTGAGAAGAATGCGCCATCCTCCAAGCAGTAACCATTTTCATCAGAGCATAGATTCAGGCCATGTTCTTTGAGAAGCTGCAAATATCTGGTTTGTACCTTTGCACTTAATTCAGCCCCATGCTTTGCATCCTGTCTCTGAAGACTTAATTCCAAAGTAAGACAAAAATCGGTTATTGAGTACAGAAACCATGGTGACTGTACTTCCACAAACCTAAATGACTTTCCAGTTATGGAAGGAGCTGTGAAATGCAATCTTGGCCACTAAAGCTCTCCTATATATCATACAGATGTTCACAGCTTTCACCATGCTGTGAAATACTCATCAAAATAGAAGCCTAATTAACACCTCTTACAAAGACTGCAAAAATTGACTCACCGGTATTATGCTGTTAGCAGCAATACCTGGATTCCTTGGACACCAGTAGCAGTATCATTCACACATGCCCTCGTGTCAGCCCTTGTAAAGGTGCACATTATCAAGATAATTAGTCAGGGTAGAACTGAGACATATGACTTTCCAGACTCCAAATTACAGCCTAATGATTACTTTCACAACACAGTTAAGACGCATAAACACAAGTTGTTCTAAAAGGCCGCTTCAATTATTAGCTATTCATGACAATCTGAGTACACAAGGACAATCAGAGGAATAAAAGGGAGAAGTTTATACTTTTTTAAAAATAAACTTTTAATGTGCTATATAGGCATGATCACTACAAGATCTTCCACCTATATGCAATACTACACACTGTTGACACACTGCATTTTCACTGTACATTAAAAAATCTGGGAAGAATATTCCTTCACTGGAAAAATATCATACAATCACTTAAATAAACAAAGACAACATTACAGTGCAAACAAAATCCTGGTTTTATTTATTTTGCAATTACTGAGTACTTTCTAAAAGTCTTTTAGAAAAATAATAAAAAAAACCTTCCCATGGACAACCAATACGTTCTGAGATAATTTCCTCTTGCTGAACCAAGAACCTTGATCTGATCCTTGAAGCTGTAATAAGTGGTATACTCATTTGTATGATGCATATTCATATGATTTGTATGAAGCAATGGATCCCAACCCAAAATTAGACAGCAATAAAATGGCACTTGCTGGCTTCATCTGATTTTTGATCAGACCTATGACAAGAAAGGTCTGGTACAATAGTTATCCCCATGAATTAAAGACAAAGTGCTTAAGGAAGCCAGGCAAGGCCTTGGTTAATGATGCTATTGGTTTCTTCTGGTAATTGCTGTTAGAGTAGGGGTATGCTTTTTTTTCCCTTTAAAGAAGAGAAACAGACCGTGAAACAGCAGTCATGCCAGATTCAACACACAAAAGGAGAAATATAACATATTTCTGTCCCAATGGCATTATAGTGTTGCTCAAGCCCACAAAGGCCAAGACTCAGAGCAGACGTCACCTGATTCCTAACGTGTGTGAACTCTGCCACCTTAATAAACTCCTACTCTGGTGAGAGAATATACTAACTTAAAAGTGCCTGTATGCTCTTTTCAGTTGGGTGATGTTAAAAGAATAAAGACTTTAGGGAAATGAAAAAAGCAGGTAGATGAATACATGAAAAGGGGATGCTTGTTTTCTTTTGGAGAGGAATGTTGTCTCTTTGTCTTCCATTGCGCCACCCTCCTCGGAAAACCTATTTCAATGCAGCTTCCAATTCTTGGTGAGACAGACAGTTTGACCCACTACCATTGCTGCACAGAATGACACTGGGCTCTTCACATACATATGATCAACTTCTGTTCAATCTGCATTGGATGCCATAAAAAGAATAAGGCAGGCTTAAAAGGAAACAGAATATCTAGCACCAGTGACAGCACATGGGTCATCCTTGAGGTTCTTACCAGATTAGACAATACCATGAAGCACAACTTTTACAGGCAGTAAGTGGTTATTCCATTACAATTTTCAGATTTGCACTTCTTTCTAAGCATACATAAAAAAATAGTAGTAGCTAAGAAAGCTGAATTAAATAGCACACAATTTCACAGTCCTATTGCTGTCTGTAAAATACATAACCTGCATATAACCAGTTTGCTACTATACCAGCTGATGGGTTAATGCACAACATTCTAGACATATGTGGGAGATGGCACAACATGAGGACTATAAGGCTATAGATTCCCCAGTTCCAGCTTGTGTACAATTATAATTTTTCACTTATCTCACTGAATAAGCACAAAGAGCATGTACAAAATATGTCCCAAGAGGATGGGCACTGAGTCAGCAGGGCTAAGATACAGAGCAGCTTCCACAGTGCTTCTGGCTGGCAGTGACTGAAATACAGCAGGAGACCGGCTTCTGCTCATGGTGAAAAAGAGCACTGGTTAGAAGGTATGTGCCAACAGGGCTATGTCTTAAGAATGCCTTGGTAGACCAGAAAAACAAATTTCTGCTCTACTACATACTGCAGTTCTCTCAGCCGTCTTGCAAAAGCCATCTTGTGGAAAGGCAGTGTGATACACATTAGCCTGCTACATCAGTAGGACAGCTGTTTGATCCAGATGAATGAGCAAGTGAAGATTTTGCCTACTAAAGCTTTGTAGAAGCCTTTGACCACCCTCATGCATAAATACTAACCCACATATCAAAATTACTTATTCTAACTACTTAAAACATTATGGTGTAACTGCCCCAAACAGAATTAGCTGCCTGTACCTACAAATGAAACTTGCAAATGAAGACAGTAAACATTAAGAGATTATTGTACCAAAAAGGATAAAAATATATAACAAACTACTGTTTAACTACATCCCCTATTCATAAGTAATTGACCATGATTTGCTCTCACAAAATTATTTTAAGATTGTGTGGCTTATAGAAGTTCAACATTTGACTACCCCAAGAAACTGCATTAAAAAAATCTCAAACCCATCAAGCTATGTGACCAGAGCCAGAGACTTGCCTGCTAAGCAGCTCCTTCTCAGGTCCATCAAGAGCACCCTAGGGTCCCTCAGAGTAAGGTTACTCTTTCTCATGGAGAAGTTTCTCAGGGTAGCAAGAAAATAAAAGTTGTTAGTTTTTCACTGCTGAGAAGATCTTGTTGATTCTTCTCAAAGCATGAAGGAAGAACTTTTGTTGGGAAGCACTTTCATTGACATAGAAGGTCTGGGAAGGTAATCTGCTCTCCCTGCACTAAAATAAGTGTTCTTTCTCTTACGCAGCAATACAGTTCTAGAGGCATGCTGCAGCACAAGTGTATCACACACACAGTCCCATAGACAACTCTCACAGACAACAGTCTCAAGACTGCAGAGAGCCCACATTCACAAGACTAAAGGCTGCCTCTCTCCATCATAGACTCAAGCTCTGAATTCTGGCAATGAATTCTGTGCAACCCATGTTATCTCTCACCTCCCATCCACAGGAAGGGGTGAGACTAGGTTATTAGAGAGTCCGTACAGCCACAGGGTAGAGCAAGGACAAGTGTTCTGCTCCTTTGATAGGCAGCTTTTTTGTAGTGTAGTAGTGGATGACTTCAGGAACGCTGTTGAAGGGAGGGCTGTTCTGACCCAGGATGTATTTTTCTTTGGTTTTCGTCAGCTTCATATGCATAAAACCTTGATTGCTCCTGCAAGGAAAGCAAAGTGTAAGTTCATGCTTGTGCATAGGGAAGAGGGGCACAGCACCACAGCAGACTCTCCTTATGGAGGGGAAACTAGGAGAACATAATGCCAGTAGTTCCTGGATGGCTGGCCAAGGCAGTGGCCAGACTGACAGTCTCCAACTGCTAGCTGCAAACCCCCATGGACAGCTCACCACAAAGGCAGCCTAAGGCAGTATTTTGTCTTCAGCACCTGTACAGCCTGTGCAAGGCTGTCTCACACAGAAAGTGATCCAGAGGTGTGCCAGAAGATAATCCATTTCCTCCCCATGGCCCTTGATCCAGCTCCTCAGATATTTTCCAATGAACACTTATTTTCACTATAGCCAGTCATTACTTCTGGACCCAAATACCTGTGGTGTTGGTCTGTCAAAGGTCTGAGGGTCCCTTCATAGGCACAAGCAGGCCCTGAGCCTTCCTCAGCTAAGCAAGACAAGACGTATCCTGTTCTACCCTGTGGAAGCCTCAGGGCAGACGTTACCATTCCAGCCTGGTAGTAACTGTCCAGAACACATCTCTGTGCATAATCTGGTGGCTTCAGGTAGGAAAATTATCCCAGGTGAGTATGTTCCCAAGGTTCATGGCATAATATTGCACTAATCTGAGCACTATACTGATCAAGGGCTGCTGTCCTTGGTCTTTCTGCAGGCCCTTTCTCACAGGGAAGGCTCATCATTACGCGGCAGGAGAAGAGTGTCATGGAACTGCCCTGCCTGCTCTTGGCTAAGGAACCTGTCCAACATAATTCCACTCTGATGGGTAGCACCCCCTCTGCTGTACAGCACCAGAGGTAAAGCTGGCCTCATCTCTTCCCAGAAGTAATCCTTCAGTGTCTGCTGTCTTAACATTACATATAGGCTACTTTAAGAGTGTAGAGTTCAGCTAGGGCAACACAAACGCAAAGAACAGCTCCTACACGTCAAGATGTTTAATGAGGCTTAGGTTTTTACAGCTTGTTTGATGTCCCAATCCCCAGTCTTCTGGCTCTAAGCCATTGTTTCTTCTAGGCGTGTCCAGGGACAGAGACAGTAGTTAAAACTGCAGTTGGTCTGTGTCAGCAAAGAAACCCAACTCAAGATGACACAGAAAGCTGCAGCAGGAAGACAAATTATGTTAAACCCAGCTTCTCTAAAATCTGCCATATTCTACAGTAGGACCCACAGCTGGTCTGTGGGTTAGAGAGGGTTAATAAATGAGGATTGTTTTGAGATGTATTCTCTGACCAAGGCTGTTGGCATGGAGGCTAAGAAGTGAAGAAGGAGGAAAAGAAGATAACTAGGAAAAATACCCCACAGCTGAGGAAAGTATTTTTAGAAAGGCTCTGGGAAGAATAGAGGTGGAGAACTTTCCACCAATGATAGTTATGTTGACTAATTGTGACCAATGATGAAAGTGTAAACTGTGTAAAGGGTATAAAAGACAGTGCACTGTTGTAATAAACAGATATTAGCCTTCTGAAGCACAGTGTGGCTTTTGTGTGCCGCGCCTGCCTCTATAGCGACAATATTCAAGCTAGCAGGTGCAGCATTCCCTTTGTAAGTGCCTGTATCATAACCAAGCCCATATCTTTCACATATTCAAGAATTCTCTTATGAAGAGAACCTTTCTGGTGCGCAGAAACCTCTGCAGGCACTGTAATTGTGGCTCTACATGCTTAAAATCTTGCTTTAAATATCGGTTTCTTAGTGGGAAAATATATCTACTGAGTCATAATTGATCTCTAAATTATTTCCCTTAAATAAGAGCAACATCTTTAAATACTCATTATGAGGACACATGTATTGCTCTCTTTCTTCAGTTCACTATGAAACTGCTTTGCTACAAAATGACTTAAAAGTGTGCAGATACATTAATGGAATCACAGGCGCATGTTAATTTCAGAAATACGGCAAGGACTGGAGAACAATCTTTTAAGGGCGCATTCATGCAGAAAAGGAAAAAGCCTTTTTTGAAGAGGAAGACAATGTACATAGTATGAACAAATTTCTACAAGCCATGTATTCATGACACACAGCTATTGCTTCCCCAAGAAGGACCTACAGATACATATTCAGGTTTGTGTAGAACATAGTCATTGAGCTTACACAAAAAGAATCTCTGCTATATATCTGACAGGTGAGACTTCTGGAAGGCCACACTGTTCGTGAGAGTGAGGGACAAAGAATGTGAGCTAAAAGTTATAAATAGCAGGCTAATGAAACGTATACAAGGCATATTTATAGGTTCTGCCCTTGGAATGGAACAAACTCAAGCAGCAGTGCAAGCTAGGGCACGACAGGCCAGAAAATGAACTGTGGTAGGGAGGACACATGGTGGGAAGGAGAATGATTCAATGGTCTGCCCATGAAGGCCTACTGCAGCCCTGAGTTCCATAGCAAAGTGCAGCCAACTGCTGGAAGACAATGATGACTACTTCTACAGAGCATTCATGAGGCTGCATCTGTATCTGGTGAGAGGAGTGTCCCATAATAAAAGAATGTCAATACTGGAGCATATCCAGAGCAGGACCACTAAACGTGGTCTGGGGATGGGAATACCTGAAGTACAAGGATAGGCTTGAGGGAATTGTGCCTGTTTAGTGTCCAGGAGAAGAAAAGGTGAGATGTGGGGTGTCAGGTTGCAATCACTCACTGCCTAAAAGGGAGAGTTGCAGAGAAAACAGAAGTTTCTCAGTCAACAAGCACAAGCTGCAAGGGAGTTCCGATTGGACACAGGGACTTCTTCCTCATAAAAGTCCTAGAGCCCAGGAACCAAGAAAAGGCAGATCAGAAGGGTTTCATCCTCACAAGTTTTCCAAAGCACTCAGCAACTTGGTAAACATGTACTGCTTAGCACAGGGGTTTGGACTAGACATCCCCAGAGGTCCATTCTCAACTAGATCTCTCTAGGCAACTGGGAGGCATGTGAAACTGATTTCAAAGCTTTGCAGCATCTCACACTCAAATTTTCTGTTCATAAAGGAGTATAACTGAGAACATTCAGTTAATGAACCAGTTTTGCTAACTGCTAGTGTTTGCAGCCAATACCACATTTTTTGTGATTTTTAGTGATTTCTATCCTGGCTACTTTTCTGGCAGTGCAGAACTCTTTGAGCTTTATTTCAGGCTTACTGGTGGATGAAAGTAAGATAATGTTTTCAAAAATTTTCCTCCTTCACTCCCTTTCTGCCCTCTCTTAGTTTCCAAAAATTACACTGCGAATGTGCTATCTGCCCTCCCTGTTTCAAATGAACCATCACTGGTTGCAAGTAGACATATCCAAGCAGACAATTCTTATCTTCTATAATGCAGAGCAAATTAAGTTGGAAGAAAGACTACTTGGAAACTCGAGATCATGCCCTTGAATTAAACACATTCATCAGTAAACTATTCTGTGAAACTCTTCACGTCTACACTAAGGATCCTTCTGTGCTGTCTCACCTTCTCTATTTGTCCTTAAAATCTCTCTCACAGTCTCCCCTCTTCTTGTATGCCTGGACTCCAAGAATCAGTCCTTTAGTAACAGGTAAGGGCAAAATGCATCTGCACTTGATTAACAGCACCAACGCTGCTAGACCAGTGACTATAATTACAGGGACTACGTCAGAAAGGAACCTGGAAGTCATATTGCCTCTTCCTCTCCTCCAAACACTTTCAGTCTAAGCTCTGACTTTTGTATGCAAAGAGATTACAGAAACTTCAGGTAATAATGGGAAAAAAGCTTTATGGCTGAAGTGATTGTAAGTTTCTGCTTAGTTTTCAAAGCACTGTTGGGGTCTACCTGGACAAGTGCCTGACTGGTTTTGGAATGCCTACTTTTCAGCTCAGCAACAACTATTGGAACATGCTAGGCCCAAGATTTTCAAAGAAAAGAACCTAAACAGTGAAAGCAAGTTCATATACGTGAACACTGATGCCTTAAAGAGAGAAGACAAGCACATTTTGCAAGAGAAGGTGCTGGGACCCGAACTAAGTGATATTGTTACTGTGATATTGTTACCATGTGAATTCTCAATGTTATTGTAGTTTTTCAAATGTTGCAATAACTCTTCCCCCCGTTTTCATTCAATTGAGGAAAAACGGTGACAAAACAGTTATATTAAAGACAATATTTTATCCGTTCTTTCCTTTTTGCAACCATTCCCATGAGTGAGGAAAACAAATTGCTAATTGCTGATCCCTGCACCAAATTTCTTTGGAACTCTAAAGTAAAGATGTTTACAGAGACACAAACTTGATACATGACTAATAGTCAGTCACACCTTGTTTAAAATGTTTGGCAACACAATCTTAACATCAATAGATTTTGAATTGCAACCTCCCCACATATTTTCTTTCAGATTTCAAAACTCAATGAGGATGGGAAAGGAATTGGGCAGACAGTTAATCAGAACGTGCTTTTTGATCTTATGCATGAAGTATGATAAAAGTAGATTTAATAAATATTAATTAGCTATTAAACCTAGTATTTTTTCCAGGATGCATTAATGGCTTTGAAATATGATTCAGTGTTCACAATCAGAAAGTCTGGCTAAGTCTTCTGAAGTCTAATTTTTCTGAAGAAAGCACTGTTTTGTCAGAACAGACTTTCTGCATTCATTTTTATGAAATGTCACTTGCATAAAGAAAAAAGCAACAACTTTTCAATAGCATCAGAAAAAAAAAAATTCTGGCAATGTAGGAAATACATGTTGTGTTATTTTTCCATTCTGAAATTATTTTCCATTTCATAATTTTAACTTGCATTACATGCTGTTATTTTGAACAAAGCCTATAATGTTTTATGTCAGTGTACAGCAACAAGAAAATAAAATAAAAACTCCTCTGAAAAATAAACTCACTACTTAGCCCCAGACTAAAAAAAAAAAAAAAACTGAAAAATCATTTGCTGGAGATATTAAGAGGCTGGCCTATGAACTGGTTTTGCACAACACTGTCACTCTACACCTGACGGACACTGTCTGCATGATAAAACAAACAATGTCTCTCCCCCTACAAACAAGGTTAGAAGTGTTCACTCGCACTCAATGTGTGAAGATCACTACTGAGCCCAGGCTCCATTCTCTATAACCAGCTCCCATCTGCTGCCTTGAAGGTAGTGAGAATCTTCAGCTTGTTGGATTTTCCAGAGAAGTGACAGAATCCATGCTTTCTGATAACAGCCAGGACTCTATCATTACAATTTAGGCTAACAACAGCCTAGTAATACACTTTCAAATATTTTTATTCAATTGCTAATTTAGAGACACATCAAAAATCCCACAACTATTTTTGTAAATTATACTGACAGGAAGAAATTAGTAATTTTTACAATATTACAAGAGTTACTTCCAAGAACAAAAATCAACAGAAAGGTGCAAGTCTAGCATTTATCCAGAACCCAGAACTATCAAAAGTTTATGTACTCAGCTTTGGAAACCAGGACCACTCCTGCAGGCTGTAATGAGAAAAAAAAATGTAGCTCGCAGTTTCCTTTGCTATTCAGGGAAACCACATGCCTGTTTATGAGTCCACAGGATCAGGATGTCAAAAGGCACCACCCTCTGTGAATTCAGCTCTGTACTTGCAGTGGCTACGATTGTGCAGGAACTATCTGACAGAACAGAAAGCAATGCCTGATACTGGTTTTGCTCACAGACTGCACATTTAGTTAACTTGTGAGATAATCCTTATCTAAAATTAAGAATAGTCACATTTTCCAAAATTGAAATGTGAATCAGGAAACAAAGTGGTGTGGGCATGGTGCACACTGCTGCAAGAGCCTTGGGAGGGGGAGATTCTGATTGAAAGGATTAGCTAGTAGAGCCCAGTTGGTACCTGGTCTTCACTGAGCAAGACTGAAACATGATTACCCCACCCTGAGATGCTGTTCTATTACTATATCAGGAAGGCACCTCTGTGAGCTTGATGTTCACTGGAGTAATTGCTGAACACCTAAAACATAAGTAAGGAATGGCTCTCCCTGTTTCATTTTCACATCTACCCTTTTCACCAGTCTGCTTGTTAGTAAAGAATAGGTCTCAAGTAAGGAATTTGAAACTGGGCATTTCAATAGCAGCCACGAATTTCTGGTTACAGCACAGTTACCAGGAGTATGGGTCTCCAATTCTTACCTAGCCCTCTGCAATTATAATTGTGTTTAAGGAAAGAGTGGGCCAAATATGTAAAACCCTGAAGGAATACAGAGAAGAGGAAACATAGGGAACAACCCAGGGCTGACAGAGAAGATTCAAGAGAATGTACAGCTGCCCCTCATGCCTCTGGGATAATTTTGCTCTGGGAAGGTAGATAATACTCTTTCCCTCCTCTGCTGTGCAGAATTTAAATAATGCTGAGAAAGAGGCTTAGCTCCTATGGGTCCCAATGCACAGAAAGATACTTTTAGCTTCAAGCACTCGTTACTAACAATATCAATTCTTGTTTCTAACTGAGAGGAACAACATAAATGTGCACTTCAATAAGACCTTCTCTTATGCCCCTAGAGATAGCTAATCCACATACAATTAAATCTGACTGGGTAAACTACACCATCTCAAAGTGACAGTTATTGACATGAGCAACATAAACTACCTCAGTGACTGTTTTATACACAGATGCATTTCAATTTAGCAATAATGGTATTTTCAGGCTCGTTTAATCATATTTGGAATGATAAATTTTGGAATTTGAATAAGACAAATATCTCACACAAATTCCCCATGCAAATTAAGCCTGTCTGGTTCTCTCAATGTCCACAGACTATAAAAAGGTTTCCTGCTACTGGAAAAAATGGTCTTCAGAGATGTCTCCATTATGCAATATTCAGTCACATTAAATTAAAATGAGCAAGTTCTACCATCTTTTCACTTTTTAAATACAGGTAGTATTTGGGTAGATTCTCATTGCTGTGTTTTAGGAAACAATTTTTTGTTACTAGAGGAAAGAAAACTCAAAAACTAGAGTGAAGTGGTTTGGTTTTGGTTTTTGCTTTCTGTTTAGTTTTAGAAAAAGCTTGTCACATGAAACAGAAGAGTAGGTTTTAAATCGCTGTTACATAATCTTAGTACAAAATTAGGGTGTGATTCATGCTTTTTCCCTGGAGCAGAAATGAAACATTTAACAAAAAAAAAAAAAAAAGCTGACTCACACACGGTAGTAAAGGTCCCTGAGATGCCCAAACACAACCTTATAGATAATGGGAACATTGCAGCTCTGTGTGAAGAGACTACAAAAGGATACTTAAGGCAAGAACTCAGCTGTCCAAAGCAGCAAAATATAATTATAACCATCACCTTTTCCTCTGGAAGTTTTGCTCTGGCTGTATAACAAAAATCACTGGGCTGATGCAAGAATTAAGTGAAATACTTTTAAAAAAAGATCATATTCCAAGACTTTGAATTCAGGAGTAAATTTAAGCCTGAGGGAAGATTTATTTCAAAGCTTGTGCCATTAATGCTTCAGTGTTTGAAAATATCTAGAGGACACCTATACCAGAGAATGCACAGATCAAATTACAAAAGAGACAACAGGAACTGAACCACAATTCTAAAGCAGATGTGTTCCAGCTCAAGGCAAACCTCTTCATTACAGAGAGATCCCAAAAAATGATAGCACAGGAATAATGATTTAAAATAGACTCCTACAAAATATTTTTCTTCTCAAGTCCTAGAATGGAATGATAAACTTAGAACAAAAAGAACCAGCTTTGGTGCAATTTATAAAACATTTTTTTACAACCAGGTATCACCATCATCCCAGCAGCAAAATGTATTTTCAGAGTAGACCTGTGAAGAAATGGCATAAAAGCCAAACCAGCAGGAGTAATGCTAGTGAAAAGGGCAAGTCGGCCTGCACCTCAGACCTACTTGGAAGGTTAGGTTCCACATCAGACCCTATCCTGCAGGAAGGAAAGAAAGGAAACATGTATCCTTGCACCCATACAGCCTATACCAAGGTGAAGGGGCTTCTTTCTCTCCTGCACAGAAAACATTGACAATCTTCCTCAGACTGAAAATGAAATATTTATTATTTTTTATTAAAATGAAATATTATCCTGTCATGGGTGGGAGAGTTGGGTTAGATGATCTTTGATCCTCCCTTCCAACCCCTGCTGCTCTATGAATCCATTTTGTGGTATGGTGAAGCCAACATCTGTAGGGCACCCTGCTCAGCCGAAGCTAGGTAAGGCAAACTCAGAGCAGCACTAAGACTGGAATACTGTTCATTTCCTGATTCTGTAGATCTTTTATCCTCAATCCTGGGCTTTTCACTTTGAAGAACTGTAGCAATGCTGTACAACTTTACTCCAGTAAAACACACAAAACAAAAGGAGTAAAATCCCCAAACAATACAGTTCCTTACTCAGTCTAAAGCAGAAGCAGCAGGAGCGCTTCAGATTAGAACCAGAAAAAAAATTAATCCAAGTTTATTTAGTTAAGTGGACATCAAATGAAGACTAAAAATCCCTTAACATCCCCCGACAGGAAGGTACTATTTCAGTGACTAACTATACATCATGCAGTCCTGAACACTCTGGAGTCCTTTGGAGCTAAAACAGTGGAGAAGCAAACTGGATAATTTTCTTGTATGGCACAAGAGAAATTAGGTCTTACAAATACATTTACGTTTTACTGACAAGTACTTACTTCAGTGAAAGAGAATAGTCATGCTTGCTTGTTTGACTATTTCTTACAAGGTAGCTACACTCCTTACATAAACGTAACAGGTTTTCTGCATCTGTCCGACTGATTGCTCCATGATACCATCTAGAAAAAAGCAAAGAGGTTAAAACACACACAAATATTCCCACTCATATTGCTTTCACTACTTAATTTTTTAATGTATCAATTGTTACCAATAGCACACGGATAACTTTAAAATCTAATGTATTATGGATAAAAAGCACTAGATGAAGTTATTACAAATCATGGAGGCTTGTAGTTCCTGTCAGCCAAGGGGAAAAACTCAGATCAGCAAACCACACAATAAGACTGGTGTACATGTTTATGTAAGAAATTCCCATTTAGAGCAACAGATTATAATCTGTCTTGCAAACAGATCCATGACATACATATTTTTTCTATTTCATCCCTGGGATATATCAGTTTTTAAACTAATATGCAAAATAAAAAAAAAAAAAACCAACAAATGCAAAGACATAGAATATCATACATGGAGAACGCAAACAGTTAACAGTGGAAAAGATTTGCTAAAATAAATCTTTGAAAATGGAGGAGAGTAATAAAGTGTGAAGATCTATCAAAAAGACACATTCTAAACACAGCTATGGCAACTCTGAGAGCTTTATATAAATCTGTGGTGGATCTGAGGAGTGAATGTGAACAAATCAGGGAAAAAAGGGAAACTGGGAGAGGAGAGGCGAGTCCTTCATTAAACTAGCCACTGCAAACAAAGAAGCTTCTCAGTGCATGCTGCTCTGAATCAGCTTTCAAAATCACAGACTCCACAAGTAAGCACTTTGACCCTTCCCTAAGTTTCCAGAGCAATGCAATGTGTCTGGCCCTGTACTGTGTCAAACATGTCTCTGAGGAAGGTCTCGCCCTCCCTGCAACTGCCATGTGCACTTTGAAACACTATGTGACACTACCACGTCTGCCTAAGCAAGACAGTGTACACATCAGATGTTCTCTCTGTCTGTTCTTACCAGGAACTGTTGCTTGCTTTGTGTAAGAGTTTATTCCATTTATTCTTACCCTAAGAAAGATGCTCCAACTAAAGGATAGGTGAATAAAGACCAGGTAAATCTCTTTGACAGAAAAAAATTTCTTAACTACCTTGTGCTAGTGTCTCCATTGTCAATTTTGATGAATGTGCTAAAAGAAAAAAAGTTGGTGCCCAAATTAAAAATTCCTTGTGTGCTTGATTAAAACCAAAGTCTGCATTAGAGGGAAATAAAAAGAGGTTATACTTTCTGTAGTCAAGACAGACTAGAAAGGGAGGCTCAGATGGCTTTATCACTTCACAAATAAGATGGAGACACAGATACAAATTATTTCAGGCAGTCTTCTCCTCATCTCCCATTAGATATTTACCGGTGAAAGATATTTCTTAATAAGCAATTTAAAGACTAGATTGCCTTCTGAGTGTGAAGGTACAATATTAATGCAAATGTGAATCAAGAAATGGTTTCAGGAGAAATTTAAAACTTTTCTTATTAGCCACAGTTATCTTTATTTTCTTTTCTCCTAAAAAGGCCAAATATAACAAAAGTGAAATATTACCTTACCAAAATAAGAGAGATGGTGGACTCTGATATCCAGAGAGAAATGGAAAAAGAACACAGGGCTGGTTTGAGGAAGCTGCTTTTAAGAGTTGAAAGTAAAACAGTTGATGAGATAACATCTGATTCTGATGTGACGTCTGGAAGCTGTTTTGGCTACACCTGACAGTAAACAGCAGTTTCCAGAAGTGTAATTGCTTGTGAGTCATATGCCCATGTAATTGGGACACTCTGATTGCTCCTGTTCAAGCTACCTGGTGCGATAAGCAAAGTGTGATAATCAGCTTTAAGTTCCTGAGTGATTTGCTGTTCAACTGTATTGGGTCTGTTTGTCTCAGGTGTGCTTATTTTATTAAATGTCAGCATATAAGCATTTGTGAAGAAAGGTCAAAGATTCAAACATCAGTGATATGGGTCTTTAAAAAGTGCAATGACAGCTTGTGAAAGACACCAGTGCAAAAGTATGGAATAGCCTGAATATCTTCCAAGATATCCTGGACAACACAGGCGCACAATGCAAACCTGAAAGCAAAATTCTAACATAATCACACACTTTGACCCTTATCAGGATCTCCTCCCAAGTTTGTAAGTACCCTGATTGTGGTTTACAGAATGCTCTTCCTGATGGTCAGGTTTCAGCCACTAAGGGTCCACAACTCCACTGAAGACAGGAGAGCAGCATCAATTATACAGTAAGTATAATAAGCTATTACAGCTTATATAAAGCACAACACTACTCTGTTTCCGAGTTAGACCAAAACAGGAAACCACCAGATCTTGATTATAGGGCTGGGAGGGATTCACTTTCAATAAGACAATGGAAACAGCAGAACACACTTTTTCTTTACACTGTTATTGAGGAAATAGAACAAATTACTTTGATTCCCCTGAGTCCATGAGTTAATAAGTTCATAGTTACAGATTCCTCAGTCACAAGCAACTAAAAATATTTTCTAAATATACTAACACACCTTGGTATTTCTGCCTGTTTGGGGAATATCCTAACCTACCCATCCACTTGCCAATTTTAACTTATCTTTAGATCTTGTATTCCTTTCTGCAAAAACAGACTCCACTTTTGCAGAAAAAGAAGGAAAGGTTTGGCATGTGCTGTGGAGATGTCTCATTATTAAACTTGAATAATTTGAATTAATATGAATAATCTATGGTAAAATAAATGTGAACTCTTGCACTTTCTGATTCATCATTGTTAACTGTACATTCATTTTAGGTTTGATCCATCATATTGAAGAATCAAAAACAACCTCATGTCACTGGCATTTGAATAGCGAAGAAGGAAAAACCAGACCTGCAGTTTTCAGTTGTAATAGAAACTGCAGTTAACTGCAGTTTTACTATAAGATAGAATGACACCACAACATATTAATGAGTCAAAAATTAGGTAATAGACACCCATCCTTCTGCAGTTATTTTAAATATATTTGGGGCTGGGCAAATGATTTTGGTGAGTTGGACCCACCCAACTTGAAGGACCAAATTTACAGTTAAATTTACAGTCTTTTAGAAATTTACTTAACAATATCAGTGACTGATTTCACAATAATGGTTGCTACTTCCTCTACTGGAGATAAGCATACAATCAGTCAATAGGCAGATGGTTCAAAGGCTGAGGTTGATAAGATGCGAATTATATTATTATCTGTTTCAAACTTAAGCTTTCAAATACTGCCTGAAAAATAGAATGTCAAAGGAAAGGCAATTACTAGAACTACGTCCTCTCAAACACTAGGAGAAGATTCCCTCCTATTGAGGATTTGAAGTGTAAAAGGATTGTTGATACTCTCAATACCACTAGCATTAAGGAACAAAGTATTCTCATAAAGTGCACACTCACATCCATGCTAAATTATGACCTCCCTTGCCACCACAAAGAAATTCTGCCTGTAGCCCAGAATGACAATTTCTGAGTGGACTGCCTTCAGGGATTCAAGACACAGCTTCTTCACTTAACTGCATGAATCCACTGACTTCTCAGAGCCCAGGAATATCAGTCTAACTTTTGTAAATCGCTCCACATGAGGATTTTTCTCCGTGTAGCAGGAATTCTGGCCCCTTCTCTGAGACTGCACCTTCGGTATGATACAGGACAGTGGGTCATTCCATCACACAAGGCAGTCTGTCCAAATTGTTCAAGGGAGGGCAACAGTGAGGCAGGACAGCGGCCACTCTTGTGGATACCAGGCAATCACTACAGGATATTTACCCAGAACCTGAATTTGGAGCTGATAGAAGTGCATCTAAATACCACTCTCAAATTTAACAGCACAAGGGCAGAAATAGCCCTCTTTACTGAAAGCTGTTTAAGTGGTCTTATCATTCTCTCCCTGGAGGAGAATCACAGCCAGATGCAAGGCAAATCTGATGTATTAGAAACATGCTCTGCAGCCACAACTATATGGGGTTCATGCACTTTAAACAGAATTTGGTTATGTGTGATATACAACATTTTTTTCCACAATGCAGTATAAACAACCAGGTTTAAAATGGAATAACTGTACATACTCGACAGATAAAATTCATTGATCCTGAGATGAGTTTCCTGTTTAACACTATTTTGTTCCCCCATAAAAATTACTTACAGGTAAGTAATTAGTCGCAGGATTAATCCTAGTGACAGGATTAGTAAGAGTAGGTCTTTGGCACTCTGGGGATACTAAGGAGGGAAGGTGGACAGTAGGATCTGGGCATTTGCTGTTCCTGTAAGTGGGGAGGCAAAGGGCTAGAGAGCAATTACTGTGCTTACTTACATCTGCTTTTCCAGTTGAATAGTTGGATCTATTCTCTCTCCCAGGATCCCACAAAATTCTGGACTGCCATGTTTGACGGGTTTAAAGCCTCCTCCAGGTGCTCTTAATTGCCTGTGCTGGTCATTTGAAGAAGAAGGAGATGCTTGCCGTTTCCCACCTCCATTAAACTGGGCTGCAAGATACACAAGAATTACCTCTCCAGGCAAGGTTAGCAAGGACCAAAAGAGTTGTATGGCTTAGAGAGGTTTTCACACCCCACGGAGAGTAAACATATACCCACTAGCATTAAGATGCTTTATCTACAAAGTTATATGTATCATGTAAATTGTTTCTTACCATGCAGAGGACAGTCCTAAAACTCTCTTGCTTTTCCAGTAATAAAATTCACGCTCTTCTAAACCTTGCTACAATAACTACTGCTTATCTTGACATTTGATACTTTGATCCTCCAGAAATGATACTGTTAAACAAATAATAGTAACAAACCTTCTGTCACCTGCCATAATTCCAAAAGCAAATAAATGAGAACATCAGTTTGCCTCAGGGTTATGTGGTATCATCGTAACAGGGATCTGTGGGCAAATTAGGCAGCTAACACCCAGCTATCATATCAGAAATTCTATAAAGCAGCAAATAATTAACAGTGCATCCACTCACACGCTGCTGACACAAAGCTTTTTCCTTTAAAGTCTAGGAAACAGAGATGAAAAAAGAAAAATAGCCTTTCATAATTTCTCTCACTAACTACATTATTCCAAGAAGAGCAATGCAACTTATCTTGCAAAGCTGTAACTTATTAGAGCGCTGCAACACTGCAGCCAAGCACATGCTAATGCTGTCAGCATCCTCATTCTATACTTACAGATTCCACACAGCTACAATTAAAAAAAAATTAGAGGACAGAATGTTGACAGGATCAGTGAAAGAATCTATCTACATCATATTCCTGACTCTCATTGCCTTCTATGGTTTGCTGCTCCATCAAAAACTAGCACTCCCAGCTGCAGATGATTGTACCTTAAGGTCATCTAGTGAGGACCAGGCAGAGAGCCTTCACAGTGTCAGGAGGTAAAAATCACAGTTCTCAGAAGCACAAGCAGCTCAATCAGCCCCTATGTGAGTTTCAACAGCAATACTGGGAAAAAGGTTACAAGGAAAACTGAAGGGACTCCTTACAAAACCTACAGGCCTCATGCATTTAAAAGCCAACTTACCATAACACACAGCCAAGTAGGCATGTATATAAAGTGTTTTAAAGCAGACAGCTGCAATGTTCAAGTTCAAAAAGATAATGCACAGAGACATGTTGGATGAGGAAAGTGTTTTGGAGCTGTTTTTTAAAAAATTATTTACGCTTTTGTCATGAAGTTTAGGACACTTCCAAATTCCCTCTTTACTCAGAGAAAGTAGGCACAATTTCTTTATTGCAAAATTTGGGCAAAAGTATTCAATCACATTTCAAAGTATGCATGGTAGAAATATGCTGATCCTTTCTTAATATAAACTCAGATTTAACCTCATTACTGGATAATGAAAGCTGATTAGTGTAACAAGGAGAAACCTTGCATGTGGATACTTGCCCGTGACATATATGAGCAATATTATTATTTTAACTCTAAGAAAAACACCTGGATGTAACTTGGGTACTCTCTGAAAACCAGTGAGCTTATTGTCATCTTCTGAACAAGGAACATCTTTCAGACATCAAGAAATTCTGTCAACAAAACAAACTCAGTTCTGACTGCTAACAGCTGTACCTTTACCACACAGAATTGCAGAACGGCTTGAGTTGGAAGTGTCATTAATGATCATCGAGTTGCAACCCCGTAAGAGCAGGGAGATACCACCACAGGCAGTGATTTCATCCACTAAATCACATTGTTCAGAACCTCATCCAACCTGGCTTTGAACAGTCCCAGGGAAGAACCATCCACAATGTCACATAGGGCAACCTGTTCCAGTGCTGCACCACCTTTGACTAAACAATTTCTTCCTACCATCTAAGTCTCTCCTCTTGTTATTTAATAACATCGCGTCTTTTTTAATCTCTATATGCCTGCGTAAAAAGTCACTGACATGATGGTAAAGAGGTAGGAACTATTCTCCAAAAACAGGACTAAGTTAAATTTCAGATGCTTTGAAACGCTGGGGCTTTTTTCTCTGTTTGAAAAGTCCAGACATGTCATGCCTCTGGACTTCTGGCTCCTTTTTTTTTTTTTTTTCTTTCCTTCTTTCTTTGTGAATTAATTTATCAGGAAGAAGCAGTCATGAAGGGATATCCAGGCAAATTAAAGTGACAAGTGTGATACCCAGTCAGGTACCCACCCAATGTTGTAATCAGGTCTGAGTTTTGGCTGCTATGAATCCTCTCTTAAATAAAGCTGAAGTTTATTCAGCCACTGCAGTTATGGAACTGACTGCAATATCTGACTCTTCCACACTCTCCATTCTTCCACTGCCCTGTAATTTGTGCCATACCCCTGTGACAGTGGCATGGCAGAGCTCCCTTGCTTTAAGTCCCTCAGGGCCCTAGGCAATACCTTTCTATGCAACACAGTAGAAGCCAGAAAAAGTCTGGTGTTTATAAGTCCTGCTTCCTTGAGCCCATGATGAGTACTGGAAACTACTGCCAAATGGCCCTCTTGACCACTGAGACCCTCTTTGTAACAGAGGGACACATATTTTGTAAAGTAATATTATGACTAGCTTTTATAGACTTCCTTACCCAAAGGTAAGGCATTTCCTTTACCCAAAGGTTTTCTGTGTCCACATGACGGCTTGAAGACAGCTTTCTCCCAAACTCAGTGGAAGCCAGGATAAGTGTGACATTCTTGAATGGGCCCTTCATTGCCCATGTTATCTTCCATGTATCCAGTGGGATCTCCCTAGAGTTACCTCCTTTTCTAGCCAGACTTGCGTACCTGGAAGCTACATTGTTCCTGTTACTTTGCCAGCCTCAACTCTTCTGGGCAAACCAGTCTGCCCAGCTCAGCAGGAGCTAACAAGACCTGCTCGCTTCCCATAAAAGCCATCAAAAACACATTTTAGCTTCAGCTGTACAGACTCCAATAAAACAACCCCAAATTTGTTTGTGAAAGAACTCCAGCTGCAGACAGTCAAAATGCTGCGTTCCAGTTCTGCTACAGAGACGCATCTTTAGCACAGCAAAATCCATAGGCTATGTACAGCTTCCTCCATCCACAGTGCCAGCATGACACCAGCTCCAGCCCCATCCTTAGGAGTCAGAGCACAGACACACTCCCCTCAGCCTCAGCACATTTCATAGCTTGTGCACACTTCCATTCTGACAAATTTCAAAGTCCAGGTTGGAGATAAACAGATTTTAGCTATGCTTCATCAATAAATCTTGAAATCATAGGAGAAGAACACTTTTTTCCTTCAAAGACTTGCATGAGTAGTTAGGTTCATGATAATTCTAGCGCTGCTTGTCATTTTGGTTTGTTTCTAAGGTCTATCACCTGACAAATCAAAAACATTTCCTGCCTAAGTCTCTGTGTCTGCAATTCTCATCACAAATGTCTGTTGTTCCCTCCAAATGAATTTCTCAAGATACGAAAGTTTCAGCAGGATCTCCACAGTTCCATGCAACTGGAAGATAGTAATTGTGGCCCTGTAAAGTGGGACTTACCCATTGCTAGAACACTTCATAGTTAGACCAGCACTGCACTTTTCAGAAAAATCTGCCTCAGCCAAGTACTGAAAAAACCCTTTCCTGAACTACTCTATGGAACCACCAAATAAGTCAGAAACAGCACTTCATACAACTCAGCAGAGGTTCAACAGCTCTCCACTGCAAATTTTCCACCATTTCATACTTCAAAGCTGGACCTCTTCTTTCCTTATTTTAAACATTTACTACTCCTAGAATGAAGATGAATTCTAGAGACACCAGATAAAACAGCAGCTTGCAACCAAACGTTAGACATTTCTTTGCAACAAATAACCTTGTACCTAAAACAAACTAACCTATAATGAATGGTAGATGTAATGAGAGAAATCTAATTAATCTCTAAAAGTGTTTACTCTTCTTATTTTAAATAAAAATTCTCCATGCTGAACCTGTAAGTAATCCAATTATATCGTAATACTATTTAATTAAACCTCTCTTTAGTCTATTAATCCTGTAAAGCAATATTTTGCTCTGTATGCTTTCATAACTACATAGTACTTGAAAGAATACTTACACATAAGCCAATCATAAAATCTCATATTTGTCTGACCTTGTTAACTTAGAGTTATATGTAGAAACTGAAAAGTAGATCTAAAGAAAAAAATTGACAAAACTAAGATTTTTTATTTTAAAACAACTCAGAAATACCCTATTTCAGAATTTACCAGATAAAGACCAAAAAAGTGGACATGAAGATGAATAGAGAGCTTAAGACAAGTTCAAAATGAATTAAAAGTCATCAATTTAATAAGACCAATATGTGAAGGATAATGTCTATGATTTACATATGCACATATACGACTCTTAAGACTTAACTTTTTTAAACTAATAATCCAGTCTCTGTAGCTGCTGTATTACTATTTGAACAATTTGTAAAATGTGATCTCACTGGAGACAGATGTATACTGGTCCCACAGCCTGTATCTCAGCTTCATTAACTGATGAAGTTGCTGGTTTTTGAAAGAAAAAATACATCTGGGTAGCACACAATCACCAAACTAGCAACAATCCCAACAGTGTGGAAGTTAGGTGATCAGATCGTGTTGTTTATCCAGTCATTTCTTCCCATAGGATGAAAAAAATCTGAAGATGAAGACTGCAAGAGCTCCTTACATATATTTTTTCTTTTGCTTAACTGCTCTTGTAGAGAGAACCTGTCTTGAGACAGAACCTGTCCTGATTCATTTTATATCTCGTCTTCCCATCACACACCTGCTTATTTGTGAAGAAACTGACTCCATCTTATTGAGGATCTCCTCATAGGCATTAGAAAGTTCCTATTATGTCCTATCCAAACTTTTCTCTTCTCCAGGCTAAGCAAGCCCAGTTCTCTCAGCATCTCTTCACATGTGCTGTCATGTGCTGCAATTTCTTGCCATTTTGTTGGCGCTGTGCTAACAAAAATGTTTATTAACATCCCTCTTATATCAGAATCCTGCCACAGCATTATACATAGTTCCAGAAATATGAAGTAAAGAGAAATGGTCACTTTGCTTCATCCACCTGCTTGCTCCTATCCACACAGGCTAGCAGTCTGCTAGCCTTCATCACAGTGAGGAGCATTGCTAGCCACATTTAGTCCACTTTCCCTCAGGACTCTGTAAGCCCATTCTAGTGAAGTATCCCAGCAAGTCAACCAGATCTAGGTCCCTATCATTGCAGGGGGTTAGTTTGCTCCAGATGCAAGTCTTTGAGTCTGGTCTTTCTAGGTTTTGTAAGCTTGTTGTCTGTCCATTTCTCCAGTCTGTTCAGGTCCCCCAGAATGGCAGCTTTGCACACACCTTCCTCTCCCTTGGCTGTTATTCCAAGCTTGATAAAGCATATTTCCTCTCCTTCTGCTCTTGATTACTAATAACTATGCTAAACAGGAAGGGTTTCAGAAGATATCCTTGGAGGAATCACACTTGTAACCAGATTCCAGGAAGAGTATGAATCACTAATGCTACCCCTTTGAGGTCAATGACCGATAGGTTTTCACAGATCTACTAGTCTACCCATCTGGGCTACAACATTTCAAACACAGCTGATGCCACAGCACAAAATGCTGAAAGCTAAAGTCGACACAGATGACACCTATTGCTCTCTTTCCCCTAAGAGACCTAGTAGTTTTAACACAGAAAGCAAACAGGTTTGTCAAGCAGGACTTATCTAGGGTAAATGCTCACTAACTACTCAGTAATCATTGCTCTCAGGCTTCTTCCATGCTTACTCCCAGAGCCACATCTCTTTCCTTCCCTCTCCACCCCCAACACTCATCACACTGTCCCTTTAAGAATCGCTCCACAATTTCAGGACCCTGCAAAGCAACTTCCCCATCACAGAGATACTCAACAATAAACACTATCTACACCCCGTCCATTAAAATGAGGGTAGGGACAAGGAGTGGGAGAATCAGAAGTTTTAGTTACATGAAACAAGTGCCATGATGATTGACAACAGGTTGGCTGAAGTACCAAAAAAAAGTGCAGTGTTCCATATTTCTGCAACTGGGAAAGATTTGAGATGACATACACTCACTTTTCAGACATTCCTTCATACACACATACACATCAAAAGAGCATAAGTGTTTGAATTATCTGAAAGGCAAGTATATATGCTATAACTGTGAGAGAAAATTTTGAGGCTGGGATCTAGGAATCCTACCTGCCAAAGCTGGGATGGTGACTTTGTTCCACTCCCATGGCTGATCATACTCATCTGCAGGCCTGTCATCATCCTGTGGCAATTTGCTTTCTCGTAAACGGCGACTCACCACACTTTCAGAATCAGATTCCACACCACTGCCTTCTGGTTCATAGGGTGTGTCATAGAGCTGCATGTTTTTCTGATGGGACTTCATGCCTTCCTGCTGTTGAAACTCTGTTGGCAAGAAGGAAGATTGCATCAGAATCACTACCAACCACGTCTTATCATTACAGTCTATAATTTTAGAGCATTCAACTTCCACCCATTTCTTAATAGCCACATAATTACAGAGATGACAAGCTTGTACAAGACTTCTAAATTCTACTTCTACATTGGTAACTGGCTGGAAGCAAATGTTTGCTCCAGTTAACAACCACAGCTTCATGCCGCCACCAACATTTCCCAGCTTGTGCAGAGCCAGATTGCAGGAAGCACACAATCCTGCCAGCTGCTATAAAGCACACTCACAAGCAACTGTGCATAAATTCCAAAGAACACTGAAATTCGAGTATAGTTAGCTCTTCAGGAAGAGATGGTTCGTAAGTGAAATTTGAAGATACAAAGAACATAAACAAATTAATCCAACATTACAATTGTATATGCTGATAAATAAAAATTGTCTGCACTTATGCCGACAGAATATCAGCAAAAAATGAACTCGGACTTGAGTAAGAACACTAAACAAAAGCATTAGAGCTTATCTCACATCAAGGGGATTGTAACAGCAGCTCTCAACTCCCTGAAAAGCAGTCAGAACCAAACCCTCTTGGGCAGAATCAGAAGAAGCAGAAAGAGAAAACAGGTACAAGAGGTAGCTCAGGAGATCCAGGTGGTACATTGTGGGTACCTTCTTTCCCTGGTGCATGGTGCAGCCCTAGGTAGGGCATGGGAGGGTCTCCATTCTTCAGAGTTTACAGGGCCTCGGCTAGGCAAAGCCACAGTCCCTCCATCTACTGATGCAAAACTGGGTGGAGTGAGTGATAGACCAGGTGGCTGTGCTCCCATTCAAAGGGACCCAGGGATGCTGAATAATGGCAGGCTGACAGGCTAGAAAGCTGCTCAGCAGAGAAGGACTTTGGGGTCCTGTGACAGCATGTTAAACATGATATAGCAATGCACCCTCACAGTAATGAGGGACAGCCCAACCTGGGGGCATCAGGAGCTCTGAATGCAGATCAAGAGATGTGATTCTTCCCCTCTACCCAGCACTGTGAGGCCACATCTGGACTGCTGGGTCCAGATCTCACCTGCCCAGCACGAGAAAGATGCAGAATACTGCAAATTTCAGCAAAAGGCTATAAAGCTCAGTAATGGGACTGAAGCACTTTTCATATGAGGAGGGACTGAAAGAGTTGAGACTTGCTAACCAGGAGAATACAAGTTTTAGTGGGGACATTATCAATGCATATAAATACCTGATGGAAGAGAGAAAAGATGGATACAAACTTTTATCGACAGTGCCCAGTGACAGGCCAAGATATAAGAGGCACAAGTCAAAATACATGCAATTCTATCTGAACACAAGAAAACACATTTTGACTGTGATAATGGTCAAACATAGAAGTAGGTTGCCTGAAGAGGCTGTGAAATACCTAACTTAGGAAATATTCAATTTCTTACTGGACATAGTTGTGGGAACTTCTTCTAGCTGATCCTGTTTGAACAGGATTTTTTTATTAAATAATATCAAAAGGTCCCTTCCAGCTTCAGATGTTGTGTAATTATACTGACTACTCCAATGACAAAATAAGAACACCAATAATGCAGCAAATTGCAAAGTTGTGAAAAGACGCAGAGAGAGAACTTTTTAAGCTACAAATGAAGCAAAGATCCAGAGCAGTTACCACAAAAAAAGTCATAAAACAATTCCTCTATCAACAAGATTATAATGAGATAATTTCTCTAAACCACTTCAAAGCACAGTGAAAAGTCTGCAAAATGACAGTGCACGTATTTCTGAAAAAAATATTTAATTTATACATTAAAAATATAGTAAATTTGAATAAATATGCACCAAAATTGATGGAGAGGTAAATACAAGCAAGATACATCCTGTTAATTTCTAGTTATGAACAATCACATCAAGAAAAAATGCTGCACTGAGAAAAAAATGTAATAGAAAGAACACACAGCTCTCTTGAATACTCTGGATTAAAAAGATAAACATTTTATTTCTTGTGAAGC
Source organism: Cossypha heuglini (assembly GCA_027576195.1). Classification (NCBI taxonomy): domain Eukaryota; kingdom Metazoa; phylum Chordata; class Aves; order Passeriformes; family Muscicapidae; genus Cossypha; species Cossypha heuglini. The sequence continues at coordinate 40,076,111 of JAODKT010001744.1, forward strand.
CAGAAAAGTGGTATGTATCTTTTTTGACTGTGGACTCAGTCAATGCTACACCAAGAAATATGTGTTTCTGAGGAACAGAAGCCATGATTCACCCATGTCAGTTTTAAGTGTCAGGCAAATTTGTGTGCCAAATACAGCTATGCAATTGGCTGCTTGTATGTGAGCATATTTCAATACAAATATTGACCTTTTTCTTTTACCCAGGAGACCAAAGCATACAGAAAAGTTTACCAGTTAAGAGAAGGTAGCTCATGTTCAGGGAGCATAACTAGAAAAATCATGAATATTTGATTCTAAAGCAGAAAAGTTTTTATAGGAAAAGCTACAACCTATAGGGAGGGAAGTGCAGGGCCAAGACTTGGACTTTATGATCCTTGTGGTCCCCTTCCAACTCAACATATTCTTTGATTCTTTGATATATAAAAACATATGCATGTATGCACATACACTTACACACACATATCTGCAATCTCTTTTGTAAAGCTTTATATAAATATGCTTGAAAAATTCACCTTTGAGAGTATTTGTAAATAAAAGTAATTTCACTAAAAGCTAAATCAGAAAAAGATCCTTTCAATAAATGACAGCGCAGCTGTATTAGCATCATATACACTGATAGCTCACTGCAAACTTGCTGTTCAAGAATGAGACAGTAGAAGACAATAGAACCTTTGTGATGAAGCATTTCTCATGGCAATTTTACAGCCTCTAACAGTGGCAGCTCTAATGGCTAAATTAGTTTTTGGAATTATTAGGAAGTTAAAAATTATGTTAATTTAACATTTTCTTTAGAAATTCACTTCTATGAACTATATAGTTTGAATTCTTATTGTTGATTAAAAGTACATTTGTATGCAATTCAGCATTAAGTTAGTAGCTAACAGAAGAAGTAACAATTGAAGTTTTGAAAGCACTAATTTTGCCAGCATCTGGAAGATTGCCACAGTTAATTCTTGTTCTCACAGATCAGCGGTTATTACAGAATCAGGCTCCAGAAGTTTGGGCTTCTGTGTAAAACCAGGAACCTGACCAGGAGAGATACAGAAACTGAGACAACACTATGAGACACAAGACTCAACTTGACATTGTTCTTCCCACTTGGTGAACAGTTCTGATGCTCACATACAAAACAGAGCTCCACAAGACAAGCTGCTATATCAACCACATCAAACATCTTAATAGCCCTAAATAATTCAACAGGGTTACTGAAAGATGCACTGTGTTCCTGAAAATAGTTTGGAGAGAATTAGGGGATATAAGATCAGGGAAGAAGAACAGCTATGAAGCCAACAAAAGGGAACGTGGAAACATTACTACTTGCTTACAGAACCCAACAAGTGAACTTCTACAGCTTGCCTTCCAAAAGGATGCAACAGACTAAAAAACCAGATCATTCTATAATGGGCAGATGCCAATGGATATTTCTTTCATCTCAAACTCAAGCATACAATAATAAGAGGTCAAGCAATGCATCTGCACTATTAAAAAGAAGTTCTGATAATATAAAAGCCCATTTTCCCAAATCAAGCACATCTCTAAATGCCACCAGGCAGTAATAAACTCAGTGCCATTTTACAGCCCCTTTTAAACATTTCTTTTCATGAAACACTAGACAAGCAAAATGCAGGAGTCTTACTGCCACAATCATGCAAGGAATGTCAGCTCTAAAGAGATTCCCTGAAGTTAAGGACTTGCAAGAGTTTCTGTTCCCTTGTGTGGTGAAAGACCAAGAACAATGACTCTAGGCAGCTGGGAAGCAAAGACAGGTTCCTGCATCACAGTAACAGCACATCTTGCTTGTCTACATCTAATATGAGACAAAATCACTAAGTTATATAAATTCCCTTATTTTTTCAGCCTCCGCTATTCTGTTGGGAAACCTTTTAAACAAATTACATGCCACAAATCACAGCACTGGTGGTAAGACAGACAGAGGTGCTTCTTTATCACTCTGACAGTAATTTGTGCATGCCCCACTGAAAACCAGGGAAAACTATAGTGCAAGTAGATACAGTCACATTAACTTACAGATTGATCAACAGCAGCACAATAAAGCTGTTTAGACTTGCCAGTATGTCAGATTACAGAGTGCACTGGTCTCCACACATATCAGGTAATAAACCAGTTTGATAAAGTGATAAACCAGAACACTCTCCATCTCAGCTACAGCTTTCAAGACTGGTGCCAATTTAAAATGACAGTCCTACCAGTTCCTCAGCTGCTTTCTCTAGCCAAAAGCCCTGTCCTAGTGAGACAAATCTGACTATGAAGGTCTCGTGCTGCAAACAGTACTAAGATGCAAGGTCAACTTTCGAAAAGCTAGCACTGACATTGACTTTTAAGCTAAGTACAAGAGTTATAAACACCCTTTGTATCTGACAAGCCTAAGAGCAATACTCAGGACAGAGAACAAAATTCTACTGAAGGGATTTTACGGGACATTTAGCTGCACTCAGTTCCATTCAAAAGTAGAGGATCCACAGGGTTTATTCGGCCACACTGTTGCCTAAAGGTTCATCCTATTTCAGAAAGCATGAAATAAAATAGTTGGAAATACTCCTAACTCCAACAAGCAGCTGTTGCTAGAAACCCTTTAATGTAAGCATAATGATTTTCAAGGTCATTTTTGCATGCAGTTAAATTTGTTCAAATACTCAGTTCTTTGCAGGAAGCCCAGTAGATTTTTCATTCATTTATTTAACACACATTAACATGTAAACACTGTGCTGGAATAAGGCTGTACAGAGGACAGCTGTCAAGCTGTCAGCTTGAAGAATTTCTGTTCTTCTACCTCTGGATTCAGACTACATACAGGTCTCCTCCAGTTGGCTGCTTCTCTTCTGCTCTCTTTCCAGAAGTCAGCATTTAAACAACTTCAATCCTACTGACCTGGATTTAGTTTCCCACTAACCAAATAAAAACCACAACCTGCTATTAACTACAGGCAAAACTGTAACCAGCCTGCAGTGAACACCAAATACTGTGCTGCTATTCTCACCGAGCACATTTGTGTCACTCAAATCTACCAGATAATTCCAGTGAGGAGGATCTGAACAATGAAGAGACTTTATCTGGAACTCACAAAGTTTTTCAACTCAAACAGACAGACCAAACATTTACCATCAGAAAGATACAGGTATTTAATTAAAGCAAGCAAGCAAGCAGCTATACCCTGAACAGAGTCCACTTCTTGCATCTTTTCCTTCTATATACACAAAATTCCCCATAGAGAGAGGGAGTGCTTCTGCAATGAGAACACGCTAACCTGTCTTCAACTAGGATAGTCAGAGCAGAAATATGATCAGCAGAACTTTTGGAATGTGGATTCAAACACTTTATATTCAAAAGCCCTAAAAGTGCAGTCCACAAAATGCTTGGTGGACTTGCTATAAGCACATTGGCTTTTTGTGGATAAGTCCTGGAAAAATAAAATACCTTATTGAAAAAAAAGAAAAAATAGGTATGTGAGAACATAACTCAGGAACAAGGCCTGTTTGTGGACAACAGCCAGTTGCATTCCTTATATTCTCACCTGTCACTATAAACCAGAAGTTATCACTGGAAGGAGAAGGAAACTTGAAAATGCTGAGGTTCACATTGAGAGGTACTGGTGAGCATCTGATGCATTTCCCCCAACATTACCCTGACAGTCTGGCAACCTCCAGCAGGTAAAGGGCCAGATCTGACCACAGACAACAAAGTCCCTTCTGCAGGAGTTCTTGCTATCAAGGCATAAGTTTTTCTGAAATGGCCCAAACCTCACTTAACACATGTTCTGCTCTTGAAGCTTCTAATGGAAAAATCACTGAACTGGCAAGTAATCACATTGAAGGGCAGTGAGCTGTTTGTTCCAGGTGTATGGGTAGGCAACACATCAACCAGTAACTTGCCAGTTTGCCAGAGGCATAAGACGGATTAATGCAAAGATCACCTTGATATGAACACTTGTTTCCATCGAATTAATTCCCAGATAAACAGGTCAAAATACTCAGCCAACTGCTTGCTTATATCCAATCCTCACCATTAATGATTCTCTTCACATCCATTTTGGAAAGACAGTCTGAAAGTATTTCAGGACTTGTGATGCAGAATTCTCATTTTATTACTGCAAAGCTAATAGAGAAGCTAAGTTTTACCTCTGTTCAAATTTCGCCTCAGGTCACAAGAAATCAAACCGCTTTTTCCTCTGCTTCCAGATCCAGCTGGATGCCTCCAACTACTGGGACACAAGGGAACACCAATTATATTCCAGTGGCAGAGAGGGTTGTTTTGCTTTGAGACTGTAGCAACTGCTACCCAACATTAATTGTTCCAGATTTTGCTGCAGGAAAAGCTGGATATGAGAAGATCTTCCTTCCCTCATCTTTTCTTCCAAACAGAACCCAAGTGACTCAGAGGTGAGCAACTTTCCAGGAATTTGTTCCCCTGTTCCCTGTGAGGGCTTGGCATAACTGCATGATGTGAAAACCAACATCTTCACATTGCCTGCATCACGCCGGAAATACTACTAAAGTCCAAATATGACTCATTACCCCAGGAAAAAGCATTCAAAGCAACCTTACATTCCAACAATCCTAATAAAGAAAAGTTACTAGGCCAGTCAGAGCAGGGGCAGGCAGGGAGAGGACCGTTTATGATAAGTATCGATAAAGTAGCAAAAAACAACATTAATATTTTCCACAGAAGGTATGCACTGAATGAAAAAAAGCAACCACTACCCTGCCCAAGAAGACAGGAAGCAGACGTTTGTCTTTGTGGGTGGGAAAAGCGAGGAAGAGAAGGGGTGGGTGTTGGTGGAGTCAAAGGATACTGATTAAAAAAAATAAAATACATGAGAAGAAAACCTAAATCCTGGTGGCCTGGAAGGACAGCAGTACTGCTTCTAAAGGACATGAAAATTATCCTTGAAGATATATTGCTCTTTTGGCAGAGGCAAAGAAATAAAAAATTAAATTTCTTTAATTCCCTGGAGGCAGAAATTTATTCTATAAAGCCTTCCCCCTCAAAACCGTATTTTCTGATAAGTAAGCACTGATTAAACTGTTTAACTGCCAGTTTAAAATTCTTGATTTCTGCAGACTTTGCCTTTTAGGAGGTGCTTTGATGTTGCTGACATACTTACTCCTTGCACATTTTTCAGTAAAATACAGAGGAGTAGGGATGCCCTTTTTATTTAGATGATGGAACAAAGAATCAAAAATACTCTGCAAGTCTGTACATTTACTGCTGCTTGATCAAGAGCCAACTCCAGATGCTGCTACAGCCAGCCACATCACAGTGCTATATTCCTGGTTTGTTTGTAGGTTTTCTTGACCTGTCTGGAGTACTGACTTTTGGGATTCAAGGATCATTGTTTCATGGCCTAAACAGAGCTATCCAAGTGTCAACAGCGCAAACAAAGAAATTCAAGATCCTTATTCCATACTCCAAAACTTCTAAGCTGTGTAAAAGAACATTAATTTCTTCTGGTAAGAGGGAACAGAAGCGAAGAAGTGAAACAGAGTGCTGTGCTGCATTTCCACGTACAATTAGTCAAAGCATTCTCATCAGCCTGGGACACAAACTACAGTGTCTCAAAAGATTTGCTTCAAGATTAGCACAAACAGAATAAACTCTACTTGAAAGCCATCCTAGCACCAAAGTTTAAATGCCTATTTTAAACAAGTTAAAACTGTCCCATATCAGGACAGAGAAGTTCGTAGTGAATATGACTGTTTCCTGAAGTTAGGTCAGTCCTGCTGCTCGTGCCTGCTACCGATGCCCCACCTGCCCTTGCCAGTCTCTTCATGCACACAATATCTCACCTTCACAGGAATCACCTTGAGACAGGACAGGAGTGGAAGAAAAAACAAACATAATTTAAATGCTCTTCAACGCTCACACAGAAGGAAGATATTTTCTTGCCTCGTGTCTGCCTGTGAGAGTCTCTGTGTGCTGAAAGCTACTTGAAAGAATCAAATCAGATAAGTGCTGATCAAACTTATTTTTTTAATGAGTATAAATATACATATTTATATACTCAGAATTATATTGCAATGAATAACTAGACGTCAGGAAAAGAGAGTTTATTCGACCAAGACAAAATAGGCAACTGTTTCCTGAGACCTGGAGGTTTAATTCTAGGAGAATTAAGCAGAAGGCAGTTATCTTTTCTGCATGTAACTGAGATAAACCTAGGAGCACGGCCTCCCAGGGATGTGGGAGAGGGCAGAGAAGGATAAGCAGATAGAAGCCTCCCTCCAGACTTCCTCCCTGTGATACAAATAATGGGAAGAATTTCCCTACAGGTACAACTTACATGGTTCAGTAAGGTAAGACTTTTGTAGCCAGAAGAAATGCCATATCTGATTTAACAAACTCAGATGAGATGTATTCTCAGCCAGATGAGGTATGTTATCTTCTTTTAGCCACCTGCTAGCAGAAAGTACAAAGAAGGGAGAAGAACTGCTACTTAATAATTCCTAGAACAGATTTATTCCACACACTGGTGGCTACATCATTAAGAGGAACTCAGAAATGTGAATTGTGCATTGTTTTCCTCCAGCCTGTGAATGACTGTGTCATGATGATTAAAAAAAAACAACTCACCAAAAGAAACCTCCAAAACCCCCAACTGCCAGCTTGAAACATAGCCTGAAACTTCCCTGATGACTAATGCCTATTGTTTTATCTTTATTAGGTTTTTTTAAAGAAAAATGCCAAGAAAACAAAGAAGTCAAAGATTTGGAAGCAATATCTGATGTATTTGCAAGAGCTCTTTCCCTCCCCTTTCTTCAACCAGCATTCCAGGAAGAGCAGGCACTATCAGCACTGTTTCCTGCTTTGGCAGGACTTAAAAGCCACACAGCATCTGCATGCCAAACCATCTGGTTATTCTCCTGTTCACTGCAAGGAACAGCCACAATGATCATTTGCCACAGTGATAATTTGCAATTTTCCAACTGGCAAGTTGCAAGCAGCAGAGATCAGCCACCATGGTTATTTACAATTTTCACTTTCTCATGCTTTCCCCAAGGGAAGTATTGTCCTAGTTGCAATCTTCCTGTTCTGTCATTCAAGCTGAGTTACAGGGATAATCTAAGAATTCTGACCAGCACCCTAATGAAAATGAATCACCATCTCTTGGACATAACAAGCTTTCAGATATAACTCCAAATGTTAAACCCCAATATAAATTTAAAGTCCAGCACAGTCCTGCAATGCATACCATAAGGATCATTAATGTAGACATAAAAAATGGTCTGCATTTACTGTTCAGCCCAAGAGAAAAAATGGTTTAATTTAGAATTCTACCTTCCCATGATTAGATGAAGAAAGCTGCTCAGTTGTCATTACATGTAACCATAGATTTTATTTATCACAATCCAAGGCCTCGCATGCATTAAATGACAGAACAGAAAAAGTGACAGGGATATGAACACCAAAATTACTGGGAAAATGTTTCAACTCATCCTCTTTGGCCTACGATCTCTTTACCCATTGTGTCAAGTAGGTCAGTAAGTGATTGATGGAAGGAGAAACTTGCGTCTAGCATTTGTAGGATTTCAAATAATCTGCACTGACATGGGCAGCTGCTAGTATTCAGTACCTTGCCCGTGTGTGCAGATTTATCTGTAGTTATTATGCTGCCTAGGTAAACCCTGACTGGATGTCCATTCCTAGCTAAAAGCCCACTTGCACAGTGATCTGTCAGTTACACAGTGTTGGGTTTTCCCCTTGGACAAGACATATATAACAGTACAGAACATGCAGCAGTGTTTGAATGTATGCAGCATACAGTCTATCACATCATCACTCAAGAGCATTTGTGCTTACACTGATACATAACAGCAAATAAATCTGGTTAGCATTCAGCACAGGACCATTAAGAACAGGTGCTTTAAGAGAGCAAATGACAGTCATGTGCAAACATCATAAATCAGTACTTTTTTTCACTTCTTGCAATGGAAGTATCACAAATCCAGAAGAGCAATATTTAATATTTTCCATTTAGGTCAAGTTAGAATATACCATGTTACAAGAGTTCATTGCAATCATGATCCTGATGCATACAACTGAGTAAACACTTTCTGGTAAATTTAGCAGTTACACTCTCACTTTCCAATATGCATCCCTAAACCACCAACCAGCATACATGCAAACGTTTAAAATGCACAAAACCACACCCATGGAGACAATTGTGGAAGGCTGTAATTTTTGCTGGGGTTTTTTGTTATTTGTTTTAAGAGATGGAAACAAAAAGATCCTTTAATAATAGTTAGGAGAGGCTGTATTTTCTTATGCTCTATATTCTACCATGATGCCAGAATCTCAGTGATGGTGCATGCCAGAGCCAAAGGAAAGGGCAACAGAATGTGCTACTCAGCAAAAATACAATACAAAATCAAAGGTATACATGAAAGACATCACCTTTTTTTAACTTCATCTCACTTTTACCTTCCTATTTTAACTGAGGCAGCAGCACAGACACCTTCAAGACAATCTCAGTCTGCATTAGAGCCATAACTGCTGCTGCAGAACTTTCTTAGAAAAAGCTCACACTTTTCTCTCTTGCAGCCTATCCTAGACAAGTAAAACTGTTGTTCAACTGTACAAAATACAAGAACCAGAACAGCACAAAACCCACTGCTTCATCACAGCAATTTTCAAATTATCCAGTCCACAGAAAATGAATGCAGAACTGAAAACAAGCTGAGTCCCTTCAGGCAAACCTAATTTCCTCCAGGTTTACCTGCGTTGCTCTTAATTGTTACTGTAACCTGCAATAGCATCAGTTTTACATGCCTACATCCTGCTTCATAAAACCAAGATGTATGTGGATTCTCTCACTTCAAGGCACCAACACATGAAACTGAACAATGCACAGCCTTGTTTAAGCCCAGATGAAGATAGACTATTTCTATCTTCTATTTGCACATTGGTACTATTCAACAAATTTAGTCACAGTAGCACAACACAGTCCATCACCAAGCAGAAACACACTGAAGGCTTCCTAGGTCTTTACCTGAATAGGGGTAACAGATTAATGCACATATCAGCACACCAACACACACCAAAACCAGATGAGGCTTACCTGACCTCAGCCAGAAAGAATAGGCTGCTCCTGCCTGTAATAGACAGCTGCCTCTAATAATTTTAGCAGCCAGAATGGTAATGAACAGCTGGGTTTGCATAAATGTTTGAGCTCCTCCAAAAGAGCATTTTAAAGCAGAGTTCTTCATAGCCAAAAATCAGAGGAGAGAAGCTGTGTGTTTTTGCCACTATACATAAAATGCAAAGAGCACAAAAATTGTGTTTCTCACCACTTCTTACTGAAGTTTTAAGTTCATTCCATGAACGCGGCTGTGAAGCCACATTAAACAGTTGGTGAGCCAATGTGGCAAGATGTACGGTCTCTGTGGCAAAAGTAGATACAGAACCAACCGGTTCAATCTTCAGCACTCGTTTACTTACAAGGATGCAAGAGCAGTCATCTGGTTTGGGGTCCCTAACTTTAAAAGGCACAGGAGAAACTGTAGCTACTACACTACAGCTGATGTCAGAAACAGACTTCATTTACTGAAGGTTTCACTCATATTTTGCCACCAGGCATTTCCAGAATCTGGATGCAAAACCAGCAGGCAAAAATTTTACTCATTTACTAGCAAGCTAAGCACAACAAAGATGACAAAATATCAGAGCTGAAAAGGCATCTTGTTCCTTCAAAGAACTATTCTGTTTACTTCATGCTCAACTAATACTTCCTGTACCAGCTTTTTTGAGCTTACTTAACTCTTCTGTACAGTGCAGATAAAAAACCCAAAGTGATTTGAGTAAATGAGAATATAATATGAAAGAAAGATTGAGAAAGTTCTTCTGAGGAAAAAAAAACTTACTAGTTTAGGGGAAAAAAAAAGAGAAAATATCTCCAAGCAGGACCTTTGAGTTGAGCACAGATAGATGGGGGAAGGGTAGAAATTCCTTCTGACTTGACAGCACGTGTAATGTCTACTAGTTGCCTTCAAGAAACAAATCCAGATTAGGCTAGAAATATCTATTCCCAGGGTTGTCATCCTGACACTAGCTTGTTTATTAACTCACTGCTCTTAAACATTTTCACATTTCCTTTGGCTAAAAGCCTCCTTGCAAAAGAATAAGAGGAAAGAGAAAAGGAAAACAAAGCATAATTGAAGATACATACAAGTGTGACAAGGGATTTTTGTATAACTTGCTGTCCCAAGTGCATGTCTCATTTTTTCTTTTAGTATCCCTATTACAGCTCCATATAACAAATCCCTGTAAAACTCATCAGTGACAGTCTACATCTCCCATACACTGCTGATTCTTCATGTAACAAATTCTCCACATTCTGCTTTTGAGCAATGTTGCAAGAAGCAATAGAGCTGGTACTAGTTTGAGAAGATTGAGAGCTGAACTGATAAGCTGGCAAGATGTATCTCTGATATCCCCCTGCCTAATAAAATAACACTCCTCCCAGTCAGACCCAAAATGAGTTTACAGTGCTCCCTTCCTTTGCTATGGCAAATGGTATGAGTAACCTCTACTTCCATCATAGCTCCACCTGGAAAGCACGCAGAATTCCTGCCAGCAGAGTCTAGAAGTGCACACACAGGCCGAGGGCAGTCTGGAAGCCCATCTGTTCAGCCTCTGCTCCTTCCCTCCACAAAGTGATAGTGAACAGCTGTCAAGTACCATATTCCCTTGCTGCAACAGCATGCTTTCAGCATGGACTCTGCCTGTCTAGGGTTACCTCCAAAAAACCAGAATATTTGTGGATAAGCCCCTGCTCAAGCTGTTTCCTTGTGCCTCACAGTCACCTGTCTGGTCTTTCCAGAGATAAAGTTTAAAAGGATCACTATTGGGAACATATGGTCATGGTGGTAAAGCTGGAATCCTACTGAGACCAAACAAACGTGGGTTCCAGCTATCTAGTCTGGGATATGCTGACTCTCACAGCCATTTCTCACTTTTACAAATCAGCTGCAGGATCATAAGATAAGGTAGGTTAAACAAGATCTCAGGAAGTGGAAGTCATCTTGTTTGATGTCCTATTCAAAGCAGGTTTTAGCTACGGAGTCAGATAAGGTAAATAAACATTCTAGTTTCTCAGTCCAGTCTTGAAAAATTCCAAAGATGGAGACTGCACCATCTCATAGGTAACCTTCTCCTCTGTCTTCATAGTGAGATTTTTTTCCCCCTGTATTCAAAAAACTTATTTCAGTTTGTATTTCACTGCCTCTAAGCCTTTCCAGGCATGGAAAAGACAGATGGAACATTGATTAAATCAGAAGGAATCACAGTCTACAGAGGACTGATTATGAGGGAAAATTCAAAACAGTTTCGTTTTCTATTTACTTTATCCAATTTAGAGGTTTTATACAACTCACATTAATATCTACAGGACAGGCAGAGGATTCCTTCACAGTCATACATTCATGATCAGGCACGTTCTACCTAAGAGAATCCTTTGCACCAAGATCAAGTACATCTTTTCTATCCCACTAGATGACCAGGGAAGTGAGACACTTTCAAATTCAATCTACGTGGTACTAGAGGGTAAGAGTTGGGTAGAGGAAGGTAGAAGTGAGATGGGAGGGAGACTAAAAGGACTTGAACAGGCCAGCAGGACACAAAATGAGAAATCAGTAGTTCTTTCACCTTTGTAACCAAATGAATAACGTATCCAATGAATAATTTACCAAACTCTTTTCACTCTGGGGTCACAGTTCTCTTTTTCGTATTTCTCAAGAGATAGCTGCTGGAATTCTAAAATTACAGATCCTCTTGGATCACACAGACCTCAATGCTACTCAAACTGTTGCCAGAAGCACTGCTGCCCTGAAGCGACAGGCAATTCACATCCTATATTAAAAGCACCATTGCTCTTAAGAAAAGCAGTCCAAAATCTTGAAACTTATCTTGAAACTTATTAAGAAACATAAATATAACTCCCTATGCCACAGGCAACACTGCATGCAAAGCTCATGTAGGCACCAAGGAAAATGCACATGCTACATTACAGATGTTGCTTGTATTAGGAAAGCAGATAGATTTTCTCAAACTAACCATCTTGATCAAAAATGCTTTGAAACTACTGCTTCTTTGCCAACACAAGTCTTCCAGACTGCAGGCAAAAGTTAAACATAATTTTGAGCTCATTGGCTTCTCTTTCCCAAACATCCAAGCATCCATTCCTTCCCTTTGTTTTTTAAGCAAGTACATAGGCCAGATTCATCAGACAGTGGGCAGGTAAATTGAATGAATGAAGTTACAGTCCTTCAACATGCACCCTCAAGTAGTCTACTATAACTCTGATGTATCTTTCCAAAGTTCTGGACATCTTGTTGCCATTATTTTGGGCAGAAACTTTGTCTTAATGAGAACAAGAGTCAAGAAACTGCGAAAAACTCAATTTTTATTCAGGCTTCAAATGATTCAAGTGTGATTCAAGTTTCACATTAAGTCCATTTCCAGACTCTATCAAATCAAAAGAGCAAGATGAAGGTGTTGAAACAGGGAAAAAACCCCACAAACAAAACCAACATTAAATTAAAAATCTAGTATTAAACATTAGCGAGAACACTTTAAATCTTTCTAGGGCAGGAGACACCTTTAAACATAAAGAAATTATATTCATTTTATGCACAGCTGGTTTCCAGCCCAGTGATGCACTCAGTTATAGCAACCACAATGCATCACAGTCTCTCATGACATGAGAAATTATGTTCTATCCTTTCTGGCTTTTTCTTCTCACAATCACAGATGGGGTAAGAAGTGCTCATGAGGACAGGAAGAGAAGTACTGGTGATCCTGTCAACTGGACATGCTTGTAAACTGGTAGGTTTCACAGCATGTGTGAGATCTATTGCCTTGCTGAGAGAATGTAAGGATTTGAGCTGAATCAGGTCCAGCACTATTTCAAACATCTCTCAATTTATGCACATTAGACCTAATACCAAGGAAGATGTTCTCTTCAGTAATTGTTCCTAGACAATTTGTTTCCTTTTAATCATTGCCCAGTAGAATGTCTGTCCAAATTCCAAATTAAGTAAGAAAAAACTCGAAATAGACGCTGAAGCCTAGGAGGTTTCTAATTAATATTACATCAAGCATACTTTAAAGAAAAAGCACAGCTGTTCAGAGCATATGTCCTCACTTCTCATGAGCTACAGGGAAATTTTGCACTGCAGGATAGCAGCAGGTGACAGTAACACTAGCACTATGCTCCAAATGATGGAATGCTCAGAACACATCAGCCATCCCTCCTTTGTCACTTCTAGGAAGAGCTTCCCAAGATTTCCTGTGCTGCTCTATAGGAAACTCTTAACACAAATAAAACTGTCTTCTTACCAGTCACAAGCTTACTTCTGTGTGCTAGTGACCTTCAAATCCTACCCAGTGGCTCTCCACATTGCAAATGTTGAGGTGAGAGCACATAAAATTTCAAGAGTGAAGAGTTACCATGCACTTTTCCACACTTTTAAAGGAAAAAAAAATATCTTAAAACTTCTCTACTAGAATGACCAGCATGCGGTCTATTCACGTTTGGGGCTGATTCCCAGTCATGGTTAGCCTGTTGTTAGACCCTCAAAGAGAATTAGAACTGAAGCGCACAAATGTAGGAATAAGAGAAGGAGCTGAAAGTTTTTTGAAAACAATGCCAGCTGTTGAGCTTAGTGGACAAACACACTGCCTCTTCTGTGTTGGCTACAGCTGTCTGCTATGCTCAAGTACAGACAAACAGCAAATCTCACACAGAGCCACTACAGTGCTTGGAGATCTGGTTAGCTTGCTAGGCTCAGTAATTTTCAATAGGCCAAAAATATTCTTCCTAAACTTCCCGTGCTGTATGTGCTAATCTAGGCATCCTAATCAAAGCCTTTATCAAAGTAGTTATCATTGCTCTTCTTATATTATTTGCAGCTATAAACTCAGTGCCAACAAACAACATGCCAGAGGCCACCTGGTAAAGAATTCTACAAGATCTGACTCACCACCAATGTGCTGTATGTCACTATTCAGATGAAGTTACATGTCTGAACAAAAAAACAGCCTTTCTACTTACAAGGGAAACTGACACCCAAGACCTTTTGAAGTTGGTGCAGGTTCATGGGAATACTGTTTTCTCCATACTCCCAGCATTTCAGTGAAAGCTTGCACGAAGAGCTGCTTCTCCCAGCACGTCCATGGGAAGCTCCCAGTTAAGGCAGGTGCACCGTTTTTGCTAGGCTGCCTGCCATGCATTAGAGATTCCACTGTGATGCACCCATGGACTCTTACCTCAGTCCCTAGAAAGAAGCAGCAAAGTGCAGGAAGGCATTTACTCTTCTAGCACTATCTGCACCTAAAAAGAAGTCTCAGCTTTCTGCATCCTCATGGAAAGAAGACCAAGCACAAAACCTCTAACTATGAGCTAGTTACACTTGCTCACTGTTGTTCTCCTGCATAGGATGATGCATATAGAGACAGGATGATAAAATACACAGAAAAGGAAGAGGATGCTAATGTTGTGAGCCTATGAACAAAGTTGTGATTTTTCTTTTGGAATTCTCTCTAATATCCCCTTTTTTCATTTTAAAAGGGCTCCTGTTTAAAAAATGCTCACATCCATTAAATCCCCTCCAGATGAAAACCCTGCCCTTCCTCATCACACATTTCCCTTAGTTTATGCTCACTTTTGCTAGTAGCGCAAATGTGTAATTGCTCAGTTTGATGAATACATTGAACAACATAGGCAAGAATACAGGTATCCCTGTACCATCATCCTAATGCTCTAGAGCATCCCTAGGAAGAGATTCCAGCTCTTGAGGTCCAGTACACAGATCCTTCTGCCACATCACTTGCCTAGTCCTGGAGCATGCACACAAGCTCATCTATTCAGTTTGAAACATGAATTCAGCTTTCCATTTATGGCCAGAAGCTTTTTTGTGACTTACTTAGATTTTCCAGTGTTCAAGAAGTAGTGGCAGTATGCTTCTGTGTTGATTTGGGACTCACCAAATGCACTTTCCCTGATCTCATAGGTTAGCACATCCCGCCTACAAGATCTAACATGCCCAGTCCCCATGACAAATGTATGACTAGACTCTTGTGAGAAATGCATCAATATCAAATTTAATTCCTTCCTCCTGTAACACCTACTTTGGAGATATTTTATGCCCTGAGGGATGCCTAAATTTACCCTGATCAGAACAGAGGTACAGTGTGTATTTTATCAATAGTGCTATGACAGCCTCATTAAGTCTGCACACAACATAGCATTTGCTCCATGAGGAATACTACATGGTATGTTACTTCTCAGGGAAAGCAACTGTTTGCAGAAATGCTGCCCATTTAAGTCTTTAGAGTTCTGAGACACAAGAAGAGGGTTTTTTCCCTGGCTACCACATCCTTGAGGCAGATGCATGAACCACAGGCCAGAACCCCATGAAGAAGCTGATGTCTCTGGCACAGTCCCAGGTCATACCTATAAAAGCAAAGGAATAATGTGATGTACATCAAGACGGTCAGGGCAGATCTGAGGGATTCCTAGATGTCTAAGAAATCAAGGCATTGATGTACCACGTGCTTAACTCGCCTTTCAAATCATTGCCCTAACTCAAGGGCTTAGCCTTCCTTATCGCTCCTTCCCTGGCCATTTTACAGAACAGAAGATGCAATTCCTGATCCCGAAAAAATAGATTTTGCCAACATGCATTTATTTATTATCCCGATAATGCTTTCTACTTCCTCTCTCACCAAACAGACCTACCCCCACCCCTTACCCAGCCGTTTTTCATGATGTGGTTCCACATTATTTTGAGACTTAAAATGACCTTAATTTTACTGGTTTTTAAGTAATCTGAATTACATATTATAGCATGTATCACACTAGGTGCTTCATACTCAAGAGATCATAAGCAGTTCTGATCAGGGTAACTTTACAGGCTACTCAGGGCATAAAATATCTCCTTTTGGAAGCAAGATGCTCTCTTCAAATCCAAGCACTAAGTAGGACAACAGATGCAGGGTATTAACTCATTCTTGTAGCCAGTATTCTTTATCATACCTTAAAATGACACAGTTCTTGGTGCAACAGTTTGCCTACCAGCATATCTCCACTTCAATAATGATCCAAAATTGGATCCTTCTCTAAAGGCAAGTCTTAGATGCATTCTATGATGCAGCACACAGAAAGCTGTGGTATAGACAGCCTTGATCTGGCATTTGACTGCAAATGTTTCATGCAATCTGAGGACTGGTGTAAATTCCTTCGGAAAGAGGATGCCTGCAATATCTATGTCAACACGCACAGCTGTCAGGAGAAAGAGGAAAGGCATGGCCACAACACTATAGCTAGGATAGGGCCTTATGACTTTTAGGGGATTTTAAGGGCAAAAAAATGCATACACTTTCCCCAACCATAGCCATAGTCATATCCATAAATTGAGGAAGCCTTTTCTCCTCTCAGGTAAGGGATTACCACAGAAAACTAACGGACCCCTCTCCAGGATTTGACATCCAGTGCAGGCTGATGGGAGTAAATACTCAATTGCCAGCTTCTCTTCCCCTAGCATTCTCTGAGAGGAATGAATGACAGACAAACCTGGGTATTAGGATCACCTCTGACCTGACAGTGTGTCAGCCATTCACTTCTGTTCAAATGCAGCATCTCCAGCCACTGCTTCTCTGCAGAGCTCTCTCTCAAGCATGTAGAACATCCTACACCTGATCCAAGCAATGATGCTTGGTTACAGTCTAGGTAAAGCAGCATGGGCTTGTTTCTGAGACAGGCCACATGTCACTGCAGCAGTTACAGACTGGCACTAGTGGAGAAGTAAGGTCCTCCTACTCAGGATCCTTAGAAATCAGCATCATACCTATCTGTCATGCATGCTTGATTGCAGCCAGTCCAGAATCTCATTCCATGCATAGTACAGGATACTTCACATCCTATACCACAGAGAACTTCCTTTATACTCATGTAGTTGCTCTGGGACATCAAATCTCCAAACAGGCTGTGGACAAGGCAAAGATGCAACAACTGTGGCTTTGAGTGCACACCCAGCCAAGCTGAGACTCCCACCTTACAGCACTTCAGGAGCTGGATTACCAGAGATTCTCTCTGAACCTCTGGCATGATTTCCTGAAGACAGGACAGACACTTAGGAATATCAATACCACAGCAGATGTTTGGCTGACAAGAGATGATAGCTTCTCATCAACATGCATTTGTTATCAACACACTCTACCTTAGCCTCAGGTCAAGTCTTTCCAAACCTTGTCATAAAGGTTGCTCATTTTTCTAGTCATCACAACCACAAATCTGGGGAGACAGTATTTTTGGGGGGACCTATCAGCAGAAAAAACAAGCCTGACTGAACCCAATTCTAACCACAGATAGCATAGGAACAGATAGACCATTCAATAATTAATTGAAATAAATCAACTCAGGGACTGCCTTTTCTTTTAAATTAAACATCAGCTCAGAACAAACTGCCTGATTCCTGCAAGACGACAGAACTTTTAGGAAGAAAGAACAAGCTCTGAATAAAAATATTAATTACTTCAGATGTCATGCATTTCTATTTAGATGTAAGCTTAATTTCTCACATTGAAATCATAGGGTCTAATTTCATATGGACATCTGCTTTTGCCTAATCCTCTACTAACTCAAGGAGCACATAGTACGAACTAAAGTTTTAGGGTCGCATTTCAACTACCCTTACACTGGTTCCCAGAGTTCAAGAGTTAGGGTACACCAGTAAACATGGATTAACTGATAAAAAGCTGTTTCATTTTCTGTTTCTCCTACTGTGCATTCTGCTGGGTTACACAAATTCCCTCTCTCTAGGATTAAGTCACGTTAAATGCAATCAGAAGGATTTAATCAGATTAGCCAGGCTAAACAGATAGCCATCTGATGTTCTATTCATCACGCAACAAAACTAACAAACATAACATAGCAGTAAACATTTTGAGGCAAGTAAAACTTCAGTCATGAGGTCTTCTTCAGAAGCAGGAGATACACAATAGAACTCACTCAGTAACTATAATCAGAACCTTTAAAAACTTTCCAACAAGATGCCTTTGGATTATCATTTATCAAGTAAAGTGCAAAGGCAACACCTAAGCAATAAAGTATACCCACACATAAAACTACGTGTTTGAATACAGTCAACATAACCTGATGCCATGGAGGTTTATGGGGAGACCTTCTCCATTCACATTAGGACAAGATGACCGGAAACTAAATACCCAGATCTCAAAACACTAAACATCTTCACAGGTGTATCAATCATCTTCTACTAGCTCAGTCACATGAATATTCAGAACACTTGCTCTATCATTATAATCAATTAAACCCTATTTTCAAAAGTGCCTTTAGCATCTTTGAGAGCTCCTCATGTTTCCTTTATAGTAACATGGAACAGATATAACAGCTTATCAGTTGCACCAAGCACCAATTAGGCAAAAGGATGTCTTGTAATTGCAATGGCTCACAAACCTACTGTCCCTGACTGCAGCCAAGCCATCTAGTATCATCCACTAAATATCTCATTTGTTATGGCTAATCTGGAAAAGGAGAGAGAACAAACTCCAGTCCTAAATGCAGGAAGAAACAAGCCAATGCACTGTAAATTATTAGTTTAAATTACAAATCCTCATCACTGCTGTACAAAGAGCAAGAAATTATCTGGACTAATTTGATTTTCTGAGAAATTCCTCGACTTATATAATAAATAGATTTCCACTAATGAGAAATAATAGCTCCCAGCCCTTCTATAAGGTACTGAAAACTTCCAAATAACTGTTTCCATGTCATTTCCTGTGTCTCTCTTCAGAAATGCTTTAAGAAAAGAAAAATAGAAACACTTGCATGAAAAAAGGATCTTTGCATCCAACAGCCTCATCTTCCCCCACTGATTAATCTTTCCTGAGGGCCCAAAACAGGAGCTGCCAATAGAAAAGGAAAGCATACAATCAACTTAACCGGGCACAAGAGCGACTCTTACCACAAAATGAGAAAAAAAGGACCTGCTGTACAAATCCAAGAAATGTACATTTGATCTGCACAAAGATACGTGTTGGTCAAATAGTCACAAATTAAAAACATATGGCTCCATACCTCAGAACATTTTACAGACTACACAGCCAACAAGTAGGATATTGATCCTGATAAAGAAAACACATGGAAAATAGAGCTGCATAATGCCAATACAAGGGGTTCAAATATTCCAAAGGCGTACAACATCATCACCACTAACAACTTCCCTATATGACAGAAAAGGAAGGACACTTCCAAGAATGGCAATTAAAGACTCACAGGCATCCTTTAGTGTCTCATTTTGACTATTGGTAAAAAATATCAGAGAAGCAAGGAAGGAAAGAAGGAAGCTAGAAAGATGCAGCTCTGCAGCCCTCCTCTGACACCAAGAAGTCAGAATCTGATTGAGTCCATAAGAAAGCTGATCAACTGTTTTTAAGTGGAATAACACAATGTCATGCTTTGGCCACCTCAACCATATACACAGATGACAGCCTCCACATTGCTGAGAGGAGAAATACACACTTCAACTCCCACTGCTTTATTTTCTCATCTTATCACATGACAGTACAGAACTTCTATATTTAAAAGCAAGGTACAGAGTGGTATTTTTAGGTATAAAAGTACATGCAGGAAAATGCACATTTGCTGCTGCCTACCTAAGCATCTTCAGAAACACAGTTTTCCATGCCAAAGGACATTTCTGTTTCATGTAACAGCTATAATATATGTGTGAACTGCCATGCAACAGGAGCTCACGCTGTCTTTTCTTACCAGCCATTATTCTCTGGGCTTCATATGGTTCCATATAGCCAGTGTTTTCCCCTTTTCCCATTCTGTTCAACTCACTTTTGGCATCAAATGGATCTGAGTAGTCATCAGCTATCAATACCTGAAAGACAGGAAGGCAACTGTTACTGAAGTCTCCAGTCAGGTGTGCAAAGCAGAAGGTAATGACATCCTATCAGCAAATAAAAACAGCTTCACTGGCTGCATTCTATGCTGTCCTCAAAGCACAGTCTTGGTTCAGAGGATAAATACACACTTGCCACAGATCAACTACTAAACAGTACTGAAATAGAAGTGTGCTCCTGTTCATACCAGAAACTTCATAAAGGCAGACGCCACGTCAAAAAGATTTCTGACTAGCACAAGCAATGGAATAATTGGGATGGACAAATTAGAAAGAGCCAACCAGTCAGCAAATTCAATCCACTGCAAATTTTTTTAGAGAAGTCTGCTAATATACAGGGGAAAAAAAGCATTCTTTCCCTCGCACATACTTCATCTCCTCTGCTTTTAAGGTTTATGAGCTACAACTGAAAATATTGCTAGAAACTTTTAAACTAAGTATTGTAAGGCTACTCTTTTCACCACATTAATAAAAAACCTTTCAGTTTTAGGTCTCACCTGAAAAAAACAAGACACAAAACAAACTTCTGGGCTAAACTTAAATCATTGAACCCATCTGTGTAATGCTTTCTTTCAAAGGAACATTATTTTTACTTATATTTTGTGAACTGAGACAGAAGACAGCAAAAAGAAATTATCCGTCAGAACATGTTTTCTTTCTCCACTAGGAGACTAAAAAAATCTGAAGGTTAGAAAATCTCACACTTCACCTTACATTACTATGCTTTCCTGACCATTGTATGCTGTGTAAACCATTGTATGCTGTGTAGGTCCCATATATGGGTTTTTTTATCAGGCAATTAAAGTCACAGAAATCATTACTCCCTATAATTGAGGAGGTAGAGCTAATCTTTGCTTCTGGGATGTGACAAGGGGACTGGGGCAAAGGCAGAAATCCTCATATGAGAATTATTGCAGAGCACAGAGATGTAATCTACAGCAGGCAAAAGAGTCTGAAGCAAACAAAGCAGGCAGAGGCAGGCTTCAACATTAGAATCCCTACAAAGTCATAAGATTATTCAGGTGGGAAAGAACCACAAGAGATCACCCTGTCCAACTCATCACTCAAAGCAGGGCAAGCCTAAAGGGTTCTGCCCTGAAGGCTTACTTTATTTATGAGGGATTTTTCAACTGGGTTACTTTACATTTTTAAGACCAGCAGCAATAAGACTAACAGCACAGTGCTATTCCAACAGTTTAATTCTTTTCAACAAAGAACCAGGCTTACACTGCCAGCTAAAAGACTGAAGTTGTATCTGCTTCTGTCTCCTGCAGCCAGCATACCCCACCAGTCAGAGAAGAAAAACAGGACACACAAGTATTCACAGATCAAACACCTGCACAAGTGCCATGGAATAAATGAACATTCTATTAGGAAAGGCAGAGATCTCCTTTAAGATTAGGAAACAAAACATCTAACACACTTCAGAGTCATTACTCATGTCCTGTAACACTGGCACATTGCAATTTTATACTGCTTATTTTGCTTATTTTACTACCAAGACTGACATTTTAATTATATTTTTTGTGTTTTCCTCCACTCAGAGTTTGAAGTGATTGGAAGCTTTTTTTTTTGACTAGAAATCACCAGACTGACACAGATCATAAAGAGAGGGAAACATAATTCTTTCTTTTGCTTGGTGTCCAAAATTACTCCCTCATTATTTCGAAAAACAGTTAACACAAAGGGAAAAATCCCCTCCCCCCCGTTTGGCAACATATGTCCAAGCAGCAAATCAAGTGACAGCAGCTGCACACACTTGAGACAAAGACTACAATGTGTATCACGCAGCAGTAATTTCTCCTAGTCACAAGGGCAGTTTTATTTCCAAAAGTGATGCAGCTGAATTGCCATCCATGTTGTCTTCTGCTCTGAGCCTGTCAAGAGCTGCTAGGTGGTAGCATGTGCTCCTTGGCAAATGTTGACACATAACACTCGCCAATCCTTTGTATAAAACTGTACTAGAACACGAAACAGAAAGCAGACTTAGCACTGAACTGATTTGACATTTCTTCTTCTCCATTTGCCCGAAGTATACTAGGAGGAAAATTATCCATAAAAGATGCTGCCAAACAAGACCACCGCCCAAGAAAGCCACCGAGAAACTTCCAACCTAAACAACATTCTCCCACAGCAAATCCCAAAACCACTTTTCAGCACGCAGAAAGAGCAGCCTGCTTCACCTTTCCTGGAACTGTATATCTTATTATAAGTGGATTTACAATGCTGAACTGTCAGGACTCCCCAGCTGACTGTTACTGTTTCCATATACACTAAAATCCAGTAAATCTCATCCTAGATATAGCAGCTGGCCAGTGCCAGAATTTTTATTTCTTCTATACTTGATAAAAGCTATAAATTCTCCACTTCTTGGAAGTCTCAAGCATTTCTACTTGTTTCAAAAAAACCCAGTGCTCAAATACCCAAACGAGTATGATTACTGGTTCTATTATAACATATTACTGTAAATGTCTGAACTCCTTCTGACAATCCCTATTTCAGAGAATTATTTTTCCTGCATGCAGTGCCCTTTCCACAGCTTTCATTTAGTGCACTTCCAAGGTAAATGGCTAAACTTGTTCAACTTGTCTCCAAACTGATCTTTCATGTTACTGACTGGCAAACACTGGACAGGAAGTAGAAGATAATGGACAGCATCCATTGTCTACCAATGCATCCCTCATAGAAGTCTCATCTAGTCAGATTTTCCAGGATCTAATGCTGTACTTGCCACATCTACCCTGAACACAATTAGAGTAATGGCTGAAATTTTGTACGCACAGCTAAAGACAGGCTGACCTTTGGATCAGGACAATTTAATTTGGCTCCCTGCTCTGCCAAATCGTGCCACCTTCCTCACAGATCCTATCTGTCAAAATGAAAACACAGCTATCAGAAATCCCCAGAAGGCAGTCATTCAGATTCCAAATTAATGTCTAAATCAGCTGCATTTGTCAGGATTATTGTCAAAGACTTGAAGCATATCTCTTGACAGAATGCAAGATCTACATTCTGAGTGCAGGCTACGTGAGCTCTTACAACTACTGATTCCTGCTCTATTCAAGCCTGTTCTATGGCATCCCATACACATATGATACTATTTTCTGTTTTTGTAGATGCAGTAGTAGTATTTTGAGGCATCAGTAACATCAAGCAAAAGAAACTTTAACACATAAATAGAAGTACAGGTATCAAAATAAGTCAATGAGGATTTAGAGAACACTCGCAGGGGGTCTTCTTAGCAGGCTGCTAGTTAAAAGTCTGAAGACAGAGAAAAAGAGTACAGCTCAGTTACCAGACAAGTTGACAAACTAAGAACCATAACTCTAGCTAGAAAGTTAGTTAGCAGATACAAGATCAAAAACCCAATAATCACTCCACCCCCCAGAAAATTAAGTACATGCTGAGATTGTGGTTGGTTTATCCCTCCATTATATATTAACTAAGTTGCAAGCTTCACTGTTGATGCATGGTCTTTGCTCTTCTACTGTCTTAAAAAATAGTCTGACAAATATTATCATATTAAATACCAGTTTAAATGGGTACTTGCATATACAAAAGCATGATTTGCATATGCAGCCACAGGAAGAAACCAAAGAACACACCTAACTGCATAATATCACAGGTATCTCTATCTGACTAAACCAAACATTTTAAAGGGAATGAAAAAGAAGAAAACAAATGAGAACTCATGACACTGAAAAAATAGGGATAATCCCTTTTTTGAATTGAAAGGAAATGCAGAAGATCAAGCTATCTTTCAAACAGCAACATCAGCACAGAGCTGTTAGCTATTTCACTAATTTAGTGGCTACTGTGATTAAAGACACACTATTCTAGAAGAATCCAAGAGGAATTATAATAAACAACATGTAGCAAAAAATCTAAAAGATGTCTCCTGCCCACCAGGCCTTTGGGGAATTTATTACGGGAGATTTATCTTAAAGATTTATTTTTATTAAATAATATATATTATTATATTTTCAATATTTAGATAATAGAATGGTTTGGGTTGGAAGGAACATTAAAGACCCTCTAGTCCCAACCTCCTTGCCACGGGCAGGCACAAATTTAAATAACTGTATAAAGGCAGACCATATATTCCTCTTTCAACATTCGTGGGTTACATTAAGTGCACCAGTATCTCAGATGAGAGCATGTGTCTGTCAGCAAAGATACAGAAGACAAGGGCACTTACAAACAATGAATATGTCTCTGAGAACATCACAGTTAATACATTTAACACAACGTAATGAAAATACTTTATCCTCTCTGAGAATTTGTATTCACAAAAGTCCAGTCCCTAGCTACAGTAGAAATCGCTCTATTATCACAGAATGGCCTGGGTTGGAAAGGACCTTAAAGATCATATCATTCCAGCCCTTCTGATATGGACAGGGCATCCACAATTTCGCTGGCACTGTGCCAGTGCCTTACCACCTTCACAGTAAAGAACTTCTTTCTAAAATGTAATGTAAATCTACTCTCATTTCAAAGCCATTCTCCCTTGCCCTGTCACTACAAGCCCTTGTAAAAAGTCCCTCTCCAGATTTCTTGTAGGCTTCCCTCAGATACTGCAAAGCTCCCTTTAGGTCACCCCAAAGCCATCTCTTCTCCAGGGTGATCAGTCCCAGCTCTGCCTCTGCTCATGTGAGAAGTGCTCTGTTCATCTAAACGTTACAACAATGGTGGCCAACAATGATTATCAATATTACACAGGGGGAGTTGTGTTGTTATTTTGTTTGGTTGGTGTTGTGTTGTATTGGCTGGGAGTTTTTTGTAGAGATATGCTTGGGGGTTTTTTACATATTTTTTTACAGCATGATCTTTTTGACAAATGCCAAATTTCTCTCTTTGACCTCAAGCAACCTCCAGGTCTCAAGTCCCAAACATGCCTTAAACAGATGTTTCTTAAAAAACTGTATTTTCATGTAATATTAAGGCAACTACAAAACAGAAACATGTCTGATGTTGAAGCCTGGACAAAGCTCAGCCTGCATACAGCAAGACTGTGAAGTTTGGTCTTGACTTATTTTCCATATTAATAAAGACTTTCACTTAGGTTTTCTTCCATGAAGCACAGAATTCAATAATCTGTTGGATAATCCTCTCTGTAGCCTATGTACCATTTTTTATTCAAAATAAATTTCACAGCCTTGAAAAACTTGCTAATAGAGTGATCAGAGTGATCTGTACATGGTCGGACTCCTTAAAATATCAAGAAAAATAAATCAAGGACCTTTAATATCTTGCTAACAAGTCAGAAATTAAGAGTATGATTCTAGAGGATTACCCTATAGATAAAGTGTGTACAAAGCCTTTCCTCCTAGTCCTAAATTTAAGTATTGGAAAGACCAGCAGTAGCTCTGCCCCTGGAAGGAATCACAGGCCTCATCCATAGCAGTGACTTCCAGAGACTGACACATCTCATCTAAAAGGTAATTGAAACTTCAATTGGGAAATGTGGTGCTTAAATTTCTCAGAGAGCTGTGAACTGGTATTGAGGTGCTGGGAAAAAAAAAAAAAAAGAAGCCTAAAAAAAGTTTAAAAAAAATTGTATCCCACGTAATGTCATTAGCAGAATATGTTTTGTAAAACAATTTTCCACACTTCCTGGACAATGCACAACTACTCCAAAACCACACCTTATGTCTGTTTCCTTGTAAATAGACTGTTTAACAGTAACATTTACAAAAACAGTGACCTATTCAGGAAGATCTGCACCACAGGCCTTTCCTTTCTCTTGCTAGAATCCATGATTATGCTGGTTCAACTGGCTCAGTCTCATATCACTTCCTCCACTTCCAAACACTGCCTAGCATACTGTTAGTTAAGGAAACAATCACACCAACACAGGGCAGAAAAGGAGTGAAAATTCAAACCATACTCTCTGCCACCAGGCAGTGGTTGGCACAAGCAAGGACATATACAAAGGTGTTTAGAGACACAAACATCTCTCCTCTCCTCTATCCCATTGTCAGTGAGCCTGGCGAGCAAAGAGTCTTGTAAAAGCAGACATTTCTTCAGTGATCCAAGCAAATACAGTAGTAAACCAGCCACAAGATTAGATTGTGAACTAGGAGATTTCATGCTGACTTGACATCTAAAAAGAGAAATACAGCTTCATCTTTTTCATTTCTAGATCCTTTCTCCTCATTAATCAGGCTAAAATACTTACATGAGTTCCTGTACAGTACTTGTGGTGACAAATTTCTTAATTAGTTAGAATACCTTAGAATCACAATAAACTGCATAACTTTATTCAACTTATAGAAGGTTTTACTTCCATATATACATTACAGCACTCCTAATGTAACAGTTGGTGTGCAAGTTTACCTAAAGTTAGATATATAAAATAGTGTAATGCAGACCTCTTTCCTCATCTGGACAGTTTTAAAGAAAAGTCTGCAAGTAATATGTGCGCTATCATGCAGTAGTAAGAAAACTGCATTTATGGTGACCCCACGGTTGTAGCAGAATCGTGTAGTGCTGTTTTAGATATGCTTGGAGTCTTGGTGCTTCTGTGTTGACATGCAAAGTTACCTAAACCAGCTCCTGTACACACCCATGTGAAAATTCAGAGGACCACCTACAGAAACAAGTACAATTCATTCCTTCTTACTGATCCTCACCATCATCATCACTCAGCCCTGTTTCAGCATCCTCACAGTATCACTCCCCCATTGATCACTCTTGACTAGCCATGCCCAGCTGTGTCCACATGCACTCGATCTGAACAGAGCTCTATTCACTCTTTCCTGCTGTAGCATTATGAATTAGAGTCTATAATCAGACTAACTCCACATTCACTTACTGCACAAATTCATCTACAGAATGGGGAAATGCACTCCAGCATGACAGAGCAAGATCCTGCACAACTGTCCTTACTGAAATGTGCTATTTTCATATCATGTAAGTCTGTTGCCAACACAGACTTCATGGCATCAGTTACATGAAGACATAGGATCCATGAGATCTCTGAGGACCTGCAGGAACTTGTGTCAGGGGAGGTTTAGGTTGTATATTAAAAAAGGCTCTTCAGGCAGGGTGGCTGGCAACTGGAACAGGCTCCTCAAGGAATCGGTCACAGCACCATGCTGGACAGAGTTCAAGAAGGGTTTGGACAATGCTCTCAGGCACATAGTGTGAGTCTTGGAGATGTGTGCTGTGCAGGGCCAGGAGTTGGGCTCAGTGATCCTTGTGCATCCCTTCCAGCTCAGCATTTTGTGTGGTTCTGCAGATTAAACCACTCTTTTGCTCAAAGCAGGTATTACATCAAAGGTAGACCATGCTGTCTAGGATCTTGCCCACACCAGTTTCAGAACTCTCCAGAGACAAAATGTCCACACCCTGTTTCTCAGCAATACATACATTTATGTATATGACATAACAAATAATAATGGTAACTATATAGTATATATTTATAATATTTTGTCCATGTACATGTTTGTACATACATATGATGTAGATTTCTGAACTTTACAAATAATTTCAACATATGTAACAAGAAAATCTAAATTCACTCAAATAAACTTGTAAATAAACAGTCTGAGATCAGACAACAGATGTGTACACCAGAGGGATATAAGACACACAGATTGGAGGACGTGATTAAGTAGGCATTTGGAATCCATTTGTGGATGTTATGGTTCCCATAAGATGGAAGATATGTAAGTGCTACACTGGTGGACTGCCCTGCACTCAGTTCAAAAATTTAGAGAAATCCTTTCACAGGCAATACAGGTATCCACCATATAGCTTTAGCTCTTATTCAAACTCAGAACCTGTTAGGCTATAAACTTACTGTAGGCATTTTGACTCTTTTCACCTGTCTTCTTCTGCCATTCATGAAACCTAAGGATGAATGCAGTGTTGAAGCAAAGTTTTTTTGTTTCACAATCTGATTTTGCATTATCCAACATTTGTGCATATACAGATTATTACTACCTTACGAGGTTCGACGATATAAACAATATATTTCCTCCTTGTCTCCTACCCTCAATGGTTTTATCATCCTGAACACATTAACATAAAAACACAGTGACAAAAGAAGAGTAATTATAGGGACATAGCTACTATTTATTATTAATGTATTTATTATATTAATAGTATTATTTGTTCTTTTAACACTTTTGGTAAGCTACTGCTGGTCTACAGATGAAAAATTAATTTTTACAAGGAATCCTGCAGGGTGTTCTTATGTGGCATAGCAATCTACAGATGAAAGAGTGGTGCAGTAATGTTCTTGCCCACTGGGGGCCAAGTGGGAGCAATTCATATTGACTAGATACACAAGCTATGTGGAAAGGGGTGGAAAGTGGACAAAGGTCCACCACCTTGCCACATTCCCTTATGGTCATTCACACTTAGGTATTAGCCTTTTTACAGAATAAGGCCACACAAAAGGTGTTCAGTTACACTCCGCCAGCAAATAGTTCAATAAGCATATCTTAGTTCCGAACAGCAAGTCCATCCCCTTGTTTAAACACAGTAGCTGAGGAACTTTCTTACAATGGGGTTGAGATGCTTACTGCAAAGATATACACATAATACACTCTTCCAAGAAGTCTACCACCCCCTCCTTAAATCACCAGATCTTCCAACTGCTTCATACTCCTTCCTGATAGTCTCTCTCTGCTTGGATCTCTTTGTGCCCAAAACTCTGACAATTTGGATAGCTTCCAAAGCCGAGAGAGTTCCAAGTTGTGCATACAGTGCAGATGCCAGGCATACTTGTAACTGAACAGCCTACCACTGTAGGCTGTCATTCCAAAAAAGCCCTGCAGTCACTGGGGCTCCAAAGACTCATATCATATCTGAATATCCTCCTGTTCACAAGACTTCTGCAAGTCTCTTAATCATGAGACTGACATATGTGAAAAAAATTGCATTTCTAGCTGCATTACAGCTGCCCTATAACAACATAGATATACAGAAAAAATATAACTTGCTGCCTTTATGTATGGCCTTGCCTAAGCAATTAATGCAAGATCAGCAGCAACGAGTACTTTTTTTCTTCTTTTACTCAAAGACAAAGCCGTATACCAATGGGAACCACACGCAGAGAGGAAGACTTGTTTCAGAGTGGAACCAACTGTTTGGAAAAGCAGCTTGGCACTCTGCTGCAATAGATTAAACACAGGAATAAGACATGGAGGTACATTTGTAGTTTGGGATCTCTAGAAATAATATTTTCTGATATAAATAACCTCAGCTCAGCTTAGACATCTTTCAAGTGTTTTCTCAGTGCACCTTGACATACTAGCTGCAAGATTCTGTTAAATGCACATGACTTGTTCTCAGTTTAAAGATCAAATAAAATATACCTTCCATACACAGAAATAAGACAAGCATCTGCTCAACCCTAAGAGTATTTTAATAATATAAAGATATTAATCATGTTGTATGGAGTTTAATCACTTTTATGCAGGATGTTAGAAGTTCAAAAAGCTAGACTACTTCACTAGTCTAGTACAAAGGTATTTCTATCTTACGCATAAATACTGTTTTCAGAATTTGTACATCAAGCCAGCAACTCGGCCTTTCTGAACAGTTGCCCAGTTGGTTGAACAGTTGCTTGCTTGATTGCTGCTGCCACACAATATTCACATGATTTTGCAATAGATCCACTCTGACTGTGCAGAATCAAGTTATCCTATACTGCATCAGATATGTCCAGTCTTGTCATTGAAAATTTGGTACAATTTGATAGTAGCCAAGTGCCTGCTTGAAAAAAGTAGCTCGAATTGCTAGGCTGTAGGTTGAACTTTATTTGAACTATAAGGTTATGTTGTGCAAGTTGGACAGATATTATAGTAAAGCCTGGAGCTAACAATATGTACATTAATAATAATTAAACTGGACGAAACTAGCATTTTAAATATTACTTAAAAATAATGGATCACGGCTTATGGACCTCAACAACCATATTACAATATGGACTGCAGATCCCAGGTTCTTCAGCTGCAAAACCTCACAGACAAATGGTTAGGGTCAAATATGTAATAGGTGAAAACATGTCTGAAACGTCCTTTCACACAGACACTTCCCTCTCAGTTATTACTTTATGGATTTACACATACCACAATGCCAGATAGAGGACAATAACTCAGGGAGACTTCAGCTTACTTCTTTTGATCTTCATTCACAAGTGGTTTGCCTATTGAATTGGTCCTGAACCAAGTCTTGCGTTTATTCTTACACAAATAGAGGAGATGCCAGATTGATCCAGAATACAACCACATGTTGTTTCAACTTGCCCACACTCCCTAGCTTCTCTGTGGCAAGCAAAAAAATTAAGCTCTCACAAGCCAGCACTAAAGATGAAAGCTGGTAATTTCTTTATCCACCATACTGGAGGACCTGAACTGCTTCAGCCATGAATTCTAACACACCCTGCTTTCCCTTATCTGAAGGTAAACATCACAGTTAAAGTCCCCAGACCCACCTAATTGTATTATCTAAATAATAATAATAAAAATCCACCCAACAATTGGAATTCAAAGACATCTGGAAATTATGACTCTAATTGGGCATCTGTTGTAGAGATTAGTCACCTCACTACTAAAAGGTGCATGGCAATTTGGGTTTGTCTGCTTCAGCTTTAGTTGATATTTCTACTGCTACACATCAAAACTTCCTGAATCCCACATACATTACATCTCTGTGGTTACTTTACCAGCCTTTGTCTAAAACCTTACAAAATATATTCATGTCTGCCACTGCTTTAAATCTCCATCTCCTTTATTCCCTGAATCAGCTAATTCACTTTTTTTTTTTCCTCTGGGAATTTCAGCTAACCAATCTGCCACTATCCGTACTTTGCCATTTGCCCTTTATAAGTAACCACACCAAACAAGCACCTTCCTGAATCTCCTTCCCATTCCAGTAACTCTTTCAAGTATGACACACAATTGAGCTTTTCAGCCAACTCTTTACTGGTGACAAACCACAGAAGATGGAAAATTGCTCACTGAATCTGTTGAAACCCCTACTTCTCACTTCTCCATCAACACAAAGGAAAACAGCATTCTATCCTTGTAAATGAAATTGGAAAAAAAAACCGAAACACTTTAAACAGCAATGCTGGAATGAAACACAAACATTTAACAGACAGTATTGGATCATTAAATACTAACATGCCTCTATGAAGACAGAGCTGTATGGCATCTAGTTTTGTTTTTGGGTTTGTTTTTTTTTTCATTCCTGAAGTGCTTTCTTATGCTATGTTACACACAGATTTTTTTATAATGTTTTTACCATGCCTGTGAATTCTTTTGAACAGCAGACCTCTAGCTTTAGGGGGTTTTATTCCATCTTTACTGTCTTCCTCCTAAAATCTTTCTTAGAGAAGTTTATTTTCTCTTGCTTTGTTGGCTACTGAAGTATAGACACTTGGTTAACTAAATTCCTTATTTTTCTTCCTCGGTGACTACAGGTGTAGAAGAGAAGGAGTTCTTTGCTGGCCCACTATGATCCCTGCTTACCAAGTTCACCTGTCAAACTCTACATTTCAGGGCTGTGAAATAAGAGATTTCACATCCATTGCTGGGATAAAATAACAATTGAACAAAAGGCAAGCTATGTTGCCTCTCACACACAAATGCTGTTGCAGGCAGGCACAGATGGCTTTTTGAGGCACGGGGACAATTTTATTTCTCAGATATATTCAGATTTCCTGCTTGTCACATATAGTTCTCAATAATTGGGGAAAAAACCCAAATGTGACAGAATTTTTGGCTACAAGTTTTAGAACCTGCAACAAGGGCTTGCAAGCAGCATACAGATTTATGACCATTACGAAGCAGCAGGTTACCTAGCAACAAATACGCATTTTCTGATTTGAAAATTGCTTCAGAAGGATCTAAAATTGAACAGTGATTTTTTCTTTTTTTTTTTTTTTTTTTTTTTTTTTGTAAAGGAAAGAGAAAGATACATTTTGCCCCAAGCAGTTTTTTCTGGTGAAAGGTGTTCCCTAAAAGAAGATACCTAGTATCAACATAGGAAATTTAAAGACTGATTAGATTGTAACACATACTATAAAACACAGTGAGATGCTACCTTTCAATCAATCACTTCCAACAAAAGAAGTTCCTTCCAGTCAGGAACCTCTACTAAGACAATAGAATAAATTCTAGACTTTTCACCCTATATCATCACTGTCAGAAACAGATTTCTTTGGAATTCCACCTGAACAGATATAATCTATCAAGTTGTCATGGAAGTGTGGCAATGCAATAATATTACATATTTAAACATGTACACACAGATCATCTAGACTGATAACATTCAGCACATACTTGAAATTCCTGTGATGTGACTATTATCCTGGAGTGGAAAATGCCAGTTAACAAAACAGAGAAACATTGATTTCCAATACATGAGAAAAACTGAACTATACTCACAAGACCAACAGAGGTGGGAGGATGTGCTGTGTTTAAAAAACAACTAATGCTATTCCCTCTCTACCTTGAGTTCCCAAGTCCAGCACTTTCCAGTGTTGTGTCTAGAATGTCTTGTTAAAATTTAAAGAGAATGACCAGTAAAAGACAGGATAATATTTGCAATTGGGCAAGTATCTATAGAGTTTGCTTCAGCTACATGCCAGTTGGAAACACAGTACCATGGAAGTTGCTTGCCATTGTAACAGAGGACCTTCAACCGGCTCACTTTTGACACTGAATTATGAGGCAAAAAAGTTTATGGATAACGAATGACAAATTGTCTTCGTAAAAAGAGTTTATTTTTTTATATATGACTGGCCCATACCACACGCAGTGACCTCAACTTAGGGTCACAAGTACAAGGCTTTTCAAGGGCCTCTAGCGCTCCTCAAGCATCCCCCTAACGACTCACACCCTGCTCTTTGGGGGCATGCCAAGAGACTTGGTACCATCGTGAGGCTGGCAGCGAACTGTGCCTCGAAGCAGGGCAAGACACGCCTGTGAGCCTGCACCATCAGAAGGAAAGTGAGCTTGAAAGCCAAAAGGAGAGGGCACCATCACTTCATGTGGTACTCCTGCATGTCCTGAAATACCAAAAAGGGCCAGGCCACCCAACGAAGGATGGCTGAGAACAGTGACAACTCCAGATGTACAGTAGCTGGTCCCCTCGCCAAAAATCCTTCCAGGGGCTGACGCAGCCCCGGCCCCTACTAGCCTACAGGGGCGGGAACAGAAACACAACACTTACTTTATCTTTCTTGGCAGAAGGGGCAGCAGCCGTGGAGTGCTTGGAGCCCTTGCTGAGCTTCTTGCCCGTGCCGTCGCTGCCTCCAGCGCCGCTCTCCACCTTGATCAGCCGGTGCTTGGGGGAGATGTACTTCACGTCGGGTGGCGTCGCCGGGCGGCGCTCGCTGTGGCTGCGGAAGAGGTGCGGGGAGCCCGTGGTGGGAGGCGTGGCGCAGCACGACGAGGAGGAGGAGGAGGAGGAAGCCTTGAGGGCTGCCTCACCCAGGTCCTCGGGCGCCGAGTAGTCCGGGCGGCACATGGCGCGCAGCTTGCGCAGGGACGAGCCGGGCCCGCTGTAGGGGTCCTCGAAGTCGCGGTCCTTCTGGGCGCGGTACGCGCGGAGCAGGTCGCTGGTGTCGTCGCGCAGCCGGCGGCGCGAGAAGCCGGGCGAGGTGTGGTGGTGGAGGGGGATGTGCGGCGGCCCCTCGGGGCGGGGCGCGCTGCCGGCACCGTTGCGCTTCTCCCGGTAGTCGGGCCGCGGGGGCTGCGGAGGGCTCTTGGTCTTGCTATTGCCCAGGCTGAAGTACTTGTTCAGCCATTTGGCCATCGTCTCTCCCGGTGGCGGCCTCAGCACCGCAGCGCGCTGCCCTCGGCGCCCCGCGCCCCAGCCCCGCTCGCCGCCCGCATGGAGGAGCGGGTCGGCGGGGCG
>JAODKT010001744.1:40110566-40140279 GCA_027576195.1 Cossypha heuglini
CGGGGGCGGTGCGGAGCGGAGGGGCCGGCCCTGCGTGGCGGGGGCGGTGCCGGTGCCGGTGCCGGTGCCGGTGCCGGTGCCGGTGCAGGTGTACCCCAGGTGTAGCCACGCTTCGCGTTCCGGCGCGACGGGATCCGCCGGGGCTTCCCCGCTGCGCCCTCGAACGGGCGGGGCAGCGGAGCTGCCACCGCGAGGATGACGGATGTGCCTTTCTGTTCCTTTCCTAGGTGCCTCTGCCTGCCGTCCGGAGTGGCCGTGGTACCTGCGGCCACCATCTGCACAGTTCGAACTCTGAATTCTCTACTACCGCTACCTTTGTGTTCCCCTTCCCCTCCGTGGTGGGGTAGGAGGGTTCCAGCTGTCGCCTAAAAAGGCTGATTTTGGCTAGGGCTGATGCTAAACAAACAGGATGCTGCTTTTTTTTTTTTTTTTTTTTTTTTTTTTTTTTTTTTTTTTTTTTTGGTAGGTTCCTTTGCTATGTGTGTTTCTAGGTAAGGGCTACAGTAAATCAGGTGCAGAGTTGATACTTGTGTGAATCATGCTATTCAGCTTGTGTGTTAGCAGAAGGATTTGTCATCTGGGCCACCACAGCTGCAACCACTTTCTATTGCTGTTTTAATCCTTCTCCACTTGTCCAGAGGTAAACATATACAACCGCAGGTTTTCCCAAGTTCTGTCTGCCCAGCTGTGATAGTCTCACCTGTATCTTTAGTCCTCATCCCAGTGCTGATTTGGTCTGGTGTTAGGGAATGGTGAAGGCATTGAATGGATCTTCAGGTGGGGATAGGAATACCTGCAGGCTAATCTCTCCAGGCTCATCTCTGGCCTCTGCCACAATATAAAAGTTAAACAAACAAAAGAACTACTCAGATGATACCTTGACCAGTGGTGTTTCAATTGTGCATTATGATCAGTGACAGGAGAGATTTGTTGCAGTTTTTGTTCTGTCTACACTGCATAGTGGAATGCAATTTCAAATGAAGAGTTAGAGAACGCCTCACAATTGCAGTTTTAGAAACTTTTCACTAATCAGAATTCAGACCTATCAATAAAAGATATCGAAAGTTTTTCATTCTCCCAATGCAAA
This sequence comes from Cossypha heuglini, assembly GCA_027576195.1. Lineage (NCBI taxonomy): Eukaryota > Metazoa > Chordata > Aves > Passeriformes > Muscicapidae > Cossypha > Cossypha heuglini. The sequence goes on from JAODKT010001744.1 coordinate 40,111,654, forward strand.
TCTGTAACAGTTTTCCAGAGCTTTACCTTCAGGAGAAGCATCATTTCCCCATTACTTTATCAAGTCCATCAATGCAGAGAGATGAGCAAGAAGGGGAACCCTTTTCATATCATTCAGAAATCTTCACAAGCACATTGCAGTTTCACTAGGAGCTATGGACATGTTCCTAATACAATGTGCTGGTTTTGGCTTGGGTACAGTTAATTTTCTTCACAGTAGCTATTATGGGTCTATTTGCGCTGAAAACAGCGTTATTAATACAGGTGGGTTTTTTACTACTGATGAGCAGTGCTTACACAGACCCAAGGCCTTGTCTTCTCACACCGCCCCAGCAGCAAGCAGACTGGGGGTGCACAAAAGCTTGGGATGGCACAAGCCAGGAGAGCTGACCTCAACCAATCAGAGGGATATTCCGCATCATATGGCATCATGCTCCGCCTGTAAAACTGGGGGGAGAAGAAGGAAGGAGGGGGATGTTCAGAGCGCTAAGGTTTGCCTTCTCTAACATGCATTCTGCACAGAAGTGTGGCCCAAAATTAGACTTGAGATGCTAGTCTCCTGTCTGTGCTCAGCATATTCATCCTGTCTGACTATAGTTTTCTTTTTTTCTCAGAGCAACTTCTCAACCTGAGCCTGAGCAGTGTCCTGTCTCTTGACTGGCTAGTACCTTGTTCTCTCAGGGAGTTTCAAGACTCCCAGTAGTTGCTGATTCAGGAATGGTACATTCTAGGCCCTTAGTATGAGAGTGATTTTTTGCCCTGAAGCAAGATGCATCTCAGTTTCTTTAAAACTCAAAGGATCTCATTACCCAGAAGTCTAGCAGCTCCCTAATTCCTGTTCTGACAGTCATGGGAGGGGCAAGAAAAGCCCCAGGAGAGCTCCAAACTCAGCCTGATGCTGTCCCTTGTGGCTCAGTGAGGAACCAACGTTCTCCTCCCTGCATGGACAGGCAGCTTGTGAGGTCACAGGCGAGAAAAGGCACATCGATGAAGGGAAGCTTCTCTAAAACTCCAGAATTTCTCTTAAGTTGCCTCCCAGTGGTGTGAGATGATAGGAAATATGAGTGTACTGGATAACCCTGGGAAAACTCAAACTTGGATAAATACCTATGAATGAGGACAAAATAATCTATAAAACAGGCATAGCAGAGAAGTAAAATCAAAAATCCCATAGTTTCTCTAATCTCAGAGATTGTTCCAATATAAATTTGCAAGGCCCACAATACTACTGCATGTGCACAAGATACTTTCCTGTCTCAGTCTGCTCATGCAGGGTACACCTACACCTGCAGGACTTCTAGTCCATGTTCTGAGCCATTTTCACATGGGTTTTTGAAGAAAAAATTCTTTGTCTTTTTCAGACCTTTGACCACACTTTTGAGTTCTGGTTGGCAAGTTTCCAGAATGTTTTTTTTACCAAATATAAGGATAAAAAGGTGATGGTAAAAGTGGACTTTTTTTGTGAAATAAAAAATCCTAAAATGTTGTGATCTGAATAGAATATCTACTTCTTGGACCTGCATCTCTTGAAGTAGAAATAATTTGCAGTTTGTTTCAACTTAGGGAATTAGTAAAAAAGAGACTATTACCTTCTGATACAGGCATGTCATTACACACAAGTCACTAATTTGTACTAAGTGTTCACACTCCTAATCATATTAATTTAATTAAATAATGAAGTTAAGTAGCATCTGCTCTGGAATTTATAAGGTCTTATTTCCTCTCATGCTTCTGATTTCCATGTGTAATAAGGGTTGCAGTATATGCAGTACATTTCAAATTAGGATAAAGAAGAAAAATTAGCAAGTAGCATGCAGAGCAAAGTACTTTCTGTATTAATAAACACTCAAGCAGTGCTGCCACGTCTAAATTCAAAGTTATCTTGCAGAAAAACAAGTCCAAAATTTTAGTATTGATCAACCCTTCATACTGAGAAGAACAGTCATCGCAAAACAGAGAAATGTTCTCTTTCTTGAGGCACTTTTTCCATGTGACTAATGTCAGATAGCTCAGAAAGGGTGTGTAGCATCCATAACACATTTGAATGCCTCCTATTTGTGTACGTTGTGTCACACAAATACCCAGGTAATGATTAAAGATCAATTTGTTGTCCACAGGCTATAAAAATGCTGAATGTTTTCCTTAGTGTGCATATGTATGACTAAATACGGTATTATTAGGAAGTTCTGATTTTTATACTTTCCAGGGTGACATCTTCCTGCAATTAGTTTATCCCAAGTAAGGAGAAATTCTTATACTGTGAGCGTGTTAGTTATTTAAGTCCAGCCAATTTGTCCCATGTTCTCATGCTGCAGGGAAAAAAAATCTAACCAGACACTCCTCTTGAATTTTACTTTTGTGGTGATCTCTTTGCCTCCAAGAACAAATTCACATGAATCATCTTTAGTTTTCTTAAATCACATGGGCTGTTCAAAGTCAGATTTTGAAGGGTTTTATCACCTGCAGATATCCTGCAGAATCTGCAAAGGCAGCTTCATAAAGCCAGCTGGATTTAGAGCACAGGGAGCTTGCAGACATTCTATTCGTCATTTTCTTGCATTTTTTGGTTCCTCTCTGGAAAGCTTTGGCTGAAGTGACCGCTGTGATCTGCATCATAGATTTGCTTTGAGCATAGGTAGTGTGTAGTCTTTGGAATTACGTACTTCAATCCCAGCTACTCTTCAGACAATGACAAACCCTGGCAAAGATGTAGCTGCAACAGCACAGGGTTCTCCATGGATAGCAGATTTTGTCTAGGACCCTGAATTAGCCTGAACTCAACTGGATAAAGGGGAGCTCTGTCATTTTGGTGCAAGCACTTTTCCTTGTTTTTTGGTGAGGTTTTCTGTTGGGCTTTTTTTGGGTGTGGGGAGGGGGTATCTGTTTGCTTGCTTGTTTTTTTCTGCAATTGCACATAGCAGGATTCTGACCATCCTGCTCTGAGTCCAGTGCAACACAGAACCTTTGGGTAGTAACAGGGCCTCCTGCACAGTGAGGAGAAGTTGAGCACTGCTACAGAGTGGTAATGGGATCTCCATTGTCAGAAGTTGAGACCTCAAACAGTGGGGCCCCTGAATACCCAGGTTTAGACTGGCCCAGCTTTCAGCAAGACAGTGGTCCACAGATATCTGGAGGTTCTGTTCAACCTAAAATAAAGCTACTCTCCTATCCACATTTTTTCCAGTCTTTGTGTTCCTGTGCTGCATAAGCCAGGAGACTGACCAAAAGCATTCACTGGAGCAACAGGACAATTTTCCATAGGAATATGCCTGATTGCAACCCCACTGAGACACCACTATTTAACCTTTAACTGAAAAATAGTTGTCCTATAATTCTGCTTATCAACTGCAATGGTAAGAACAAACTGATTCTTTTGGAGAACCTCAGCAGAATGATGGCACTAGATTGCAATTACAATTAAAGATCTATTTTTTAAAAAAATCATTTTATGATCAGCATAGTATGGAATTTTATTATCACAGTAGCACAGGATTTTTTTGTAACTAGTATCAGTGTAGAACGATTTTATAAATATCATAGCACCAAATTCAAAATCACATCTTAATTGATGTTTCTCAATCACCTAGACTTTCTGCAGATTGGGTGGTTGGATGGCAGTGTAAATAAAATAATCATAATTTATAGTCAATCTTCAGAGGACGCAGAGACAACAGTGGAAGAGCCCTGGACACTGGGGGATCGTGGGTTTTGCTGTCCAGCAGCAGCTGTGGGCCAAGTCCCACTTAGGGCTTGTAACTTCTCCATGTTACAGAGCGCTCTCTCTGTGTGATGTTATGTTTTATTTTTCTGTGACTGGATCATCACAACTTGTTTTTCCAGGTGCCTGAGGCCTTCAAGGCTGTAAGGAGGTGAGAAGGTGGGCTGGTACCCAGGAACCTTGAGGATGATATGGAGGTGGATAAGCCTGATAAAAGGGAGGAAGGGAGCTGACACGTGGCCACTCAGTCACAGGAACAGCCCTTTGCCATATTAAATGTCATTAGTCATGCTTACCATATTGCCATGTATCAGGAGCACAGGAGTGGGGCACCAGAAACTGTGCAGGGAAAGAACAGACCCCTAGATTCAATAATGAGGGAAATTTTTGATACAACACAGGAAAAGATGCAAGATCTTGCTGGCAGTGGTACTGTTGCGTTTCTTTAGGCCCATTGTTCAGGAATCATTATCTTAAAATCATTACAGTTAAATTCCAGAACCTTCTGATAACAAAAAATCAAACTAATTTATAAAAAATTTCCACTTCATTCTGAACTTATTTCTAGTTTCTGTGGACTAAATAGGTTTTCTAATTAGGAAACACATCTGGTTTGAAGAGTTTCACATCTTATGGTTGGAATGTGGAAGTAGGAATTTGGAGACTCATAAAGAGCTCCTAAATTTGCTGAAAAATCAGAAAAAAATTCTCCATTTCTTTTAACTCTTATTCACAACAGGATGTGCATACCTAACTACATTTTTAATATGATAGTGGAGAAGAAATAGTACTTTACAGGCATCAACCTGTGCACTTCTCAAGAAAATTATCTGAATAATTCCTGATCATGACTTATTATCAACCAACTTCCACTGGTCAGAGATTGGAAATGTTTCTTCATGATAAGCTTCTCAGCAGACAGAGAATTAGAACAGAAGCATACGCAGTTCTGCATGCTAAAAAACATTTAACTGCCTTGATCAACTGCAGGGAACTGAGGTATAGCTCATGTACAGAGACTCCAGGAAATTAAAATGTGCACCCATAAACATTCCTCTGAAAGGCTGAAGCAGACACTGCTGCGCAGTGAGTACAGCCTCAGCAACTGGGCAAATAATCATACCTCTGAAATACATTAATGGCAACTACTGGAACAAGAGACATGAGAAATTTCATAATCTTTTTGAATTGGTCTATATGAAGTAGGAAAGGAAGGTAATATTGAATACTGGCTTCCAACAAGCAATCCATACAGCTGGTGCAGTAATTGAGTCTGGATTAGATGAAAACACAAAGCATAATTCTGTAATTAAAGGCTAAATCATAACAACTGCGAGTAAGATACTGAATTAAGTTTCTGCATTCAGCTTTGACCCTGACATTTCCAAATCTACACTGCAGACAGAGTATTTATTATGTTATCAGTTATGTTTTAACATTTCCCTAGTTCAAGTAGAGCAATGAATTAATGACTCTTAGAAGTCTTGTCCTACCTCATTTTCATGAGGTTTTAGTTATCAGGGAGCTGGGGTTGTTCAGCCTGGAGAAAAGGAGACTCGGGTGACCTTATCACTCTCTACAGCTCCCTGAAAGGTGGTTGTAGTTAGGTGGGGTTGGTCTCTTTCACCAGGCAGCAGCTGACAGAACCAGAGGACACAGTCTCAAGCTGCATCAGGGGAAACATAGGTTGGATATTAGGAAAAAGTTTTCGTGGAAATAGTGATAAGGTACTGGAATGGTCTGCCCAGGGACGTGGTGGAGTCACCATCCCTGGATGTGTTTGTAAAAAGACTGGATGTGGCACTTGGTGCCATGGTCTAGTTGAGGTGTTAGGGCATGGGTTGGACTCTATAATCTTGAAGGTCTCTTCCAATCTAGTCACTGTGTGAATTCTGTGAATAGAAAGAGGAACAGTTCTGTAGTTTGATTTTTCAGATTGTCCATACATGTACCCTCATACTATTACTGGAAGATGGGCCTGCAGATTTTGCTGTTGATTTCTTGCTCTTTGTGGATCTAATGAAGAAGAATGCTATTCCAGATAATCTGTGTCAAGTGTGCTTTATGCTTCTGAGAGTCAGCAACAGTCATTTATAATATGTTTGTCTCGGTGCTCTTCTGTGCAGTTAACTCTCCTATGGTCCTTCTCTGATTCACAAGTTCCCTGATTTACAGCTTTCCTGTCAGTTCTGAATATCCATCAGGAACACAAACCATGTTTGTAACTCCTGATTGCACTCTGTTGACAAAAAAGACTTTGCCTCTCAACATCTGCATTTTCCTACAGGTACATTTTGTAGGTAGTTTTCCTTCTGTAGCTTGTACAAAAGAGGAGGATGATCTATAAGCAAATCAAATACTGAGGAGTTTCATAATAATCAAGCTCCTACAATGGAAATACACACAATAGCTGCTGAAGTCTGAAATTCTGGTTCTATAGAGGTGATTCTATTCTGATTCTAAGTTTGGTGACTTGTACACTGGCACATGCTGCAAGGCAATCAAGACAGCTCTGATTCTTTAATAAATTACTCCTATGCCTTGAGTCACTGTCCTCCTCTCTGACATTTCATTCCATTGGATTCAATATAAGGTTAATTGCTCCCATTTAGTGTCTACTGGCTTATGGATGTCCAAACATAGCCATTTTACATAACGAGAGATTTTGCAATTGCCTTGCAACTAATCCAGATGCAGATTTGCACTTTAGCATTCTTGGAAACCATAAAAAGAGCTTTAAACAGAATCAGATTGTTCAGATGCAGTCAAATGGCTGACTTCTCAGTTAGGATAATGTAACCCACACAAATAATATAACCCATCCAAATGCCAAGGATTTTTCTGTACACATCTATTATAGCCTTTATATTTGTATATATTTGTATTTGGTCTGGCTGAGGTGGAGTTCATTTTGCCACAGCAGCCCTCCCAGTGCTGTGCTCTGCATTAGCAGCTGGAAAGGTGTTGACAACACAGCAGTGCCTTGGCTGCTGCTGAGCAGTGCTGGCACAGCACCAGCCTCTCTCTCCAGCATTCCACCCCACACAGGCAGGAGGCTGGGGGTGGGCAGGATCCTGGAAGGGCACGTAGCTGGGACAGCCAACCCAAACTGACCCAAGGGTATTCCACATCAGAGGATGTCTGTCCAGGTACAAAACCTAAGGGAAAGGAGGAGGAAGGTGTGGCCTTTATTGCTTATGGTGTTTGCCTTTTGGACCATCTGCTTTGTGTGTTGAAGCCCTGAGAATTGGCTGAATATCATTCACTGGTGGGATATAAAGAATAAAATCTTTCAGGTTTTTTCCCCCTTTGCTTGTACACATACAACATTCTCTTCTGCTTTATTAAACTGACTTTTTCTCAAACCATGAGAGTTTGTTTCCCATTTTATTTTCTTTCTGCTCCCACTGTGCTGAGGAGAATCATAGAGAAGCTTGACAGACAAGGGTCCCAGACAAGGTCAAGCCACCATATCTGTCCTCTTGAATCCCCCAGAGTTCACCAAGTTTTTGAAGAATATTTATAACCCTGAACCACAAAGAGACAAGAGGCTGCTGATTATCCACTGAGGACTTCTTAACATGCCATCTTTGGCAAAGAAATCTTCTTTTTTTTTTTTTTTTTTTTTTTTTTGAGAAAAAGTATTGGTGGCCGTTGCTATCTCCCTTTAAAACATTCATTGCACATTCAGGTGGAGGATGTGTGTCAGCTTGTGTCTGTGATCACTTTTAATAAAGAATAATGAAGAGCAGTGGCCTTTTAAATATTAAAAAAAATATTTTTAGGGTGTTGTATACTTTTCACCTGAAACATAAATGATACTTCGGAAGAATTCAGGTTACAGTTTCTTCTTCAAAAACACAACATGAGGTATTGAATTATTGGAATAGTTTAGGTTTGAAAGAACATTATAAGGTCATCTAGTCCAATTCAGTCCTGCAACACACCTAAGTAAAGTGTGTTCTTCAACTAAATAAAATTGTTCAGAGCTCTGTCCGACCAGATCACTTCTGGAATGAACCAAAGGAAAAAAAAGCAGTATTTGCAAAAATTTTCCTGTGGACTGCATCTCTTTAACTTAATCCCAGTCCACTATAAAATATTATGTGTGGAACAGTAAGCAATGAGTATTATGTTGGCTATTATAACTTGGCAAAATTCCATCTATCCATGCCAGCAGTCACCAGCTTTGAAGAAGCAGACCTACCAAAACTAGAGTTATATCTACCTGTTGCTAGCAATGAGATATAATGGTCTGTGGAGAGAAATGATGAGATAGGAGTGTGCATGCACTCTGCATTGCTCTAAAGCAGCAAATAATTTACTCGTTCTTAGTTTTTCAAACAACCAGTCATTCATCTTCTTGAAGTGGGGAATACGTGCAACAGAAACTTTTGAAGTGAACTGACAGAGAAACTTCTTCTGCAGACTGTGAGTCTCATGGAGTCTTATCTGTGGCACTGGTTCTGACATTACTAGATGTCTGCTGGCAAAAGCAATAAAGAAGAATAGACTTTGCTGCTATTCACACATGAACAGACATAAGAAATGTGCCATTTGTTGCACAGAGAAGACAATGTCACAACCATGGCCATAATGCAGCTGGCTGGAAGAGGGGATCTCAAGGGTATACTGATGCTTTCTCACTTCTCAGTAGCCAGTGTGGTGGATTGACCCAGGCTGGATGCTGGGTGCCCATCAAAGCCACTCTATCACTTCCCAATTTCTCAGCTGAAAAGAGGAGAGAAAACAGAACCAAAGGCTCATGTATTAAGGTAAGTACAGGGAGAGGTCACTCATTAATTACCATCAGAGATAAAACAGAATTGGATTGGGGAAATTTGTTTAGTTGGTTGCCAATCAGAGTAAGATAAAGACAAATCAACTCAAATTTTAAAATACCCTTCCTCATTCCTCCTTCCTTCCTGAGTTTAATTTTACCCCCTATTTTCTCTGCCTCCTCCACTTCCTAGAAGCACAAAAGGATGAGGAACGTGAGCTGAGGACAGTTCTTCACAAATCTCTTATGCCTCTTCCTCCTCACAGAACGGACTTCTCACAGTCCTTCACTGCCCCAGTGTAGGGTCCCTTGCCGAGGAGACAGTTCTTCACGAACACCTCACATGCTTCAATTCACCATGACCTGTTCCAGCACGGCTCCTCTCCATGGGATGCAGTCCTTAAGGAACAGACTGCTCCAGCATCGGCTCCTCTCTCCACAGGTGCTGCCTGGAGCCTGCCCCACTGCAGATTTTCTGCAGGGCCACAGCCTCCTTCAGACATATCCACCTGCACCAGCATGGATCTGCCGTACTCTAGCACCAGAGTGAACCAGCACTGCTAAAGGGAAGACATGTTCTGCATCCACACTGCACCTTTCTTCTCAACAGCACTTCTACCCACAGGCCACTGGCAAGCTGGCTGACCACATGCCCAGCACAACAGTAATGGATGGGCTTATTAATCTGTTTTCCATCTGTCATAAAGAAGATTTTGGTAGGATTTTAGAGTGTGTCTGGATTGTGGATTGCTACAGAGGTTCCTGGCACAGACTTTTCTACTGCTGAAAAAAGCATCATATGTGCAAGTCTCCAATGACTGCATCCAGCTTTGAGGAATAATTTTTACCACAAAAATGAACTAGAAAGTATACATACATTTATTTTTCAAGATTGCAGCTTGTAAACTTCACATTAACCAATTTGTTTATCAATCTTTCACTCATGAAATTACATTCCATTTTGAACTGCCACCTTGCCTTTGACACCGGCTCAATAAAGCATTATTATTTCGAGTACCAGAGCTTAATATCCTTTTAACTCCTGGCCCTGAGTCCAGTTGGTTGTTTCCAAGGAATTACTCAGTTATGACCATAAACTTACTTGACTCAAGGCATGTAATAGCCATTATGTCTTTAATTGACATTATTTTCCAGTAATTATAATGGAGTCTGAATATTTGTTTTAATTGAACAAAAAAGACAAAGAAAATCCTGTCTCATTGTAATCTCATATGGTCATCTGCTGCTTTCCCAAATTGAAATGTGGTGTCATGAGTGGAGGAAGTATCCTGATATAATTATAATGGCAACAGCATATGTGTTGTTGCAGTAAAAGTAACTGCTGCCTTTCTAGTAATAGAAGAATGGTGGAAAAAAAGAGAAGAATTTTTTCATGAGAAACATGGACATTTCCTAATTACATTATTGGTAAATCATCATAAAAAGCCAAAGCATTCCTGAAATATCAAAGGTGAAAAGTAGGTTATTTATTTTGCAGTGCAAGGTCCTACACCTGGGTCATGGCAATACCAACCACAGCTACAGGCTGGGTGGAAAGTGATTGAGAGTAGCCCCGAGGAAAAGGACTTGGGAGTGATGAAAAGCCAACATGACCCAGCCACCGGCACTCCCAGCCCAGAAAGCCAAACGTGTCCTGGGCTGCATCCAAAGCAGCGTGGGCAGCAGGGGAGGGAGAGGATTCTGTCCCTCTGCTCTGCTCTGCTCTGCTCTGCTCTGCTCTGCTGAGACTCCAGCTGGAACCCTGCACCCAGCTCTGGGGTCCTCAGCGTAACTCCAGAGGAGGCCCATAAAGTTGATAAGGGGACTGGAGCACTTCCCTCAGAAAAACAGGCTGAGAAATATGCAGCTTTTCATCCTGGAGAAGGCTGTGTAGACACCTCATGGCAACATGCCACTATCTCGAGGGTCCTGCACAGAAGCTGGAAAGGGATTCTTCATAAGGTAGTGTAGTGATAAGACAAGAAGTAACCGGTACAAACTGAAAGAGGGGAAATTTAAGTTAGATATTAGAAAGAAATTCTTTACTGTGAAGAGATGAGACACTGGAATAGGTTGCTCAGGGAGGTTGCGGGTGTCCCAACCATGGCACTGTTCAAGGCCAGGTTGGATAAGGCTGGGAGCAAACTGATATATAGGAAGTATCCCTCCCCATGGCAGCAGGAGTTGGGACTGGATGATCTTTAAGGTCGCTTTCAACCTTAACCTCTCAACCTTAACACAACTAGTAAATTAAGTAGGTAAATATATTTCATATGGCATAGCTGGTACAAAAATTGTTTTCAAATAGTAATAATATTAAAGGAAATAAAATTACAGAGAAAAGAAACAGACTTTGTCCATAACTTCCTGCAGAAAATTTTTCTTCATAGAAATGGTAATAATTCTGTAACATGACTGCTTTTCTTAGCTACGGACTGGACTTTGGTGACCCCAGGAACTTGACACAGTTCACAATTTTATATATGTCTGTCTGAATACCACACCTGGTCAGACAACAATCTTGCTTGGGAGACTGGTAAGAATGAGAAGGTCTAAATGTTAGTAGTATTCATTTGAAGTTTTTGTGTAATGGCTGACCCCAGCTGGATGCCAGACACCCACCAAAGCTGCTCACTCACTCCCCTCTGCAGTTGGACAGGGGAGAGAAAATATAATAAAGGGTTTACTAATTGAGATAAGGACTGCGATAATTTATCAAATACTGGCCAAGCAAAAGAGACCTGAATTACAGATATTAATTGAATTTATTGCTAACAAAATCAGAGCCAAATAATGAGGAATAAAAAAAGATACTAGAAACACTTTCCCTCACACACCTCCCACCCACCCAGCCCGACCTCAGCAGCACGAGGCGACAGGGAATGAGTGTTGTGGTCAGTTCATCACATGTTTCTGCTGCTGCTCAGGGAAGGCATCCTTCTCCTGCTCCACTCTGGTGTCCCTCTCACAGAAGACAGCTCTCCAAGAGCTTCTCCAATGTGAGTCCATCCCATCTCCACAAACCACTGCACTGTGGGCAACCCTTCCACAGGATGCAGTCCTTCAGGCACAGCCTACTACATCATGGATCCCCCACAGGATCACAAGTCCTGCCAGAAAACCAGCTCCAGCATGGGATCTTCTATCAACAGGGTCATCTGCCGAGCATGGGCATCTCACAGAATCACAGCCTCCTCTCAGGCATCCACCTGCTCCAGCACCATGGGCTGCTTGGGAAGAGCTGCTTCACCATGGGCTGCATGATGAGTTGGAAGAGAATGTCAGCTCCAGTATCTGAAGCACCTTCTACCCTTACCTCTCCACTGGCTTTGGTACCTTCTGAATGGCCCCTCTCACATATTCTCATTCCTCTCACGTATTCTCACCCCTCTCTTCCCTGTCCATAATTACAACTGCACAATAACTTTTTTCATTCTTAAATACATTATCGCAGCAGCATTACCACCATTTGTTATTGGCACAGCCTTGGCCAGCAGTGGCTCTGGTCTGTCTTGGAGACATATGGCATTGGATCTGCCAGACACAGGGGAAACTTCCAGCAGCTTCTCATAGAAGTGACTGTACCTCCCCCACTGTCAAAGCCTGGCCACACAAACACAGTGCATGAGCACTGACTGAATCAAAACCAACTCAAATTTTCTCGCATCTCCTGCCTTAGAGGTTTGGTGACACACAGTCTCAAGAAGGTTTGCTTGGACCATTCTCAAGCTACTCAGCTCTACCAAACTGATTATGAGCTCTTGTCTTTTGTCTTTCTTGATGACAGGCTTTTTGGGTTACAATATCTCCTAGAATATGATCAGTTTTTGGGTGTGCTGCATCTCCACCCTTTCCCTCACTCTCTTCCTCTCCCCTCACCTCCCATTCTTCCCATCCCCTCACTCCCCTCTCCTTCTCCTCATTCGTTTTTGAATTAAAAACTTTTTTTTCAGTAAGTGGATTGGAAATTGTGAAAAATAAGGCCGTCTACTAGGTAGCTTACTTTTCAAACAGTCATAAAGATGTTAGTAGGAAACTAATGAGAATTTTTTTGTGTATGTGTCTTAATTACAATTAGATCAAAACATCATATATTGTTATCAAACATGTTTTAGCAATTTCCCTCTTTCCATTATTTTTTTTTCTTTCCTGCTTTCCAGTGTTCTGGAAAACTTTTCCAAATTATTTGGAGTACTTGACTGGAAAGAGGCTACACAGACATCACATGTAACTCTCTGGGTTGAAACAAGACCTGCTACCTCAGCCCTGTATCTGTAAATTTCAGCTGCATCTTAGAAGTTATGCTTTCTTGAATTTCTCCTCTTAAGTATTTTTCCTATGGCTGATGGATCTTTCTGTTACAGTAAAGGACTGTAATAGAATTTCACCATATTGCTATTCTTCTTATTAGTAAATTAGTAAATTAAATAACAGATGCCTGGAAAAATTATCACAAAAGGCAAAACACATAAAAAATTACCTATTAGTAAGAAGTTTAGAAGAGAAAAGAGAAAAATTAACATCTGGGCAGCTAGGCAAGGAAACAACTGGCTTTCTGTTAAAAGGTAAATGGAACTGTGCCAGAGCGGTTACAATACAAAGAACTGACATTTTGGTTAATATTTAATAAGAGTTTTCTGCTTGTCAGCTGTAACAACATCAAACAAGGCCACTTCCAATGTAACACATCTCTCTGATCTGGAGTTCTTATGCTTACCATGTAATATAGGAATGCAAATGCCTCCATCGACCTTTCTTATTCTTTGATTCTGCCAGCTGGTACAGTTACATGGTACAGTGTAACAGTTCTGCTCCTTGGCGAGTGATGAAGACTTCTCAGGTATTTTCTTCTGTCCACCACTCTGTTTAAGGACCAGAACATTGTTTCTTGCCTCTGTGATTTCATGCACTGAGAGGCTTTAACTTGTGTGTTAATATGAGCTACCCCAGCTCATCAGCAGTGAGCGCCATAGTTGGCTAACAATTAGCTTGCTCAGGAAGGACAGATTGTCAGAAAGGCAGACTGATAAATAGCCAGTGAAATCATCTCTATCTTGTACATTGGGCAGATTTCCAGCTGCTTAAAAAATACAGTATGCGTGTTCATTCAATTGTTAACTTCAACTGGAATAATTAGCTTCTAACATGAAAATTTGGCTGCCTTTTGTATTAGTCAAGTGTAAATTCATTGGAGGATTAATAATGAGTGAAAACATGATCTCGTTATATACATGTGGAATATTTACATTGCGGATTTAAAATTCTGAGTATTTTCTTTAGTTTTTATAAAACCCACATTATTTTCATGAAAAAACTCCCCGAAATCATAGACAGTCCTCTCACTGCAAGCTATTTTCTGAATGCAAACATGGACTTTTATAATACTTCACCTCTAAGTCAATATGAGAGGAAAATATCAAGTACATTAAAGTGCATTAAACAAAATCACAGCAAATATTATGTAAGATGGTTGTCACAGACACACTTGACCCCCATGCATGTCTTTGTTCAGACTGACTAAGAAGCAACAGGCCTCATGCCCTGAGGTGAACTTGAATGTTGTTAAGTTCCTGGTTCATCTATAAAGGAGTGAAAATGCCTCATAAAAGTATTTCCAGAGATGATTTCAAAACCCAAAACTAAAAGAAAACTAAAGCACAGAACAACATGGTACAGCTGAAATGAAAACACCTGTCTTGTCTTTATTACTGACTAGCAGCCAACTACTTCACTCTGTAAATATCACTGTCAGGATGGGCCCAATTTGAGCTCTCCCTGAACTACAGCTGAACTGCATGCCAGGTGACTCCCCCTTTCAACACAGAAGCCTCAAGAGGTTTGAAATTCCTTACCTGAGATTAGGATAGCCTTTCTTACTCAAGGTGGAGAGATCCTCTACATTTGACAGATCCTTGGTAAGTGATTGAAATAATGCTGATTTAATAGTAATGAAATGTTACTAATCCATGTCGCTACTTATTATTATTATTATTATTATTATTATTATTATTATTATTATTATTATCGTTTCATGGGTTAATTTCCTTGCACATAAACCCAACACTAAGATAGGACTTAGCCTTCCCTAGGATTCATAAGGAGTTTAGTAAGGAAGGTGGCCTGTTCTGAACTTTGTGACTTAACAAGGGGGTGCCTCTCATTCTTTGTGTCTCTGGTCTCTGTGGGACTTGTTCTAACTAAATTCACTTATATTTTAATAAAAAAGTTTTTTTTACTTCCTGACAGATATTGTACTGTAATACTGTATGCTTCTTGTTCCTTTAACTCAGCAGAGTTAAAAATGCTGGAGATGACTAGTACCAACAAGCAGCCTGTACTTTGAACTGTTCAGTAAGAAGTTCTCAATGGCATGTGTTCTCACCTGATTTAAGTGATTTGCAGCTCTTTGAACCTTCAAAGGAAAAATACACTTGCAAGTACAGGTTTCTAAAACGATATCAAGTCTCTAAAATCCTGTCAACATGATAATGCTCTGATAATGGTGCTCATCTCTCCAACAAAACTCTGAGGAAGCCGTAGGTGCTTCTCTTCTCCTTAGACTACCTCTGACAAGCAGTGTAGTGTTATCCAAGTTGCATCAGCCTTCTGGGACAGCCAGATAGCCAAGGAGTTAGCTACTAGCCAGATTTAGTACTGGGAAGTGCTTCTCAATGCGATTCTAGCTTTATTTTTTGTCATAAGTCAGGTTTTAATATACTGTATTTTCTCCATTTTTTCTCTTACACTTTTTAAAATATCTGTTATTTATAATGTAAATAGCTGTCAGGACTGATGAACTGTCTCTACCACAGAGGCAGAGAGAAATAAAATAGAAAATATGGGTGATTATCTACTGCAGCTGCAGATGAAATGTAAGCATTCAGTCCATATATTCTTGTGGGAAATGAACAAAGAACTAGATAAAAGCAACAGTTTTAACTTAATTTGCAGGAAGATTAAACTAATATAAAGCCATTCTTCTAATAGTAACAAACAAATTAATTTTACAAACATTTTGTCTAACAAGTCATTTTTACTGGCTGTCATGGTAAAAAAGTGCTTTTAATTGGAATTATGTTGCTGTACATAAAAGAAAATTTAAGAGAAACTCAGTTATGAGAAACACTGTGAGGATACAGTTCCAACACGATAATTTTTGTTGAAAAATATTTATATTCATATTCACGTATTGCAATCAGCTTTTTACTCTGTTACTCTGTTATAACTAATTATTCTGGGGGTGAGTTAGAAGATGTTTAGACAAACCAAAAAACTAAAAGCAGAGAATGCCACAATTAATCCAATTAAACTCATGTCTTAGAGTATTGGAGCATGACTGGATGATCAGAGAAAAGAAGATGAGGTAGAGTTTGGATATTTAGCTAATCAAGCGTAGCAGTTTAGCCCAATGTCTGTGTTAGTTCAGCCTTCATCGATACAGTATGATATGAGCTAGTGTCCTCCAAATGTATTGCCATAGCCAATATTTCCTACTACTGCAGTATGTGGAGCCCTGCTTAAATTATACAGAAAGAGACTTAATCTTCTGGTAACTGCGTTTGTGTTCAGGCTTCACTTTGAAAAGCATACATAGCTTACAAAACAGACATGCATATGATCAATAATCACTGTCTCACACAAGTTTTATGGAAGCTGAAAAGTTGTGTTTGTATATATTCCTTTGTTTCCTATACTTATTTATTAAGAACTGGCAATGGGCTACATTTAGGAACCACATACTGGGCCAAAGGACTTAAAACCAAATGCAATTTTTACACTAGTAAGCTCTTGTCAAAATAAAAGTTAATTTCTTATTGAGAAAACTGCCCTAGAAGGAGTTATTTAATCACTATTATAAAGTTCTACAAAATCCAGGAGGTGCTATATTGCACAATTGGATAACTTCCTCTGTTCCTTGATATGAAGCCTAAAGGGGACAGAACAAATCATTGATACCTCTTATTCAGTACAGGCAACGATTGCCTTCTCCAGGCTGTTAAACATCCAATGCAGACATATCCTAAGACACCTGCATTTTAGAAGACTACTGTAACTGCCAAGTAATTAATTAGACTAATTTATCTTTTAAACCATCTAGGAATTCCACAGCTGATGACAAAACGCTTTGCCAACTAACATTTTATTGCTAACAGCACATTTCCAGGCGAAAATTGCAGTTTGGCAAGCAATACTTTTTCAAACTGTATACTGTAGACTAAAAGTTCTCAACTGGTTCTAGGAAGTGCCTGAGTTTTCCTCGAATATTTTGTTATTTATCACTCTCTGTATTTCCAAGCATAAATGGGCAAGTTGTATGTCAGTGTACCTCCAATTTTTTAACAGCTGGAGCCTACATTTGTTCTGTAGGTTAAATACATGTCCATAAGATTAAATATACCAAATAACTGGATTTCAAAAGTAGTTAGGCAAGTAGGAATATTTAAATATTATCAGACAGATGACACCTTAAATTTCTTCTAAGAATTGTACTTCTGACCTGTTATTCATTGGTCAGCATTTGAAAGGTGGTTTTAAAAAAACACTGATGTGATATCATCTCATCTTGCCAGTATAACCTCAGGGGTTTGAGATTTTTTTTAGTTTTTTAAACCTAACTTCTTGCTGGTATCTTATCTCAATTGAATGAAGTAAAAGTTCTTTTCTTTAGCTTGGCACCGGTTTTTTGGTAGAATGGTACTTTCTGGAGCTTATAGAAACAACAGTTGAAGTAAAATTAAATAAAGCTGAGTATATTAAATCTCTAACAAATACACACTTTGTAAAACCAACTAACACCACACATAAAGAGTATGTATGTGAATACATAGAGAGTTTAGATCTTTCATGTGCCTGAGAGCTTTTCGTCTTTCTACTTGATTTCTTTTCCACCTGGATTTGTGAGAACCTAAGCATCTGTGTTTATAAGACTCTTTCGAAGGGGAATCTGGATGCAAGAAAGCTCCTTTGAAGAAGACTCCAGTGTCTTCTGAGGAATTTAGTCCAAGTGTTTAACGCAGCTCAGGTGTCACATTAGTGTCATAAAGCTGGCTGTCTTGGGGAGGCAGTATGCTCCTGCTGCTTCCCAGCCCAGCCTCTCTTGTTTATGATCAGCTCAGATTTCTCCTCGTGGGTGTGCCCAGAAACCTTTGCCATAGAAAGAGATTGTGTGAGGCAACACTATTATTAGATACCAGTGTCCTTCAGGCACACACTCATCTCACACAATTTTTCATTAAATATGGAAGTGGCATCTTGTCTGCTGCCTATGGAGATTTTTTCTCTTAGTAACCTTCTCATATTAATGTGATTGGTTTTGTTTGCAGTTCATCTTCTCATTTGGCAGTTGTAAAACATTATCTGTGCTTGAAACATACTGCTGTGAATCAGAGCTAAGTGATTCGAGGTAGCTGTTGGATGTTCAGTGGATTACCCCTGACATTTTTACATGCTGATTATATTGCGTATTCCTAGTATTACATCCCTTCACAGAACACTGGTGCTCCAAAATGCATGCTCTGCATTCCAGAGAGATATCCTATCAAGCATCATTCTGTTCTAACACTGTGTGCATCTCCTGGTATTCAGGAGCGTTTTGTGAGATTCCCCCCAGATGTGAAAAGTACTCTGGAAGTTTCACAAACAGCACAGTCTTACAAGCCTTCTTATAGCCTCTACAGAGTTCTCTTCCTTGAAGACACTGATAATTTCTCCAAGGTAGCACTGGTGAGTACTAAACTTCTCAGAACAGTGAGTACAAACAGGCTGCTGCACACACAGTCCAAGTCATGTGAATTCCTCAGAAACAGGACTGCAAGGGTCTTGGATGTTATTCACAACCATCTATTTTATTTTCAACAGATATGCCCTTCCTAAGACTATTGAAATAACTGTAACCACTATTTGGTCACTGTTGTTGCTGTGTCACTGTGGACAACTCAAGGTTAGTGTGAAAAGTTCATTCGTAGGCTTCAAGCGAGCTGCACTCCATACACCATCCTTAGGAGTTTGGTCCAAGGTTTCTGAACTGTAGCTTAGGTTTTCTGCCTAGGTTTCCTATACTATTGAGGTTAATGAAGTGGGTGGAGAGATTAAGATAGAAAGAATGGCATTTTAATTATGATAGGAGCTGATAAGTGCAGACACGCTGTGGGCGTTTTGGAAAACAAGCTAGGATATTGCAACATCAGGCTAGTAATTACATAAGCATATTTGCAGTTAGTTGTTCTAGAGAATAATTGCCTTGCCTTGCCTTGCCTTGCCTTGCCTTGCCTTGCCTTGCCTTCTTCTGAATTGAAAATGTACTGGTACAGTGGAGTATTGTAGGTCACCAAATCATGACTATTTAAACTACTGTGAAGCAATGAGCTCTGTTTCTCCTCCTCTTGGCTGGCAACTATGTTGGAGACGTGTTATTGTATCATAGTGGTGATGATTCTACGCTTGCATAGAAATCATCTGAGTGAGAACTGATATTGTGCAGGTATTGTGTTTTATTTCCATGGTTTCTTTTTCAGGAAAGTTAGCTACTTTTTCACTCTCTCATACTAGTCTATGGGAAAGCTAGTCATCAGTCTGGAAATAATGGAGTTAAATCATTAGCTTTTGTAATTATAAAACTACTGAAGACCAACACAGCTACATCAGTCTACCTATTCATATCAGTAGTGTGGCCCATTAACACTATAGTATACACACAGTCTTGAGAACGGGGATCTAGCTAAAAACTTTTCAAAATTTGATGTATTTAAAGTATTGCATAAAGGAATAAAAGAAGAGAGGACTAGTTAACTCTGAGTCCTTAGGCTGACATTTAATATTATTTGATTTTTAAATAAGTCATGCTCTATTTCTTTCTTGTGGTTTTTTTTCCCCAGCGACAATATCTTGTTTTGTTGTATGACTTAGTCTTGAAGGAACTACTACCGTGAAAGGTGTCAAGAAAATAAAGGGAGCACCAGCCACTTTTTAGGAGCACGAGAACTCCAGATAAATCCCCTCAAGAAAGCTGAACTACAAAATTACTTGGTTTTTTTTAGTCCAAGGGCTTGTCAATACTTGAAAAGTATTCCAGATAAAACGTCATTATTAAGTATTATGTCTTGTGCCCAGAAACAGTTTTGTACATTAATGGTGCTTTCATTACCGGTAATTATTTCCTGCACTTGCAGCCAGAAGTGGGAATTTCTAATCCATACCAATTTTTGCTAACTGATAGTGGTACCTGTCCAGTAAATGATATTACTTTTCAGCTATTTGGAATGTCAAAGCTAACCTGACCAAATGGCCAGCTGATTTTAAATAAATGTTTTTGTACACCACCCAGAACTCTCTTTCCCACCTGCCATCAGCTGCAAATTTCACATATCTGTTTGTGATTATATTTCTTACCCATGAGTATTCATGCCACCATTTTGTGACTCACTGTATTTACTTTCTTTGCAGAAATCTTGTAAATATACTGCTACTCTAATAAGAACCACACAAAATCAGTAATTTTTAATGTGTTTGTGGACAAAATGTATGAACAGAGACTTTTCAAAGGACAGACATAGACTAGAAATTTAATATCAGCAACAATTCTATAACTAGTTTCTTGCAATAGCACATAACAAGCATTAAGCAGCAGCACAAAAGCCCCATTAAGTCCAACCTATTGCTTAGAATGGATAACAGGAATAAAAAGGGGCTAAAAACCATTAAGATTTAAGCACTAGCATTAGCATTTTGCATTAAAGCATTACCATTTAAACATTATCCCTTAAAAGAAAGAAAATAAGTATTGTATTAATACCCACAAGTGTTTTCAATTTTTATTTAAAAACTTAGTAAAGTAATTACAATGTTTGATCAGAAGCTAGGATATGTCTCTTCAACACAGTGTTATCAAGTAATTTGCTACCTGCCTTTCTCAAAGATTTGCTTTTAAAGGAACAATGTCAACATGTGGATAGACTTTCAGTGAAATAAATACACCACTGAAAAATTCACCACAAGCAAGTGGAAAGAACTCTAGTTTCTGAATATATACTTGAAGTAGAGCTCAAATACACTGGGTAGACTTTATGCTTTCTTGTTGTCTTGAGATGCTGTAAGTTAGAGTACAGGGCTTAATGGATGCCACTGGCATGTGCACTTTGTTTAGCATATGGTATATTCTCTATCCTTTAACATATGCAATTTGACTGAAGGCTACATTTTTGTGGCAAGTGAAAGCTCTACAGTTTACTAAATAATTTAAGACTATGAGAGAGCATCATCTTATTTTGCTACAGAAGTGTGTCACACTGTTTTCGCACAATTTTCTTTTATAATCTTTTTAATGGGTGCAAGAGGTTTTGCCCTCATTGCCCTGTGCAAATCGAATCAAACTAGGGATGTCAACACTGAACACTTCAGAGAAATATGTGTAGTAATATGGGTGTGTTACACTGACCATTGCACTACACTTTGTGCTTATTTCTGCTTTATGGAAGATCGAGAACACAATCAACCAGCTTAGTACCTTATGGCAGGCATGTTCACAGAACTCAGCATATCAGGAGCAAAGTTACTTTGGATGGTTCATCAGCCTCATTTTTCTCATATTCAATATTTGCCTGATTCACATCACTTAACTTCATAGTGCTAGACAAAGAATAACAAATACATTAATAAAAATACATGAAATAAATACCTGGTTTTTCATTGCATCTGATAAGTGGCTGATAATTTCAGATCATAGCCCTTCAGCAGCCCTCCAGTTTGAAAAGGAGAAAGTAATACTATTCAGTTGCTTAATGGGGTACTATGGAGATGAGCCGTGAGCACAGATGACTTCCTAAATTCCAGTGTTATTCTGGCTATAAAACATGGGATGCTTATGCTTGTATCTTATTTATTAAGCATCCTGTTTATATCTTATTCATTAAGCACAGTAATTGAAGTTCTCAAAATCTATAACCATTGCTGCTTTACTGCTGTTGATGTCATTCAGTATTGATTAAAATAAAAAGGAAGTCTTGTCAATACTAAGTGCTTTTAAAATGCCCACTGTGGATTCATTCTGGGCAGAATTCCTATTTTATAAAACTTCTGTCTTAGTGAATCAATTTACTACCATTTCTTCTCAGTATTTATGAATGGTTGTTTTCAATGCTATCTAGCTTCAATTTATGGTGGTTAAGAGGAAGTGACTGCATACTGAGCTGAGCTGAGAATGGAATCACTGGAAAGAGAGACAAATATCTGTGGATCAGCTGAAGAACCGAACTCTAAGGGGAAGACTGGCATAGACAGTTTACTATTGGAAGCAGAGGAGAATTCTGAGATGAGGTTGCTTGGGCACATCTTTATGAGCCGTCGTGTTGCTATTGTTATCCAGATACTTTGCAGATCCTGATAAAATTCTGTAACCCAAAATTAAATTATCTGTATTTTGGTGAACTAGTTTTCTGCCAGACAAGGCAAATGAAGAGCTGAAATCAGCCTGCAGAGGAATATAACAAGCATTAGAGTTGGTGTAAGGTAAGTAATAAAACATGAGGCAAGAACTGAGCAGGGAAAAGGACATTGCCATTTTGGAAACTGGCAACTTGTTAGATCTGCTGAAATCATCACTCTTAACTGTACCTTAATTTCTCCTCTGGAAAAAGCAGCTTTTGAATCATGCCCCATAGCATTCCAGTCACAAACACTGGCAAATTATTTCTGTGCTACCTGATGGATATATTTATAATACATGATAGTTTCTAACTAGTGCATGTTTTTTTAAAGAAATTGAATACTAGACGCAGGTCTCTAGAACTGAGATATTCCAAGAATTGAGCAATATTCCAAGAGAAAGAAAAAAAATGCACTGGTTTAATTTTAGGGCCTGAATGTTCTTACAGTAGCCTATTTATTTATTTTTATGGATTAAACAAAATCAGTAAAGCAAGAAAAACACTTACGGCAAAATGATTATAAAACAATAAAATGTTCCAGTGTTCTAACCCTGTTATGACTCTTCTTTACAATACCTTGGGGTTTTTTATGTGTAATGTAGCACCGTAATCTACCCAAAGGCTCATGTGCCAGAGGTGTTTATTTCTACATGACTATTGAGAATGGGACTGCAGGTGGGGTTAGGCACCGTGTCAAATCCTTGTTCTAGGCCAGAGAGCATAAAAGCTTCCTGGATTCTAAGAACATACACAGTGGTCTTAATGCTTCTGAAAGAGACATGGCAAGAGGCAAGGTAACAGTGTGAACTTAACAACAATTTTAAAAAAAAAAAAAAAAAAAAAAGAAAAAAAAAGAGGAACATATATCTAGGAAGTATTGCAGATAGCAACAACATTTCTGTGGAAGCAGCTGCTTCTCCAACCAAGAATCTGCAATGAGTTAAGATAGGCGAAAACAACCATGCCTCATTTAGTCCACCATTCACAAAATTATTTACTTTAATTATTTAACTGGTTACACCTGTAGAAATAGATAGACACACAGATAAGGATATTTATTTTGCAAACACAGCGCTATGGATTGCTTGGGACAGTAACTCTGTGCAAAAAAGTGGTTACAATGGCTGTAATTCCTGCGGGCAGGGGATGAGATTGTCAGGTTTTTTCAGAATGGTGTGCACACCAAAGAAACAATTTTGGCTTTAAATACAAAACTTCACATTCAGGAAGAAGTTAACATACTAATCAGTAATATTAACCACTTCAGTCAATGAACAAAAATAACTTCCCTATTCCTTATATCTCAGCTCAAGCTTTAGGCATGAGTATTTGTTGGGACAAGTTTGTCATCTTTTTTTAAGGTTGTCAGCCAAATGATTCACCAGTTCCACACCTGAGTCTGGGCTACTTCTGACATGTTTTAGCAAGACTGATGAACCCTTGCCTTCCAGCCCCTGGAGGCCTGGCAACTTCTCAGCTACAAAGCTTTACTGTGTTTAGCTGCTAATTATGTGCAGATCTGGCTGAAAGCAATTGAAGACTTTCCATTGGGTCAAAAGCACCCAAGTGTCTACTGACACTTGTACTGTTCATGAAATCTCTGTGCCTTTCACAAGAAAAATAAACTGGAAAAAGACACCCTGAGTCATGCTTCCAGGTGTCTAAAAGCTTGAAGATCTAAAGCATTCTTTAGAGATGGCTTGTCTTCAAAGTTAAAAAAGGTGCAGGGTTGCTGGCAAACATATTTTAATCTATGAAAAAGTCTCAATTAAGATATTGCTGAATGGATGTAACCAAATTAAGGCACAATACAGGTTATTGCATTGCTCTAAAGATATATTTAGGGCTTTGAGCAATCCCAGAAATGTTTTATTCTCCATCTTAAAAGAAAAAAAAAAAAAAAAAAAAAAAGAAAGCCAGCCTACAGAGAGTTTTAAAAATAGCCCAAGTCCTCCTGGAATTCAATTACAGATGCCTGCCAGCTGCTTCCCCTGCCCGGGACACACATTTCTGGTTTCTCTGTTCCTCTGGATGTTCCTTGCAGGGGAACAGCCCGTGTGACATGACTGATGAACAGAGAGATTGGAGAGAGAGGTGCAGGGGTATGGCCCCCTGCCATCCCTCCATCCCACCTGCTGCTCGGGCTGTCCTTTCATAGTCACGACTGGAGCTGTGCGATTGTTGTACAATGTGGATGCCGGCTGTGCGGCCACTGCTGCGACTGGCACTTTATTCTCATGCTATGTGCAATGACTTTTTCAAAAGCTTTTTATTTAGCCCCTGTAGCACTGCGTCTCACAAAAAAAAAAACACATTATAAGAAGCCTGTCTTCTTGGATCTGTATTCTGTCTGAGTTCACAGGCACACATTATGTCCCCCATTTGCTAAAACACCAAAGTGCAGACCCTGAGCTAAACTGCAGGCTTCATTTCCCCTGGAAATATATGCAGATTGTAATAGATTTGCCCATAAGTGCCCATGCTGGATTCTCCCATAATATGGACCTTGCCCTTAAGGAATTGTTTCCAAACTTGTGGTGCAGGATCAAAATAAAAAAAATATAAAGGCAAAACACCAAAACTCTGCTTAGTTATTAAATTACATGGACTGTCTTTTGTTGTGTATCATCTTCCTTTTTTTTGGTCTGGTTGCAGATGATTCAGCTGTCCAGTTGCAGGAGAACATTTTCCAGCAACATAGTTTGGATGTAATCCTCTTTCTGGTATTGTCCTGTTTTCCCCCCATAGGCTTTGTGTGTGTGCCCATCTGTGTGTGGCAGTGACAGGAGCTTTCCACCCAGTCTGGCTGTCTGCAGGATCTCACTGGTTCTGTGCTGCCTTGCTCTCTTGGGTATCGTTTGACTCTTTGATTGGGAAGAATATGGTTTGAGGGTTTGTGGCAGAAATTCATTTACTAATTCATAGGGCAGGGAAGTGGGGGAGGAGAGGAGAGGGAAGGGAAATAATTCTTCGGTACAGAACAACAATCCTCCAAGGACATAGTTACAGTATTTCTTGTTAAAGTACAACATGTTTGTTTTCAAATCGTGTAGAAAATGCAGTGATTCTGTGGCTTAGGCTGTTGCCTACTTAGCACACAGCTATGCTGCAGATACAGCTGTTCTGAGTTGAGCAGCCCCTGCTTGATGTCTGGTCCCACTGATTTCACGAGACAATTCTTATTCACAGGTCTTCACATAATATGACATGGCTGCCTGAGAGCTGGAGACATGAACGCCTTGTTTGATTGGAGATTTCTCGGTGATTTTTAATTTTGGTGCAGAGATCCCAGCAGAACTGATTTTAATTAAGAACCTGATCCATAGCTCTTAGATTGAATGATGGGGTGTGCCTGCTTACAGTGTGCAGTGCTGCCCTGCCTTAGGGATCTCTAGACTAGCTCCAAATTAACCCATTTCATGAATTAGTTTCACAAGCAGCGTTTTGCAGCTTCCCTTTCTGGTGCTGTCTTGTTTTGTTTGCTGAGGTTCCTCTCCATAGTGATGCATGGATGCACCCACAGCCTCTTAAGAACTAAGGTCAGATTTGGTGTTAAAATCAAGCAGTTCTTTGCTGTTTGAGATGCAGATTATTTTTTCATCCTAAGATTTGAAGTTAGGCTAAAAGGTCAATGCTTCCAACTTTTCTTTTTAGAGGAGGCTGATACCTGTGTGATAAAAGTGATGAAGCTACTGTCTGAGAAGCAGAAGTGCACACAGCAAGTCACTGGAGCTGACAGATTTCAAAGGGGTGTAGCTGGTTGTGTAAGCCACTAGCTTGGATGGTTTGATGTAATGCTGTTTCCAGACACTGTGGGGATTGCATGTGCCAGTGCTGGGTGTTGCCAGACAGAAACCACAGCAATTCACCCTCAACATAATTACCACCTACAGCAAGGCTAGCAGCTTTTAAATGAGGAGGAGTGGGATTCTTTATCTAGGAAAACACCAAGGAGTTCATGTCTTTCTGTAAATCCACTTAATCTCTTCATTAGAAGGGCAAGGAATAGTGACAAACCTCAGCCAACACTGTGCATAATGAAGCGTTTTTTAAATACTCCCTTTGATATTAAATCCAGGCAGAATCCAGAAAAATCAGGTGGCATTTCTTGCAGTTCATACAGCATCAGCAGTGATTTTGGACATGCAGCACAGCTCTGTTACATGAGAGGCTTTAATGTGCATTTTGAGTACTTCGTTTCCCTCTCTCTGGATACTAAAATTAATAATATTATAAGTATAGCTCTAGTCACTTACAAGCCTCTTTTGGGTGGTTGGTTGCTTAAAATACACAGCAATGTTCTTAGAGGGGAAAATGCCAAGTTAAAAATTTGTATTTAATTTTTTACTTCTTTTTCTTACCTACTTTGCTAATTTCTCTCAGCAACAGATTAAGAAACAAGTTGTTTTACAACTACAGAGGTTGTTTGTGCGTGGATGTGGGGGGATTGTATCCTTCATGGAGTGCAGACATGCAAAAACAGATGCTTGGGATTTGGTTGTTTTGCTGTGCTAGCAGGAGTAACAGATCAGGGGAATGTAAGGTGGCTTCCTTTGCACCTGATCCAAATCCCATTAAAGCCAGTAAAAAGATTTCTAATGTTATTAGAGCCATGATGGGATCACTGCAGCTGCACTTTCCTTGTTCCCTTGCTGCTAGCATTGCTTGCACAGTGCTCCCAGTGGGATCAGTCACAACAAGCAGGAAATTTTGCACCCTTGCCCACCAGGAAACTGGTGCTTACTGGTTTAAGAGTTTCCCAGTCATTGCACCTGCTCCTGACCATTACAAAACTCATGTAGCTGTACTAGAAATGCTGATGGGGAGAGCTGCAAGGGAACGTGCTTGAACGAGCCAAGTGGGCCCTTGGTGCTGTGTTATTTAAAATCTGCCTACCTGGTTTGCAGATAGAATCAATTACTTTGCCATTTATGTGATCTGTATATTATTCCTTCTTGTAACTATGGGCACAAAGCCTGATAGTGAAAAAGTGGTCTCTTGTGGCACAGGTCTAGGGTTTCAATCATTTGGATGAGCCCCTTTTGATTTGTGCCATGAGGGCTGAAAGACGGTTCTGTGCTGGTGAAAACTCAGGGTGCCTTCAGTGCAAAATTAATCACAGTGTAGGGGAATGCACCCACTGCCAAAAATATTTGACAGAGCATGAAAGGAGTCCAGTTTGCTCTGTTAGGTATGTCTGCAAAATGCTGGAGGGGTACCTGCTGTTTGCTTATGAAACATTGCAGGTATGCACATCTGTGCTCAGCTGAGTCTCATGAGCTGAATGCCCCTCTCTGCATCCTACATCAGCTCCAACTTCTTGATTGCTCCTCAGCCTGTGACTTGCAGCTCTCCCAGCATGATGTTCTGCTGTCCTGCCTCATGGAAGGGTTTGGCCATCACAGCTTTGCAACAAATACATCTGTAATTATGTTGAAGCATCTTAATTAGTGTCATAAGAGCCAGCTATGAGTGCTGCCTTTGATCCATGTGAGCTCCTGGCTATGGAATACTTGAAATGATCATAAATCTCCTTGAGATGGATTTTTCATCCCCTGGAACATAACCCCAGCCCCAGTTGCACCTGAACTTCTTTTGTGTGTAATTTAATACCAGAAGCAGGGGAAAGCAGGAGAAAGTGATTTCCTGTGAACCTTTGCTCGAGGTGAAGGAGGAGACAGATGCATTCACTGCTTGAAAAATGGTTGGCTGTTGGATCAATAGATCAGATAGTTTGGTGTGAGGGAGTGAATCTCTTTTGCCACTATTAGAATGGTATGAGCAGATTTTCCTTTCTCATTGAAACTGTCTGTCTGACAGGTGCAGTGGTAGTTAGGCCAAGAGATGGGTTTGCAGTTGTAAAGCTAAAAAATCTCTGGCCTGTCTCAAGGCTGAGGGCATTGAGTAGGCACACAGCTCCCTGCCCAGCAGGCACAGTCAGCATCTCCCCACAAAGACCCAGTGCTCCTGGAAGGATGTGGGAGCACATTGTAATATCTCATGTGAAAGCTCTGTCCTTCAATACAATCAGTGTGGGTGATGCCATAAACCCTGTGGTAGTATTTACAGAGTAACTTGCACTGTTAAAGGGAAAATTTAAAATAATTGTCCTTTTTGGATTCTGACTGCATTTCCCTCTGCCTGTGCTGTGTTGGCTCAAGTTTGGAGCCCTAATTTAGGTAAAACTTTAGGCAGGAGGACAATATTCTGAGGCAAGTTGTCTATTTGCAGGTCCCATTATCATCAGTGTGAGCCACAGCATCTTTCAGGAGCAGACTGTAAATTAAACCTGCAAGATCCGACCATGTCCCCTCAATCCTACTTTTGTCTTTTGCCTTAGGATAGAAGATTTATATTTGCATGTCACAAAGCAGATCATAATGGTTATCTCAGTGCTCATTGTTATTTTGCAGTGTTTTTATGAGGCTGGCAGCCTAATGCAGCAAAGTTGTTTGTAATGTTAAGCTTCTACACCTAAAGCAGTGAGGTATCCATGGTAACTGTCTTGCCTGTACACAGTCCCTCGGCAGCCTTTTCACACAGGTCAGAGCACGTACATTCCCAGAAACTGACTCAATTTACTCTGCCTTAAACATCAGGTAATTTTAAAAAGACACTGGCTCTGACTTTTTTTTTTTTTAAATAAATTTCCTATTTAATTGGTCATTTGGGCCTCTGCATTCTGCTAGTGAAAGCAATATAAAAAGC
>JAODKT010001744.1:40148748-40176863 GCA_027576195.1 Cossypha heuglini
TCCGCACTCCGGCACCCGCTCCCCCGGCGTCTGGAGCCCGCCCCGGCACCCCCGGCGTGAGGCGGGCCCATGCGGGAGGAGGCGGTGCCGCGGGGCCCAGCCAGGGGCGAGGACGAAGCGGGCGCTGAGGCAGCGGCGGGTAGTGGCTGGCAGGAGCTGCCTCTCCTGGAAAAGCTGCCGAGCAGGGAGGGAGCCGCGGGCTGTACCGCTGCGGCCGCGGCGGGGCGGTGCTGGCGGTGGGCACGGACCGAGCCCGTCCTGGGAGCATGCGGCGGCAGGAGGAGGAGGAGTGAAGAGCTGTGGCAGCGCCTCCGCTGAGAGCGGACTCCGGGAGGAAGATGGAGCCCTTTCCGAGCGGTGAGTACCCGGGCGGGAGTCCGGGATGGGGCCGCGGGGCCTCCCGTCCGAGCCGCGTCCAGCGGGAGCTGCTTGCCAGAGGAAAACGAGAGGCTTCGTAGGCTTGCTGCCTCCGTGGTCCGCGGCTTGAAAATCGTCTCAGGTTAATTAAGAATAGGTGTCTTGAACGACAGCGGTGAGAGGAGCTCCCTCGCTTTCTCGGCGCTGTTGCGCGTCTCACTGACACCGGGGGCCGGAACCACTTGTGTGCGCACCAGGTGTACACTCGCCTTGTGTGGCACCACTGAAGGAGCCTTACAGGCGGCTGTCGTTCCAAAGCTATCATGATTCTGATGGGAAATAGGAAGCAGAACCGCTGTTCATGGCGTTTTCCTGATCGGGGCATTCTCACCAGAGTGTGCCCCTGCACCTCCCCGCACCACCCCCGCCTCTCCCGAGCGAAAGGAGAAATAAAATACAGAAGTAGCAGTGGTGTACGAAATAGTATTTCGGGGTGTTCATGAACGCCAGAAAGCTTTCAGAGCTGTGCATTGACAGAAGTGCTTGAAATACCGACGTGGTTGCACATGCTTAGAGATAAGAATACGGGAGCGTTTGCTGGCATCGTGATACAGCAGTGTGTGTAGCATCCTATGCTTGTGCCTGAAATGAAAAGTCCGTGTTGCTACTGCCTCTACTAATAGTGCATTAAACCCATCTAGGACAGAGGAGGAAATGAAGCTCTCAGATCAAACTGAAACTAAAGCGTGTTTGGTGAGATTCACCACCATGGCCAAATATGGAATTAGACAGCGGGTAAAACAACAGCCTTCCTGCTGAAAGCGCAGCACTTTGTTTACAGGTGGGATTTGGTCTGTTAGGTGATAAGCATGTTTAATAGCCGTCGCTTGAGTACCAGGTAGAGTTTGCTGCATCGTATTTTAACTCCTCAGTGCCCTGCCAAGTCAGAGTATGAAACTTAAGTAAAATTCAGAAAAAGCCCCATGCACTTAAAATTAAATTTTCTATCTCATGGCAAGGGAGTTGGAACTAGATGAGCTTCAAGTTTCCTTCTAATCTATTCTATGGTTCTACAAACCATGTTATGAATCTTGAAATATATCTTCATTGCCTTAAATTTCCCTTTTTTCAAACACATGATATATCCCCTGTCATTTGATGCTGCTGTTTAGAATCCAAAAGAAACTTAAGGTTATGAGCTCTGGGCATATTCTAGTAGCACAGCTAGCAAGAGAGACCTTTTCCCTTCTTTTTTTTCTTTTTTTTTTTTTTTTTTTCTTTTTCCCCCCTCTTTGTATTGTCTTGCTAAAATTACAGTTTATACAAACAGTTGATGTTTTGATTCTCTAGTTAATCCTGGCCTTAGTACCAGGTCTTTCAACTACAGCCTATTTCAGTCACAGGGTTGTATTCTGCATTCTTTATATGCATTGAAAACAGAGCTTGTCTTTAATAGTACTGTAGTTTGGGGGAGAATTTTATTTTAAGGTCATCTTGCTAAGGCCATTCCTTTTGAAAGAGACGAAATGTTGTTTTAAAGGTCTGTTTGACATAATATTATATTGCACTTTTAAAACTTTTTAAAACTTTTAAAAAGTTCTGCTCCATGCAACCAGAAGAAATGGACCTGTGGGCTTGAGCATGTAGCTTAAGGTACTGAAGAGCCATATTCATGCACTGAGCACCCTAATTTTGTTCCCTGAAATGAAAAGCCTACAGATGATGGTAAGACTCTAAGAAAATGTGGAGCTGAAGTTGGTCAATAAGTTTCTTCCTGAAGGCTGGTTCTACTGGCATGGACACCTCAGAGAATGTGCAAATATTAGAGCAAAGATGTTTCTTCTTATTTCTGATCTTATTTCGGATGATCTTGAGGCATGTTTGATGCTCAATAGCAGCTGCAAAAATCTGAGGTGAAAATGATGCTTACATTATTGGCTTTTTGAATAGAATTTTCATTTGCATACCTGATGGTCTGGAACCTTTTGTGGGCATCAGATTTTTCAAATAAACTGTGTTTTTTGTATACAATAGTTATGAGTTCTGTTTGTGAGTCTGTTGACTTCCTGTGCAAAGTGCTGTTTAAATTCAGAAGAAAGGATGCCTATCACAGGAAGCTTGCAGTATTATACTTGCAGATCTCTCTGTAGTTCTTTGGGGCTTTTACACTTTTAAGACATAGGGAAGAGGAAACAGACTAGATCTTAAGATTTTGCAATAGCGTTTTAGTTGGATTCAGAACTCTGAATACCCATTGGGCAAACTAGTGATGAGACAATTTCTTGTTTTACTTTCTGGGAGTAGAGCTGTGTCAGAATGAGTATATATCTTAAAATAGACTTTAAGGCAGCAAACACACTAAAGGGAATATAAATACCGGTTTTTCTAGTTCAATATTTGGTGGGATTTTTCCTTAAATAAAAGAAAAAAACACAGCCATAATGCATTTCAAAAGTCAAAGAAACCCTTATCCTTTCCTTGAAATCCTAGTGGGTGTGCTGAACTCTTTACTGTTTGAATAGCTTCTCCAGTCAAAATGTTCAGATAAACTAAGTAAACGTAGGATTTTTTTGTTTTACTTCACTCCTCACCCCTGTATTGTAAACTTACTTTTGGACCACTTTGAAGAGATCTAGGCTGTCTCTTCCCCCTGCCTAGGAATTTAGGTGGAGATAATGTATGAGGTCTGTCTGAGGAAGAACAGTTAATTGCATATTTATTTTTAGCACTTGGAATAGCTGAGTTAATCATAGAATATCTCAACTTGGAAAGGAGCTATAAGGATCATTAAGTCCAACTCCCTGATCCTCTCAGGACTACCTGAAATGAAACTGTGTAACTAAGAGCAGCATCTAGACATTCTGTGATCTCTGGCAGGCTTGATGCCATAACCGCATCCCTGTTCCAGTGACCAACCACCCTCTCAATGAAGAACATTTTCCTGATGTCTCATCTGCACTTCTCCTTGGAAGTTATGAATGCTATAAATTAGTAAATGTTCTAGAAATGGTAGGAGGTTTTTTTTGAGACGGATTGAGATGGATTTGGGATGGATTCCTCTATTTTGCATGACTGTTCTTAATTTGAGATTCTTTCCCCAAGAACGAATAATCAAAGTGTAATTAAAAGTTTATGAAAGTCTTCCTTATTGTTGCACGTAATTTTTCCCCAATAAGTCATATATTCTCACATTCCTTTGAATTCTGCTCTGAATCAATGAGCAGAATTTATTTCTTTTGAGTAGTTGTTTATTACCTAAACAGTTTCACTAAAATTTAAAGAAAAAACCCAAAACTAAGTGAAAGAAGTAAAATACAGACTAAAGGGAATATGTGATGTGATTTTGGACATTTCTGTTTTGGACATCGATACAAGTTATTTTGCAAGTCTTTTGCTTATTTTTTAGGTTTTATGTGTTTCTAAAAAGTCATTTTATCATTTCCTGTTTAGTACATTAAATATGTAAGTTCTCTACTTTAGATGGAAAAAAGAGGTAGAAGTGAGCTATTACAGAATTTCTCATTTAAGACAGGTGACATGAATGAACTTGCAGTTGCAGATGGGATAACTTGTGATGATCTGCTGAAGTGCAAATAACACTCACTTCCGCTGACATTTCTGAATTATTTTTATCCTTTTCATACAGAACAGATGCAATCTTTGATATTAATTACATTACTAAATTGATGAATGAAACAAAAAGACTTTCATGGGAAGAAGTGGGGGGTTTTTTTGAAAAGTAGTAATAAATCAAGTTAAGTAATGTTCTTTAGAAAATGAAAATGTCATCTGCAATGTCTAGGTATTTCAGGTAGTTCCTGTCAATTCTAAAATGTTTTTGTTCTTTGTGTTAATTTTGTTCAGTACAGAAATGTACTGGAGGTTGCAGGGGCATGTTCCTGTGTGCATAGCTTTAATTCTGTTGGGGACAGCAGGCATAGCCTTGACTGCCAGTGTTTTACACTGTTGTGTGATGGAGCAGAAGGGTTCCTGTTTGTCTTAAACTGTTACTCAGTCCTAAAAAACAGATTGAGTAATCTTTTTTTTTGGTAAGATGGTAGATAGAAAACATCAAAGAGGTCTGTTCCTAATGTATTTTTTTCTGCCCTGTGTTTTGCCTATTCCAACAATTGTTACTACAAGAAAATGCTGATTTAATCTGTTCCTAAGTGCGAGTTTTATGTTGTCTGAGTACATGGTGCTGGATAGTAGTTTTCCACAAAGCCATGTTGTAGTATCTGCACGTGTGTTCCTGTGTCAGCTCAGCTGAACAGGAACCTGTCTTTTCAATGTGTTGGGTATGTGTTTGCTTTTACTGATTCACGGTGAACTCCCTGCCAATCAACAGATGTTTGGAAGGGGTATTCAGTAACTAAAGAATGTCTACAGATGAGAGTATAGGTGCTCACTGTTGATCATTTTGTTAGTATTTTTCCACTAAGCAGTTAGTCTTCCACTTGCAGAATGAAACCATGGAGTATCTGTGTTTATCTCATAAGTAAAAAATTATGAAAGCTTATGCTGACCTCAGTATTCACTTGCAAAAGTATTCCAGGATTGTCTTGTCATCTTTTTTAGAAAGATGATGTAAAGTTGAGCAGCCATGTTTCACATTGTTGAGGCTATGTGTGCTGGATAAAGCCCTGTAATGACTGCCATAAAAAGGGTAGAAACAAATAAAAGCAAGGATAAAACCACCTCTGTTTGTTTCACTGGTCAGAATACTTTTTTCATATTAGATGGGCATTGGTGTAAAAATTACATACAAAGAAGCTGAATTTATCTTCATTTAATGGATATTCTGATTTAAGTAGTGATGAATGCATAAAATTTAAGTTTTTCTTTTCATCCTTTACTCAGTGGTTTAAGAAAGTTCAGTGAATTTCCTGTTCTCCTGCACAATATTTTTTCATGAAGTACAAAAGCAGCGATTGTATAGAAGAGCAAAAACATTAAGATTTCATTATGATTGGGAGCAGTATTTTGTCTATCAGAGAAATGGATGCATGGCAGCTGCTGCTTAGACTTCTGTCCAACAGTACCTTAAGAAAAGGTCATATTAACTTTTAAAGTACACCAGGATTTTGTGTGATCTGGGTTTTAATTCCCTCAAAAGTATTTTAAAGAGTACGTATGTACCTTTTGAGGTTGTGTTTTGACTGCTTATGATATTGCTTTAAACAGTGGAAGTATATTAACCTAGAATTGTAATAATCGCAAAAAGATTGTGTGCCTTCTTGCACACAGAAGGATGGATACTCCTAAAGGAAGTTTGGAGTAAGCGGGGGAGGGAGCGTGTCTGGAAAACTCATCCAATTGATCAAAGAGACAGGTATTTCAGGGTTATACAGTGTGTTGAGTTCTGTGCAGTTCATGTCCCTAGGGCACAGCTGATCCTTTATTGCTTCATGAGTGTTGTCTTAAAATAGATGTTCAAGGAAGACTTCAGAGCCCAGCTCTTCTTCTGGATTATTGGGGCATGTAGTCGCCTATTGAAGCAGTAGTCTTCTTCACTACATCTGGTGGAGAGTGAAGAGGTGGAATCCTGATTCCACTGAAGCACAAGATGCTTTCAATCAGCCATTAGTTTGTGTGAAAATAAGACAAGTTTTGATTTTGGAATTTGTTTTTTCTATTCCAGTCAAAACTCCCACCAAGATATTTGGAGAAGTGTATGCACTGTACTAAGCATAACTGCGTGCAGAGAGCTTTCCTTTGGTTGTAATTGCTCTGATATTGAAGGAATATATTCTGTTAACTGGAGTTCTTGTGTAACAATACTTTTACCACAGTGCCATGGACTTTTATGGAGAATCGATTGTGTTCAAAACTAAGAATGTGCCTAATTCACCTACTGTTCTAGGCCTAATAGTGGTTTTTATTTAAGCCTTTCTTTTGTAAAAACTGACCATTTCTTCAGTAACAAGGAGTTGGTAGCACATTAGTAGAACCACTTTTAGTATTTTTCATGCATGAAAAGCCAAAGTTCTGGACATAGCAAGACTTGTGTTAGTGGGAGACCAAAACACTTTGATATGCTTTAGAGGCCTCGTACTTCTGATATGTAAACCATCATAAGAGAACAGCAAGAGTAGGTTTTTAGAAAATGGGACTGCGAATACAACATGTATAAACTGTCAGTTGCTGTCAAAACTTGTACTTTTTATCATTAATAGAGATATTAATGAGGCTTTAGTGTCTCTTTTGGTACAAATGAATAATCGTAAGTGTGAATCATTGAATGATTTAGTTTGCAAGGGACCTTCTGAAAAGTGTCTGGTATCTGAGATGTCCACACCCTGTCATCACTGTGGTGATAGTTGTTATGATGATAATTTCAAAGCTGATATATGATACCTGGAAAGGGTTTTGGAGCAATTTAAATCTCAGTGTGTCTTAAGCTACCAGGCAGACACACTGCCACTTTCTTCTTTATCATCTTTTTCATGTTATATCATGAGGCTGAGAAGAATGTAGGTGGATGTATTTTTGCTCCATTAAGATGATACAAAACTTACTGTATCAGGAATTATAGGCAGTAACCTCTAGACGTTGTTTCATCTTGCTTTCTGTGAAGTGGACTACCAGTTACAGAGCAGTGAACATGTAATGTGTGCTTTTGACCTACAGATGGTTTGGTATGGTTGGAATTAATGTGTGTATATTAAGTAACAATAGTCATCCAGAAGGCACATTGGGTTGCTTCTGTATGGAGTGTTCAAGACAAGAGGATATGATTCTATTAATTTATTGCTAAAAGCAAACAAAAGAACAAAAATATTAGGCAAGCATCAGTTTATATATAGTCTATCAGGTTCTATACCTAAGTGTTAGATGTTTCAGAAGACTCTCAAAAACTTTTTCTTCAGAGCAACTGGTACCAGCAGAGAGATGTTTTGTATCTGCAGCTGTGATGAGCCTGGTATTTATCAGACATGAAATTTATGGACAGATGTTGTGAAGAGGCTAGTCAGCAGTTCTGAATATGGGAGTTGAGTAGCTCAAGAAATTTGAGACACAACTTCCCGTGTGTCTCTTAATACTCAGGACCTTTTCATTAGACCCCTGTGGTTAAACATTTTATGTGATTTTAATTGCAAAACATGTCTTTGGTAAGATTGGAAACAGGAAACTGAAACAACCATACTGTATAATTAAAGCCAGAAGCTTCTTTCCTATCCTGTTTTTTGTTCAACAAGTGGCTCAGTATTGAAGACTGCCTCAACCTTGTGGAAGGTCTTCCTTCTCAGTAGTATCCAAAAAGGAAAGGATCATTTAAAAACACTTCCTCTTTCCTTCCCTCTGCTTCCCCTTTATTTTCTTGTAGAAAACCTAACTAGTACCAGATTTAAACTTGAAAATATATGGTTAAGTGTGAATGGATGTGATAGATATCTTTTGGATATCAAAAATCTAGACTAACCTTGGTTTGGTCAGCCTTAAGTTTTCCTCTTATTTCCTCTTGTCTCCAGATAAATCATTATGACAAAAATAATTTACAATTTTTTGCCAGTTGTATAGATGGAGTATGCAGTAAATGTTTTACTCAGTTTTCCCCCTTCTATGATATTTTCTTCTTGTTGATAACAGAAGTGAAGATTTGAAGACAAGTCTCAATAGTGGCCTGGCTATTTACATATGAATCTAACTGGTAAATGGTGAAATGTAGCTGATCCATGTAGTTCTTCAGCCTGAGGTCCTGCCAAAGAAATAGCAATGGTATTTTGCTTAAAAATCAGGAAGAGACTTTCAGAGAACCTTTTAGAAGCACCCAAGACTAATAAACAGTGACTTCCTTGAAATTATGTTCCTTGCTCATGTTTCTTACGGCAACTTCAGATAAGAGAGGGTCTTAAAATACATAATCACACATTGTTTTAATTTCCATGATACAGTGAATTGGAAGGGTTTTACTGCAGATGCTTGTCACTCCAGTATTTATCTCACATTCATTTTAAAAACGCACATAAACAAGTAAACAGCAGAAGTAGACCTTGCAATATAGCTTGAAGTGATGAGTAACCTTGTAAGGTTTGGAACTTGAGTTCTCTTGCATATTTTGGAATGGAAAGCAAAATTTGTCCTCCTTTGCAATGCAGGAAAATCTATATTTTCAATTAGGGTGAGGGTTTTTTTGAGAAAGAAGGGTTTTTTGTTTTTTTTTCACAAAATCAACTTTTGTTTTGAAGACCTTTTATCTGTCCATTGGAAGCCATGATATATTCTTAACTCTACAGATTCTTGTAAACCTCTAGCAGTTACTTGCATCTTGAAATCAAACTCTCGCAGAGTGGCATATGTGCTTCAAGTCATGAGCGGATGATAGGTACTGTCTGCCTTTTGATTTATTAAAATAATAAGTAATGATTTATTAAAATCATACAGAGTCGTAATATCTGTTTGCATATAGATGTGGACACTACAAAAAGCAGCACACCGTGTTTCATTTTACTGGCGTGTGTGTGCCTTTTAAAAAAAATTTTAAAAACTATTGTTTTTTTAGTTGCATTCAGCATATGAAAGTATATATAAGCATATATATGTCCAGTTTTGTTCTATTAAAAATAAACAAGGCATATGTAATCTTGCTGCATAGTAGGAATTAAATACATGCTCTTAGCCTACCTGTTGCTTGTCTTCTGTCTCTAAGAGGAGGCAAATCCCATGGATGATTCAGATTCTCATAGCAATGCTTCATATTGCCTAGTACTTCTTCGTTTTTGTTTTTTTTAAATTTTTTTCCATTGGTTTATTTCTCTTTTTTGTCTGAATTCAGTAATTTGAGAGAGAAGAATGGTGACATCTATCTTGTAGCAGCCTAACCTTTTTCTTTTCCACCAGGAATGTTGTTCTCCTGTAAAGATTCTTAAAGTTAGGTTTAACACGTTTAAAATAACTGTAGGCATGAAAGTTTTTGTTCCTAAATGCAAAGACTTGTGGTTTGCTGTAGGTGGCTGTATATTAACCCTTGACACTGACTATACCAGTAAGGAAAAATTCTGCTTAAATGTTCTTGTTGTAGGTAAACCCTGATAGGCAGCTAATCCCCATGCAGCCACATGCTTAATTCTGTGCAGCAGGGTGGGGGAGAGAATCAGAAGGGTGAAAAAAGGGGAAAGTCAGGAGTTGAGATGAAGATATTTTAAGGGAAAGCAGAAGCTGCATACACACAAGCAAAGAAGAGCCTCAGCTCCAAAGTGCTGGGTGAAACCATGGTGAAATGAAGGCAAAGGGCTTTCCAGTAGTACTTGTGATTTCCTTGACATTCCAGTGGCTTGTTGTGTCTTTTTTAGCTGAGTAAAGGTTATAACTGTTTTCTTACTTAGACAGGTGCAGGTTTGAAATGGCATGAATGACACTATGTACTGTCCTGCTTTAGTAAGAGCAAATATTTTTTCTATGTAGAGTTGAATTATTTTCTTGCTCAGAAGGAACTTACAATGCATGGAATGATTAGGGAGACACAGTAGAGAAGAAGGAAATCTTTAGTGAGAATCTTAGCATAACTAATGTGTTTGTGGACATGGGCTTTGTTTGCTGAACAAGCTTGTTGGAAAAGATAAGATAAGCTTTTCTTCATTCCCTCCAAACACAGAATTTTTAATGGATGAGTTTGAGACAGGCCAGAGCATAATAGTGCAGGAAGTAATTCACATTATAGAAGGAAGGAAGAGCTAAATTGATATGACAGTGAATAATAATCATAAACCAACAAGTTTTTAGAGCATGCTGAAAAGATTGTAAAATTAAAAGGCAGCCTTGTAAAATATCGCTGCTTTCTTCAATTTAGTAATTTTTAATGTCTGATGTGATATATCTATTGATACTTACCCACAAGAAAAACAGTGTAATGCAATATTTAAGTGTTAATACCATGACCTCAATCACTGCTTTTAGAAGACACAATTCTGCAGAAAGAATTTTGAAAAGATAAAGATTTTTACTTGTTTTACTCTTCTACTTATGTTTTACTTACTGTATTTTGTTTGTGGAACACTGTGTATCTTTCAAAAGTTAGATTTCGTAAGTAAATTTTCTGGGGTTTTTTGCCTGTAAATGTGTGAGCTCAAATTTGAGCATGTCTTGAATTTAAGGGGTTGTGCTTGTCTCCTATAAGATCCATGCAGCCAGTCTTTAGAGATTTTATGTTGAGTTGTGGGTCCAGAAATGCTGTAAGATGAGTAATTTGCTTTCATGAAGACTTTGAATAAATATAACTTTTTGCTTGATGTTCCTTCTCAGATTTCCTTTCCTCTGGGTGGGGGGAGGATAGAACCAGAAACATCACTGCTTGCCTGGCCCACGAAGGCTTGAGGTTTTAGTTAGAATTTTGGGTAGGTTTCCCAATATACTCAGA
The DNA here is from genome assembly GCA_027576195.1 of Cossypha heuglini. NCBI lineage: Eukaryota > Metazoa > Chordata > Aves > Passeriformes > Muscicapidae > Cossypha > Cossypha heuglini. The sequence goes on from JAODKT010001744.1 coordinate 40,159,463, forward strand.
CATTTGGCATGTGATCATCAGGCGGCTGTGCCAGTACCTTTGTACTCTTTCTGCAAGTGAATTTCTGTATCCCAAAGAGCAAGCAAGTGGCAACAGGGGTTATTTACTGACTGTGCTGTAAATCAATTGTCTATGAGCAAAATTCAGCAAAACTGATATAATTTCTGTTGGGTGATATTTTAGAACAGAAAAGCAATTTTTAAAATTAATATTTGTTATTTAAGTATTTTGCCACTTCTAAGTTTTTTTTTTAAATAGCTTCCTCCAAAAATTTGAGGCGTTTGTTTTCAAGGTATGACCAGACAAGACATACAGTGTCAGAGCAGAGAGAGCTGGCAGTTAGAAAAGCTAAGTGAGTCCTTTATCTTTGCATGGAAACCAAGGTAAGGAAGAAGGTAGTTAAGAGTTTGTGACTGTCCCAAGGTTTCAGAATAAGGAACTAGACTAATTCCTGTGTTAGCTACTCCTGGAAGTAGGTGTACAGTCCTACAGTGAATCAGTGAATGTAGCTCAGAGGAGAAGTAGGAAGACCTTGCTCATGTTTTTAATTGTTTAATTTTCTGCTGGATAGCAGCAGCTGGATGTCCAGAACTATTATTCTGAAAGGAGAAAAAGAACAAAGAAAACAATGGAAAACAAAACACTGTCTGCATTATTCTGAACACAGATGTCTGGGAAAGGATGGTGGGATGTGGTGAGGGGGTAATGTACATTCTGTTAGAGGAAGTGGTGAGTTGAGCGGGGGAGTAGGCCCAGAAATGTTCAGAGTGGTGTTCTACCAGTTTTAATAGCTAGGAATATAGTATGTCATCAGCAAATAAATTGAGATGGTCTATAAATTGTGCAGTTTACCTAATGAGATACATAGAATTTATACCTAGTATTAGAAGTTCCCATGCTAGACAATTTTTTATTGAATCATAGAATCATTTAATTTGGAAAAGACCTTTAGGATCATGTGTTACAACCATTAACCTAATGCTGGCAAGTCCACCACTAAACCAGGTTCCTTAGTGCCACATCCACATGTCCTTAAATACCTCCAGGAATGATGACTCCATCACTTCCATGGCCGGCCTGTTCCAAATCTTGATAATCCTTTTGGTGAAGAAATTTTTTCTGATATCCAATCTAAACCACCCTTGGTGAACTTGAGGCCGTTTCCTCTTACTCTGTCACTTACTACCGGAGAGAGGAGACCAACGCCCACCTCACTAACCTCCTTTCAGGTAGTTGGAGAGAAACTAAGGAACTTGGAAAATTCCAGTTCTACTTAACTGGTTTGTTTTTGTGTTTTGATCTGGTTTTTGTTTTTCTCCAAAATATGTAATTGAAATTTGGTGTAAAAATGGGAAATCTCTATCTTGTATGGGAACTGGCATTTAAGTAACATACATTCCAGTACATTTAAGTAACTTAGCTCAGCATTTGGCTCTAAATTTTTCCTTGTTATTTCAACTCACTTAGATTTAGACTAATTTACCCATTGATAGAGCAAATGAAAAAGAAATATCCCAAACCAGATTTAACTAAATAATAATTAAATTTCTGGATAGAAGACATTAAATCTATATACTGACCTGAGTTCCTTCATCATGAACATTCAGCAGTGGCTCTGTGAGTTGGTGAGGTAATAACTTAAAAAGTTCTGCTTTGCTTTAATCCCTATGAAGACAAAACTGCTTACTGATAATAATTTTTTCCCAGAAGACCTTTCATGACAGTAACTGAACGTTTAAGTTGCACTTGTTTAGATGTTTTCACCTCAAGCCCATACTGTAACTCAGACTCTCTGAGAACTAGGTAGAGAAATGCAAATGGTAAAGTTGCCTGTCAAGCCTCTGAATTGTGGCTTTTGTTTTTCAGCAAGAAATCAATTTTAGATTTCTGTTTGCTTGTATCTTCTTCTTTTAAATAACCCACTTTTTGCCCATATTTAATGTATTTTAACTGCAAAAATCTTTATGAACAGGTATTTTCCCTGATTGAGCAGAGGTGGGAGGCAGTTCTGCTTCAGAAGTAATTTTGGAGGTGGCTTCCTTTCAGCTCTCAAAAAGTAATAGGGCTTCTACATGCTCATACTCTCTGTTCAGGTGGATTGAGGGGCTCTAACCATAGTTCTGGACTGGCCATGAACATTAAGATGACAAGCACTTCTGCATATGAGTGGGTCTGTTTGTTTATCTGTTTGCTTAACTGATTTAAAAATCTAGAATTCATATTTATGCTCAATGGTGAGAAAGCCTGTGTTTCCTTTCCTAGCTGCTGATGCTTCACCAGCAGTGAATTACAGTTTAAAGATTAAATACCAGTATGGTTGCTTTTAGCCAATTGATTTAAGTGTCTTTTGTATAATTTTTGTTCAGATTTTGACGTGCTTGCCTGAGCAAGCAACCTGTCATAAGCCTTATTACAGAGCTGAGATTATTTCTGATTAGATTAGTAGGTTTTGAAATTGCAGCAACACAGAAAGCAGCTCTGAATTTGCATCCAGATGTAACAGAATGCTATTTTGATAGCGGGAGGTTTTTTCTGTCTTAAGCACTTACTTGTAGACTGAGCATTTACTGGCATATACTGCCAAAGATCAATCAATGCTGATTATTTGTATTCTTTGAGAATTTTGTGGGAAAAAATGAGATGTCACCTAGTGATGCGATCATGTCATCTATGTGTTCAAATCCTGTGTCAAATATCTTATAATACAACATATAAATAGAACAGAATAGATATATATGGATTTGAATGATGCCTAAATAAATAGGAAGTGGGACTGTGAAAAACAAAAAATCCTATTGCCTCAGTAATCTCTTGAGGGTTTTATTCTTAAAATATTTATCTTTCACAAAACTATTGACATAAAATACTATCAGTTTTCTAAGTTCCTGCTTCTATATCTTGATCTTTATTTTTCTCATTTCATTTGCTGAAGTGGTTAAGTAGGGTAGAATGTTGCTTCCTTCTCTGCTGGATTTTTGGAACTCATTTCTGTCATATTAGGTTATGGAATATATAAACAGCGTTAGCTAAAATTTCCAGCCTTATTAAACCTCTTCAGGTTTAGAAAAGGATGAATTTTATATCTAAGAAAATGGTAACGATTTATGTTTTAAGTGTGCATTTTCAAAGTCCACCAATTCAGGTGTTTAATTGTCAGTTAAACCTCTTCTTTGCTGGCTATTTTATTCCTCATCTGTTGAAAAAAATTCTGATTGACAATTATATTTTATCTGTACCCCTGACTGTTCTTATTTTTGTTTACTTAAACTCTAATGCTGATTTGCAGTAATAAAAACCCTTGACTAGTGATGTTTGGAACTAGTGATCTTTAGTCTCCATTGAGGAAGTGATTGCACTTTCTGAAATATTTCTCACCTTTTGGGCTTCCAGTGTAGTATTTGGAATCAAAGTTTTCTTGAAAAGGCCTGTGTATGACAGTTTGAGTATCTGTAACAATAAATCTGTTTTGGCACTCCGCTTTTTGGCCTGCCCATCTCCTCTCAGACAATGTCAAAATAATAACAAGGACAATAGTTTTGGGTTTTGGATTAAGTCTCAAACAATGACTCCAGCATGAAGTGCACAAGTAAGAGTGAATGTTCCCTTCTGTCTTCTATAGAAAGATTAATGTTTGGCAGTTTGGAATTGGGTGTTTGATCTCCTGCTTCCTGTTAAGTAGAATTGGTGAATTGCCATTAGTAAGAGCAGAGCCCAAGTATATAGTTTTGATTTTTACAATTCTGTTGAAATTGTCTTTTTACTAAGTAACTCGACATAAATAAATAAGCTGATGACTTTTGTTAGTTAAATGTGGAAGTTTGGCCTATGCTTAATTTAATTTAAAAATCGCCCAAATTTAAAAAAGGTGATTGAATACCATATGCTATGTTGCTTTTCCATAGCAGTAGTTCTGAAGTTTTAGATAGGACAGTTTGGAGAGATTTGGTGTATTAAACATTTCTGTGTCTCTACTGTCCCCTTATTTGAGGTTGAAGATGCAGATTTGCGTCAGACAGTTGAGGAAGAAAAGTGTAAACCTTTAATAGTGTTTCCAAATCCTTAGTACCTCAGATGTCCTTAAACACATTTTAGATGACTCTTTAATGTGAAAAATCACAGTTTTGTTTTTACAGTCAAGTCTAGCCTTTCTAGGAGAGAAAGGAGCCTTAAGACTTTTTTTTATAGTGACAGCCTTAGTGGTTTGTGCATTTAAAATGTTGAATTATTTTAAATTTAAATAGAAACTGATAATAGAAACACATAACATTTCTGAAATCTTGCTGAATACTCATCATACTGTTCTCCTATAGCTTGTTTTGTTCCTTCTTGCATGGAAACTGTTCAATGCAAGTACGTCTGGTTTTAATATTTCATCTTCTTCTGTTCACTAGCTTGGGATGACTGAAGATGTAAGATACGTGTAAGAAATTTCACTAAATAGGTATATTTTTGCTTTCCTCTCTCATAAATATAGATGAGTACTGTACTGGGAGTAATGTGTTCATTTTTTCCTAAAATAACAGATTCTACAGCAGGTACGCCTATTACTTGCAAACTTTCTAGACCACATCTGCACAAATAATTTTACCTCTTAAAGACAGTGCAATTGTAGCAGAAAGCTTCAATACATCTGTCATGGCTAATAGGTTCTTTTTAATTTGTGCAGTGTTTCTAATATTTTTTTCAGATACAGTGAGAAATTATTACTTCACTAAGCAAAATAAAAATTTGAAGTTACAGTGAAAAAATATATAATATATAATTAATATATAATATATAATATATAATAATACATATATAATTTTCAGCCTTTGTTTTTTCTTCTTTTTCTAGGAAATAGTTATACTGAATTTAGTGCTTTTGATACAAGAGAAGGCAATGACTCCATATGTATCATTATTTCTGCAGAATTCCTTCATTGGCTTTTCCATGTGACATAATATTAGTTACTGACAAAGACTAAATAACTTAGAGTAGTAGCATTGGTGCAGTTTTGTATTCATGGCTATATATCAGTGACCTGCTTTAGTTGTAACTACCTCATTCCTTTCCTTTACTGCTTGCCCAAAGGCCAAGTAAAGGAGAGACAGTCAGCTTCCAGGTACTCTACCCAGTCTTACTATTTTTACACTTGAGTTAGATGTGCATGCAAGCATGCATCTCTCTGCTTGAAGTGTGCTTACATGCCATACACAAAGTATTTGCAAGTGCTCATAAGTACTTCAAATAATTCTTTAGAGTCTTGGATACAAGGAATTTTATGCTGTTTGCTAAACCTTAACAGGTTTAGCAACTAGAACTAGAACTAGTTCTCCAATTCTTAAGTAATAGTGGAGCCTTTGTTCTTTTAGTTTTAGACTGTGTGATATGGTATTTATGCCCAGTAGCATCTTCTTAAACTCACTTTACCATCCTGGTAGCAAGCTCATTCATGTTTTAGGAATAATGTACTTCGATCTTAGTTTTGCTACTTCTGCTGGGACATGCTACCCAATAGCTGTTTTGCTCCTAGGTTATTTCAGAATTACAGAAAAGTTCTCACTTATTTGCAGTGGGAGTTTGGTTGCCACATTGTGTCAGGTTTTACTGTAATTCCTTTAATTTTTTTTTCAGTCAAAATATTGTAGGATATCTATTCACTGTTTAAAGATTGTATTGTGCTGAATTTCGATTTCAGAAAGTGGCAAGTCTGTCTGAATTGGATAAGAGTAAATAGGATTTTTAGGTTTTATAGTTTTAGCCTCTTAATCAGAATTGAGAAATTGAAAAGTAAAATAAGTTTGGGCATTTTCTGCATATCTTTTAAAAAGGAATGAACTCAATTAATGGATCACTTAGATTCATGTAAGAATTTTGAGTGTTGAGATTTCTGCTCTGAGGTAGACTACCCAGACATGATAGACACAGACAAGAGACTATTGATTTTGTTTTGCAAGGGAAAAATACATACTTGTAGAACTAAAAACAGGTATCAATAGCATTACAGGAAGATACTGTCTCTGAAATATAAAGGAATAATTTCTTTTTGTGTTGTACAGAATATTTATAATGGATTCCAAAACCCAAACATCATGAGATGTCATTGCACACACTGAGATTCAAAACATTGTGTTGCCTGTTAAACTTCAGGGAAAAGCTTATATTCGCCTCCTTAGTGAGACTGGAACCTCTTCAGACAAAAGAAATACTTGGAGCAAGTGCTAGACTACTGTTTATTCCCAAAACCTGATTGTTCCTGTAGGATCATGTTTCATACTGAACTTGAGTATTGTGGTAAAGTTGCTTTATAAGTTTAAAGACTAATTTGTGAAAGGATGTAGAAGTGAAGTATGTACGTCTTGTAGGAGTAAGCTGTGTGGCTAATTAATCACTTGCTTTTGTGTGCTTATGTCATGCCACTCTATACGACCTAGGTCACATTATCAAACCTATGGGGACTACATTGTCAAAGACTGCAGTACATATAGCCAGCTCATCATACTGTTGTCTTGGTGCAAACTGCATTTGAAGTTCGCATCTAAGCATTTTGTCCTCTTCACAGAAAATAATAAACCCAGCTTGTTATGATCCCTGAATATTGTAATGAGGTGATATCTTACAATGGGTTTTTGGGAATCTGTGCTGCAGGAGGCAGCTCTAAAGAAACTTTCAGAACCATCTATTTTGAGGAAATGTCTTCCTTCCTTCAGTTTTTCAGTATGAGGAAGATTAGTTTTCTGGATTTGTCAATCATTTAATTGTTAACCTCACATCTTTTCTCAGGATTGTTTCTAACTGTAAGTATTCATATTATTCACCATTAAATGTGATAATAGATCATGTATTGGGGAAGATGTTTAAAATCTCTTTTTTCCAGAATAAAAAACTGTAGAAGAATTGTGTAAAATCAATTTTGTTTGGGTGTGTTTAAGCTTTTAGCTGATGGAGGTAAAAGCTTAAGCTTCAGCCTTTAGGCTCTTAGCATTTCATTAGTGCCATGTAGACAACAACACCACTCACCTCGAAGACTTCTTGGAGGTGAGTTCTTTTACCTCCTTGTTTGCTCTCACACTAAACTCATGTTTAGCAAAGGTTTAGATTTAAATTGCCATGCCTGATGGCAGATAGCTTTGTAGCGCATTTTAGCAGCTCAGATCAGTACTTCACTGGTGTGACCACAAATGTCTCTTGTGCACCTGCAACCCCTGGCATGACAGTGGTAGTTCACTGGAACCATGCAGCTTCTTTCCAGGTTAATTTTCCAACTCCTGTGTTTATACTGATCTGTCCAGTGTTGTATTTGGAATCTGAATTAATCCGCTTTGTATGTGTTTTAAAATGGGAATGTTTGCTGCTTGGCCATACGTGGTATAAGAGATGACAGTGAAATGTGATGCTTGCAATTGTGCTCCTCAAGCTGCTCCTTATTCCTTGTGGCATGTTTCAGTTTAAGAATACTGTTTTCTACCCCTTCATGTGGCTGTTTAGTTCATATTGTAACAGCCCATGGGTTAAAATTGAAATGTCATAAAAGTTCAATTCACTCACACTATCATGTTATCAATGCCAGGGAACCAGCAGGAAGCAAAGAGTTCAGAGTTTATCTGGGTGTTAAAATTTTAAAGAAATTTTCCGTGGTTCGTCTCCAAAAACTGTATTCTGTGGATAAAGCAGAAGACTTTTATGTCAGCAAAAATAGCTCTAGTAACCTTTTGATACTTGGTCTGTGTTCTTTCCAGTGGAGATTAGTAGTCTGATGATGCTTTTGATATGCAGTAAAATTTTGATCTGACGTAGTTTGATTACTTCCAATTTGTGCAAGTATTTCTGTAGAAATTGGCTATAACTGTTATTTTCCTAGAAATTAATGTCTCTAGGTATTAAAACTGTGAATTGTCTTGAGGTTAACTTTTAGTTTAACTTTTGTATCTTAGTTTCAGTTTGAGATTTTTTTAGTATAATTCTTTTTCACTGAAAAAGTTGTTAGTACCTGCATGCAACTTTGAAAATACTGTCTTTAGAAAAAAGTTATTTGAGAATAAGCTCTTCAAAAAGCAAACTGTTCTCTAAGCATGAGAGCTGATGAAACCTACTTTCTGCTAGATTTATGCACTTCATTTTTCTCCTCCTTCCCTCTGCAGTGCTTCCCCTGTCTTCTACCTCTTTTGCTGGCCATGCAGCTGCACATGCCATGGCTGGGGTTGGAGCTGTGTTCTGATTGACTGCTACCTTTTGGAGTGGTTAAGATGTGAGTCCTTAATACCTGCATTTTCTACATAGCAGATATGGATTTGGGTGTCTTCCACCAGCAGCTGGTTGTTTTGGGGTGGGATTACATTGGAACTTGAAGAAATTTGGTCTTGGGTCTGTTTTCAAACTTGATCAAAGCTAGTCACCAGATTTCAAAAGCAACCAGCTGAGGGGAGTAATCAGCAACTTCTGTTAGTAGTAGTATAGTGAATTCTTGATAAACTGTTCTTGGACAGAGGAATTGTAGAAGAGTTTCTGCTGCACAATACTTTCTTTCCATGTTTTTTCCTCCACTAGTTTTCCTATGTGTTTTCACTTGTAATTTAACATAGCTTTCTGTCCTCTCTATTCTGTGTGACCCCCAAACTGACATGGAAGTACACATGTTCCAGTTTAGAGATCATAGTGCTAGACCACTGAATGCAGCCACAGCCTGAAGGCTGGCACTTGAGCACTGTACTGGAAATGCCGTAAGAGTAGAAAATTCTGGAAGCTGCTTTTGCCTAGAGGTTGGAGCAGATGATCTCCTGTAGTCCCTTCCAGCCTCAGATATCTTGTGACCCTCTGATTCTATTCCTTTTTTAGAACTGGTGGATTCAAATGTCACCAAACTCCCTGCTTTCATACGTCACTAATACCTCCTCTTCAGGTTGACTAATGTACCTTTCTCTTACTGAATTTTCTAGGGAAGGATTTTTTGGTTTTTTTTTAACTTGTTTTAAGGCTTTTTCATTGCTACATCTACTGACACTTCAATTTTTCTGAGTTTATGGCCTTGAAACAGGAGTCTTGATACATTTAAAGTAAATGCTGAGGAACTTAGTATGTCTGATTTGAAAATATTCTTGACATCTTTTCTTTAAAATGTTTTATTTTCACTTTTGAGATATTCAGCCATATAGAAACTCGACTTTAACAAAATGAAAAGAAAAATAAATAATACATTGGAGGAACAGTTATATTCTGGGTTGTTTATAGATTGGCAAAATGTATATTCTTGCCAGAAATTAATAAAAGCCTACTTTACAGTATGTTTACATCCAGAGAAAAACCAGCTTTCTTCTTCTGGAAACAAATTGTGTGGAGGTAGAGGTGTGATGTGAATATTGTCCAGTTGATAGTAGACATGCATGTCCGAAAGAGATTAGGTTCATTCCTGAACCCTTGCAGTTGAGCAGAAGTACTGTCTAGTCCCTTGGATAGAACCTGTGATGGGAGACTTATTAGCTAAAAGATAACCTTTTACATAAACAATGGCAGATATGATCAGAATTTTCATTAAAATGTAGCTGCATGCTATAAAAATGTGATTTCAGAATTTGGTTTGGATTTCAATTCCTCATTTATATTCACTGGACCATTATCTGTTAAGTACAAGTTTTATGGAGGCAGACAGTCTGATTGGCACTGATTTGACTTCTTAGATGTGTGGATTGTTTCAAAGATTGTATGAGCTAGATCTTAAATTAAGATGTCTATTGGAACTACAATTTTTAACTGCTATTTTTGTGTGAGAAATAGTTTTACTTTTTTGCAATGTTTATGAAAAATTAAGTTTTAAAATGTCAAATGGATGTTTTATTTGTGTGGCTGCCATCACATTGGCAGATTTTCTGCTCTGCTAAAGAACTCAAAAAGTAGCATATTTGAAACACGTCTAGAGCTGTATTGGCTGCTGTGCTTTACTGTGCAGCATAAGAAGCAATCCAACTTAAACAATTTAGTTGAGTACCAGTATAGTTTACTGGAGTAGAGGAAATGCAGCCAAGCCAGTGGCATCAGTGGGCTGGGAGAGCAGTGCGCTGGTGTAGCTGACCTCCAGATATGATGTAAGATGCTTTTGATTATGTACAAGGAAAGTATCCCTTTGAAGAAACTGAAAGCAAAATTACGGTAGGCAGAAAAGCATAGAAATATTTCCTGGAAACAAACTTAGGAGAGAAGATGGAAGAGATCTTGATGGTATGTACTGTAAAGATGTTTCCCATGCTGTAATTCAGTGAAATATCTTTGAGGCCTTACACTCAAGCCTGTTGTTTATGATGTAATATATGGTCATTTCTTTTTCAGATCGAGTCCAGTTACCTAGGAATATGATTGAAAACAGTATGTTTGAAGAGGAGCCCGATGTGGTTGACCTGGCAAAGGAGCCTTGTTTACATCCACTGGAACCTGATGAAGTGGAATATGAACCAAGAAGCTCACGTCTCTTGGTGCGTGGCCTTGGAGAGCATGAAATGGATGATGATGAAGAGGATTATGAGTCATCAGCAAAATTGTTGGGGATGTCCTTCATGAATAGAAGCTCGGGTCTGCAGAGTAACATGTCTGTATATAGGCAAAATCCAAATGGATCATGCTCAGTGCCCTCTACGAGGACCATGGTGGTTTGCACAGTTGTTTTTGTGATTGCATTTTCATTAATAATAGTGATTTACCTTCTTCCCAAGTGTACATTTACCAAGGAAGGCTGCCATAAAAAAAATCATACAATGGAACTAATATACCCTTTGGCAACCAATGGAAAACTATTTCCATGGGCAAAAATTAGACTTCCTCCTGATGTTGTACCACTGCACTATGATCTTGTCTTGCAGCCAAATTTAACTACTCTGAAATTTTCAGGCTCTGTAGAAATAGTGGTCAACATCCTTCATGTAACTCGGAAGATTGTACTTCACAGTTCAGGCCTTAATATCACCAAGGCAACGATTACTTCAGCACAAGGGCATGAAGCAAAGCCAGTTGAATTCCTGGAATATCCATTGCATGATCAGATTGCACTCATGGCTCCAGAGGCTCTCCTTGCAGGACAGAATTATACTGTCAATATGGAATATTCATCTAATTTATCAGACACCTACTATGGCTTCTACAAAATTTCTTATGAGGATGAGAAGTCTAAGCAGAGGTATGCCCACGAATACAGCTTCTCTGTTCTATCAATGCTAGATTGTGCTTTGATAACAGAAGTAAAAATGTTGGGTTTTTTAATTGGACATTTTATGCAACTTACTCTTGTTGAGAAAAATCAGTCTTTAATCTCTTGATTGATCTACCCAAAAAATGTCTTTCATGGGTGAGTTCCTTAAGTCAGGGCAGCTTGTCCTACAGTGAAATGTACTTCAGCATGGAGGTTGTAGATAGTTGTAGTATGGCTTTTTTGGTTTGTTAAATTTTTAGTTTCTCTCTTTGGAAATTCTCCCCACGATTCTTAAGCCCTTGAATCTCAAGACAGGGACTGAGGAAACGATATCCTGTCATCATAGGAGAAGGCCAGGTTCAAAACCACCAGAGGAACCCAATGGGGCCCAAAGGGATGCGTCACACAGTCCTAAGTGAGCTGGGAGATATCATTGCCAAGACATGCTCAATCATATGTGAAAAAGTCATGGCAGTCAGGCAAAGTCTCAGGTGACTGGAGAAAAGGGAGGCATTGCACTTATTTTACAAAGAATAAATAAGGACTGTTTAGCAGGAAGATTATTTAAAATTGCCCCTCCACCTGCACTTCAAATGAGCCTTATGCTGGTCATATACTTAAGAGTGTTCATGCCTTTGTGGGCAAGTAACTATCCATGCAGGTCTTCTAGAAAAAGTGTGGTGCAGTGAAAAAGAGGAAAAGCAGTGTGGATGTGCTAAGCAACTTACTGCCAGCATTAAAAACATGCATTTCCATGAAGCAGGCGTAAGAGTGCAGTGGGTGTAAAAGGCAAAAATCACCTAAATGACTGAAACTCAGTGGTTTTTTTACTATTCTGATGTAGCTGCAGCTTTCTTTTCTTTTTGTATTTACATTAGTAGAAAGAGAATGCATAATTGTTCACAGAGAAAAAATATGATCTGTGAATAATTTTTTGAGGTTTTGTCCTCCTTCAGTCCTGTGCTACCTGCTTTTGTTCAGGAGCAGGATGTAACACATGTTTTAACCTGCATGTTTTTCAGTAAATCCTTTTCAGATAACTCTTTAGTGATTTCATAATTTCCATTGTCTTACCTGACTCTTCTTTTTGCAGGGGCATTGTCTCTGTCTACTGTCTGTAGTTTTACGAATGCAGAGTACTCTGATAACTGCTGTTGTTACTGCACTTTCTGATTAAAACTCAAACTATGAAGCTGATTTTGCATGAAAATATATTTTCTTTAGCTTAGTTTTACTTTCTTTTGAATATTTTTAATATTGTCACAAAAATACGAAATTACCTGATGGCAAAATAACTTACTTAACTTATTGCAAAAAGCAAAAAAAAAAGTGCCTTATTTATATTTTTATGCAGAGTGTTTCTTTATTCTTTGTTTTTCTTCTGCACAATCTTGGGGTGAAACTGCATTAATTTGTCAGGGAGAAGAAAAGAGTAAGAAGTTGAAAGTAGGTATGCAGTAGGCATCTTGTGAGTTGTCAGCACTGTGCCTTCTCAGAAAAGCTGTATGTCCAAAAATGTTTGAATCATGGTGCAGAACAAATAAATTCCTCAAACATTTGTGAGTAGCTTGGCAGTAGGTTTAAAAAAAAGAAAAAAAAAGGAAAAAAAAGTCCAACGTATGTGCCATCTTCTCCATTTAGTTCCAGTAAATACTTCAATTAGTAGACTTGTTGAACTCTCTGTTGTCTTGCAAGTGCAGAAATTAGATGTGCTCTCCATCAAAAGCCGTATGCTAGTTAGTATAAAAATAGTAGAGAAGGAGCGTAGACTCCTGAGGATTCTTCTTGTGATATGAATAGCTGTTGGATTTGAGACAAGACAGTACATGAACTTGGACAGAATCCATCTACTAGCCAGGTCAGGGGCAGGCATACTGTTAGATGAGCTGTGGGAACATCTGCAGGAAATGACCTAGCAATTAGATGGAAGAAGCTTCCTTGCAGATCTGCTGCAGAGATTTCCAAACTCTTATTTAGTAGGCACACTCGCTAATTTAATTTTTCAATATTCTTTTTGTTCCCTCTTTGGAAATTGGCTGGCTTGTATTTTGATGATTTTTTTGTAAGTGTGTTATTCCAGATGCGTTGTTCTTTGTTCAGAAAGCAAAAAATCGCCAAGAATTTTACTGTTCAAGTAAGTACATTACTGGGTGTTAATGAAAAAATTGTGAATGAAACATTTATTCTGACTAGCCTTGTCATCTACTATTCGAAAAGCTATTATCATAACAAGCTCTTAGAACATTTGGGAGGGAAATGACTGTTCTATCCTAAACAAACTGACATTTATGCTTTTAATAATTCTTATTTTGCTCTTCTTCACTCTTCCCATTAGGTGGTTTGCAGCAACTCAGTTTGAACCTCTGGCAGCAAGGTCTGCTTTTCCATGCTTTGATGAACCAGCACTTAAAGCTACTTTTTTAATCAAGATCAAAAGGGATGAGAAACTTTCCACTCTGTCAAATATGCCAAAGGTACTGCTTTTGTATGGGAATTTTAGTAGAGCTGCTGCCTAGGTAATCTGTTTCAGTGGTTTTGATTGTGTTTTTATTGCATTAATGTTCCAGGGGATTGACCTGAGTGGACAAGCTATAAACTATATGACCTTATCAACTGCTTTGTTCTCAAAGACTTGAACTTTGTAGGAAAAACAGCTGTTCAATGCATTGCTCAGTGTAGGATGTTACTGACAGACAGCTGAATGACTGAAGGATTCCTGCTGAAATTAAATGAATCATTACATTGCAAAGGTTATATTGTTGGTGACATTTGTCTCAAGAGCCCGTAAGGTTTGCTTTCAAGTTTTCTGTTAGCTGCTGCTGCACATGTGCAGAGTACTGGAATACCTTCAGCAGTAGTTTGTATAACTAGCACCTGTCTTTGTGAAAGATAGACTTGATCTTGAACGATGTGCTTCTGTGGCTAAATGAGGATAGGTGTAGTATGAGTACAGATACAGTCAGCTCCAGAATGTGAGTAAGGGATCTGACATTCCTTCAGCTGGAATTTTTCAGACTAAATCTTGTAAGAGCGTATATGAATTTTATGGTGATGTTTTATGCCATAATGCCCTTGGACAAACCTTTATGGAGGCCTTATTAATTTAGACAGATGAGAAGGATTAACATTACCTAGACTCTGTCTGGACTAGGTGTTCTCTCATCAAAACATTAACACCATTTATCACTCAGCAGAAACTCAGTACTGACACTGGTCTAATCAGTAATGAAGAAATTACACCTTTGATGTTGCTGGTACATTTATGTGCACTGTGCAGCTTGAGTTCCAGGAAGTTGTCCAAAACTCAGGTGCTGATGCAGATGCCTTATTTTTGAAAATCAAGCTAGTAATTGCTTATGAAAGCAATATCTATCCACGGTGTATGAACATTTATTTGGATGTGTAGTGATTCTTAGCTATTACAAGAAGAAATGAACTCTGGTGGACCACTCTTCTGTTTATTGTGAACAAGAAAGGTTGCTCGCTCACTCTCCTCTGCTGGGAGCTGGGCAAGTAGCTAAGGCATCTTTCAACAGCTTCCCAAGTTCTTCATGTACAGAAAGTAAATGATGGTTTAGTACTACTGCATACACTTACAGTTAGCTCTGTTGGGTTAGAGCGATAATGCCAGGGTTATGGGTTAGAGCCCCCATATGGGCCAGTCACTTGAATTTAGATTCCATGTCCTTATAGGTTCCATCCATCTCAGAATATTTTGTCATGTGTGCAGCAGACATTGCTGGAATAATCATCTATAGCTACATGAGCAAGAGATCTCAGAAGTAGGCCTTGTCAGCTAGTGTGTACATCGCCAACTTGGCAGTATATAGTGTCTGACATGGATTAAGGCTAGAAATAAGCTGCGTATTTGGGTCCTGTAGAGCTGCCTTTTGTGGTTTTGTTTGTCCTGTTTTTGGTTTGTTTGTTTGTTTGGTTTTTTTTAATGAGGATAGCTAATTTTAAAACCAGTTTATCTGCAGCTGCAGCAGATTTTCTTAAATAGACTGCCACCTCCTTATGAAACAAAACCTGTACTAAAGGCAGAAATTTGTGAATTCACTGGAGGAATTCAAAGATGGCATTCTGTTCATATATTATGGTCAGATTAAATTATTTTAGTGGTTATATCTTCAGGTTTAAAAATCCATTTCTCTTTAAGGCTGACAGTTAAATTTCCAGTGACAGTTAAATGCCAAAACATTGTTTGGTTTCAAATGATCTTGTGTAAAACTAAGGTTATTGTTGGTTTTTCAATGTTTGTGGGCTCTGAAAACAAAATCATATATGAAGTTTCAGAATTTATGTACTGCCATCTCTCTGCACTGTAGTGGTTTTAAACATTTTGCTCTATTCTTTTTATATTTTATGTTTGTGAAGGAATACATAGGAAAGTACTTTAAGGCATATAGCATGCTTTTCTAGGACTAGTATTAAAGAAAGCTGCACAAAAAGTACGTTGAGGTACGGTACAGTATCTTAGTTCTGTGTGGTATCTCACTGTGTGCTCAGGAAACTGGGCAGCTACTTTTGTCGGTGTGGATTTAAGCTGGGCATGTTTTTGCTTTGAGTAAAACTGAAATCTTGGGATTTCCTCAGTTTCTAAAGTGTATTCTCTTTTGATATGTAATAGTGCAATCTGAGGAATACTTTGTTCAGTTTAAAAATAGTAAGTATGTCTGGTTACCTAGTTTTACTGAGACTTATGGAAAGAGACAAATATTTAACTCATGTAACACCAGTATTTTTAGTAGGCTCTGCTGAACTGTGTCTCTGGTCTAGCCTAATGCTCCCTTGAATTAATGCTGATCTGTTGATTTTGGATTATACTGGGACTTTATATGCAAACCAAATTATATTGGTTTCTTCAGCAGAGTAATTGTTTGGTAATACTACATGATAAAACTTGGCAAACAATTTTGATGTGTATATGCATAAATGTTTAATGTCTTCTTAAGTTTGTTACATTGTTGTAAATACCATCAATCCCACTGAAAGATAACAAAAATATAAAGATATAATGTTAGCTTGCCTATAAACGGTTTGTAGCATGAAATAATTCTTTAACACTGATTTATTTTATGTCTTAGTGTTCTTTTGTCTGCATTAATAGTACTTCATTTCCCCTGCAGAAAGCCACTACACCTGTGACAAATGGAATTGTTCAGGATGAGTTTTTTGTGAGTTTGAAGATGAGTACCTATCTAGTAGCTTTTGTTGTTGCAGACTTGAAAAACATCAGCAGGATAACTAACGGGACTCTGGTATGTGTTTGTAAGTTCTGCTTCATTCTTCCCAAGCTGACTGGGCTACTAAACAAAACAAAAAGATCCCCAAACCAGCAAGCAAACTCTGTCTCTTTAAAATTTAATTATCTTCTTCATTTCATTATACTCATCATAGCTAGGGGACAAAAGCCATATGCTATAAAGTGGACTGAGGTGATACCAGACTGAATGTACTTTTACAGCAAGGGACTCTGCATCAGGTCTTGTTAACAGTGGAAATTAACAAAATGTAGAATTCCTAAGAGCTTTCAGAGCTGGAAGCTTTAAACTCTTCTTTTCACTGCTTCATCCATGAACAGTAATGTCATGCAAACCAGGAGTTCTGAGGATGTAAAGAAATGTGACAAGTTTCAAGGAACACCTACCTACATGTGGTTTCAAGCAGCACCACAAAAATTTTCTCTACCTGCCAAGATAACATATCTAAAAACTCATGCCCTACAGTAAAGCAAATTTAGGCTGACTTTAAATCTGCATTTAATCACTTAAATACAATTATTAGATTTTGTTTTTCCAAAGATTCCAAATATCAAACAGTGGGTATCCTGCTTAAGCTTTGTCCTTTGCAAGGGTATGGCCTGTTTCTACAGTGTGTGCAGTTAGAGCAATTAAAAAAATAAACGTGGTAATATTAGTATATGCTGCTTAATCTTATTTTAGAAAGTGCAGAAGTTTCATGGGAGCAACGACTTTCATGACTCTTTAACAGAAGCTGCCCCTTTGTGGTGAAATGTCTGAAGTGCCCTATGTACCTAGAAAAAGCCAGAGGGAACATTGTTAGTAGCATTGCAGAAGGAGAAGTCCTCTCTTTATTTATTATTTATCAATAAACAAATACAAGTAAAGATACTGGACAGGCTTTGATTCTGATCTAGATGAGTATTTCTAATGAAAGCTGAGTAGAATAGATTGTTACACTTTTTTTTTTTTTTTTTTTTTTTTTTTTTTTTTTGTGGGTTTTATT
>JAODKT010001744.1:40176880-40226093 GCA_027576195.1 Cossypha heuglini
ATCATACAGTCAGTTATTTGAAGCAGATAATTTTTTAACTTAATAAGAATACTTCTTACTTATCTTTAATTTATTGTTTTTAATTTCATCTTTTAAAAAAAATGACTAGTATTTTAATCTTTATTAAGAGTACTCGCTACCTTGAAGGGAGAAAGCATAAGAATACCCAGGAAGGTCAGAGTTTTAGTAGGTCTAAAGTAATCTCATCGGTGTCTAGCAGGCCAGGGAAGTCAGTAAAAAGGAGGCATGTATTGATATTTTCCAGGAAATACTGACTCAAAATGCTTCCAGCATTTTATGGCTGGGAGATCCAAAGAATTTGAGCTTCACACAGAATAAATTTATAGTCATGAAAGCTTTAAGATACTGTAGAGTTGAAGTAAAGTTGTTTCATGCTCATAATGCAATGAGATTTTTCTCAACTCCAGACGATCCTGGGAAGCTCTTATGTTTTTGAGCTTAAAATTTGTAGTGAATAATACTTTTGTACTCCAGGAACACTCGACTAGATTCTTATTTATATGTGCTTCATTCAAACTCAAAAATTGAAAGGACCTTTTCCATCTGTTTGAAACGTCATTTGTTGAACTAATTTATAGCACAGGAGGAGGGAGTCTTTTTTTTATAGAGCTGGGATGTGGTTCTTCACATATTTCTTTGTTCATGTAAGAAAGGGTGTCCTAAATGTGAATCTGTCTGTAGCCTAATCGAAGATGTTTTCTTGATAGAGACAATTCAACATCAATTTTTATAAGGGCTTCTTACATCGTGTCTAATGTGGCCATATTAGATAGGGATGAGCTTTATGGCAGTTATTATTTTTTGAGATAATTTATTGCAGAATATACTACTGCTATCATACTATAAATGCTATCGTAGCCTAAAGATTAGTTGAAGTGTACAGGGAGGGTCACTTAATAACTCATGAGGGATTTTAAAATTTGTGTCATGTAGACCGTTCTTGAACACTTCTTGTAGTGTTGTTATCCTTGAATTGTGCTTTCATACACACAGGACGGTGTCCCTATATTTTGACAAGTTAAGAAGCCCTAGTAAGAAAAATCAGGGTTTTTTTGAGCGGCTTCATAACTACTGTACGTAATTTATGTATGTACTCACAAAAATATGTCTTATCTGTTTCAGGAACTCTTGCCAGCTCCTCCTTCAATTCTAAGTCTCTCCTAGCTACAAGTTTCAAATATTTTCTCTTCTTTGTTTGGACTAGGTATCTGTCTATGCCATACCACAGCATCTAAACCAAGCTGGGCATGCCCTAGACATAACAGTGAAGCTTCTGAAATTTTACCAAAAGTACTTCTTCATGAAATACCCTCTTGAAAAATTAGGTAAGTTCTGTAGGAATTCAGAAAAAAGTCCTACAACACAGAAGCAGCTCTGATCTGAAAAATGCATGGGAATTTTCATTTTTTAAAAAGTGTTACAATGATTAATTTATTAAATAATTGTAACAACTAATTGCATGTTTGTCTGAGTGCAAGTATTAAGTGAGTCCCAAAGTTGGAAAGCTTTTGTGAGCTTTTGAAACCAGATTTCTTATATTTTTACGTAAATTTACACAGAAGAATTTCTTTGGTGTTACTGAACTTGGTAGTGAAGAAATTCTCAGTCTGTGAACCATGTTTACAGCTGCAAGATCTGCAGCCTGACTCCTACATACATTGGTTTGACTGGAAAGGTAGTGAAATGCAGTCTTCTAAGCCTCTACTTTTCAGCAGTGTTACTTTTAAGCCATCTCATTTCCATGTTACTTTTGTTCATGCAGGATCCATAGACAGGGTCTCTTTAAGTTGTTTGTGTCAGAGTACTGCTAGAGAAACATCGTTATAAATCTGTGGGGCTCATGTACTTGAGATTTGAGTGTATGTTCACTCCACAGCATTTCAATCATTAATTTTTAATGATTATATCATATAATTGGTAGGCTTGAAAGAAAGGGTTGCTTTAACTAGCAATTTTCTTAATCTTTCAAATCTTTTCCAGATCTGGTAGCAATTCCTGATTTTCAGGCTGGTGCAATGGAAAACTGGGGTTTGATCACCTTCCGAGAAACTGCACTCTTATTTGACAACAATACTTCTTCAGTGAGGGATAAAAAGCTAATAACGTCAGTGATAGCACATGAGCTTGCCCATCAGGTACTAGTCTGGAAAGGTTATTGTTTTCTTTTTTAATTTCTTTGGTTTTTAAGTGTAATTCTGTCCTTGAATTTACCTCTCCCCTCACTGTGACTGGGTTGTGCATTGTATCTGTTCAGAAAATCTGCGGGTGTATTTTCTACAGCAGAGCATGCAGAGTGCAAGTCTCATGCCATGCTTAAGGAGTTGCTGCTGCAAAAGCTTTACTATGGCTTTGACTGACCTTCATTTTACAACAAGATGAGGCAGAGGAGGGATGGAGTACTTCTTATTTGATACATTCTCATTTGATTTTAATTCTAAGAAAATAATGATGGTTTTGGTCTTTTGTAGTGGTTTGGCAATCTAGTAACTATGGAATGGTGGAATGATCTCTGGCTGAATGAAGGATTTGCCACTTTCATGGAATACTTCGCCATGGAGGAGGTTTTTCCAGAATTACATTCAGTAAGTAATTTCTGTAATTACATTTACTGTATCTTCACTATTATCTGTTTATACTGCTGCGTATAAATGATTGATACTTAAAAATTTATATTGAAATTAGTTTTGGGCACTGTTGAGTTCATGATACATCTCTGCTTTGGCATTTTATTATATTGGAAGTGGCTTTGAGAAGGGTATATTGTTTCTGTGGGTTTTAATTTTTTTTTGCTTTATTTTGGTAATAATCTACATGCTGTCTACTGTGTTTTGTGGAGATTAAAGCATTCTGTGCAAAATAGTAGGTGTTAAAACATGTAGATGTCTATATATCAAATTATAACTTATAATCTTCCTAGAACAAGTCCAGACATGTTGTTGAACAAGTTTGTCTACTTCTGCTTTTCCTAATAGACCTAGGAAGCTTTAGGTTATTGAATATGCTTGAGGTTGCAAGTATATGAAACAAACAAAACACAGTCCCAGTCATGGTATAACCAGACATGTTTATTAAAATATTATAAAAGCTATTACATGCCTTTTATAATATCTTCACTTTTGGGTTAGAATAGCATGAGCCTGGAAAGCCAAGAGTATAATTGTTAATAGGCTTGCCAGCCAATAATATTCGTGATCGATTCCCTAATTGCAACATCAGACTTTTCTCTCAAAGATAAATGCTTATGTAATAGTTCTTTTGGCAAACTATCTGTTACCTGTGTACCTGTTACTTGTTACATTTTTAAGACTTTGTTACATCTCTGCTGCCTTGACTGAATAGTCTTTTCTTTCTAGCTAAATGCTATATTCTCTCAATTACGAGTTGTTTTCTTTTCATATATTCCCCCTTTCTTTTTTACTTAGTATTGCAAAACTAGTACAGTTTGTGTCTGCATAAGCGTTACCTGCTTTACATTCTGATGGATAAGCTGTTGAATACAAGAAAATAAACATCATAAACATAACATAATCATCAAAAGTGCTATGAGTCCTACTACAGCAAAACCAACTACGTTTGACCTGAGCTCCAAAATTAAATCTTCACAACCAGGAGAACAGGCCAAAAGGATCCCATCTCTGGCTTTGCTGTGGTTCTCCAGACAGCTCCTTCAATTCCTGGATGCTTTTGTGAATGGATTCAGAGTGGTCACTCGAGTTTATACAGCACATTCTGTTGAGGTCGTCACATCCATGTCCCTGGGCTAACAGTAAAAAGTCTGTTGCTGCTCTGTTTTGCAGTGTTGCATGATGTACTGAGTTGACATCTGTTAACAATCCTGCTACAGCATTACTAGTAGCGTTACTCTCCCTTGCAAGCCGACAACCTAGCTTATTAATCGTGTTCAAGGCGTGTGCAGTATCAGTTGATGCAACAAAGGTGCTAAAAAAAATCTCTTTGTTCTATTCCAGAATTCAACTTCAGAGTTACAGTCATGGTTAGATGACTTAGCATCATGTTTATTTTGCTATATTGTAATGTCCAGTTGGTTAAGAGTTTCAAGACTGAGATGAAACACAGTCAAACAACCAATAGTACATGAACTGCGTTATTTGGAATGCCTTTCCATGCTCTGTTGCCACATTTTAAAAATATGTTATCAGGCAGGCTTATTGCACTGGTCTCTGTTCTGGTTTGTGAGGGAGTAGTAAAGTTGCACCAGGCAGAGGCATTACAATAAATGCCGGTACCAGTTATGTCAACCCCTGTGTTGTTTGCTTTTAGATCGTTAGCATAGTTAAGGTAAAAACACAAAGGAGGTTTTACAGAGCCAGGTATGTCCAGCTCTTGAGGCTGCAGTGAGAGAGCAGGGAAGTTACTTGTTTTTGTCATGCCTCCATCAGTATTGCCCATATACCATTTCACAGACTGGCCAGCATTAGACTGCTGTGATTCCAGACACCACGATGATCTACACTTACCTGGAGTTGTATAATCGCATGTAACTGATTGTATAACTTGTTCCATTCATCCTTTGTCAAAAGAATGCCAACCAGACATGTTTGAAATGGATTGCTAGGACTAGTCATGGATATGCAAAGGGGAGATTGGTTAATTGCTTTGGCTAATGTAAGCCAAACTTTGATCTTTGGTGGTGGTACCCATGCTTCGTTCACATTCATTGAGAATACGCTGAGGATGATAAAAAAGGTTGTGCCCAAATCTATTACAACTGATTACCAAACTAAAATTATGATGCCTTCAAGTATTCATCACTTCTGTGGTGGGTTTGATGTTCTTCACAGGTAACCAATGAGCTCCTGTTGACAGAGAAACACAGCCATAACCACATCCCCATGTTAACAAAAACACAGGACCTAGCCATTTTCCACTCTGCAAGTCTTTGTAATAGACAAATGGCCAAGAATCTGTTAAAGCATCATGGAAAACTTTATTTCACTTGCTGTTTTGTTATCAAATCTGGAAATACTTTAAAAAATTAAAGCAAACATTGCTTTGTCCAGTTGTTTCTGAGGTGTTATACCAAGGGGATCCCCCCTCTTTTGTTTAAGAACGTATTCTTTAAAAGGGCATGTATTTGTTCCACAACAGCTTGACCTGTTGAAGAATGAGGTATATCGGCTAAATTATGTATACCCTAACAATAAAGAAAGGTTTTCATTGGTTGTGAAACATATGCTGCACCATTGTCAATTTTCACTACTTTTGGGACTCCTAAGATAGCAGTAGCTCACAACATGTGTTCAATGACATCTCTTGGCTTTTCACCTTTATGAGGAGAGGCAACCAGAAATTTGGTATATGTGTCAATTGATACATGCACATATTTTAGGGTGCCAAAAGAGGAAATGTGGGTAACGTCCATTTGCCAGACTTCACTGACACCCAGACCTCTTGAATTTGTACCTACTGTGGTAGGTAAGGGTATTAAACAAGTACAATCAGGGCAAGAATGAACAATTTGTCTGGCTTGAGAAAGGGTAAGATCAAATTGTTTACTCAAAGGTTTTGCATTCTGGTGATAAAAGTAATGTGACAACTTTGCATGTGTAATTTGATTTGAAACTGTTGCCATCATCATCATCAGAGCATCAGCAGCCGCATTGCCTTCTGCCAGAGGTCCAGGCAATGATGAGTGAGACCTGAGATACATAACATAAAAACAGTGAGATCTGCATTGAACAAAATACAGAGTAGATAATAGCATAAACAAATCCTTGTTGAGTACCTGCTTTGAAAAGTCAGGTTCAATACAGTTTAAAATAACTAGTCCATACAAGGAATCTGATACTAAGTTGAAAGGTTCATTTTGAAATTATTGAAAAGCTTCTACCGTGGCTGCTAACCCTACTAGTTGTGTTGACCTTGGCTGAAAAATCAGTTTGTGCAATCCCCTGTTGTTGCATTTAGATGTTGCTTGGGGTGAATGATGAGTAAAGGCCTTTGCAGGGATTTTACAAAGATGTTTATTTCAGCCATGCCTGCACTGTCCAGCATTCGGGGAACAAAGGCGAAGGCGCTCTGAGGGTCCAGGCTGAAGTACATGGGATGAGCAGGCGGGGAGAGCATCAGAAACCAATTATCAGGGGACATGGGGGTTGCCACAAGGGAAGGGCCAGGGCAAAGGACCAACAGGAAATTAGGAAGGGAGTGACTGAAAGGTTGACCGACAGGGAAAGAGCACGGAGTTGACTCAGGGAACAGAACAGGGGCTGCATTCCCTAGCTGGGAATTCCACTGGTCTCCACACCCTGTGTAGTTTTTCCAAACAGCAGTTGCCTTCTGAGCTTTCCCAAAACCATTCATGAAAACTGTCTTTGCTCCAGACAGGGGCTGTGACAATGTCAGAAAACATGTCTGTAAAGAAAGATCTTTTAAAGATTGCAAAAGTTTATTTTTCAGCAAAGAATTAACAGTCTGTCAAAAAGTCTGTCAGGGCGGCCTGTAAAGATGATTCTTTGAACATATCTTGAAAATTGTTTGCAGGCAAAGGACTGTGGATGTGAGAAGGGTCTTCCCCACTTAGGGTCTCGCATCATTTTCATCCTGTGGGAACAAGTCTGACAGTCACATCAAGCAATGTAGTTACTGTTTTTGAAATTGTGTGAGGTAAAATACCCACTTTATCATCCACAATTGTTATTTATACACCACTGTGCTATTAGTGCATATGATTAGAATTCAGCCAGGTTAAGAAAAAGCCTCAGTGGTAACTCTGCTTGTCGTTTGGGTACAAAAGAGGTTCCAATTTTATTTGTTACAAGTGCAGTGCTTCACTGGCTTCTGCATCCAGCTTGTGAGGAGAGGAGATACTAAATCTCTGTCTCCCTCAAGTAAATGAAACAAGGGTGACAGTTCCTCTGTGGAGATACCAAGGGTAGGTATAAGCCAACTAATAGTTCCTAATAATTTTTGCAAATCATTTAGAGTTTTAATAGAGGTCCACAGCACAATGGGCTGAGGAACAATTTTCTGTTCAAATAATTGAAACCTTCCATATTTAAATAGTGGGACAGTTTGAACCTTGTCTGCTGCAATACGAAGAGCAAATTTGTCAAGAGAAAAACACAAAATGACAAAACAGTTTTGCAGTACTACAGGGTCATCTGCTGCTAGCAGTATATAATCCATATAATGATACAACAAAACCTTTGAAAACTGCTGTCACACCAGTTGTGAAGCGCTTGCTACCACAAACTGACATTGTAGCACTGTTTTTCTTTCCTTGTGGTAACATAATTCTATGATACTTTTGTGCAGGTTCACCGCTATTCAAGGTTGGTAATGAAAAAGCAAAATAAGGTGCAATATCAGGGCGTAATGCAATTGTGAAAAAACTGTCCTTTAAGTCACTAATTAACATTCCCAATTATCAGGTATCATTGCTGGATTAGGAATTCCAGGTTGCTGTGTGCCCATCAGGGCTATTAGTGCACTGATAGCCCTCAGATACTGTAAAAGTCTCTGTTTGCCCATCACTTTGGAATCACAAATATTAGGGTGTTCCATTGGCTTGTAGAAGGAGCCATATTTCCCAGATCCAATTGTTCTTTGACCAGTTTTTGTGTTTGTTGCAGCCATTCCCCTCTGAGGGGCTACTGAGGGGTGTACCACAGAGGGTGCACTCACATTAGTGTTCCATGTGAGTTTAAGTCTCGGATGCACATCACTGGCCCCTTTTAAAAATTTGTTGTCAGTATCAGTCCCATTGTGATAACAGATCTCTTCCCACAACGTGCATGTAGTAGAAAGTACATAGTTTGAGCTGTGCCTGTTTCTCTTCTGGCCCATAAGTTCCTTAGCTGACTGCTGTGGCATCTGCTGACCTCCGATGCCTGTGATGATCTCTGATGGCCGTGACAAGGGCCAGGTAGGTTCACTGATGATGGCTTTGTTCGCTCTGGTATTAATCCTGTAAAAAGACTTGTATCTACAACACAGGTTAGGAAAGGTTGCTGTATGGAAATTTGAGGAGTGCCTGTGCTCCCAAAACCTCCAGTGCCTCTGTCAGCACAGACAGATGGTATTGATTGCACGTCTGGTAATATATAGGAAGTGGGGTGAGTTGAGCAATGCATGATCCTGCTGGAATAGTACAAGGTGGATTAGGAGTCCAAGCCATGATTTTTATTTCACCCCTAAAATCAGAGTTCATTATTCCTGGTAAAATAAAAAGTCCACTTTTAGATGATGCTGATCTCCTGAGTAACAATGCATGACATTTAAAAGGAAGGAGTCCATTTAAACCTGTAGGTATAAGGTGAACCAATGTCATTTATTGTGGCTGTGGCATCCTGGCACTGCCTGAGGTCCCCCTGATGTCCCTTGAGCTTGAGCTGTGTGGGTTTGCTGCCATTGGATCCTGTTTTGTTGTGGGGCATAGGATTCCAAGCCTATCTTCGAGTTTCCCTTCTGTGGCAGAGGTTTTCCATTTCATCATACTTAGAATGGCATTCATTGCTCCAGTGGTAAACTTTCTTGCATCTAGGGCATGATTTACTAGGTTTTTGTTCCCTTGTTTGTTCTTTGGGTATGTTTTTTCATATGACCTTCTGCTCCACAGTCCGAACATTTTAACTGTTGCCCTAGCAACCTGTAGCTGTTGAGCAAAGGTGGCTGCTAGTAAATCTGCTTTCTATTGTACTGTACCAACATGTTCACAAGCTTTGATAAAGTCATGTAAGGAAACTTCATGTTTGTATTTAACTAGATCAAGTGCCTTGTGACAGTCAGGCTTAGCGTTTTCGTAAGCTAAGGAGTTTGAGTAAAACTTCTGCTGCGTCTGGTTAATCAATTTGCCTTGTCACAGCTGTTTGCAAATGATCAATAAAAGTAATGTGGGGCTCTTGAGGTCCCTGCCTTATTGTAAAGAAGCCAGGTTCAGCATATTAACGTCTGGCACTCTGAAAAGAGTTCTTATAGCCAGCTATCTTACTTGGTTATATGTTTCTGGGGGCATCCTTAACTCTTCTCTTATCATCGTCTGCTCCAGTCCCTGTCAAATGATCCCTTGTTATTGCAGCATTATCAGTGTTTACATTAGTCTGCGCTTGGTCTTCACAAAGCCCATTGTACTCTGTCCACCATAGAGAATATTGTGCTGCTGTCATAGTCGATTTAAATAAAGATTTCCAGTCATCAGGTAACATAACATAGCTCTCTGCAATAGCTTCTGTACGTCTCAATGTATCGGAAGATTGCAAACCATTCTCTTTCATAGATTTTCTTAATTCTTTAACGTTTAATAGAAAAGTTGCTTGTGTAGAGGCTGATTGCCTTGATAAACCACAGGCAAAGGATGGAACAACTCAACATCCCCTTGAAACAAAGCTGTTTTTCTACAGTATCTAAAAAGTCAGGGAGCAGCCAAAATTCGGTCATGAAGGGCTGCTTTGCCACCTTTGCATCAGTAGATGGTGCTGCAGCCATAATTTTCAGCTGTTGCGACAGTATTTTAGAGTACAAATCATGGATTTTTTTTCTCCAAGTTCACTTTCTTTTTCCTCCCCAGTGGTCCCCTCCACATGCAAAGCAAGTGAATTAGAGCATGAAAGTGTTGCTGTGGATGCAGGGGAAGCATCTGCAGGAGAATTTACAGCTGGGAGTACTGTGTCTTGGGAGTTATGAAAAGTTTGCTATGCAGAATATATACTTTTCCATGTTATAAATTCATCTGAGTTAATCTCAGGTGCACGTGTTGGACATGCTTTTAAAGCATCCCTCCACTCACTTCCAGTGATCGAGATCATAGGAGCCTTTAGGGGGGTACCTGGGACAGTTAGTTTTCACCCATGTAAGGAGTTGTATTAGTTTCTTTTCCTGAATTTTAAGATTTTGCTCCTTTGCTATATGTAATGAGCAGGTTTTTTGGAAGGCTTCTAGTTTAGAGATACTGTTGCACATTTCATGAGGAAAGAACTGCATCACTAACTTTTTTGTTAGCCAGCAATGAAAGGACATCCTCAGCGATCCTTGAAGCTCACCATTGGTGCAGTCAGGATGCACTGCAGGTCCAGGATTGCCTTAGAAGATTGTATGTCTCCTCTTCAAAGAGCCGTTTGCATGTATGTGAAAGAAACACAGTCCCCAGTAGTGGTACAACTGGAGACGTTTATTAAAAGTGTCCCTAGCTTTTATAATGTTTCACCATTGAGTTAGAATAGCATGAGCCTGGAAAGCTGATAGTATAATTGCTAATAGGCTTGCTAACCAACAATATTCGTGATCAATTCCCTCATTGCAACATCAGACTTTCCTCTCAAAGATAAATGCCTATATAATAGTTCTTCCTGCAAACTGCTGTGTACCTGCTGGTTGTTACACTTTTTGAAAACTTTGTTACATCTCTGCTGCCTTGACTGAATAGTCTTTTCTTTCCAGCTAAATGCTCTTTGTTCTCTGAATTACAACTTCCCTTTGTTTTCTTTCCCTACATAAGGTAACTCCTGTCTTCCCATCATCGTGGTACTTGCTTGTCTGAATCAGTTTGGGTTTCACGAATGAGCGGGCCTGGCATAAAAGTATCAAATGGTCCACCACAAAGGATTCTAATAGCCTTGAGCTACATTTAGTACAAAGCACTGCTCCCACTGGCACTTCTGTTTACATATATAGCTGAAGGATAGAATATTTCTGATAAAATAATATAGCGATTATTTAAAAACTCACTCATGTACTAAGTGACCTAGCTTTTCAGACACTGGAAAACATAATGGATTCAAATTTGGTGTCTCTTCTCCTAGGAAAGCATATCAGCTACTGCTATAAAACTTTATTGTCACTGAGAATGACAGGCAGATAAAAAAAAGGTCAGTGGAATTAAATGTAGAGGATAGTGGAGAGACTAATTTTGTGTTCTGGATAAAGATATCTCCAAGGAGAGGGCATACCTTAGCCCTGAAATAAACTTCTAGGAGTGTTTATATCTTAGTCATGGGATTAAATACCTGATTTATACTGACTGTGTTCTACCTGATAGAATGTGTTCTTCTCAGCATTCTGAAGAAGTGTGAGTTTTGAGGTCTTAATTCACGCTTATTAGTATTAAGAAACTTGAGTTACTAACCTGGTCCAGTAGAATTCTTTTACAGCACTGAATGTTTCAAAACTTTTCATTTGGCCTAGCTTGGTTGTTCGGTTTCATTGTCACCAAAAGTATGTAGCCAATCTGCTTGTTGGCTGCATATGTGCTGAGGATGGGACACAAAAGTAGTGTCCTTTTTTAACAAGGACACATTTAACATATGTGTACTTCATTCCAAAAGCTGTGTCATAAGCTGCCTTGACCAATATCTCATTTCATTGTTTGATGGTGCCAGAATGTGTTTTGATAAAAATAAAAGACATCACCCAGAACTTCTCCATTCAAGAATAGCCTTAACATTTTAAACTTTAACAGTTATTTTTATTGTATTTCACAGAAGGGTTTTGTGAGTTTGTTGTTGTTGTTGTTATTGTTGGGTTTTTTACTGTATAGAGAATTGTTTTCTTGCCATGATGAAGTGAAATGGACAAGTACCAATATGATCAGCTTCTTTTCAGTGTTTGGGGTTTTCTTTGTCTGGTACCAATGTATTAAATTCAAATATCCTCGTTCTGGAAAAAAAGAAGTGAGAGGCTTCGGTAATCACTAGTTAAGGTGCTGTTTACATTCTCCCAAACATTACTGTAGTGAATAACTTCTCTAGACTTCATGCTTAAAGCACATGAAAGTCATATTTTTGTATTCCCTGCCCCCTGTAAATGAACTGAGAGCAGTGGTGAGCCGAATGTGAAATTTGACATACACTTATTTAGAGGGTGCATTTTTGTCTAGTGCCAATGACACACTTGCCTGAGATGGCTTAAAGGTCTGTATAATGATGCAAACTCAAAAGTGAGATTCCACTGCTAAAATGTGACAGGGAAATAGTAGCTTTTAAAAATGATAAACTGTCAGTTCTTTTGCTGCCTAGAGCAATGGAGAAGCAAAGCAGAGACCACTTTTATTTTTCTGCTTGACATGTATGTTTCAGGTTCCTAAACAGCAA
Organism: Cossypha heuglini; assembly: GCA_027576195.1. NCBI lineage: Eukaryota > Metazoa > Chordata > Aves > Passeriformes > Muscicapidae > Cossypha > Cossypha heuglini. Next base: position 40,188,949 of record JAODKT010001744.1, read on the forward strand.
AAAATATTTCTCTTCTAGGATGAAGATTTTCTTAATTTAATTTTCAAGGCTATGATGAAGGATGTCTTGAATTCTTCACATCCAGTCTCTTCTGCTGTTCAGTCTTCAGAGCAAATCGAAGAAATGTTTGATGCTCTTTCTTATATCAAGGTAACTATGAAAACATTGCAAAATATTTGGATAGTGATACATTAGCTATTGAAAATATAAATGTGGAATCACAAGTAAATACTTAAACAATGCAGGATTTCTCAATTATGTTTTTGAGCATCTATGTAGCATTTAATTAGGTAAATATTATGTATCTGTATTTGTGGCCTTACTTACCATCTTGTTGAATGCTTGAGCACAAAATATAATACTCGTGAAGATGTGAGAGGGAAACCAATAGGCGAAGCAACATAACCAGTTAGGCATATATTCTTCTGAGAGTAGACTGTAAAAAGTTTAAAGATTAAAAGAAGAGTAAAAACAAAGCACCAAAGTAATCACTCAATCTTATATTCTCCCTGGTTTAAAAAAAAACCAAACAAAACAGTATTTTAGAAATATCCTGTACTGGAAGCTTGCCTCTGAATGCACATTATTTTACTGCATATTCTGGTTGTTTGTAACATGATTATTTCTAATGTCAAGTGGGAGTTGTGTGTGAGGCTTATGTTATTAAAGCATCTCAGTGCCTTGCTTAAAAACGCATGAGAGAGGAAATACCTATATTCACAAAATTTTTATTCACATTGTCTCAGGTTTTACATACCAGATTTTGATAGTGTTGAGGAAAGCCTTTTGTTTGTTTATTTTGGATTAGCTGCCACTTCTTTCTGTCACTATCTTGTATTTTTATCTAATTGGAAATCATGGGGACAGCTGTTTTCTACTAGAAAATAGTCAAATGCCATCTCTTCCTCTGCTCAGTGGAATGCAGTTCCCATGACAGTCTTGGTTTGTTTCTTCTGACTTCTTTTTGCAAGTCTCAACTGGTCAACACATGTCATCTGGTATCCTTGAATAGTCTGGGATGCCAGATAGATCTACAGTAGTGATGTCCTTCCATTTATTTTGGACTCTGTTTTCTCACTTGCAAGAACAGATGTGTGTGATTTCCAGGTTACCTTGGTTGACAAATGAATTTGGGTTCTCTCCATTAATCAAAAGGAATGGCTGTTGTTTCATGCTTCAGAGGTGCTGTCTCAAGTAATTCCTTTATTGGTGAACTTCTGGAAGCCATGCATTCGGCACAATTGTGTCTGTAGCCAACTAACTTTAGAGATACAAATTCTATCAGTCTTTGACTGATTGAAACATCTCTATATAATTTTAGTGGAAAAGTTCACCTAACTGATTGGAGTTTCATTAAATTAGTATAGCATTATATTTGGAGAATTATTGTATTACTTCATTGCTACTAAAAACTGTGTGCACATTTCAAATAGAATTGTACCAACTTACACCTTTAAGAGCTGACCAAAAGGGGTTTTGCACATTGTCAGAAATAGTGTTCTCACAGCTGCTTTCTGTGTTGCAGAGGATTTTATTGCATAGCTTTTTCTTCATGCATGAAGTTTTTGTATTCCACTACTCTTGTCCCTATAGCTTAGGTGGAGTTTTTGGCAATTCACGTGAAAAGACACTTGCAATGTAGTCCCTTATAAGCAAAGGATTGTCTGTTACTGAATTGTACAACAGAATTTGTTTTACTGGGCTGCCAACTGACACAGATTAGTGGGTGACCTCTACATTGTACTGTCTGGAACAGAAATAATTGTACAATTTTATTTTTAGTCTGACTGTTTTGCAGACTGTCAGGAAACCTAGCACCCATAGGTTGGACAAGATCCACCTGCAACAGCAGAGTGTATGGAAGGATATGACAGTAGGAAAAACAAAGGAGCAGAGCTGTAGGTTAAGTATGGATACATACAGGAGAGGAAATTGTGGCCATATTATTAAAAACTGTTGTAAGGGCTACTCCTGACTTTTGATGAGTAGGGAATAACCAGGCAGCCTTCAGTTTCAGATACAATGTCACTCAAATTCCAGAACTTGAGTTTGGAACGTGTGAGAACAATGAATTATCTCTCTAAGATCTTCTCCTTTACTTGTTTCTTTCCTAGAAATAGTACCAAAACTGTAAAGTGCACCCTTAAACTATTCTTGATCTATGGCTGCTCATCTGTGTTCAGTTCTAGAGCATGCAAGTCCTCAGGCAATTTACTTATTCGTGGCTTTGACATAGAAACATTCACAGCCGTTTTGATACTGAAACTACTCAGTTACTGCTTTTTTTCTTTATTTACAAGACATGGCTGTATTTATACATAAAAATGTACTTGTTTTTCTTGTTCTATCATTTTTAAAATTCCAGCCTACCAAGTGGTGTATCTCATCTTTTTCCTGTGTTTTTAGGTTTTTGATATAACTGCACATCATGTGACTGTTAAACACTGACTCGTAAGTGCAGTTCTGTACCATACAGATGAGTAGTGGTAATGAAAAATGGCAGCCATCAGAGACATAGCAGGAAGAAGGCAATATTTTTCACATTATGTTAATTGGAAAAAGTATCAAATTCTACCTTTCTATTTCTTAATTGCAGTTTGAGACTTTAAATATTTTTCTTTTCCAAAGAAGCTGGGAAAGATTTTCAAACTGCATTAGCCTTTTTTGAACTGTATCTGGAATTCATGAAATAGTAAAAGTATTTTTCCAAGGCAACTGAGTATGTTTGAAGGATTTTACTGGAATAAGATCTGCCAGCTTCTGACATACTCCTGTACTGTGAAAGAGCTAAAATATGCATATGCTTAAAAGTTCTATAACTTCAATTTACTGATTAATTTTATTTTTTTTCTTCTCCCTACAGGGGGCTTCCCTTCTTTTGATGCTGAAGCATTATCTCAGTAAGGATGTTTTCCAAGCTGGCATTGAGGTATACTTGCATAATCACAGCTACGGAACTGCTCAGAGCGATGACCTGTGGGACAGCATGAATGAGGTATCCATCTTGGACACACTGTTCTTCTTTTCTTTTTTTTTTTTGTTCTCCACTTCTCTGAGAGTATCATAAGTTTGGTTTTTTTTCCTTGTTTATGAAAAAATTAGGATCATGGACATCAGGTAAATAGTCAGAATTTTTTGCTCATCCTATTCCAAAGTTCTCTTATATAGATAGATTACTGGAGCTTCTAGGGCTACATTGAGTATCATCCCAAAAAAGCACTATGAGTGGGTATGTACTGCTATGCATGTCCATCCAATATGGACATATCCTCTCTAGAATTACATGGATAGTGTGTTAAGACCAGAATGAAAGTAATAAAATTCAGCATAAAATTTACTTTCAAGGGATAGCTAAATCCAACCAAGCAGAGGTCTTGGGTTACTCTCTACTAGTGTAACTTCGTGGTAGCATCTGTTTTAACAAGTGCAATGAAATTTTAGGAAAGCAGACTGTAAGGCAGGCATAAGGCTGTGTCTAATTTTAAAATGAGTGTGAAGGGCTCAAGAAAGCAAGGCAAAAGAGAGTGAGGACTGGAGTCATCAAGGCTGTGGGGGTCAGATAGGCTAGGGAAAGGGAGGGTGGAGAGACAGGAGGAAGGACGGGGGAAAGACGCAGGGTCCAGGGAGCTGCAGGCCTGTTGCCCAGAAGGGAAGGTCGTGGAGCAGATCATCTTTAGTACTATTACATAGTACATACAGGACAATCAGTGAATCAGGTCCAGGCAGCATGGATTTAGGAGGCATAGCTCCTGCCTGACCAACCTGGTCTCTTTTTATGACTAGGTAACCCACCTGGTGGTTGAGGAAAAGGCTGTGGGTGTTATCTGCCTGACCTTCACTGGGGCCTTTGATACTGTCTCTCATGGCATTTTCCTGGAAAAGCTGGCAGTTCATGGCCTGGGCAGGTGCACTCTTCGTTGGTTTAAAAACCAGCTGCGCAGCCAGGCCCAGAGAGTGGTGCAAATTTACAAGTTCACTGTCAGAGTGGTTGTTTACAGATGCGGAATCGTGCTACCACTTAATTGGTAACTTAAGAAAGTTAAGTGTTCTCCATTTGCTATTTTCTTGTTATGTTATGATTGTTTTTACAGATTACCAATGGAACATTAGATGTAAAAAAAATGATGAAGACTTGGATTGGGCATAAAGGATTTCCTTTAGTCACTGTTGTCCGAAAGGGAAGGATTGTTTCAGTACAACAAGAGAAATTTTTGTATCGTGTGGAACCAGAAAATTGGACATCAGATGCAAGGTTATTTCCTTCTTAATACCTTTTATCCATTAAGAGCAGGCTGCTGTCTTAAACCTTGTACATCTTCCTTACTTGTATTCAGGTCTTTTAGTGTTTACTTGGAACGCAGGTAGTAATAGAGAATTCAGCACAGAAATTCACACATCAGCTATCTGCCTGAAGGTCCATGTCTATTTCCACTGAGGCAACTGGTAGAAATCAGTGACACCCTTTATAATCTCAGTTTCTTACATGCATCATTTCCCTGAAGCTTTTAAGCTTGACATCATGAGTTGGTTTTCAATAGCAAAAGGCAGATCTCTTAAGTAAAGGTTTCTCTACAATTGAGGAAGTTTTGTGTGTTTAACAGGACTGAAGAAAGGCAGGTTGCGGAAGTTCTACAGAAGTTACAGATGCAGTATCCTACTTTAAAGCCTGTCCTTCTTACTTCCAAAATTCAGTGTATACCTTGGGCTTTGCTACAAGGAGGTAGAGAAGCTAGAATCAGTGCTTTCTTGGCTTCGAAATTTTAAAATTACACTACTGCATGACAGCAAATGACTGAATATATGACAGAGGCAATATCTGTTGTACCAAAACCTAAAAGGAAGTACATACGCAAATACCAAAGAAGCAATGATATGGCAGTTGGTAATTTTAAAATTTTGTTTCCTGCAAATGTAACTTACCTTAACAGTGTCTTCTAACAAAAATATGTGAGTGTGAATTCTTTTGAATTTTATGGTTTTGCTGAGTTGTTTGAGGTTTTAACAGGAGCTGAGTCCATTTCATCATCTTGCAGAAAACTAGATCTGTGAAAGAAATTTGTTTCTTGAAATATGGGAATTTAGAGGGCTCTGTTTTATTTTTGTTATGCAGAGAAAGAAAAGCTAAGTAATTTTTAAGCTAAGTAATTTCTGTTTCTAGTTGAAGTAAATTTGGGGCATGCATGAAAAAGTTTTGAAAAAGAGCACCCTGTGTGAGCCATACATAGAGGCGGTCCCTCTCAAAATCAGATTAATGTGTGCAGCTTTTCATCCCACTCAGATTTGTGTTTTTCTCTAAATATCTAAGTCCTTACCATCATTATGAGCCTCCTTAACATTTATTCTTCCAGTTTGCAGTTCACTTAAGAAAGTCTTTGTGGCATGCAATTAATTATGGTTTCTATACCATGATTTGGAATTTGAGTCTTGTACTTGGATCATTTTTAAATTTTAGTTAAAACTTGTAAAAGATCAGAAAAATAATGTTGGATTCAGATAAAAATAATACTGGATGAATTTCTGATGCAGCCAGAGATTACTGTCTGTATGAGTTTGGACAAGCTCCCTAGCATGCGAGAACTGGGAAAGAAGTACTAAGAAAAGTGGAGTCCATCAGGGACTAGTGTGGTTTAAGATCTTTGTTGGTGACCTACACAGTGAGATCAAGTTCCCCCACAGAGAATTTGTATATGACACCAAGCTGAGTGGTGCAGTTGGTGTGCCTGGGGGAATGGATGCCATCCAGAGGAATCTGTATAAACTTGAGCAGTGGGCCCTTGGTCAGGGCAACCCCTGGTTTCAACACAGGCTAGGGGATGAACAAATCCAGAGCAGCCTTGCAATGGAGAACTTGGCAGGATTGGTAATACTGGACACAGGCTAACTGTGTGTGTTCACAGCCCAGAATTCCAGTTATATTTTGGGCTGCATCCAAAGCAGCATGGGCAGCAGGGGAGGGAGTGGATTCTGTCCCTCTGCTACACTCTGGTGAGACTCCACCTGGAACCTTGCATCCAGCTCTGGGGTCCCAGCACAGGAAGAGCATCCAGCTCTGGGGTCCCAGCACAGGAAGGACATGGACCTGTTGGAGTGAGTCCAGAGTAGGTTCACAAAAACAATCAGATGGACAGAACACCTCTCCTATACAAGGACAGATAGTTTGGGTTGTTCATCCTGGAGAACAAAAGGCTCTGGGGTGACCTTACTGCATTCTTTCAAGTACTTAAAGGAAAGATCAGGACAGATTTTTAGCAGGTTCTGTCTTGATAGGACTGGGAATAATGGTTTTAAAATAAAAGAGGGTAGATATAGACAAGACAAAAGGAATAGTATTTTTACAGTAAGGGTGGTGAAACAGTGGCACTGGTGGCCAAGAGAGGTGGTCGATGCCCCATCCCTGAAAATATTCATGGCCAGGTTGGATGGGAGTCTGATCATCTTCATAATCTAGTTGAAGATGTCCCTGCTCATTGCAGGGGAGCTAGATGACCTTAAAAGTTCTCTTTGAACCTAATCTGTTCTGTAAAATTTACCCATTTCTCAACATGGTGGGATTTAAAAATATAATTTCTATGCATGTTGTGCATTTATTCTTTCATCATATTCTGATTATATTAGTGAGATTTATACTTTATTATTTTACACAGCATTCAGTCATTCTAGTGTTATTAGTATACAAAAGTGCTTAAATTAAAACAAACCGTTCAAGGGAGGTAATATGTATATAACATGTCAGTAAACATTTGTTTTCCTTTGCAGTTACCTGTGGCATATTCCTCTCACTTACATAACAAATAGGTGCAACTTCGCCCATTGTACTAATGCCTATTTACTGGATCAGAAGTCAGGTATGTGACTAAAAGCTTCAGTCGCAAATTACTTAAGTATTACAGATACGTGATTATGATTTCAGAGATCTGGAGCAAAGTACTGCTGGTGTTGTCAGCATCAGAGAGATGGTTCCCTGTACATTGTGTTTATAAATGCATGACAGCCACTGGAACAGAAGCACAGGTTTAAAATTTGTGAAAGCTTGTGATTTTCATCACAGTGCATACACATAATCTCTCAAACTGCATATTCTTAGAGAGCAAGTTATGTGAAAGTTAGTCTGCCAGTTTGCTGAAATGTTAGGAAGTGACTTTCCACTGAAATGTTTATTTTATATAATTGTGTAGGAAAATACTGTATTTGGAACAGTAGGTGGGGCTGTTTGAAAGAACGACAAGACAAAAGGAGAAAAATTAACTGATGCAGCTCGGGGCAGACTGTGACAATGTTCATTCAATCAGATATAGGAAGAGGGATGAGGAAGTACAACCTCAAATTTTTGAGCTGTCTGTCAAAACATTCATCCTGGCTTTTCCTTCTTCAGTGTAGGGGGAAATAGTGTGAAAGAATTTACTGTCTTTCTGGAACTAGTCTACTTCATAGACTTTGATTTGAACAAACAGTTGTTAAATGTTTGTTTCTGCTGATAACATACTGTTTGTCCAATAGCTGTCATTGAACTTCCAGAAGAGGTGGAATGGATAAAATTCAATGTGGACATGAACGGCTATTACATAGTACACTATGCTGAAGACTGGAAAACACTGATTGATCTGTTGAAAAAAAACCACACTGCTCTGAGTCCTAAAGACAGAGCAAATTTGATCAACAATATCTTCAATCTTGCACGGTAAGACTTCTGTATTGGAAAAGGTATTTAATGTGTGTTTCAAGTTTTTTCCAAGTCAGAGAAGATCCTATTTAGTTTCTAGAGACAACTGCTTTAGAGAAAGTTTAATTCAGTCTTCAATAGCCTTGTTAAAACTCTTCACTGATGCTCTAGATGTTATCTCCCTCATCTTAATAGCATCATCTATTTATTTGGATCACAGAGAGCCACATGATAGTTTCCATTTCTGGAAGACACTGTTTTCTTTAGTGTCCAATAATCTGCCTGCTAGACTGTCTTCCTGTACTCCAGTGTTTTCTTTAGAACAGTAAGCTATTTCCCTCTTAAATTTTTACTGATGCCCTCTCATGTGTTTCACCACCACACTTAGAGCAGATGAGGCTGACCATTATGGATAGTCTCTTTGGAAGCTGCTATTCTATTCGAGTACCCTTATTTATGATGAATATTTTCAGATGTCCTTGCTGCACTTCCTTACTCATTTTCAATTTTTGTTAACTGAAGGCATGTTAGTGGCCATTGTTGCTTTGTTATAATCTCACTGAAGTTAAAATATGAAAATTTCCACATGTAAATTGTTTCTTATGTCACTCTCTCTATTCACTTCGCTCTCTGTTACTGTAAACATGGAAAGCATCACTTGTGATTTGTTTCAGGAAGTGCTTTTGTTTTGCAATCCATTTTAATGTTTATGTTCATTGACCCATAGTCTAGGAAGAGAGTCTCTGGAAAAGGCCTTTGAGTTGATTGATTACCTTAATGAAGAGAACAGCACTGCACCACTTACTCAAGCTTTGTTTCAGCTGAGTCTTATATACAGCCTTTTAGACAAAAAGGGTGAACAACAGCTGGCAGCGCGGGTCATGGTATGTCTTAGTTTTTCATAAATGATAATTTTAAATAATTAGCTATAATGTTCTTTATAGTTACATTCTCTTTTTACATGTTGACTGCTGAACATACTCGTTAATTTCACTAAGCTGGACGGTGATTCAAGAGAGTTGCCAGTCTTGCCAACTTTTTCTAATGATGTCTTACCAAAATGCTACATTTTGGTCCAGCTTCTTCCCCTCTCCTTCCCCTGTTTCCATACCATACCCATATGCCCCAAAATGTTTTGTAGGGAGTGTGGTACAGTAGGAGCACAGTGGTGTCTGGGCCTATCTTAAAGTGCCCATACAGGTCAATTTAATACAAATATGTAATTGAACAGATTCCATGTACTTTTCTTGCACAGAAAAGTTATTTTCAAAAGTTAGAGTGGCTGGAGATCGTAGATCTAGTTGTTCTGTAGAGATACAGGAGAAAAAAAACAGAACCATTTTCTGTAAAAGTAGAAACACAGGTATGGCTGTCATAGTCCCGTTCCAGTTGTGTGATAGAGTAATACAATACAGTTCTACAGACTTGACAGTGAAATCAATATTGTAGGTTCTGTTCTTGATGAGTATATGTCTTTCATTTCTCTGTACCTTCATTTTATGGAGCTTCTTCTCCATATTCATCTACTGGTTTAAAATGAACTTTGCTGCTTTATGGTGTAAAAATGTGAGTAAAGGGATTTAGTCTATAAGAAAATATATAATATAATATTATCTATTATTTATCTAACAATATATTATTAGATAAAATAGCAGATGCTTTTTCTTTATGATAGGTAGAGATAACGTGTGTGTGCTTAAAGAAACATAAGAAAAAAGAGCACTATTTTAATTTTCACAAAGTTGCTATGTATCTGCTATAAACAGCCTGAACTCTGTTTTGCAATGCAGTGTCTATGCAGTTTTATTTAAGTTCCAGAAGTTTCAGCTGAGTTGTGGTAGTTGATCAGGCATCCAGCTGTGGTTTTGGCAAGCTGCAGAGCTATAAAACTGAAGGGTGTTCAGCCTATGGACATACAGAAGTTGTTTCTCTGTGCTAAATGAAGGCATCTTTACTGTGATTTGGTGAAGTTATGAGCAGTTAAACTTACAGAAGTTGTAGTACATTGAGATTGTAAGCTGATTACAAGCAAGTCTGAGCCATGGCTCAAAGAGTAGTCTCCAGTTTCCATGTGCAATGGAAAGATGTAACCTGGCCCTTCTTTCAGATTTGTGTGGTATCTGATACTTATTCCTACAGTTGAGAAATATCGTGTGTAAGTTGGAATAAATAGATGAAAAACTACTATGTTTAGCTTCCACATTTTAAAAGCTCAACCTTTTTTTTTTTTTTTTTTCTTATTTTAAACTGATTTTATATCTAGAAAATCCTCTTGGAAGGAATTAGCTATTGCTAGTAACTTTTTCCTCCTTTAGCATAGGATAGAGCACTTGCTTGGAGATAAAATTGATCAACAGCACTGGACAGATGATGGGACCCTGTCTGAACGAGAGCTCCGGTCAGCACTGCTATCTTTTGCCTGCACTCATGATATAAGAAACTGTAGAACAGCTGCTGCCAAGATGTTTGAGACATGGATGAAGTCTAATGGAACAGTAAGGTACCACAAAAACTGAGCTTCCACTTCTTTTACCCATCTATTTTCCTGTTACGTTGTATTTGGGAAAAACACCCCAAAAACAAACAGAGCAATTGGAAAAAAAAAAGCCCCACCACATCACCCACCACTACTGACTTCATACTGATAAAGAATGTGATTCTGTCTTGAACTGTTCCATGTGTGGAAGTAATTGGTGTTTCGCAGTGAGGATGACTGTTCTAGATTTTGTCTCCAGTCTCATTAAGTTCAGCTGCAAAACCAGCCATACATTTTCTTTCATCTGCATTTCCTAAGCTGCCTGCTGAAAGAAGATTACTTAGTGGCAAAGCCAAAGCCACTTTTTAATCCACTGCTGTGGATTCATGTGTGTTTTGAGCCATAGAAAATCCTCAATTTTGTGTACAATTTACTTCGTTTTCATGTGGCTAAATGATTTGCTTTTTCCTAGTGACTGAAAGTATTAGATCGGCATGAATTCAGTCATGCCAAATCCTAATCGTGCCAATTGCTACAGAATCAAATTGTTCCAAAGAGAGGCATCTCCTTCAAGTTAATATTTTAATTTGGTGACTTCTTTTTTCTTTCCTCGGGTGAGTGTTTTTGTGCCCCCTATGTTTATTTGTTTCGTTGCTTTTGGTTTTCTCTGTAGTCTGCCTAGTGATGTTATGAAAGCCATATTTGCAGTTGGAGCCAAGTCTAATGATGGCTGGGAATTCCTCCTGAAGATGTACTTCGCTTCAGTTTCCGAAGCAGAGAAAAGCAAAATGATTGAAGCCTTGGCCAGCACAGAAGATGCCAGAAAGCTAATCTGGTATGAAGGAGCCAAAAAGTTGTATGCTGTGTAATTTACAAGTGGTAAAATATTCTTGGAAAAGTTTTGCCTTTTTTCTATTGTTAAAAAAATTTCTGATTGCTAAAGAAAATTCATCTAAATGTTTTGCACAGGCTTCCATACACATGAAGAACCTGATATTTTTCACTCAAAAATGACATGTGTAACAGATCCACACAAAAAACCAAGTTCTGAATATGTGTAGAGAGAAAAGAATTAAACTTAAAGGCTTTGCACTGCTGATAACACGAAATTTCAGATTTTGCAGTGCAGGTAACAAAATTGCAGGCTATTCTATAGAACCTTAAAAGATTGATATATATTTATAATCAAAGTAATAATTAGTTGAGGTATATTTTTTGTTTGGATTTTTTCCCTCTTCTTTTTTCCATTTCTTTCTTTGGGTAAAGATTTGACTTTACATTACATTCCTCTCTGTAGACTTAATACTGCAGGGAGAACACAAACTTGTGCTGATAATTGAGTCTTTAGCTTCCCTGTCTTTCTTCTTCGATGTATTGTTTTTCTTTTACAAGTTAATAGAATTTACTTCTCCAGCACCAGTGAAAATTTAGGTGCTTGGATTAGAGCTAAGGTCACTCTTCTGATTTCTGAAAATTAAAGCTAAGTAAATACAGTTATTGTAGTAAAATGTAACATTGATTTCTTCCAGATGTCAGAACTTGTTTGCTTGATGTATTATATCATCTTTTCCATCTAATTGAGGACTTTCAGGAAACCCATGTGAACAGACTATTTTTTCTGTCTCTTAGCATATGCTTTGTCTCCTAGGCTAATGCAGAACAGTCTTGAAGGAGAAATCATCAGGTCACAGGAGCTTTCCCATATCATTGCAACCGTTAGCCAGAGTTTGCCTGGATATTTGCTGGCCTGGGACTTCGTCAAAGAGAACTGGGAAAAACTTACGCGAAAGTAAGGTTTTTGATGCAGCTGAAACTTTCAAACTCACGGTGGCAAAAGCACCTGTTTGTTTCTTTCAAGCATGACAATAAATAGTAGCATTCATATAGAAAATTAATATTAAAATTCTAAATAATGTTTCAAAATCAGAGTGTACAAATATAACTTGCTACATAAAATTTGAAGTCTCAGCAATTGTCCTAGAGCCCCAGAGTAATGCTAAACAATCTTAATTTTTCTTGGAAGGTTGCTGTCTCTAGGATGATTGGTTCAGTTGCAGTATATTTATGTGGATCAAATGGATTCAAAAGGACATCCAGGGAATTAATTCAGCATTTATTGTTTCTGAATTGTCACAGCACTCCTAAGACCAAGTAACCAAAATATCCCACTTGCTTCAGAAATATGGTGTCTTTCACTGGCCTTGAAGGGTACCTAGCAGGAAAGCTGGCCCCCCAAGTCTTCAATAGCCAACAGTACTAGAAACTTCTGTTTCTAAATCCCAACTTCGATTTTAAACAATTGCATGCTGCTAAAAAAAGTTTCTCCTCGTGAAAACTTCTGCTCTAGCAAGCTCTTCATAACTAATATTACAGTTACCTTGCTTGAAAGAAAGCCTGGTTGCAAGTTCAGTTCTGGTAAAGCTTTAGAACGTATACATACCACAAATAGAGATCTTGATATTCACTGTGTGGTGTCCTCAGTTCTTTACTCTTTTATCTGTGATAGGAGTTTGAAAATTTTCCATGGCTTTTGCTCTGACATTGTATTTTTAGAGGGAATAGGGAGCTAGAGGCTTGCATTTCTAAGTCCATATACTTCTTTTGAAAAATAAGGTGTGTAATTGGAATGTAAGATATTGAATTTTAGTGCTTTTAGTATTTTCCAACTTCTAAACAAAAAGATAGAAATAGTAGAAAAGAATGCATGCATATACCAAAACTGCATCTTAAAATGTCTCCTAGCTGAAAATATTTGTTTATTTTTCAGGTTTCACCTAGGCTCATATACTATCCAGAATATCATTAGCTGGTCAACTTCTCAGTTTGCAACAAAGGCACATCTACTTGAGGTTGGTGGCTCGATCTACCAGAAAGGGGTATTTTCTAGTGCCAATGCTGCTTTCATTTAGTTGAAGGATGAGGAAAACACATGTTCACATGTTTTGTATATCCTTGACATCCTGTTGCGAGTATATATATATCAGTTGCTTTCCCTATTTGACTCATGGTAAATATAATGCGCAGACACTGGGAAATTGTATACTAATTCTGTGACAGAATTACATTACAGAGTTGAACCCAGTTATTGGTTTATACTGTTGTGTTTCCTGTGCACTGGAACACGCTGTCGCACAAAATAATGATTTGATTTATATGTAATTTTGGTCTAGATTTTGTAAACAAGCTATGACTTCTGTATCTGTGAAATGTGATACTGTGCCATAAAAATTGGTTTATGCTGTTTTTTCCATCAACAATCCCAAAGAGTTATTGTGGAAGTTGAGTGTCAGCTGAGAGTTGTTTAATAACTTTTAGAAAGCTCGATTGTCTTCCCTAGCAAGGCCAAGTTAATGTACCAAGAATCGTTTAGGGTTCAGTCTAATGTTTTCATTCAGATAATTTGGTAGAGATAGATGTTAATGGTTTGATCTATAATATTTTAAGTGTTAGCATTGACAATTATAATGATGATAGGGTGTGGAGGCTGTTCCAGAATACTGAAGAGGGTTGCTTGCAACAAACAATTCTTTGTCAGAGAATAGGACTCCTTTTCCAGAACACTGCATACTCTCTGTTGGCATTGTGATATAGTAAGTTAATGTCTGTTTATTGGTGAAATGATATATTGAAACCAAATTAGTTATTGCTGCTCTATCCATGAAAAATGCTTTCCTTGCATTTTGGGAACTCCTTTGAGAGGTTTGCACAGATACAAACAGTTCTCAAAAATGGATTTCCTGCAACGTGTATAGCCTTTGCTGCTGAACCTATTTGTCTGACTAGTGTTGATTTAAATTAATGTTTTCTTTTTCTTTCTTTGTTCTTGCTATGCAGGTCAAGTTTTTTTTTGAGTCAAAGTCAGAGGAGAGTTCTCAACTGCGTTGTGTAAAAGAGGCAATTGACACAATTCAGCTCAATATCCAGTGGATGGAGAGAAATTTGGCAAAGCTACAAGAACTGCTGTAGTGCATATGATACTGTGCTGTGTCAGCCATTTAGGAGCTCTTTGAGCACTTACTGAGTTTCATTTGCAAAAGCCAGGGTGAAACCAGGCATCACTGCAACATTGCACTATTAAGGAATCTAGATAGCTCAGGGCATGTCTCAGATAAATTTTATTTTCCTTGAAGCATTTTGAGCAATATGTAAGTATTTACCCTGAAACTGTTTTCATCTGTAGACCAAACATCTGCACAAATGATTAAATATTATTTTATATGTGGAACTTACGCTCTTTCCTTTGGAGTTGTGTTACAGTTTCTTCGCAGTAGGTTAATACTGACAGGTAAAAAAGAGTTACCATGAACTGTTACTTCTTTGCAGACTGCTCATGGAGCAGTAGATTTTTTTCTTAATGCGGAACTGTGTGTGGTTTCCACATTTGTAGGTCTAGAAGCTGTTGTGAAACAGAATTATATTTCAGATATGTAAGTAGTAGTGAATGTTATAAAGTTCGAGGCAAAATAAATACAATTACAATTCGATTTAAGTTTGGATTTTTTATTTTCTTAGTGTTCTTTAGGAATTACACATAAAAAAATAAATCTTATGCTAATAGTACACAATTTGAGATATAGAAGTGGCTGGATGGTAGTATGGAAAAGAGGAAACAGATAGCAAAAACAGGTGTTTTAGAGATGGGATTTCCAGAAACAGTGGTGTGACTTTGGAACTTCTGCTCTGAATTTATCAGGTAGTTTTGAGAATCTCATCATTAATGGTCGAACGTTTACTGATTTTGCTGTATTGGTCTCTGACCAACTACACAAAATTGTATTTTTTTGGTTTGGTTCATCTCTTAGACTGATATTGATTTGTGCCCTTTTGAATGCTGACTTTCACCGCTTGTTGTAGAGGGTTTGCAGTTGATAGATTAGTCAGTCACCTCATTTTTGTAAACTTCTGGTCTTTCATTGCCTGATAACTCTCAAATCACAGTGTAGATTGTCATCATTGCTCACTCTTTAGGCATTAGTTTTAGAAAAGCTTTTAATTTAGATTTTAATGATTTATTTTTCTACTATTGTAAAAAATCTTATGAGACAAACCCTTAAAGTCTTTTGAAGAATATGAGCCAAAACCTAATGTGCAAGCTGCAGTGCAATCTATGTCTTTCAGAAATGGTGGAAAAAGCCATTTTGGAGGTATAGTGTATATAAATATACAATACGTGCAAGAGTAAACATACATTGGTAGTGAAATGAAAAGATAAAAAAGTATCTTTTGTGAATTCATGCAAGCAGATTTAGAACTGTTGTTAAATTATGGAATGAGAATTGCAATTAATGTTCTTGGAGTTTTTATACGGTCATGTGTTATTATTTTGATTCATCCTTTATTTTTAATCTTTGAAATTCTACAGAAGTACTATTTCCATATTTTAATATTTGCATATATACGTGTGTATGTATACATATATGTATCATCTTTTTATTTCTAATCACTTCTTAAATTAAATGAGAAGTCAGTTGTAAACTTCCATTTTTCTATCCCTGCTGTCCCCTCACACATGTTTTATTTCATCCCTGGCCACAGTATTGAGTCTTAAAACATTTAAAATCAAAACTCTGGAAGAGGATCCCATCTTCCTCCTGATTTCTGCTCTGGAATTTTATAAATTTACTATTCTATTAAAGTGCTTTAGTGACAACTATGAAACAGTAACATGGAACTGAGTTTTAGACAGGAAAGTGTACCAAGAAAATCTGGAAAGCTGGGGAGGTTTTTTTTCATTTTGCCATTTGTTGCATATGCATACTTTTGTTGTGTCAGTTGTAGAGGTTTTTAAATAGTTTTTCTGTTAGGGAGTCTCCAGCCCTATTAATGAGTTGTACTGGAGTCAATTCCTCCTTCCATGAGAAATGCTTAAGTATAATTCTCTTTTTTTTTTTTAGTGCATTGGGAATTGATGAAGACAGAAATGGCTAAGACCTGGTGCAAGGCAGATGGCCTTTGCAGGCAAGGTTCATGTTGGTCATGGACTTAGGGCAGGGTGAGGGTCAGGAAAAGGGTGAGGTGTCAGTGCAAGACAAAGAAAAGAAATTCAGTGTTAGGAGGGCTGTGAAAAGGTCTCCAAGGGAAGGTAAGGACTGCCACTCCATTCATAGAGCCAGAGAGTTGGATGTCCCATTAGCTGGATTCTGGTTAGGGCTAGTGCCAGTGTGGCTAGGTAGTATGGCTAGTTAAGCTTAGCCATAGGTGCAGGACAAAAACTTGAACTGTTCAAGCTAACCCAGGTAATGCAGGATTATGGAATTCATAGTATTACTCAGTAGTACTTAGTAAGTGAGACTACCAAGTGTAGGACACCAAGTATTAGGGGCTGTACAAAATGCAAACCTAAAGGCTGAAGTGTAGTAAGCAATGTTTCCTTGGAGGCCTTATGAATTGACTTAATGAGCCAGTCTAACAATGCTAGAGGGATGACTACAGAATTTAAACGTACAGCAGAACTTCTGAAAAAGGATGTCATTGGGGCAGGGTTGATTTGGGAGTGAAGGGCTGTGTGACAAACCAAGCTTGGCCACTCCCGGAGACATGTGGCTCCCACATTGCCTTCAGTATCTTTGGTGCTGTTGGCACAACTGTCCAGCAGCATCCTTTCATTGGTCGTGTAGCTCCTCAGCTCAAACGCTGTGCAAGGACAGAGTGGCCACACAGGGCTTGATCCAGCACTTGATACTGTCTTTCACCTGCTCTTCAGCTCCAGATCTCAAACTCCTTTGCTAAAGCTCTGGGGTAGCAAGAGGAGAAGGCTGCTCACATGAGCACCTGCAGCTGCAGAAAGTGTTCCAGAAAGTAGAAAGCAGAGCCCCAAGGGTACTGCCAGCATGGGCACTTCTGTCCCCTTGCAGCTGGCAAGCAGGATTTACCTTGCCATTTCTTTCCACTCAGCATCTTCAGCCTCTTTCATACAGATCTCATCCAGCTCAGAGAACAAGTCATGGAGGATGTGCTGCTCATCCTTCTTGGTCCTGAGGATGAACTGTACCCACTGGGGTGGGGTGTCTGGGGATAGGAGACAAAACTCCATCCTGTTACTGTGGCTGTCATGCTCACATTCCAAGTGGGCATCAGATGCACACCAGTCCAGCCATTATTACCGGGCTAGGCCCTTACCCCTAGGTCTGTGCAGGCTGGCCCAGAACCACACATATTTCTCCTCTGTGTAAGAATGGACTGCTTTCTTCCCCCACACTTCCATTTCTAAAGGCAGGATCCCTCTAAGGAAGATGTATTTAGCTAAATTACGCACTTAAACTGCCAAAAAAAAAAAAAAAAAAAAAAATCATCTTTCCCTCAGAACAACTAGCCACATGGGCCTGCCTGCAGAAGACCTCACATAGTACCTACATAGCCCCAAGGAAGTTAATGAGTGATGTGGATTTTTAAAGTAGTAGTCCTGCTCTGTTGGAGCAAAGTCATCCTCTTTCTGATGCTTCCAGCTACAGGGTTCATGATACCAGTGGCTGTGCATGACCAGTGGTGTCTGCACATCCTTGCACAGGGTTCAGAGGTCTGCAAAAAAGTGGCACTTGGCTCTTGATATTGGGGAGCCAGCTGATGCAGAAACCACAGTTAAATCAGTGCATCCATCTAAGGAGGAAATACCAACTTCTCTTAATTTCATTTTCACTGTATCCCTTGATAGTGTAGACCTGTCTTTTCTCCCAAGTCCATTCTGCTCCAGCTTTGCAACAAGTGCTGGCAACAAATGTTCCTGAAATTATGAAACTGCTTTTCATATTTCAGCTTTGACTGGACAACTCAGATTTGTTCATGACACAGCAGGTTTTTTTTAAATCTTTGCATGGCACAAGATTACAAGATCAAATCAGCATCATGATAATGAACTCAAGAACAAAAAAAAGAAGGAAAATCGCAGACTAACATCTGTCTAGCCATCACATCATTAGGAGCAGGCTCTGTGAAAAATCAAACTATGAATTATCCAGCCCTGTGGTGAAGGCTTACAGCAGAACCTTTGGGGAAGTTTTCCCCCTTGGTTAAAAGGCTGTGATACTTTTAAAAGCTTGTGGAAATAACTGTGTTTATTCATGTAGTATCATGGCACATGTTGCTGCATGTGCTGTAATACTGTGCAACAGGGGCTTTGTGCAATGGACAAAGCACAACAGTGGTGGCCCTCAGCAGAGACTCCCCTTCCACCTTCTCATACTGAATATTGACAACATTGCTCATCATTCCCCGGCTAGTTGCTGCCTCTTCATCTGTATAGCAGGGGGAAGGTACAAGCTGAGGCTGGGTGTGCGCAGCTCTATTCTCCCAGGCATCATCCACCCCTGCATGCATGCAAGTCCACAACCATCACACCTCGGCATGGCTTCTCCTCCAAGGCACAGTTCTGAAAACACTGGCTTGCAGTTTTTCCCATACCCATATAAAACAGCCTGTAATATAATCTGTATTGTATGCAGTGGGAGTCTAAAAATATTTATAACAGAGAGGGAGGCTGAGAGTTTCAGACTAAAAATAAATTTCCTGCCCTTCTAAGGGGGTAAAAGAAGGAGGAGCAATGGGGAGGGGGTATTTCCAAACTGGAGGAAGTGTCAAACCAAAGCAAAATCAAAAACCCACAGTTTTGACCACAGCAACTTTCAGTGTCCAAAGGTGACACCTGCAGGCCTCCCTAGGTCATACTTGGCCACAGGACATGGCCATCAGCAACAAAGGCCCTCAAGAACCTCCAAGGGTGAGACTTCAGCCACATGAGGTTCAGGCTTCCCTTGGTGCAAAGACACTTTCCAGAGGAAACCTTTTTCCTCTTTTTATTATCTTTTTTTCTATTGCTTTTTTTTTTCTCTTTTTTTTTTTTCTCTTTTTCCCCTCTTTTTCCCTTTGCAAAAGCCAAAGGCCTAGAGCTCATGCCCACTTCGCCCAAAATACCACTGCTGGCATTGCCTGAAGAACATTTCTGCCTTAAAAGCCAAAGAACTACAGCAACAAACCAAAACAAATATTTTTGTTTATCTTTTCCCGTGTAAGGAGGGCAGGGGAAGGGGATAACCAGATTTACTGAGTTCAAAGAAACAAAAACCCAGCCTCATCTTGTACTCAATTTCAACTGCAGCTTGGAGGTGGGAGCCTAAGGTGTGCCAGGGAAGGACTGATTGGCAGCAGTTCGGGCTGCAGCGGAGCACAACCCTTCCTTCTGGGGCAATGCCTTCTGATCCAAAGGAAGCCTCAGTGCCAAAGGCCCACACTGTCCTGCCCACACTCCTCCTCCACATGTGTGCAATGGCTGATGGTGACTTAGTTGCTGTAGAAATAAAATGGCCTTTAGTGGCCTTAAGAAAATATATTTATTTTCACAGATAACTGTGTTTGCAGTTCCACTCATTCTCCTGTGCGAGGCAAGGCCTCCCTGAGCTGGGATCTGCAAAATGAAGCTGAGGGCAGGCATGTCAGGCACAGAGGGAAAGGGTCCCTCCAAAGGGCCAGAACTGTGTGCAGTCAGAGAGGAGGGCAAAGGTGCAATGGAATAAAGGACTGCAGGTCCTAGGGACTTCGAGTCTTGGGGACAGCAGCTGGAAATGCAGTGTCTTAGGCTGCTGACACTTGGTCCTTCTGTGTGTGTGCTGTATAGCACACCAGGGAACTTGAAGCTGGACTGTGAGCAGGAACCATCTTCTTGGTCCTCCCTGAACTTCATCAAAAGAAAGCTAAGAAAATTGGAATTTGGTAATCAAAGAGAGGAACTTGGCAGTAGCTGAAATACCAGTCCCATGCACAGCTGCTGTATCTCTCGAAATAGGGGTAAGCTGTTTAGCAGTCTAATGGAAGCAACTAAATAAACAGGCTCAACTGTAAAGGGGCTACAGCTTCTTGAAGGAAAATTACTTTTAATTAGGGTTTTTCATAGTTGGTTTCTAAACAACACCAAAAGAGCTTAGGCCTTGAGACAGTTACATTTTTTTCATTGATTTTTCTGTCTCAAGCAAAGCAAATGGAAACAATGTCACAAATTGTTTTTAAAAATCAGAATGTGTATTGCTTTTAATTGTTGCTGCAAATTCTGTAGGAGTTTTGGATGACAAGCAAAATCTTGTATCATTGTCATGGTACTGGCACTATTTGCCTGGAGAAGCTGTGGATGTCCCATTCCTTTCGCCATTTGAGGCCAGCTTCGATGGGACTCTGAGCAACCTGGTGTAGTGGAAGGCATATGTGCATGGCTGGGGTTTGGAACCAGTCAGTCCTAAAGGTACCTTCCAATCAGACTTTTGTGGTTCTATGCCCCTACGTTGCCCCTCCCCCCTGCCTCCAGAGGCCAGCTCCATGCCGACAACGTGGAACCAGTCCCTCTCCATGCCGACAACGTGGAACCAGTCCCTCTGTGACATCAGCCCTAGCACCAAGGGCACTGCAGCCATGCAAATTCTGTGGGCACTTCGTTGGCAGCTGCCTTGGAGGTGACAAGTCCTCTCTCTCTCTCTCCTTGCTGCTGACTTGTGTCTCTGACAGCAATGATTTTGTTGTGCATCCTCATCCTACTGGCTGTGTGCGGGCCTGCACATGGCGTAACCTGTGGGTAAGTAGCCCCAGGCTCTGAGGGGGCCCAGGCAAAAGCTTAGGGGGTTCCCTGAGGATGCCTGCTTGCCACCTGTGGCCATACCAATTTCTAAAACGCTGGGTGGGAGTCTCAGTTTATGACCAGAATGCAGGCTGCTGGCACCACTTGTCTACAGGGCTAAAGCAGAAACAGGCAGACATATGTGCTCCCCAGGAAGTTCCCTGGCCGTGCTAGCTTTGCAGCCAAGGCCTTGTGGGAAGGGAAGCTGGCTGACCTTCAGTCTGCAAAGCAGCAAGCTTTCTCTCAGGACAGTAATGACTTTCTGCTTGCAGGAAGACCTGTGGACTCCGGCCCATGCCTCCACTCGGCTCATCACGCGTTGTGGGTGGCACAAATGTCATGCCAGGGTATGGGGCCTGGGCTGGCCTTGCCAGTGTCCGCACTTTCTACGAACCACCATTATCTCTGCACAACTGTGGAGGGACCCTCGTCAGCCCAAAGTGGGTCCTCACAGCGGCCCACTGCTTTGACAACGTCACAAAGTAAGGAGGGCCTGGGCACAGGGGTATCCCCGCAACACCAGTGTGTGCTATTCCTGTCCCATTTCCTCGCAGTGTGCCTAGTGCCAGGACATCGCAGGGCCCAGCTGAGACTGCTTACAGGGAGGACTGGGCTCATGCCACTGCTTCCTAGCAGCCTCCAGCTTAAATATATCGAGCCTACTTTTACTCTCTGTAGTGCTGTTTTCCTCTCTGCCTCAGGAAGCAGAAGGCAGGGAAGTGCTGGGCTGTCACAGCGCATGACTCCCTCTCACACCTCTCTCCATCTGCCTTCCAGTCCCATCAAGGAGTGGGCCGTCGTGCTTGGAGGCACCACGTTGGGCCAGATAGGCCCTGAGGTGGAAGTGCACCGGATTAAGCGGCTGATTATACATGAAAAATATAATGCTGCATATATACTTTACGACGTTGCCTTGCTGGAATTGGAGCGTCCAGCGAAGTGCAGCTTCGTCATTCAGACCGCCTGCCTGCCTAGTCCTTCAACGAAACTGCCGGAGCTGACTAACTGTTACGTTGCTGGCTGGGGTGACAGAGTCGTAAAATGTGAGTTCCCATAAAGGACCTGTGTCCTGACGGCAAGCTTGGAACACCAGGGAGAGATGGCTGGGGCTTTCTGACAGCAGAGGCCAAAATGAGAGTTGGGTTGTGGGATGTATGGTTCTGGAGAGATGGGCCTGGCCTGCTGCCCAACGCCAGACAGCAGTGACATAGCACTCCAACACCGCTCTAGAAGCAGAGCCAAGCCCTAGGGAAGGACTTCAACACACAGGCAGGCCAGGAGAATGAGCAAGGAGCTGCTGGGAGCTCATTTCTTTTTCTGCTCACAGCTGCAGGTAATGATATCCTGCAGCAGGCCAAGGTCCCGTACGTGGATAGGCAGACCTGCAACAGTAGCCAGTGGCTGGATGGGATCATCTACGACTACCACGTGTGTGCTGGGCAAGCCGGCATTGCCACCTGCCAGGTAGGAGCATGCTATGAGTCCCCCAGCCCCCAGCAGTGTGGGCAGCCCCACCACACCACCCAAGCACACCCCCAGCTCTGCACCACTGCTGGAGCTTTTGCCCCCTTTGCCATCTGTGGGTCCTTGCTCAGTGAGGTTGCCAACCCTGAAACATCCAAGCACAGGGGAGACAGAGAGCCCCACCTTACAGGCCCTCAACCTTCTCCCAAGGGTGTCAAGGTTCTGCAGGTTCCAGCACTGGAGCAGAGCCTTGCTCTACCAGGAATCCAGTTCTCCAGCAGGGGCTGGGAGAGTAAAGGATGAGTAAAGGACCCAACTCTAACTGCTGACAGGCACACAAAAGCATCTTAATCCTCTCTGCTCTGCTTCAGGGTGACAGCGGGGGGCCTCTTGTCTGCGAAGATAGGAGTGGTGGCTTTTACTGGCAAATTGGTGTGACCAGCTGGGGAATAGGCTGTGCTAGATATAAACGTCCTACAGCCTTCAGCTCCACTCAGTACTTCTACAACTGGATCCGGTACAAGACGGGAACAAATCTCAATAGTCCAGTAGTTACTCCAGCACCAGCGCCAGCCTACACCTCAGCCCCTCTGGAGACAGTGCCTTCAGGTCCAACACAACCCTGCCCATTGCCACGTGAGAAGCTGCTGCAATTCTTTAATCTGCTGAAGGATATCTTGCAGTACCTAAAGGAAAAAATATTTTGAAGACCAGAATGGACCAGCTGCAGTTTGGGCTGTAATGGACCACAACCCTTTCATTCTGAGTTATATTAATTTGAATTTCATTAAATTGAATTAAATTTTGAATTGTAAGCAAAAAAAAAATAAAAAAAAAAATAGTACTTTCTGCTCTGAGAATATCCTGTATCCAAATTTTATAAAATTCTGCTGGCTTGATCATTGCCCAAGCAGCCCTGAACTCAGGGATCCCTTCATCCTCATCTAGGAAGAATTTGGCCTCACACTCCTTTTTGTGTAGATCAATGCTTTCCCTACAGATATTGATACGTCTACAGTGGAAAAGTAGCATCTGGCACCTTAAGTCTGCAGCAACAACAAGTGCAAGAAACACAACACTAGGAAAACAAGAGAAAGGAAAAAAAGGGGTGCAGATATTGCCCTATCATTAAGAATGTGAAGCTCTTCTGTGTCCTAAGGGTGATTTTTGTCTCTATCAGATGGTTACTGGGTTTTTTGACCAATGCAGAAACCTAAGCAGTAAAGCGTTAATGCATTGCTATGCTCTAAATATCAACAGCCATCAAGTAGGCAAGTTATAACAGGATGTGCCTGGAAAGGGGAGCCATATGAAGCACCATTCTGGACCTGAATTTCTTGTTACAGTCCATAGTGATTACACAACATAAAGGACAGCTTAAGTGCAGGAGTGGGGTCGAGGAGCAGGCAAGACCAATAGAGGGAGAATCAAGACCACCAAAAAACCCTCAAAGCCCCCCAGCCTATTTCCAGAAAGGTCCAGAATACTGGGCTGCACATGCTAACTCATTTACATGAAGAGTGAGGAGCCTAATCCCAGAATGGGGACAATTTACCTATAAAAATGTACCACCACAGAGGCTGGGTGGCATTCTCTTGGGACCCTAGACACCTGTTGGCTGGATCAATGCTGGACTCAGGACTGTGAACTTCCTTCCTTTCCTACCTGATTTCTTTTTCCCTTCCTTTTCCCCCTTTCATTCTTTTGTTTCTCTTACTATTAGAAAGTAGTGGCAAAACATATACCCATTGCCATGCTGAGTGTGTAGTTAATAAAAATTTGTGAGGTTTTTTGGGCCCTTTTGGTTTTTGCCATTCCTCTTCATCTATGAACATCTATGGAGGAATTAAGGTGCAGACAACACTATGTACCAAAGTCAATATTATAGATTTTATTTAACAGTAAACAGTGAAGTAGAGAGAAGATAGGTATAGGAAAGAGAGGAGGGCCAGAGGGAGAGAAAGAGTGAGAGAGTTTAAGCAAACAGCTAACACCACAGCCAGGTTAGATGTAGGGCTGGACCCAGGCAGGATTACTCAGCCTCCTGGATGGAAACAGCTGCCAGCACCTTGCAGCTGTTCCTCAGTCTTCTTTGCAAAGGGACACTCTCACCAGCTAAGCAGAGGCTGGCAGCATCCTCATGGTGGCTGGCAGTGAGAGCAGTCTTGTATACCCTGTGCCTCTGTGGTCCAGATGGCTGCAGCAGGGCATCTCACCCCAGAAGAGCATATCTGTTGCTTTTATCTGGTGGAATAATGGAGCATCTTGCCCCAGAAGGACATACCTATTTCTTGCTAATTGGTGAAAAAATGCAAACACGACCAGCTGTCTTGTAGTGAGTTATTTTTGCACCATGGGAGTAATACTCCCAACTAACAACAAACATCTTGCTGTGGAAGTGACATCTGGAAAGATAAGCTGAAATTTCTGACTGATGGACACCTTACCTTACAAACTATAAAAGCTACACCAAATTTTCACAAAGCGGGAAATCTTCTCCACAAATTTGTGGGATTTTCCTCCAAAGTGAGGACGGCTGATTTATGGTTACTCCTCTGAGGCTGAGTGAAAGGATTTGGTGTACACTATCATCATTTCAGTGGTAAATTACATCTGGCTCCTAATTTATATTATTTCTTTTGCTAGATTTAATATAGATACAATAATATTGTGTTTTAATACTGTTTTATGTAATCTATGAGATTAACTTTTTGTTTTATACCATGTAGTAACTCTGAAGGCCTTGTTTCAGTTATCAGCTGTCTGTTCAATACGTAAGTCATTTTATAAATAGACCTGATCTGCCATCCTTAGAACTTGCAGGTCAGAGTGATTTTAGATGTGGGCCACCTAAATTTCAGGTGTTGCCAAAAATCTGAGTTTAAGGCAGGGCTTGCCTGAAGCTCTGACTTGACCTGTGACAATGGGGAGGTCATGGTCCAGATGCTGCAGCCTCTCCTGGAGGAATATACAGAACAGCTGGTTGATGGCACTGTCAATTTCATTGTGGGCCAATGCAGTGAGGAGGCCCAGAGGCTGCTGCGCTCCCATGCTGCTGGGAAGGACAACAGCCCTGAGGCCAGTTCCTGCTCCATCAGCTCCACCAGCTCCCAGGGAGGGACTCCCACCTGGCATCTATCCGCTGCCAGCAGCCCTGCAGGCTCTGACACGGAGGACCAGCCCAGCACATCAGAAGCTGCCCTCTGTGCCCTCCGCATCCTCCAGCCACCTGTGCCGATTGGTACAGAGCAGGTGCAGCCCCAGAAAGAGCAAAAGGAGGTGGTGGTGGGAAGTTCCTCTACCCAAGGCAGCAGCCAAAATCCCACTGCACCTTGTCAGCGCCGGGAACACTCACACAGGGGACCGTGGCATCCCCCAGAAAGGAGGGCCCCCAGCCACCAGGACACTCCATGGAGTACAGATGAGTCCACAGAGAGAGAGTGGAGCTGCCCAATCTGCCATGATTCTCATGAGGATGCTGCTTATGCGATGCCCTGTGGCCACCAGTTCTGCCTGGGATGCATCATGCATTGGACAGACAGGAAACCAGCGTGCCCAGTCTGTAGCAGAACAATTTTGATTATCAAGTTTTCTGTTCGTGAGGAAGACGACTATCTGCAGTGTCTTGTCACACCCTCTGGAGAGTTGCCAGAGACCCGCTGCCAGGCAGGAAGAGCTCCCAGCCACTTGGAAAACCATATCCCCCATTGCCCTGTGCCATCCCTGCCATCTTCTCCACAGGGGACACTGTCCCCAGCTGAGCAGGGGGCTATGAGGCCAGAGGCTGTGGGGGGCCTCCTGCCTGAGGTGTGGGCAGAACTTTTCCAAGGTCAAAAGCATCTCCTAGACCCCATGCTGCCCTGGCTGTGTCAAAGACTTGAAGCAATATATGTGTCCCAATGGTGGCTAGCAAAGAATGCAGAGGGACACATCCTGCAGGCCCTATGCCTCTGTGGTCTGGATGGGAAATTGTTGTTCCAGATGCTGCAGCCTAACCTTGAGGGATATACAGCACCACTGGTCTATGGCCTTATCAATGTCATTGTGCGTGAATGCAGCACGGAGGCCCAGAGGCTACTGCAATCCCACACTACTGGGGAGAAGGACCATGACCCTGCAGCCAGCTCCACTAGCTCCTGGGAGCAAAATCCTCTCTTCTCTACAAGCAGCCCTGAAGGCTCTGACATGGAGGACCAAGCCAGCACCTCACAGACTGCCTTCTG
The DNA here is from genome assembly GCA_027576195.1 of Cossypha heuglini. Lineage (NCBI taxonomy): Eukaryota > Metazoa > Chordata > Aves > Passeriformes > Muscicapidae > Cossypha > Cossypha heuglini. Next base: position 40,215,366 of record JAODKT010001744.1, read on the forward strand.
CAGGGATACTGACTGTCCTTCCTCCATGTCCTTGCCTGCAGAGCAGGTGCAGGCCCAGGAGGAGCTGAGGGAGGTGGAAGAGGCAGGTTCTATCCAGGGCAGCAAATGCAGACCCTCTTCTTCCATCCGAGGCAAGAACTTTTCACATGGGGGGTCCCAGTACCCCCGGAAGAGGAGGGCCCCCTGCTCCCAGAACTCTCCCAGCCCTGCGAGAGGCCACTCCAGTGATGGCACAATCAAGGCTCCAGCAAGTCTTTATTCAAGAGACAGGAAATAAATTGTTATTTCCCTGACACAGTCACTGGGTGCTGCTTTCTCTCCCTTCACCTGGGGCCTGCCCCTGATCCCATGACACTCCACAGTCCAAAGATCTGAGAAACCCCATGGCCCTATTTGTGGTACCTCCTCCTGCAGGAAATCCTGCTGCAGCCATGACAGTGGAAGAGGTTCTAACTAAAAAGGGAGCAGTGCATTTATGTAGGAGAATGTGCCAAATAAAGGCCAGTGGTGCCTAGGCACATATGGAATGAGCATACTGCTCTGTGCACTGCCTTTCTGTGTGGCCAAAGGGACAGGAAGGTGGTCCCTTGGTCAGAGGGGTTTCTGGGCAAACAGGGTGGCAGGATGGCTCCTGCCTCCCAGTCATAACAGGCTACGTGACTGAAAGAATGGTCTCCCTTCTAGGGTACAGGGCACTGGAGGTTCAGAGCAGCTTCTCTGAATCAAAACACTGCTTTTAGGGATAACCAGAGTTCTGTGACTGATCACAGCACTCAGACTGGCTCTGGCAAAAGAAAACAGTGGCCTTGATGCTGCTTGTAAACCTACACTTGCATGAAGAAATGGGCTTCAAGGGAGACACTCCTTAGCTGATCCCTTGGCTGATCCTCAAAGTCAGGAAGTTTCTGGCTGATGGAATGATTCTTCCTCCCTTCTATACTTCCTCTCCCCCTCCCTACCTCCTTCTCTCTCCCCTCTCTGTCCCTTTCCTCTCTCACTTCCTTCCTTCCTTCCTTCCTGTCTCCCTTCTTTCCTCTTTTTTCCACTTTCTCTTCCCCATTTCTCTTTTGCCTCTCTGTCTCACTGAGGACAACAATTGATAGGACAGCACATCCCACCAAGACCAGGCTCTTGGTCTTCCTGGAGTAGAAAGAAGGTTGTCCCTTGAACCTTATTCTGGAGAGACAACTATAGTTCCTTCCTGTGTCTACGGGATCAGGTTCCATTGCTGGTGTTTTTGAGCAGTACCAATACAACAGCTGACCAGGAGCACCGGCTTCCAGAAGCAGGGCAGACATGGTAAGTGGAGAGGGACTTGGCATTGTGGGCAAGTGCCAATGGCACTGGATGAGAAGGTATTGTGGTTTAATCCAAGTCATCAACCAAGCATCATGCAGACACTTTCGCACTCCACTACCAGGAGCAGGGGAGAAAGAACTGGGAAAGTAAAAGTTACAGAACTCCTAAGTTGACTAAAACACAGGTAATAGGTAAAACAAAAGCTGGATACAGAAGGAAAACAAAACAAGGAATTAATTCACTGCTTCCCATGGGCAGGCAGCCATTCCCAGAGAAGCAGGACTCCATCATGTGTAACATTTACTCGGGAAGAGAAACACAACAACTCTGTGTGTCCTCCCAGTCCTTCTTCCTCACTCTACATGCTAAGCATGATGCCATTTTGCAGTTACTGCATCAGAATTCATCCATTTCCTCTTTGCTTCCTTTGTGTAGCTGAGTGCTTCTGATAGCTCAGAGTTGTTTTTCCTGTGTACTGCCATGCAATAATGAAATATTCTCCAGTAGGTCCTCCAAGCCTGCCTGCCACCTACTGAGAGCATTGTCCAAGCAGTTCTTGAGCTCAGACAGGCTTGGTGCTTTAACCACTTCCCTGGGAAGCCATTCCAGACCCCAACCATCCTCTGGATGTAGAAACTTCTCCTGAAATCCAACATAAACCTCCCCAGATACAACTTCATGCCATTTATTTGTTTTTGTCACTGGTCACCAGAAAGAGGAGATCAGTTCCTGCCCCTCCACTTCCCCTCATGAGGAAACTGTAGACTGCTAAGGTTTCCAGTGTTTCTTCTGTTGCTTTTTCTTATTAGGAGGCCTCTCTGTGTCCACCACTTTTTCTTCACAGACTGTGTCCACACTTGGACTCCTTATCCTTTTTTTTCTTTTTTGTCACATTTTGTCTCACTGCATGCTAGATTTCCTGAAAGACTATATTCATCTTTTTAGCAGTCACTGAATTATGGTAGTTTTGTCGAGGTCATTTTTTCTCACTGGGCTTGCAAGCCCCTCAACTGTGCTCTCCATAGCAAGTTTTGTATTTCCTTTACCCAGCAGATTTTTCACTTTTCACCCTGCTCTTTTCTCCAGAAGTGGCCCAGTGATCTGTTATTTTTAGAGTTTCTTAATCTGCTTCTTTTGTCAGAGCAGTAGTATCTGCTGTGGTGTCCCCTCTAGCTGTACAGACCTCTCCATTCAGTAAAGGATTTTATTCTGTTCAATAGATTGCTGTAAACTGTGAATAGTAGCCTGAACACTCCTCTGCAGAAGGACTAACAGTCATTTCAACAATCTTTCAAAAAGCAGAACCTCTCCAGTAATTACTATGCTTACTGTCTCTTCTATAATTTGATTGCTGTCTCTGCTTCTTTATCTCTTTCTGCCTCTTTCTTTACTACACAATCCTGATGTGCTTACTTCTCTAGATGTAGTGCTCTTAAGACTCAAAGAGCTAGAGCCTGTCTGGCTCTTTTTGGAGAACACAGAATCACGGCTTGGTTGAGGTTAGAAGGAATTTGGCAGTGGTGCAAGAGGATTGGGTCAGGGAATACTTCAGCAGACTGGAAATAATTAAGCCCATGGGCCCTGATGGGATGCACCTATCAAATGCTGGGTGTTGAGGGAGTTGGCAGATTTAACTGTGAGGCCCCTCTCAGCAACCTTTGACCAATCACAGCAACAGTGGGCACTGCCCAAAAACTGGAGAAAGCTAATGTCACTCCTATCTTCCATGACAGTAAGAGCCCTCTCCTACCTTTTCCTGTTACTTTGGATGTTGCAAACTGTTCCTTGCAGAATAAAGAACAGGGTTATGTTCATGCAAGAAGCTCTCTGGATATGATTTGCAAGGCTTTTCAGGTGATGCATTCCCGTTTTCTTCTATGACAGATAAAGGCATATGATTTTGGTGAAAGTTAAATGACATTTTGACCAGTTCTGCTATAAAGGTGTTCCGCTCCCTGTTGAAACTCAGTAAATAGAGCTGTTCAAAACATTTTTGATGTATTTGTCTAGAGCCTGAATAATTTTTTTTGATAATGAATATGTAGAAGGGTTACGTCTGTAATGTAAAATCTCAGAATTTGTTAGCCCAAATCCAATATTAGATATCTGTTATGTAAATATTGATATAATTCAATGCCCTGTATTCTTTATCATTTTTTTATCACTATGACTTTACAGACCAAAGATATTTATGATGTAACCTTTATTTAGGGGAGATATTTTACTATTATGTTCTGTATACTTGAAGCATTTATGAAATAGCCCATTGATTTTGTATACAGCACTTCTGAAATAATTTGTTTTGCTTTGAAGTGGCCACAGCTGCTGGTAAATTGAAGAGCTGGGATTATATTTGGGATGTATTAACTGTAGGTCAGAGGGGAGAGCGTTGTGTTTCTAGGTTTAACTTGTAAACATGAAAATAAATTTATTCTGGTGGTAACATTCTAAGGTTGTATTGTTTTGTGTGCATTAGTAAAACATAACAAATGCCTCTCATTAATAACATTTTGGCATTTTGGAGTTCATGCCATTACACGGGTAAATGGATGGGCATATCCGAAAGAAGTTCACTAGCTTACTTAAAGAGCTCATATATACTGTAGAAAAATTAAATAGTCCTAAGGTAACCTTAGATTTTAAATAAACTATCTTGAACTATAAAAACCAGAGTTACAAAGAGAACTTCAGAAAAACAAAGGTAACAGTTTTACAAATTCTACACAAGATATATCAGAATTAGATACTCAAATCATATTGCACTGAACACTGTTGTCTTGCATTTTATTTGGTGGAGACTAATGAGACAGGATGATCATGTCAAATAAAAACTGCTCAGTTGTTCGGGTGTTTCACTTAGATAACAGATTTGTACTCAGTGATATTTTGCAAATTTTGGGGAGACCTCACCTTGATGCTGATATCCTGAGCACTATCAGAATATAGTATTATATTACTTTTTACACAGGTAATTTTTATTCTCCATTTCTGTATGTGCAGCACAAGCAATACAGTCACTTTGGCAGTATTAATGGATAAAATGGATCCATGATAATCACAGGAAAAGAGGCAGATAAATATGTAAAGTTTAAGTTCCCTTAGTTCAATAAAGAGCTTTCACTTGCCACTAAATCCAACTGTGGGTTTAAAATTTAAATTAAGTTAAAGAAGGGGTTTATTCCTTGTAGTTCATGTCATTGTAAGAAAGGTTCTAAGAAAGAAAACCTAAATGAAAGGCTCTCTTTGCCTTCTTATATTTCAATGAGAACATTATACAGGTCATGCAAATAGATGAGAAATTAATAATTGAAGAGAATGCAACTGAAAGATTATTTATGTATGTTTGCATTTCTGCTTCATTTATAAAAAAGAAATTTAAAAGAAAGGCAAGCTGTACACTCATTAGAGCTAGAATGAGTAACTAAGGATCCCAGATTTTCTTCAAGATCAGTTATTAATTATTTTAAAAATCCTCCACGCCCTGTATTTGGCTAAAGGCACAAAAGTGGAATGGAGCTTGCTAGTTTAGGTGACTTCCTAATTAAAAAATTTTCTTTTAGCGCTTCTATTCATAAAACCTTTTCTGTTCCTTATATTTCTTTTTCTTTTTTTCTTTTTTCCTGATTTAGAATGTTATCAGTAGTGATGTAGTAAGTAGAGAGCTTAAAAAAATTGAATCATGCTCTTTATCCTGATTAAATTATTGCTTTGCTTTCTGATTGAAAAATCACTTTTGGTCAAAGTGGAAAGAGACCTCACCTCTCAAACATGAAGTGACAGCAGTGTCTGAAACAAGGAATGCATATTTGATATTTCAGAAGAGTGGGAGATACAAGATGGCAAAGATGCTTTCATCTGTGTTTTCCATGTTCAGAGGGAAATAATCTACTGCCAAAGTTTGATTCATTCTTCTTTCTAATTGAGAAAAACATGTCAGCTTCTAGTAGCTAGGTTTGTTAAAGTGAGGCTTAGGTTAACCTCTAATTCATGCTTGGACATAATAACAGTATGAAAACAGTAATAAAAGTTTGTGGTAACTTGAATTGCAGCTGTCTACATCTATTAGCTAGATAGCACACGCTTCAATAAAGGTCTACTACATCTACATAATAAAACTGGATAACTCTAATTGCAGTAGGTTTATGTGCTGTCACACACAGCAAGCTAGGTAAATAGCCACCACATTTGTTGCCTTGTGTAAAAGTAAAATTTTCATTTTGTATAGAATTTACACAGTGGTGTGGTTATGTTTTGTATTTGTCAAAGATTATAAAACAGTCCTGCAGCCTCTCAGCTACTGTTTCACTTATTTGTGTATATGAGTGTGATTCCTTCTGCTGTTTTTTCCTCTCTTTCTTTTCACTCACCTCCTTTATGTCTGTTGTGAGAAAGAAATATGTGAGAACTCCTTTCTGACCTGGAAGGTTCTTCCATCTCTCTTTGCTGCCCTGTCTCCCTCTCCACCTCTATGTAATGCTTTCCACTTTCCTACTATTGAAAATCTAACATTTTATACACTCAGGTTGTGTAAATTTATTTCCTGTCTGCTCCCTGTGTGGGGCCACAGTGTGAGTTTTTAACATTTAAAAACTGTGCTTCATAATAATTTTATACTGCCATACTATCTGCACTCAGCTAAATTTGGATCTATGATGCCATTGGCTGTCCATGTTTAGGTAACAATGCATAGTTCCAATATCATTTGAGGAGAAATAAAGAGATGAGGGGGATATGAAAATAATTTTAAAAAGCATAACGTAACTAATCAGACACTGACTATGTAACACTTACTATACAATTAAGTACTTATGCCTGCATCAAGAATGTCCTAGGAAATGAAAATGATGTAACATGTTGGTCGATGGAGTCAGTAGTTGCTAGAAATCTTGTTCGATATACATGTTAAGTTGCCATTCATGCAGTTACATATCTCTGTTCTTGCTCCTTGTCATTTGTATTTAATTTTGACAGACATTGCCTCTCCTTCTCTCTGACCAGCTCACGTTAGGGGGTGGAGCTTTCTTTGCTGCCGCCTTTCACAGCTGCCTTTGATCCTTCTGCTCCACAATGTCAGGAGGAATCTGAGCTCACCTTTCTCTAATCACCAGAGCTAAGGTAGCAAAGCCTTCTGTCCCTGCACCTCACTATTAGCTTTTGCTGTGAGGAAAACAGCTTTCCTCCTGTATACGAGCACCACTTCTTAGGTCATGAATGCCAGCTCCCTAACCATCTAAATGTATCCTAGATTTTACAGAATGTTTTTCCTTTTACAATGCATAAAACTTGAAGTAATTTTATCTAATAAGTTTATTTCTGTTTTGTTTGTATGACTTTTTAAAATAAGATGCAGTAAAAAAGTCACATATGTCTGCAAAAATGTTCAACCTATACCTTCACCACTATGCAGACTTCTTTTCTGACATAGATAGATGATGTGAGAGAGACAATGAATACTTGAGTACTGCTGTTGTCCTTTGTAGGAATACCTAGAAATGTGAATGTAATTTCTTATTCATATATGCATTTTTTTATACCCTGAAATTGAACTTCTAGATTCTTCTCTAACTGTTCATGAAGGATAGAAGACAATTATTTTCTTACAAGCTATATTACTTCATGTGTCTAATTTAGTATAGGTGACAGTGAATTTTTAAAGACTGTTAAACTACATCAAAAGTAGGGGGTTCTGGGCTATATCTGAGCCCCAGAGGTTCCTTATCAGTAAACAGGTAAGTGCTTGATGCTTTGAGGGAGATGTTATACATAAATCTGTTAGATAAGTAAGTAGAGCAGATAAGATTTCCACTCAATGGTAAAGTTGTCACATATTTTACTAAAAGGTACTTGTATTAAAATACTTGCTTGAAGAGGCACATTTGTATTTTTCCTTAAATGGAAAAATAAACAGGGGACCTCTGATGAATTCTATTCTTTGTGTCCAAGTTAGTCTCTCTCTGTATTTCTGAGAGAATCGTAATTCCTTGTTCATGAAAAAAAAAGTAATGTAGAAATACCGCAAAATATTCCCAACGTCAAGTTTGAGCTGGTGCAGTTTCAACCACACTAAACTGTCACGTAAATGTGACAGTTTTAAAGTGCTTATCAAAAATAGTTTGTTCGTGAGATACCAAAGTGCTTGTCAATTTTTTACATTTGAACAAATACTTTTATAGAGTGTAGCCAAAAAAAAAGTATGCTGGTCCACACTGATGGTGGAATTTATGATTGAAGGATAAAAATTGTAATTTTAATATCCAGTGAAGGCAGAAATTGGGGAATTCACCATACTTGTGATCTGTATGTATTAACTCCATCTGCTTATATATTTTCTAGATTCATTCTTCAGCAGTTTATGTATAGTTATCATTAAAGTCATCTTGCTGTTTTTCCTTGCACAGAGTATATCAAATAATTGTGGCATAGGAGTTATTTCACTCCTGTTTTGGTGTTGTGTTCCCCTCTTAGGAGAGAACTTTCTTGGACCAAAATGTCTTTTCAAGCTGCTCTTTATAACCAAACTAGCTTTCCTTTTGCCTAACTAAAACCCCACATATGGAGTATAGATATGGTGGGTAAATGAACATGCTTCTAGTTGCACAGCCACATAGCCAAGATGGAAGCTTTCCTGTTAGGTTTGTGTTGGGAGGAATGGGTTAAAGCTTGGAAGACTGTTGAGAAGGATTGTAAATCAATCACTCAAGTGACCTTACAGTTGGAAGTAACTCTTTATAAGCCTCTGGGAACCACAGTCCAGTGATCCTCTAGAACGAACCATCTCTGCTTCTGTGCCTCTGCGCTGCTTTGGGGATCCCCTCATCAGCAAGGTAAATGGAAATACATTTATCATTTATGCTCTGACTACAAGTTGGTAGCTGTTCTGGCTGCCTGCCTGTGTCAACTCACAGTTTGAAACAAAACCAGTAACATCTTTAAAACTTAAGTAACTTTATAGAATTAAATTCGTATCCGTCCCATCAGAAGTGAGACATATGTCATGTTTTATAAACACATGAGCCAGGGTCCTCATGTTGCAGTATTTTAAATCCTTCATCTCTCTCTCTACTGCATGGATTTCAGGTGTCTGATTATGTTGAATTTGTGATGTTATCTGCCATTCACTCTCATAAAGTCCTGGCAGAATTCTTCTGGCAGACCACATCCTTACTGGCCTGTCTAATTTAGCATCAGTAGCAAAGCTGCTCATCTCAGTCTTCACAAGGTTCTCTTTTTTTTCAGGAGGTTATGTTTAGGAATATACTGAATAGCCCACGTCCCAGCACTGATCTCTGCAGAACCATAGTGGCAAGTTTCCTTCATTCTAGGAGTTAACCATTAACTCATACTCCCTTCTCCCATTTCCTTCCCATCTGTTAATTATTCATCAAGCCTAAGAGTGAAGGTGTTATTTTAGGCTTAAGCCTTCTTTTAAGGCTTAAGATTTCTTTCAAAATAAGTCTGCTTTAGGAGACTTGGAGAGAAGCCTTTTGGAAATCTCATAGACTCTATTAACTAGATCCTCATTGCTTATTGATCCTTTTAAAGGCTTTAAAAGCTTTTCCCTGCAATAATAAACAGGGCCAAAGTTTGCAGTACATTTAAAAAATGTGTACTATGAGGCAAGTACCAGGTGATTACTGTGTATGGTATGTAATCCAAAAAATAGTGTTTAGACATCTGGGTCACTAAGCTATGTTAATTACTCCTAATAAAAGGCTTTATGTCTTAACTAAGGCTTTACCATCTGGATTAATTAATTTTTCAAGGTATGTAATGATAACTGTGTGATAAATATATAGCTTATGGACTGCAGGGGTTTATTATTATTTGGAGGCAATGTGTAAATATGTTATGAAAATGATAAAACATGAAGTGAAAAACACTTCAAATGTATATAAACTTTGGTAGCCAAAATAAAGCAAATATAAACAGGACCACTTAACTAAACATATGAATTAATTATTTTCCAGTGTCTTTAATTCTATGTGCATTTTGATCTACCCAATATAGTACTGGTGATTATTTTTCTAATGTCAGATTTCCTTTATGCAAAATATAGGAAGACACTACTGTAAAGGTATTTTTTGGAGGTAAGCTTAGAACTTTTCTTTAAAGAACACCTTCTTTTTCATTAAATGAAGGAATAACTCTTTAACACATTTTTATTTGCTTTGTATTTGTACAGCTTGTTTCCAGAACACATGACTGATAAGTTGTGAGCATTTGAAGGCTTTATTAAAATTTATACCTTAAAAACAATCACTGTTTGGAATTTTAAACCCTATAAAAGAAGAAACTGAAGCATACTGTGAACAAGTTGATAGCCCATACTGACAATGTAAATAAAACTCCTACTGCATTAACGCTGTTTTGTACTCAGATGCAGATTATGTGGTGAATGTAGAAAGCTCTTTGCAGAAGACAATGGTGCAGCACACCAGATTTCTCCTTCAGCTCCTGAACCTGATAAATAATGGGAGAAATGCTAGTTTTGTCCAAACAGACTGCTCAGTGCCTTGGGTTTTTTCATCACTGGGCCAGCTCCATGCCAAGCACTGCCCAAGCACAGCACAGGTTGGGACTGAAGCACAGCTCTGAGGAGAAAGACTTGGGAGTCCTGAAGGACAACAAGCTGTCCACGAGCCAGCAGTGTGCCTCCGCGGCCGAGAAGGCAAATGGAATTCTGTAGTGCATTAGGAAGAGCATTGCCTGCAGTTTAAGGGAGGTCATCCTGCCCCTCTACTCAGCCCTGGTTAGGCACATCTGGAGTCCCCAGTACAAGAGAGACATGGAGCTCCGGGAGTGGGTGCACTGGAGGGCAGCAAAGTTGATGAGGGGACTGAAGCATCTATCTCTCTTACGAAGAAGGGCTGAGGAAATTGCACCCGCTCAGCCTTGAGAAGAGATGACTGAGAGGGGACCTTATCAATGTCCCTAAGTATCTAAAGGGAAGGTATCAAGAGGATGGATCAGTGGTGCCAAGCAATAGGACAAGAGACAGTGGGCAGAAACGGAAGCAAAGTAAGTTCCACGTAAATGTGAAGAGTACCTTTCTTTCTGTGCGAGTGACCAGGCATTGGGACAGATGGTGGAGTCTCTCTAACCGGAGACACCTCAAGAACTGTCTGGATGCAATCCTGTGCGATGCGCTCTAGAACGACCCTCCCTGAGCACCGGAGCAGGGAGATTGGAACCCACGACCCTCTGCGGTCCCTTCCAACCTGGCCCATTCTGTCGCGCTGTGAGTCACCCCGTCACACCGCGAGTCACGCTGCGCCCATCCCTCCTGCCCTGCCCGGCCGCGCCCCGCCGGCGTACGGCGGTTTCGGAAAAGCTCCCGCCGCTCCTGGCCGGGGCCGTCCCGCCGCTCCCGGCCGGAAGCTCCCGCCTCCCCGGGCGAAGGCCGTGGGGCCGCCGCAGGTGAGGCCGCCA
>JAODKT010001744.1:40226612-40236705 GCA_027576195.1 Cossypha heuglini
TAGAGAAAAAGGAAGGTTTTGTATTAGCCCAAGTAAATGCTCCCCCTTCGGCCCCGGCGGGGCCAGCCCGAGCCCCAACGGCCCGGCAGAGCTGAAGCCGGTTCGGCGCTTCATTCCGGACTCGTGGAAGAACTTCTTCAAAGGGAGACGCCACCCCGGCTCCAGCTGGGATAGCACGGCCTCCGACATCAGGTACATCTCGGACGGGGTCGAGTGCTCGCCGCCTGCCTCTCCCGCCCCGCTGCAGCCTGGGACCAAGGCGGTGCGCGGCTCCTACACGGACCCGTTCGGGGGGTCGGGCGGGAGCTACAACTCGCGGAAGGAGGTCGAGGCCATGCTGCCCTCCGGAGACCCCTCGGGCTCGCTGGAGCGGCGCGCCGGCACCGGGCAGACCTACAGCGAGCGGGTGGAGGAGTACCACCAGCGCTACGCCTACATGAAGTCCTGGGCAGGGCTGCTCAGGATCCTCGGCGTGGCCGAGCTGCTGCTGGGCGCCGCCGTCTTCGCCTGTGTCACCGCCTACGTGCACAAGGACAACGAGTGGTACAACATGTTCGGGTACTCGCAGCCCTACGGATACGGGGCTGGCAGCGCCTATGGGGGATACTCCTACAGCGGGCCGAAAACGCCCTTCATCCTGGTGGTGGCGGGCATGGCGTGGATCGTCACCATAGTGCTGCTTGTGCTGGGCATGTCCATGTACTACCGAACTATCCTCCTCGATTCCAACTGGTGGCCTCTGACCGAGTTTGGGATCAATGTGGCCTTGTTCTTCCTGTACATGTCGGCTGCCATAGTGTACGTAAACGATACCAACCGAGGTGGGCTCTGCTATTACCAGTTGTTCAAGACGCCGATAAATGCGGCTTTTTGCCGTGTGGAGGGCGGTCAGACTGCAGCAATCATCTTCTTGTTTGTGACGGTGATCATGTATCTAATTAGTGCGGTGGTTGCCCTAAAGTTGTGGAGGCACGAATCGGCCAGGAGGCACAGGGAATTAATGGAACAGGAGGTAAGTCATTAGTTATCGTTTCCTGTCTATCGGGTACCACATGATGAGGAGGGAGCAGCTGTAAGATCTTACCATGGCGTAGACGGAGTCGAATCAAATGTCTCCTCTACAGCAGATCTATAGCCCTGAGGTTGAATTTTAACCAGTCTTACAGTATTAGAAACTGCCAAATGAAAAGTGTTTTTAAGGTGTCAGATCCAGAGTCTTGGACGCCTTTGTTTTTTGAAATGTTTATAATTCACCTTGGGTAAGGACCTGGCTCTGTTCTCTTCATAATACTGGGCTCTCTTCTTGAGTCAGCTGATTAACTACTTCCTAGTGTGTATTTTCCAAACAAAGGAGGAAACGAACAATGTTCATCTGTTCAGCAGGGTTAGGTGGCTTAAAGCCACCTAGCATTTATTTGAAAACTGTGCATTCAGCACATCAAGTGCTAGTGTGAATAAAGCTAAGAATGTGAAATACTTATTTTTGCTTTGTAAGCAAAACTCCAAGCAAAATTTCTTTATGGCTTTTCAGCTTTCCTCACAATAGTTATCAGCAAATATTAGTAGTAACAGCCTTGGCTAGATTTCGATGTATCAAATTTCAGTCAGCCACATCTTTTTCATGTCAAATATTTTGCCTGACCACTGGCCTTGCCTATCCCAGAAGCATTCAGTATTTGCCTGGTTAATGATAAACTATACCAGTAGGGATTGAACTCTGTGTAGGTAAGAGCATCAAAAGTAATTTGTGTAAAACTTACTTCACTTGAAAACATCACCAAAAAACCCTTTAAAAATGAGTAAGACTTAATATAGAATGAAAATTAATGCATGTGAAATGTACATAAACCTAACTTAAGGAGGGGTCAGGCTTTAAGTGATTTTAGAAGGAGAGAGTTTAAAGTTGTATTTCCTCTGCTCTGTGACTGCAGTCTGATTTGAAGCATTTTCATTTAATGATGGTTTCTAGTTCACCATCTTCCATAAAATTGGGACTTTTCTTTTGAAAGCTAATTATAATTCTTCAGTTAAAGTTTTTAACGAACTGATAGTATGTCCTCCAAGAATGAGGTGATTGCCAGTTACATACAAGATGTTCATTCTCCCTGTTACTATCCAAGTTCTTTTAGTCCAGTTGCTAAACATTTTTAAAGGGAATACTTTAATAATAGAGCTTAGACTGTGGAGAGTGCTGTGCAAAACAGCTGCAGGTTGAGCTACTGGTTAGTGCACTGTTGTGTGTTCTAGGCAATGAATTAGGCTCAGAGTGTTAGTGAGTTAACTAACTCTGTGGGCTGGAATGTGAAACAATAATAAAGGAGCTTGAGAAGTGGATGGAGTATTTCCTGCAAGCTGTTCCTTACAGCTGTGCTCTGGGAAATCCTGTTGTTCTAGGGTTTGAGTGGTTGTTTTCCTTAAGCAACAAGTCTTGAAATTAGTGGATTTGAAAATATTCCTTATCCTAAATTTCATCATACCTAAATATAAATGTAATTTTCTGTACAGTATGATTTTGAAAACGTTTAAATTTTAGGAGTCTGTGCTTATGCATACTATTTTTGCTGAAAATAAAACTTAGTTCTTTTTTTTTTTTTTTTTTGATAGATGAAAACACAATCCTCTTTTCCAGAAAAGAAGGTAGGAAATAGAAATTTATTTTTCTGTTTACTGAAATTCTGAATGGTTCTTCTTTCCCTTGTGACTATTTTTAATTTATTTATTTGTTTGCTTATTTGACCCCAAAGAGATTAGGTCTTGTTTTTTGTTAGAATCCCGCTTTTTTAGAGTTAGAATCGACAGCTGTCTCCTGCCTAGAAGATTCAAAAAGAGTTTGTAAAGAACTTACTTCTAGTTAGGTTATAAAACCTATAAAATTGTAAAGTAGCAGATGTGATGGCTGCCTCTCCATGTGCTCTTACCCTTTTCTATGAGGTGACAAGTTCTCATCATAGAGTTTGGCAGACATGACTAAAACGGCAGGTTGTCTGATAGGTTTAAGACTCTCTTTCTTCCTGGCTGTGTGCTTAATTTGCAGGAGAGCCAGTGGAAGCACAGTGTAGGTGCCCTGTGAGTTGAGCTTCTTCCTTGGTCTCTGAGACTGTTCCAAAGGACCCTTTCCAGTTCTAAAGCATCAGCAATGTTAGTGTTTCAGCCACACAAAGTGTCATTGCATACACTGCAAAGATTGCATAGGGTTTCCAGAGAAATTATGATGTATTAATTCCAGTCTTAAATGTCTCCTGTTAGACACTGTGGATTTTCTACCACTGTTTTCTCTGTTGATTCAGTACTGGATCAGGATCCCTTTGTTTGTGTTTTAACAAGATTCCACGTTTTTATTTCTGGATCGATGGTTTAATTGTGCAGTAAGAAACAAGGAGAAAAGGGAACTCCAGAGAACTGAATGATTCCAGTTTATTCACAAATTAAATGAATACAGAAGGAAACTTCCTCACACTATTTTTTTAAGACATGCAAACAAATCTTTCCAAATCTCCAGAAGTGTTTATCTGTACTGCTGTTAGGACAAACTGAAGAAAAATACTGTGTGAGAAGCATTACTGTAACTCATTAAACTGATTTTCTATTTACAGTAAGAGTTCTAAGAAATATTTGTAATTTGCTTCTACTGCTGCTTAATACATATATCTCCATCTTAAAGTTGCATATTCTGTGATACTTACGTAAAACTGATTTAATTAAGAACAAATTCCTTCTCTTTTAAAACAGTACGAAGCTGATGACAGACCAAGGGAAGAAGTCAGTTACAGGCAGCTCAAATCACTGGAAAGAAAACCAGAGCTACTTAATGGTCATATACCTGCAGGCCACATTCCTAAACCTATAGTGATGCCAGACTACTTAGCGTAAGTGACTTGATTTTGATGGACCAACTTTGTGGAGGATACTTGAAAAATGCTTTTCACTCTGCATTTCTCCTATATACACTTGTGGTTTCTCTCCCATGCATGTGCTATCGGAACTTGTAATTGTGTAGTCAAAAAGTGGAGAGGATGGTGCTGGTATCAGTGGCATAAGACCAGTAACTATAAATAAGGAGTTTTAATTAAAAAAACAAACCCACACAAACCTCGAATGTTGAAGCACAATGTCATAATTTAAGCAAGTGCAATAACTGCCAAAGGAGCAGAAGACTACTATATAGATATTAGAGGAAAAAACTAAAATTCAGGCCTCTTTAGGGCCTGAAATTTGACTAGTCTTATACTTTCTAAGTGCTGAATTTGTAACATGCTCCCTTTCAAAGGGTAGGGCTTTCCAAGTTTGATATAATAAATTAACTTTTATACTATTTGCTATGGGCACAAATAGAAACAAGTTTTCACCTGAATATTAGGAAAATATTTTTCTCCGTGAGTGTTTCCCAGAGAGACTGAGTCTCCATGCTTGGAGATATCAAAAGCTGCCTGGAACAGTCCTAGTCTAAGTGTTCCTGATTGTGCAGGAGGTTAGATCAGATAACCTCCACATGTCTCTTACAACATCAACTGTACTCTGATTCTCTGATTTCAATGCTTTACAGACATGCAAATTTCAGCAGGTTATGAGATTAGCAAAAAAATAGAGAAATACACTGTCGGGGTGAACAGTCTAAATGTTGTTAGTAAGTTGTATCTCTAAAACTAATTCTTAATGTTTTGGTTTTTTTGGTTTTTTTTCAGGAAATACCCTGTAATTCAAACAAATGAAATGAGAGACCGGTACAAAGCAGTATTTAATGATCAGTTTGCTGAGTATAAAGAACTGTCCATGGAAGTTCATGCTGTATTAAAAAAGTTTGATGAGCTGGATGCATTGCTGAAACAGCTTCCACACCATCCTGAAAGCATATATGTACGTACCTGTGAAATAGGCTCATGGAAAATAGTTGTTTTAGGTGGTGTTAGGCAGATTTTGACTGTCTTCAGCTAGGGCACAATGTTTTCTAATGCTGGCTGTGACTTGGTGTGAGAGGAAGTTTCCTTGTATGTTACATCATCTCTGAGCATTAATGAGAGATACCAAGTTCCAGTTAAGATGTGTATGTGGTTTTCTGGGGATTTTGTTTCTTTGCTTCATGCTAGTAGCTTTTAAGTTCTAGTGAGTCAGAGTTGATGTATTTTTATTATTTCTCAAATACAAGATTTACATCTAAAATGTTATAACCATAAATTATTGATCAAATAGGAATTCTGATGAGTGTTTTGTAGAATTTACATTAGTATATGGAGCACACTCAAAGTTTAAAAATCTGTGGTTTCTCATTAGGAACAGGAAAGGATATTAAAAGTTCTGCAAGAATACAAGAAGAAGAAAAATGTAAGTGTTTTTAGATTTACATTGCTGTCGAATCTAATGACTAGCAAAGAGAGTGTAAATAGCCAATACTTCTGACACTAGGCAGATTTCAGTACTTCAGGGTACCTGTACTGCTTTGTGTATTTTGTCCTCTAAAACTTTGGCAAAGTTAGGACACAACCCAAACATTCACGCCAACAAGCATTTTTGAGAATAATGAATCCAGTAACCACTTGTGGGAAAAAACCCCAAACCACAACCCCAAACCAAGAGTTGTGTGTTTTCATCTTCTGAGAGTATGCTTCATCTCTTAGCATTCTGCACTCAGAAGATCAGTTCAGTTATATTCACTGACTGACACAGCCAGTGGATAAAAACAGAAAACATAGTCTTACCATTGAAAAGAAGTTTTGTAATTTTTGAGGCATGGAATTTAGACACTCTCAGAAAGAGAATTTCAGTGTAATCCATGAGGTTTCTCTGTAATTTTTAATGCAGCCAACAAATACGTATCTGTGCCCTGTTAAAAACATTACGTGTTACAAATTTTTTTTCTTCATAGAATTCAGAGTTTATGTCCATCTTAGTTATCTTCATTGTTTTTTTGGGGGGAGGGGAAGGATTTATTGAACATATAACAAATACATGTATAAAATTTAAATTATAAAATCTAAGCAGTAGGATGTAATTTATATTTACAGATTTTTGTTTTAAAACAGCTCTATTTACTAAATAACTACAGCATATAAAGGCAGAACATTTTCTTCTGGCCTTTTATGAGGGAAGGGGAAATAGGAAATAAGAAAGGGCCAGGGGAAAAGAGTGTGATTTTTTTGAGAATATTTAAATACTGTCCTTTTAGTCAAGAAAGTAATTGGTAATAGGCTATTTTTGGAAGAGTCTGAAAGCCCAATATATTAATGTAAAGGTTTTTGTATTTTTGGCAGGATCCTGCATTTCTGGAGAAAAAGGAGCGTTGTGAATATCTGAAGAATAAGCTTTCTCACATAAAACAACGAATTCAGGACTATGATAAAGTTATGAATTGGAATGTAGAAACTTAGCAATGCCTTCACTTCATGGATGCTATTTCCTGTTTTTAAAATCAATATGCGTATTTTAACCTATTTATTCATTCTTTGAACAATACATTTATGGGGATTACTTAATCACTGTCATATATTTGGATGTTGTTCATTACTGATAGGTTCTGTATGCAGATCCAATTATAACTGAAGTTATGAGATAAGTTAGGAAACCTCTGCTAACATGCTGCTTTCATTAGTGCAAATCCTAGCCTCTTAAATATGAATACCTTATTTGAAAATACTTCATTTGCAAACTTGCAAAGCCTACCAGAGAAAGCAGTTTCCAAATACCTTGTGTAAACTTCGCACAGAAATGCTGTTAACAATTTTGGATTTATTTCTAACATCTTAATGATATCAGAAAGAGCTGAGCTGTTCTTTCTGTGTGGGGTTTTATGCACTGCCTAATTGTATTGAATAATTTGGGCAATTCAGAAGCTAGTTTAAAGAGAATTTTTATATTGTATTTCCAAATGCTGTACATTTTACCAGAAATCATCTTGAATTTTGCCCCACAACAGAGGAAAAATAGCTTCTTATTTAAGTAGTTGGGGGAAGGGGACTTGGGTTTGGTTTTTGTATTGCCCTCTTCAGAGATGATGCAACAAATCTATACTTGGCCTAAAAGGAACAGAGGTACAGAATGAGACATATTAATGTTCCATTAGTGTTGCTATAGGTCAGTGTGCTCTGCCTACCTTCTGGATCATGCTGTTAGGGGTACATGTGTTTAAGGGCTTCACTCTTCTTCAGCAAGTAACAGGACTTTTTGCAGCAGCTGTTAGTGAACTTGGCATTCAGAGAGTAAGTACAGCAAAATGAATTCTCATTCAAAGTGTAAATTGCTAGTATCCTCTTTAAGGCCAGGTAAAATGTATTAAAAGACATACTTTCCAGAGCATATTTGCATAAATTCTATATATATATTTTTATATTTTCTGGGGATATTATGCTGGCGATAGGTTTGTATGTGCAAGTATTTTCATAAGCCAGTAAATTTTCTCTTTGTATCCTTTTTCATACCTTTATTTACGTTATTAACTTTTTTACTTACTAAAATTTTTAGAAGCATTGATAGTTTTTGTACAGTTTTCTATTACTGTAATTTGTCTGTTCTGAAATATGTTTTTAATATTTAAAAAACCCACCAGTGTAGCCATATTACTCTACTGTTTCTAAAGACATTTTGTTTGAAAAAGGTGCTCTGGTTACAGTTACTGCAAATTTTTGTTAGTGATTTGTTTCTTTTCTTTGAAAGAAAATTTTTAACTTCTGCCTTAGTTTAAAGGAACAACATCAGGAAAGCCATTTCCAGTTCAGTATGGTCATGGTAGTACTACTACTACTTCAGCTCTTCACTGCTGGAAATGTATTAACATACCTCACTCTGACCATTGTAGCCCTTCTGGTTTTTCAGCCCTTATCATTCACACTGCAGTCCTGATGGCCACCTTCATATTTGTAAAATTGACATTCCAGTTTTATCAGCCACTTAATTCCAAGAGCTTTAGTGGATGAAGTAAATAGCACAAGATGCCTTGGGAGTACTGAGAGAATTTGAAAATTTGGCACCTTTTCATTTCAAAGCCCCAGTCTCATCTGCCTGGATAGTGCCTCAGTATTTTCTTTATTCTGAGAACAGGTGACAGCCAGTGCTATGCCTTGTTCTCTCTTTTTTTTCTGTGCCTTTCTCTCTGGTTCTGGTTTGTATTCATTTCAAAGAAAAAACCTCTCTTCCTTATAAAGGAGATGGGCCAATTTTTTATACTTGTTATGCTGAATACTTGTTAACTTGTTCTTTGTAAGAGAAGTACTTGTCCAAATCTCCACAATCTAAATAAATGACCTCTCGCTGTACACCCAGATTTCTTGTTTTTTCTCAGTGAGAGTTCTGGGCATTGGATTGATAACAGAAGAAGATTAGTGCAAGTTTGAGGATCAACTGGTGTGCATAAAGTGCTAACAATAACATGACTGATGTTTTCTTTGGAAGATTCTGCACACTTAATACGTCTTCTTTCTGTAGGACAGTGAGACGCAGCTCCAGGCTCCTTTTGACAGTGGTCTGAGTTTCAGTTTTCAAGAAACTGGCTCCTGGTCCCTCAGACAACGTCTGTCTAGCCTGCGGAGAACCATCGTGCTGCTTCTTTCCTGCAAAATTTCCAACAAATGGATTGGGAAAAGGGAACACCGTACATGTGCCTGGAATGAGGGGATCAAGGGGCAACATCTGTATGTGGATTCTTGTGTTTCCCAGCAGGATGCCACAGGTGTGGCCAAGTAGATTTTCCAAATGTTGGGAAGAGAAGCTGGGAGAGAAATACTCCCTTCTGCCCACCTTTTGGGTTCCAAACAGGGTTGATGTTGGGCACGACAGAAGTAGGCTACCATCCTAAGGTACTGCAGACCATCCTAAGGCTGCAGCAATGTGTTGCAACCATTACAGTAAATTACTTGCCCAGTCCTGTGTCTGTTACAGGCCTCAGGGCTGCTAAAGCACTTCTCATGTGTACAATCTGTGCACTGGTTTTGCTCTAACCTGCCAGTGGACGACTGGAAAGGTCTTGTCTACAATGCTGCAGACATGCTGGAAAAAGACTAATCTTAGATTACCAGGTTAACATGTTCATCTCTCAGAGAAATTGAGATTAATGAAAGAATTAATGGCCGGAAGCTAAAGCAACTTGGAGCGAGGCAGAAATTAGGAGGAAAGTGATGGGAGAATCCCTCAATCTGAGTTACATAAGAACTATCAAGGAAAGTGGCCTCTTGATACTCTTGAAGAATAGAAGGCATACTCCAGACAAAACTAAAGTTTTTAGGTGATTATCACCTCAGTCTCTCTGTGCAGTCCCTATAGGCCCAGCTCTGAATCTACACTTTTGCATGTACGTGTAAACAATGTGCTGTGGGGTCTTACCGTGTGACTGGGTTTTTGCAGAAGGTAATTAACACATAAATTAATCACCAAGGAATATTGCCTCACATCAATGGGCTTGCTTTTAATTACAGCCTGCCCTCAAACCCTGAGTGTACACAACAAGAAGTCTTATCCTTCAGTCGTCCTCTTAGGAAATGCTTGCCTGGCTACACAGATCTACAAATCAAGATGCTCAAGATTCTTAGCATTTCTGCAAATATTATAGTTTCTAAACTGGATTTGTGTTTTTCTTGTCTCTGTGAGACAAGATATCCTAGATCAAAACAGCTGTGGCAAGATTGGCATACTGTTTACTAAACCATACATTTTTTCAGGCCAGATAAAGCAGTGACTAACAAACGTACCCAAAATTTTGACTTGCGCAATAGCCTGATCAGCTTTTGTGATGGCATATTGACTACAAATGTTCATGGCAATGAAAAACCTAATTGCTTTGAAATTTTAAGAGGAGGTATCCAGTACGTTATTAATGTCAAAATCAAGCACTCGTACAATCAAGTTTTACAAAATTACTTTATATCCTGTATTCCAGTCCAGCACTGAAATTTTTGGTCTTGAGAATAAAAAATATTCCTGTTCTGAAAGAAGTCTCATTTCTCTCTTCTTTTATTCAAACTGCTAGCTTATAAGACACTTCATTTCAGTGTTCTATAGACTGGACTTTTTCCTTCTAAAGAAAAGATGGTGTATGTTCTAATGGGAGTTGTTCATACTGCAACTATTTCAGTTCCAAAAAGCAAATCCTTGACTTTTCGAAGAATTCCTC
>JAODKT010001744.1:40236805-40247308 GCA_027576195.1 Cossypha heuglini
GACTTTTCGAAGAATTCCTCTTTTCCTGTCTTCAGCTTGCTTTCCTTCAAAAAAGTTACTGTTTTTTTCCAGGTATGGTTTAACTGAAAGCTAATTAATTTCTCCTCTCTTTCCGTTGTAATTATGCATTGCTCCTGATAAATGCAATAAGCTGAAGGGTACAGAAGTGGTTAGATTTAACCCACTCCTGTTTCAAGAATTGTTACTACTGTTTACGTGTTTTCTTCCTCGTGTATTGTCTTACTTGGATGCAGAGTGAGACTCCTTAGAAACGGATGTTCGCTAACTTTCCTGTAATTCAGGAGGTGAAGCCCACTGTATCCAGTAAAGTTTTAATCTCTCCGCAGAGCAATCAGTAATTAGCTCAGCTAGCTCTGAGCTAATCCTCACTGTGGTGCTTATGAAATGGAAGCTCTTGGTGTCTTGAATACTCAGAATTATTTTAGCTAGATGGAAAAACATAATTACTTAGCATCAAAATACCTTCAACTTCTTGGTTTTGCTGGCGGAGTGATAGATGCCTGCCTTCATTAACCGGCGTAATCGTGTTGAAATCCAGTGCTTTTTCCAGGTTCCTGCGTTGTTCTGTTAATTACTGAAATTGCTTCTGTTAATCGCGAAGTGCCACCGAGACCCGGGCAGTGCCAGGAGCCTGGTGGCCGTGCCCGGGGGGACACACGAGCGAGGGCGCTCCCCGTGAGGCGTCTTACCCAGGCGCTCGTCCTCTCCATCGATGTCTCCGTGAGGCGTTTTAACGAGGCGCTCGTCCTCTCCGTGACCGCACTTTGGAGGATTTTGATGATGACGTCGAAAACACAGCGGAACCTTCCGGCACGGTCGCTGCGCGGCCCGGGCGGCGCCGGGGCGGTTTGGCGGCGCACCGAGGCGGAAGAGGGCGGGCGCCAGCGTGTCCGGGCGGCGGGCGCGGCCGGGGCTCCTCTCTGTGTGCTGCGCTTCTACTCGGTCTCCTCGGCTGCCCTTAGCCCCCTTCGGCCCTTCTCATCCCCCTCAGTCTCCCTGGGCTCTTCTCAGACCCCCTCTCACCTCAGTCTCCTTCCCGCAGTCCCTCACGTCAGCCCTGAACCCTCTCGTTTCCCCTGAGCTCCCCTGATACTCGCTCTGCGCCCCGCATCTCCCCTGGTCTCCCCTCAGCACCCTCGGCCCCCGCGGAGATGGATGACGAACCAGAACGGACCAAGCGCTGGGAAGGAGGCTACGAAAGAACATGGTATGTTCTTCCCCCCTCACCTTTCTCTCCTTCCTGGCGAAAGAGGAGGAAAAATTTCCTCTCTGCCCACTGTTTTAACTCTCTGTTTCGCGTAGGGAAATTCTCAAGGAAGACGAATCCGGGTCGTTGAAAGCAACCATCGAGGACATTCTCTTCAAGGCAAAAAGGAAAAGGTACTTGGTGTGGCCACGAGCCTGCTAGCAACGCTGACTTGGTCAGTAATAAGGGCTTGATCATCCTGGAACTGGGTCATGTGGGATGAATTGAGCATGTGGCATGCCTGCAGGATGTTTTTATGTCATTTCTTCTTCACAGGGGCAGGTGCATGCCAGAAAAAACGGTGAAAATTTAATTTTTTATCTTTAAACACTGCACATATACAGCCTGTGTGTCCCCTGCATGTGCAAGCTACAGGTCTTGATCTGATGTAACAGTGCAGAGCACTGCAGTTGAAATTTGCACTGCTTAGAGGAATCTTTCATCTTTTTTTTTAAATATACAAATCAGAGATTTGTATATTAAAAAATTAAAAAACAGGATAGTTTAGATTTGAAGGGACCTTAAAGATCATCTCACTCCAACCTGCCATGAGCAGGGAAACCTTTCATGGGGCCAGATTGGTCAGAGCCCCATCCAGCCTGGCTTTGAATTTACCCAGGGATGTAACATCCCCACCTTCTCTAGGCAACCTGCTCCAGTGCCTCACCACTCTCATGGTAAAAACATGTTTATCAGTCATCTAAATCGACCGTCTTTTAGTTAAAAACATTGCCCCTTGTCCTGTCACAACAGAATCTAGCTTCTGGTGTCGTGCTTACTTGACTTCTGTTTCAAATTTCAGAAAAATTGCTGGAAAAAAACCCAAATTTTGCATTATTTCAGGTTATGTTAGAACTTGATTTGTCAAATTTGTGTAAAATTTTAAAACTTCATTAAACCTGGTAGTAAGAAATAGTTCTCATTTATTTTCTGAGAGTTGCAAAATCTGTGATTGAGCTGTGGGGTATTTCAGCATGAAAAAATGTCTGCAGATTGTTGCTTCTACATTTTTGCTAAAAGTCTAGTATTGGATTTGTTTGGACTTTTGTTTTAGGAGCCATTCACTCTTTTGAATTTGACTTAAATCCTTCTGTGTTTTGTTAGACTCTATGAACACCATGGACAAGTTCGGCTTGGAATGGTATGTTAATGCCTTAACCTTGTTCTGTCCTTAGTCCAAAACTTCTTGGCTAAAGGTGGTATTCTGGATCTGAAATACACTTCTGCTGCCCTAGCATATTTCATACCAAACCTTGTGGTTTCCACTGTTCTTACTATTTCTTTAAGCATTTTTTGTTTGTTGTCAGTGTGGATGTGGAGCATAGCTCTTCAGGGTTTGACACGCGGGATGTTTTTGGCAGCGGAATTCAGACCACACATGCTCACACTATCTATTTCTCCTCATGTGAAAAATGGACATAATGGAAGTGAGTTGTAAATAACCACATTGGTTTGTGGTACACTGAGCTCTTCAGATGAAGACATGAATGTTCAAACTATGCATGTTTTGTAGTTTATCATAAGAGGAGAACAGTGTGCATTTTTCAAAAGAGGGGGTTTTTTTTAAGAAAAAAGTAGAAGAATGCATTAATTTTCAGTTGATGTTAATTGCACCTCTCAATCTATTGAATTTTCCCTGGTAGAGGGAGGAAGTAGAAGCTTTTTTAGGTAAATGGAATAATGAATTCGTTTCAATATATATTCTGTGAGTGATTTTCAAATATGGTGGAAATGCAGATGCGTCATCTTTACGTGGTTGTTGATGGATCAAGAACGATGGAGGACCAAGACTTAAAACCAAACAGACTTACTTGCACTCTGAAGGTATTCTTGCACTCAAAAGTTTTTTCTTGCTGAGACACCGTTTCTCTATGAAGGGGTTGCATTTTGCATTTCAAAGAATTGCAGTCCCCTGTATGTACATAGCCTCATCTCTCATTCCTACATTTGTCTCCTTGCTTCTGTTGCTAATCTGTCACTTTCCTGTTTTTTGAATAGTAAAATCTGCGTGGCATTATTTTGCCTTGCACGTGTACTTCTTAACAGTAAAAACACTTTGTACAGGTGTATAATGGGAAGATACATTTGGAAACTATATGGAAATTAAGTGTTGTCCATAATAAGGGGATGATATGTTTTCATTACACATCTAGAATTAGTTTATATTTTTTTCTTACAGTTGGGGTTTTTTTATGAATTCTTATTTGAAAGGATGCTAGATGAGAGTTTAACTGGGTTGCAGTTTCCGATTGTGTTCATCATATTCTGGATGGTCTTCTCCAACAGTACTGAAGCACGAAATCCTTTATTTTAGTGGTTTTGTACAGTTTAGTGTTTTTTGGTGTACTGAAAACCTCCATTTGAACCAGCAGGAATCTAGAATGTCAAGATAGGACATGAATAAAATAAGGGGGAGGTGTAGTTTCTGAAATCTGCATTTCACTGATTACATGGGATGAAGGGGGAGGGATGGGGTGAAAGAAGAATGGGAAAAAAAGGCTCATTCCCTCTTTTTGTGTTACCCAAATACTTTGATTTGCTTTTTAGCAAAACTAAATATTTTGCATGTACTTAATGCATGTATAATAAAAGTATAATTAGTTTTTAACTGTCTTAACTTTTCTTTATAGTTACTGGAATATTTTGTTGAAGAGTACTTTGACCAGAATCCTATTAGTCAGGTATGTACAGCAATGCAAGAACCAAATAACAGAAAACTGTTCTAAAAGGTAGTTTGGTTATAACACTACACAGTAAATTATTTTCAATTCATGTGTACCTTCCTATCCTTTATTCATCAGTCTAGTGAAATTCTTGTTTCTGCCTGCCTGTTTCTGCCAGGCATTTCGAATTTTAGGAGATTTCTTTTTGTACCTTTTGGCAGTAGTAATGAAAATATGGGAGTGTTGTAAACTGATGCATCATGTTGTGCTACTGTTGTTACACTTGAAGTAGAACTTGGCTAGACTCATATGGTTAAACAATTCTGATCCATAAAAATGTAAAAAAAAGTATAATAAAATTCTAAGCAAACTCATTGTAAAACTTTCTAAGAAAAATTTTGTCTTTTGTTTCCCCTTTTTCAGATTGGCTTAATTGTAACCAAGAGTAAAAGAGCGGAAAAAATGACAGAACTCTCAGGTAGGGAAGTAGTATTCTTTTCTTAAATTGCAGATGTTTTTGTCCTTTTCATTCATCTTATAAGTTCTACCTGACACATTGCTGAAAATGAAGTTATGTTATTATAATTTGTTTTAATTTGAAAGATAAATTACTGCAAGCTGCCTGAAACCATCATCTACATTTTGATCTGCTTTGATCCAGCATTGTCATTGTATGCTTGTTTGCGATCAAGTCTCAACCAGAATGCAACTCAGATATATTCTGTTCCCCCTACAGTTAATTTTCTACCCTGTTTGTTAATTTTGTACGTCATGACATCTATGTTTTTTGTGAGATCTGATCTGACGATAAGAAGTCAAGGTTTGTTTGGGTCCTATGTGCTGTTACACCAGTCTCTGTGGCTTCAGCAGGTTTCATTGAGGAAATTGAAGATCTTTGAACCATACTTTGAGGATAACAGGAAACAAAACTCTTTCATTTGTGAGACATGTTGCACTCTTGTTGAGTGCTTAATGATACCCAACTGTAATTGTATTCTTCTTGGCTTCTAAAATTTCTAGCATCTGAGTGCCTGTAGAGTAAAAGTCTGTTTTACTGTTTTCTGCATTCTGTTCAAAACACCAATTTCTAAGGAAAAATACAGACCTGTTCCACTTTTAAACCAGTTACTGTTGTTGTTCAAGTACACTTCATTACTTATACAGTTTAAATATTTCTTTAAATTTTCTTTAAAAAGTTCTTTAACTTGTTTCAGTTAAATTGATTGCATTTTTTTCACTTACAGGAAACTCAAAAAAGCATGTAACTGCTCTGAAGAAAGCAGTGGATATGAACTGTAGTGGAGAGCCTTCTCTATATAATTCCCTCAATTTGGCCATGCAAACTTTAAAGTTAGTATATTCATGGAGTTTTTTGTTTTCTTTGTGATTGTGACTTTTTTGACAGGCAGGGACAGAATTTTTTCCAGGTAGTGTCTTGAATCATGCTGACTTGAGTCTTTAAAAGGTGACTTTATCTTGTCTTACAATACAAATCATTAAGTTAAATCCTGTATTAGTGGAGAAGTTTATTTTCTATCACTAGATGCTTGTATTTAGGGATGTGTCTCTTATAGACATGTGACTTGAAAACCAAGTTGATGATGATATGTAGATACTGTGATGAAAGACATGCAATTCTTTTTTACTGAAGGGCTGAGGTGTGAGAGAGGACAGAGTTAGGGGCTAGTAATGTAAGAGAACAGGAACAGAAGCAGCATTGTGTCACAATGGTCTTGAGAGACTTTTGGCATACTTTAGAAAGATCTATTTTTGGGTAGGATAGATTCAGAACACTTATTTGCTATGTGAGATATTGAGATGTATCCCAGTTTGTTGAAGACTGAATAAAGAGTTACAGCTAAAGACACTGACTGAACAAAGCTAATAATCAGTGTCGTGAAAAGCTATTTAATTACTAGCAGGAAGAGACTTTTCAACTGAGGACTAGAATTAGAAGTAATGGATTTACACTTAAAAACTGATTCGAGCTTTTTAGGAAGTCAGGATGACTTACTAAGTTTGCTAGTTTGAAGATTATTTTTACCTGCAAGTGTGGTTAAGGTACAAATGATTCATTATAGCAAATAATCAGGTAGCAACTACACAGTTAAGTGCAGTATTTTAGATATTGGAAAGGTGTGGCTTTCGGAAGGTGAAAATCTGGTGTTCGGGCAAGGATCTTAGTTTGTAGAGGACTTTGTGTCATGTTATCTTTTGACTTCAATACGTTAATGTCCTTGGATATGTTATTATACAAATAGCTTAGTGTGCAGAAGTAAATTAACTGTGTGCTTTCCTTAGGCACATGCCAGGACATACAAGCAGAGAGGTTTTGGTAGTCCTCAGCAGTCTGACGACATGTGATCCAGCCAACATCTATGATCTAATTAAGGTACAGAACTCAAGTTTGACTACTGCACTGAACTGATCCAAGCCACTAGAGGAAAAACAGGCAGTTGCGGTGTCATCAGCAATTAATTTTAATTTAAGACTATAAGCGTTTTTACTATTTTTTGTTCTGCACATGAATTTGAATATGCTTTTTTCCTCTATTTTAAGTGTTTAAAAGCAGTAAAGATCAGAGTATCTGTCATCGGCCTAAGTGCTGAAGTTCGAGTTTGTACAGTACTTGCCCGAGAAACTGGTGGTATGTATCTGAAGTTCAATAGTTATAGTAATAAGACAGGTTTAAACTAAAAATTAAGTATGTAATTTGTTATATATTTATTACTGCGTTTTGATATTTTTAAGGATAAATATTTTCCATTTTGCTGGCAGAAAATTAAAGAGTTGCCCAAATCTTAAAAAAACATACAGTAGTAAATGAAATAATTATCAGCTGGTAGCTGCAGCTCTAGAGAGAAGAAATACATATATTTTCAAACCTTTTGGTCCACATATAGAGGTATGTGATGTGGAACTTCATCAATGTAACATGTTAATATCCATTGCTACAGTGGTAACTCTTAGAGTATCATTACTACAGTGAAATTTTGGAGAAAAAGCTCTGTGCTTTCATATCTAATTTAATATTCTGTTATTACTAGTTTTAAAATTTGTCATTTACTGTAGCATTAACAGGGCTGCTTTTTAGAAACAGGTTTGGATAAATTGTGTTTTCTACCTAAGTTTTTATCTGTCATTTGGGGTATATGTTTGTATTCTTTTTTGCTCATAACCTGACAGTAAGGCATTTCTTTGTTTGTGACAGGAACATACCACGTTATTTTAGATGAAAGTCATTATAAAGAGCTGTTGATGCACCATGTTAGTCCTCCACCTGCCAGTTCAACTTCTGAGTGCTCCCTTATTCGAATGGGTAGGATATGGTTTTGTCAAACTCCTAGCACGAGATTTGCTTTGTCTTTTCCTTTGTTTGCCTCTTCTTTGTTGAGGCTATACAAATAGTAAGAAGTGTAATAAAGACACAGTGCAATTTTTTTTGTTTTAACTTTTATTTTGGTAGATAAGTATTAGTTTTCTTGATGTTATTTCTGCAAAGTAGTCAGCTTTTAAATAAAGCTTTTTAAGTAAGACAAATTACTAAGTAGAATATGGAAACAACAAATATTGATATTGATAGCATGGTAATTGTTAAAAATTTAATGCTTAAAAATGAAGAATGAAAAACTATTTTGTTTCTCCCTCTGCTTTTTTCCTTGCAGAAGGCGACTATTACAACTCTTAATTGATTTAAGAGCCATAGGTAGTACACATTTATTAGCAGCTTCTGGAGTGTTCTTTCAATGAGTAGATTAGGTACCTTTTCCTGATGTGTTTCTCAATAAATTTAAGCTTGGAGTTAAACCAGAATAGGAACTCTGATGCTACAAAGTAGAGCATTGAGTTGTTACTTTCATCCACCTTTTCATAGATAAAAATGTACCTATTTTTGTGTCTAGATGTAGATAATGAAAAGGTTTACTTCTCATAGGTAAGGCCTGAGCAGCAGTTGGAGAAACCAACTTCTCACCTGTCATGATCTGTAAAAAATAAATTATAGAAAGAAAGAAAGATGTCAGTCTCAAGAAGTCCTGTAGTCTCATCTGTCATATACTGCACTTGGAAGGTGAACGTAGGCTGAATGGACGCGTATGAAAATATTTCCCCCTTAATTAGAAACTGTAGTTTAAGTGAACATTTGTATGCTGCTCATTCTGCTTTCCTACCATTTCACATATTTTTCTTTTTACCTGTTCTTCAAAAATGGGGTTCCAGTGCACTTCAGTTAACACAAAGTCTATGGCAAAGGCATTTTTTCAGTTGGGGGGAAGTAAAGTCAGGGAGGTGTGGATGTAGGTAGAGATCTTTGGGAAGAATTTGATACCTAGCAAGAGTGTATCAGTTCTCCTGTGATAACAAGTGGGAAAGAGATAGGCCTGAATGTCAAGAATAATCTTTGAACTTTTCATTGAAGTAAGAAGCTGACACATTGTTGCACGTTTAAAATTGTTACTGTGGGATGTTTTTCTCTTCAGGTTTTCCTCAGCATACTATCGCTTCCCTATCTGATCAAGATGCAAAGCCTTCCTTTAGCATGGCGTAAGTAGCATTGATTAGAATTCAATGAGCTGATAAGAATTCAATATTAATTAGTCATATTTAGAAAATCTGCTTGACAAATGAAAGTATTGCAAAATAATATGAAAAAAAGAGTGAGCCAAATCTTGTGACTTCCCAGTAGACATTTTATTTCCATTGGTAGCTCCAGTATGTGTCCATAGTTACCTCTGTTAAATATGTGTTTTAAAATTTGCATTTAGGTTTTTTTTTTAAGGTAGTAAATGATACTTAGTTCTGTTACACAGTGTTTTGGACACACAGGTTGCTACAAGGTATTAAAGTAATTGTGTGCAGTTCCTAGTTGAATTAATACTATCATTATAAAAGATAATTATGAGGATAAAAGGGTATTATCTGAATAAAGTACTTTTTATATTTCTTAACATGACTTTAAAGGGAAGTTTAAAATAGAGGCCTCATTTGATGACTGTACTAGTGCACTTCTTAATGAAAAGAATCTTTGTTTTCCAGGATGATTGGGGTGTCTGAATTTCAGAATGAAACAGTTTGTAACAGCGTGTGCTATTTGGAAGAATAAGTACTGTGTGCATCTTATAGGCAATATTAAATATTTTTGTGTCTAAAAAGATACAAGCATGTAGTTACTGTTCATATCTTTATTTTTAAAGATTGTCTCCTTTATATGGAAATATTTGGTCTTTGTTTCCTGTGGGAAAATGTGGTCACTGATATCTCACCATATCAATTGTTTTCTGACACACATTAAATTATTACATGCAATCTAGTGAACCTTTTAAAATGATTTGATGTGAAAACACATTATTTGTAGTTACATAGTAGCATGATATTATTTCTTAAGTACTGAGTTGTTTCTTTCTATTGTAGGCAATTGGAAAATAACAGTGACCCAGGTCTTACACTAGGTGGATATTTTTGTCCTCAGTGCAGAGCCAAATACTGTGAGCTTCCTGTGGAATGCAAAATCTGTGGTAAGTAGCAAGAAAAGGTGAGCAGATGAATCAGGAGTTCATGGTAAGCGAGTTAAGGGGTAGAAAAATTCGGCTGTTCTCAGTAAGTAAAAGCCAGCTCTGCTTTGAGACCTACCTTTCTGTGACCTGGGATGTTAGCTTCCTACAAGTGTTTCTCAGAACTGTACTTGTAACAGTAAAGCTGTGTCGTATTCCTTGGTATAAGGAATATACCTAAGGCAAAGTGGGGAAGGGGGTGACACAGATGGGAATGGTAACTTCTCAGGAATCCTCATTTTACTAAACACACGCCTGTTTCAGAGTCCTCAGTGCAAGGCCATGAAAACAGAGTGCTTTGGAGTAAGAGGACAGAAGTAACCTCACCTCCAGGAGTATGTGGATGAAGGATTTCCAGGTTGAACCCAAGGGCAGGCTGCATAGTGACACATGACAGACTGTAGCGTTGTAAACAGAAGCTCTTCGGTCTTGCAAATGTTAATGGACTGTGCAACCAATAATGCCTCCCTCCGTTGCTCTTAGTGAGGGTGGGAGGGATTATTAGCATGGTTTATAGCACTAATATTGTGCGGGGATGCTGTTCTCCTAGCTTCTACAAGCGTGTGACTAAAACATGATAGGTATTAGCAGGATGTGTGTATTTGGTAAGAGGATGAAATAATTATAGTTTTGGGTCACTTTATCCTAGTTTAATTTCAAGTTTTTCCTACCAGCATGAGTTTCTTTCCAGCAAGGGAATAGTGTAACTGGAGAAATCCTGTGTATCTGCAGTGGATTCTCCACAGCTGCAGTTTAGACATTTACACTACATGTGAGTGTGTGATGGAGTTGTTTGTGCCAACCCATGCCCCAGCTAACCTGTTCCCTTGGTCTAACCCCAGCTGGCAACTCACCCACAGACTCCCCACTGGTGAGATGGGGGAGAGAATCAGAAGAGTAATATAGTTACAGCAAAAGCTGTGCCTGCAAACCAAGCAAAGTAGGTGATTCATTCACCACTTGTGTTGGGGGTTGAGTGTTTTTTCTACTACTGTGTCAATTTAAAGAATTTTTCCCATTATCC
>JAODKT010001744.1:40247408-40262294 GCA_027576195.1 Cossypha heuglini
TGGGAAAAATTCTTTAAATTGACACAGTAATAGAAAAAACACTCAACCCCCAACAAATTGCCATCAGCAGAATCTCCAGGACAGCAGGACTCCACCGTGGGTAACAGTTACTTGAAAAAGTAAATGCCAACACCCTGAACATTCTCCCCTTTCTACCTTCTCCACCCAGCTTTATAGGCTGAGCATGATGCCACATAGGATGGGATATCCCTTTGTTCTCTTGGTGCACTGTTGGCTGCAATTCTAACTGTGTCGTCTCCTAGTGCCTTGTGCACCCCTGAGCCTACTCACTGGTGGAGTAAGAAGCAGAAAGGTCCTTGATTGTGTGTAAGCACTGCTCAGCAGTAAAAAAAACATTCCTGCCTTATCATCCCTGTTTCCAGCGTAGATTCAAAACACAGCCACATGCTAGTTAGTGTGACAAAAATTAACTGTTTCAAAACCAGCAGACCTATGTTAGCTGAAATAGGGCTGTGGCATGTTTTTGGCAGTAGTATAGCAGGCTGTAGTAGAGCTTTGTAAAAGGGCATCATTTTAACTGGTGGTGTCATACAGCAGAACCATCATTGCCAAAAGGAGCTTCCTAACTTGCCTTGTAACAATATTTGTGTCTCTTTATTTGCAGGTCTTACATTAGTGTCTGCACCTCACCTGGCTCGGTCTTACCATCACTTGTTTCCTTTAGATGTCTTTCAGGAAGTTCCACTGGAAGAATACAAGGGGGAACGGTATGCAAATCTTATTTGTGATATTGAGTGTACTTGTGGATCCTGTAACTTTTTTCTCACAAAAGTAAGAATACCTGGCAACAGCTTCTTTGCTGCTGGAGATCCTGAGTGTTTGGGTGGTGTGGGGCACCTGTGACATTAAGAAATACTTGTAGTTACCATGATCTGTGAGTTCAGTTGAATAGCTGAAATAATTGCCAGAAATTGTTATCGTGTATGAAATCTTTTTTTAAACACTGATTTACACATTCTTGACTTTTTTCAGTTAAAATATACAATTATTCTTTTAGGCATTGTCAAGGCTGCCAGGGAGAAATAAAAGATCAAAATGTAAGTATGTTGAATGGCGTTGTAATTTGCACTGAGGGGTTTGAGAAATAGAGATGATCCTTTAGCATTATGTTCTAAAGACTAGAAAAATACTCGTGAAAATTAATGTCGTGGTTAACTAGAGTTCTGCATTACACAATCACACTTTCTAGACTGCAACGTCTGTAGAAGTGTGGGAAGGATTTCCTGGGAAACTGCGTTAAAAAGCTTCCACTCTCAGCCATTTGGAAGCATTTACAGTGACCTCAGCTCAAGCCTGTGGATATACTTGCAGTCAGAAGCTTTAATTCAATTGAGTTTCTGTGATGCTAGCACTATAGTCTGTTTACATTCTCTTGATGACATAACTGTTGCCCTACTCTAGTGCTATGATGATAATAATTTTTGCTAATTTGACTTGTCTTTCTGTCCCTCCCTATCCACAGGTGTACATATGCAAAGTGTGTCAGAATGCATTCTGTGTGGAATGCGATCTGTTTGTTCATGATTCGCTGCACTGCTGTCCTGGCTGTATTCATGAGCACCCTGCTCCTGTGTCTGTATGATCTATTTTTTTTAAAAAAATTGCTGTATCTTTTTCAATCTTGCATGAATCTAATTTGTTTATTCAGCCATCGCTTTAACTGACACATCTCTGAACAAGAAGATGGTTACAAAGGGATGAACAGTGGAGTAGGTGCAAACTTTAATGTTTTAATGATTTTATTACTGTTAATATATACTTGAATTATCTGTACGTATTTTTTGTTCTTGTCTAAAGAACTATGGCTTTTTCCAGCTGTTGTTATAATGATGTGTATATTTGTAAATGTGAAAGTTATAAAACTGGTTTTTATGATAATGTGATGATTAATCTTGGTTTCATTACTTGTTCATAAAGAAGCCCTGAAAATACATTTTACACATCTGTTGTTGCGAACTTTTGGTTTTGGTGGATGGTGGATCAAATTATTCTTTTGCAAGAATTTAACAAAGATGTTTCTGAGCAATTAATTGGTAGATATTTCACGTATTAATTTCAAGTATTCTGAGTATTCACTTTGACTATTTTGGTAAGGCAGTTCAAATACTGCTGTTACAAATGTGTGAAAACTCATTTTAGGTTTTAATGGTGCAGCTCAAACTGAATTCTGTTGGTTGTGTGTCTGCAGCTGTCTGGTTTAAGTTTCAATTTCTTGTAGGAGGGTAAGATTGCTGAAAGGCAATGAACTTGCAAAAGGGCAAGACCTGAGTTAATACAATCTGTTGTTTGATGAACTCAGTATTGAAGACATAAAGAGCTGCTGTTTGGTTCTGAGGCTGCACTGAATTCACAGAACTGCACCTCATCTTCTCTCCTTAGCTAAACTCCTAGACTGACAG
The DNA here is from genome assembly GCA_027576195.1 of Cossypha heuglini. Lineage (NCBI taxonomy): Eukaryota > Metazoa > Chordata > Aves > Passeriformes > Muscicapidae > Cossypha > Cossypha heuglini. Next base: position 40,249,829 of record JAODKT010001744.1, read on the forward strand.
ACAGTAGGGTGGTTGCAGGAGGAGAAGTGTCCGTCCTTACCTGAACTTTGAAGAACAGAAATTGAGACAAATGCAAGGCTGCCATTTTGCAGTGTCTGTTCAAAGAGTGTTTGCAGCTTGAACCTGTGAGAATTGTAATGTGCGACACCTCAGTAAAAGGCGGTTACAGGTGCAGGTCTGAAGCAGTACATCACAATGGATTTTCTTGAGTCACCTTGTGATGATTGTAAATACATCAGTGACTGAGTTGCTTTGGGTATTATGACTTAATTTTTGAGCTTTGTTTTCTGTCATATTAGAAATGGCAATATAACAGCTGAATCTTAACACAGAAACAAGCAAAAAACCCAACCCCCTCCCCTTACCTTAGTTCAATTTTTCATGCTCACCATATATAAACATACATGTAACTTTTCAGTTCTTACAGGCACTTTTCATTCAATTGTTAGTATAGCTTTTTCTATGCTTTTTCTACTAATAGTGCCTGCATGCTGGATTGAGTGCAGTCATTCTTTTGTGTTGGCAGAAAAATAACTGTTGAGCATCTGCATCTCATTTTGTGCTGAGTCAAACAATCCCTATAAACTCTGTGCTGTCAGGTGGTTGCAGTGCCTATTATTAAAAACTAGCAGAAAAAGGACATGAGTGTTTGTTCTGGTCTAGCACGCCATTCCAAGCCAAATGAATGCTCTAAGCATCTTGCTCTTAGATATTCTGATGCTGGTGACAGCCTCTTGAGACAGCATTTTCTGGTATATTTTCATCTTTCCAGTCAGTATTTTCTAATGGAAATAAAAGGGGGTTTCAGAACATTTCAAATCCTCCTTCTTCTCTTGCTAGATACCGAAATAGTATATACTCCTACCCAGCTTCTATTTCTGAAAGTAAAAACCGTGTAGAAGTTGCAGCCAGCTTGTGGTCACAGCAATAATTTGGTTTATACTTTCCTACCCTTCTCATTGGTAGAACAGTTCAAACAAGCTCCTGAAAAATCGATACTAAGGCAATATTTCTCTGGTGTATAAAGACTTTCATTTGTGTCCTGTGTATTTAAAGCAGCATGGAGGAAATAGTTCCTCCACCTGTTCTTTTTGACTGGAATTCACTGGCTTTCAAGTCTCCCTTGCTTGTGTGAAGCTCCAACCTTTTTAATTCTTGTTCATTTCCTTGTTTACGGTACCTGCCATAAGGTAAGTCAATCAATGAGGTTATTAGGAGGCCTGTGAGAAATTCTTGTAGGTCTTGAAGATATTGCATGAAAGGTTTCAGACTTAAAGTGCTGAAGGAAGAGACAAAAAGACCAAAACATCCTGTAGTGTAGTTGAGGATGCAACTGTGGCAAGAAGTTTTGAGACTAGAGAGTAGTGTCCTGTGGAAGGGAGAGGATTTCAAAAGGGCGAGAGCCCTTCTAGTTTACATTTTCTTTGTAGGAATAAAAGTTCCCATCTGTAGTAACATTGATAGCTAATTTCCAAGAGTGGAAAGGCTGAAAATATATTAATTAAAATATGAGTAAAAGAGCAGCCCACAGTGAAGCAGGTGGATGCCTGAAGAAGGCCATGACCCTTTGGACGGTCCACACTGTAGCAGGTTCTGTGGCCCCATGGAGAGAGGAGTCCATCCTGGAGCAGGTTTGCTGGCAGAACTTGTGACCCTGTGGAGGACTCAAGCTAGAGCAGCTTGATCCTGAAGGACTGCATCCTGTGGCCAGGCCGCACACCAGAGCAGTTCTTAAAGAACTGGAGTCCTTGAGAAGGACCCAGATTGGAGCAGTTCATAGAGGACTGTCTCCCATGGGAGAGACCATCCTGGAGTAGGGGAAAAGTATGAGGAGTTGTCCCTGATGGAGAAGAAGCAGTAGTATGGTGTGATGAATTGACCACAGCCCCCATTTCTCTGCGTTGCTGGGGGATGGAGGTAGAGAAAATTGTAAGTGAAGTTAAATCCATGAAGAAATGAAGGTTGGAAGGAAGGTGTTTTAAGATTTGGGTTTATTTCCATTAACTTACTTCAATTTGGTAGCAAATTTTTAATTTCCCCTGTTTAAGTCTGTTTTGCCCAATAGTAATTCGTGATTAATTATTTCCCTGTCCTTGTATATTGATCCACAAGCCTTTTATTGTGTTTCCTCTCCTCTGCACAGCTAATGAGTGTAGGGTAGAGCGGCTTTGATGGGCACCTCTTGTCCAGCCAGGGTCAACCCACCACAGAAACTTTTCATAATATAGTAGGACTAGAAGACTTCTATAACAATCATAGCACTTTTTGGCTTGGGATTTGGATAAGAGAGGAATGTGACTTTTATAGCCAGAAAAAAAATTAAAAACAACAGATTATAGATCCTGGATTTAGAATCACTTTCTTAAGGATGAATTTGTTTGGTAAATGTCATGAATCTTTAGGAACCCTCAATTACTTGAGAAAACAAGCTCTTTGGACTTACAGGGAGCAGAATTTGAATACATATAGCTGAACTGCAGACATTTCTGCTACATTCTGAACCATCGCAGAGCAAAGTAGTTTCTATTGTTGTCTTACCACAACACTAATAACATGACAGAATTGTATGTTTTGCCACCTGTTTTTTTTTTTCTTGATCTAAGCAAAAATTCAAAATGTGCTATCAACATTCGGTAATGGCATTGAGATGGAAGAATTAAGATTGAGAGGTGTGTTGGTTCACTGAGGCCACTCAAGGTTTTTAAGCTACAGGATGAAGTTCTTTGGATCTGCTAATTGCCTGTGCCGTCTTACTCAAATCTCATTTCTCTTCTTTCCCTCTGTTTTGGTTGTAACACCTTCTGAATACTTGCTATTGTTATTGTAAAGGCACTAGTCAATAGGAGTTCACAGAAGTTTCAATTTGGCTAGTCAGATTTAATAATACACCTGTTTATACTGTTTCTGCAGTTACCTAATCTCTTCTTGGCATGCTAAAATCAACTTTCTCTAACCCGTAGAAACCATGTTATTAAGGAGAGAGAGGTGGTGATTAATGTTATCTAAAAGATGTGCATAATATAATTTGGTAGTCTTGTTTTTTCAAAAAAGTGTCAAAAAAGATCCTGTGGCAGAGACAAATAACAATTAAACACGTGAACGGAATCTTTCTGTTTTGCACTGATTCCCACATGTAGTCTTTGATTTTCTCACATTTGTCAAATACATGGAGACAGAATTCCAGGAAGGCCATGAACAACTGCGGAAGAGTTAAAACTCTACCATAAAAAATGAGTAGGATAGATTAAAGTCCTTTTTGTCCTACACATCTTATTCATCATGGTCTTCAACAGAAATGGCAACTACTGCTTTTTTTATCACACCCTTGTTCAATCCAGCAGTGTATTTGCTGTGGGTTATTTACCATGATGGTTAGATGTATCCCATGCGAACACACCTGTGAAGCACAAGAAATTCTGTTCCCCTTGTGAATTTGACCTGGACAAAAGTGTGGATAATATTTCAAAGTATGACAGACATGTTCAGAAGTTGAAGAACCCAGCAGAGACACTTACAGGTACAGTGTGCAGGATGCAATTCTTTGATAGATGGCTGTTGTATGCCAGAGGAACAAGCCCTGATTTACTTGGCAGAACTGGGTTCTTGAAAGCAAATTCTTGAAATTCTTGAAAACTGGGTAATTGAAAGCAAAATTGGGAGGGATTGTTGGTTTGATTTATAGAATGGCAGAAGTCTACTTACAGCACTTGAACGAGTATACATTTGGTTTTCATGCATCATTTGGCAATGCACTATATGCTCTTTAAAAATTGGCAATATGTTTTCCCCATTGAGCAATAATTGCTTCGATTTTGAATCTGCCTTCTGCTATATGCCCTCCCCTTTTCTGATTTAGACAGTGGGAATCTTCCTGAATTCATCTGCAGTGGACATTAATAAAATTATTCCAGAGAGTGTGACTTCAAATCCTCTGCAATTGTATGGTTCCTTTGCAGTCTGGTTACCTGGCTCTGCCAGCTTTTTTCACTGGCTTTTTCTTCCTGCTGTCTAGAAGAAGGTTTAAATTAGTTGTTCTCAAGTATTTCATTTTTTTTACCCAGCCAGAGGTTTTGAGCCTTTTGTTTTCTTTGTTTAAAAAGCTTCAGTTTTTTGAATGATGCTTTCTGTCATGGGCAGAATGAGAGCTTCAGACGAAGTTTATCAGGGAGACCCACCGAGACATGAAGTGCAGAAAGGAGCCACTTACCTTTTAAACTCCTGAGAGAGAAGTTCAGATGTGGCTGGGTCCACTCTCAGCCCCAGATTCTGTTTTATTTTCCTGTAAGCCCAAGATGCTGGCAATCTAGTTCTGTCTCTGCTTTGGAGAATGTGGTAGCAGGCCAATGCTTTCCTAACAAGTCAAGTATCTTTGATTGCAAAGGTGAACTCACCTGGAGCATCTTTGAGGATGGAGGAGTCTGACCAGACTCTTTCAAAAAACTTGGCTTGCGGAAGCCCATGTGGAAGCCACTGCTCTTACTAAGGCCAGGTGTTTTACATAAGCTTGAAACGAGCTGGTTAGCTGTATAAACACAAAACAAGTAAAAGATCCACTTTCCAATGCAGATGGGACAGAGGTTCAGTGTAGTCCTGGTGCCTATAGCTAAAATCTTGTCTTGGCTTTCCATGAGGAGAGTAACGCAGCTTTAAAATGAGAATGGATTTTGCAAAAGTTGTGACAAGGAAATTGAAATTAAATTGCCCTTGCCCTGTGTGAGGTGAAAGCCAGAGCAAAGAGTGGCAAGGAGGGTGTGTTTTTAGAAAGGAGAAAGCATTTATCTGGACACTATTTGTCTGATGTTACTAGGAGAGTAATACTGAATAAAGTTTCACAAAGCAGTTGTGATGAAGGGTGTGTGTTCAGGTCCTTCTGAGAGGGATGAGCTGAATGAGATGAATGGCTCTCCTCAACTAGAATCAGAGGTGTTGACCACCTCTGAAAGCCTAACACTGTCCTCCTGCAAAAAAACGGGTTGATAGGGAACAGGGGAAGGCTGAAACAGATTTTGAGAAGGGAGAAGGGAGGATTGCCCTTTTTTTCTGCCCTGTCCCCCTTCCCCGTCTTTTCCTGTGGGTGCCTTGACTTTGTTAATGGAAAATTCCTTCTATCTCTAGAGTACTCATGAGACCTCTTGCACCCTATCTGGAGACAGAGTTTGCCTTTTCTGCTGATGACCTCTATCAGCTATTGAGTTATAGAATGGAAAACAACAACAGTATTACCTTCCTTTATTTTTGACATACATTTCAGTATATATAATGACTTAATTACAGGAGTCACATCTTGTAAGTAGGGTGACCATAAGGCAAGGCTGGAAAGCTCATGTGATGGTACTCAGGCCTGAGATTGTTATGCTCGGTATCTTGATCTCTGCAGAGCTAATCTGCTGTCTGACCTCCAGTGGCTGCACAAGTGGGCTTTTATTTGCTTTGTTCTGTATGAGTGGTATTTGAACACTTGTAAACATACCAGTATCTTATTCTACTACGCATTGATATGCCTTCCAGAGTATCCTTTATCAGTGTCCTCAGTCTCACAATGCTCAGAGTTCAAAGTTCTACTATTTTTTTTAACCTAGCAGCAACAAATTTGTATTTTTTTTATGTACAATACCTCAGCTTCACTTGTTTTTTATTCATGTTTCATATGGCTTTGGAGCATTTTTAAATCCTTATTGATGCCCGTTTAATTTTGCAGTGAAAGCAGCAAATTACGGAGTGTGGAGATCCCAGCTAGGGAATGCAGCCCCTGTTCTGTTCCCTGAGTTAACCCCGTGCTTCTCCCTGTCTGTCAGCCCTTCTGGTAACTCCCACCCAAAGCTTCGGTTGGTCCTCTGCCCTGGCCATTCCCTTGTAGTACCCCTGTGTCCTTTGGCAATTGGTCCCTAAGAATTTCCCCGCCTGCTGATTTCATGTACTTTAGCCTGGACCCTCAAAGTCCTTGCGCCTTTGTTCCCCCATGGCTAGACGGTCCGGGCGTGGCTGAAATAAACATCTCTGTAAAACCCCTGCAAAGGCCTCCACTCATCATTTACCCCAATCAACATTTAAAAACAGCAACGGAGATTTCCAGAAGCTCGGAAAACTGTTTGCAAGTCACTATGTTACATAAATTTCTTTAGAATACTTGGTAATGTGTCTGCTTTTAAAAAAGTGGCCATTATTTGCATGTTCACACATCAGATCACAGCCAGAGAAGCAGCAATGGTGACTTTTCATCCCTGTTTCTTGATGGTCTGGTCCCATGACAATTGCAATGGTGGGTCGGCTCCTTGATACAGAGGCTCTGAAAATCTCTAGTATCATGCTGAAGGATCCCTAGTGGAGGAATTTAAAATTACCCTGGCGATGGGTTTTGCCCCTTTCACCAATTTTTCAAGCCTAGAGAAGTTTGAAAGTGTTAGGGCTTGGGGTTTTTTTCCCCCTCGTCTTCATGTATTACTAACTGTTCATTATAACTTCCATTGCAAACAAATACTGTTATGGTTCCAGCCAGGATAGGGTTAACTTTTCCAGCAACCAGGAGAAGGCATTCTGTACCACCTCACAACTTCGATGGGGATGGGAGAAAGGACCTTTCCAGGTCACTTATCCTGGCAGTGGTCAGCTGTTTTTGGCAGTTCTCAGTGTGGTGAGGACTCATGTGTGAACCATTTGCCTCTTTCCTGTAGGCCTTTTTATTAATATTCTATTCATTTGTTTTGCTTGCAAATAAATCAGTTACACAAATTACTTGTTTAAAACATAAACCCTTTTACTGAAGTCGTAACTGCAGTAAAATTGTTGTATGCTAGATTTTACTAGTGTTAAAAACTGATGAAGACCACTTTTTGTAACAATGCCAGACACCATCAAAACTGATTGCAGCAGAGGGCAGTTCTGCCTCTCTGAAAAGATGATCTAGAAGCTTTGCCTCACTGCAATCAGTCTTAATTTATGTCACCTAGACAATTAAAAAAAAAAAAAAGAAGCCTTCAAAGTAGCTTAGGTAGGTTCTGAGTAGGGTTTTTTTGCTCAATTACTTGTAGGAAAACCGATTTTTTGACATGTGACCACAGTAGGAAGAGGAAGTGAATGCACTAAAGTTCATGCCTGTATTTCCCTGAAAAGCAAAGCAATGGCATTAACTAAATTACTGTCTAGTTTTGTGGCTACAGCCTCTATTAAGAGTAGACTAAAATTCAGCCCTGCATTGTAAGGGCTGAAACCTATGTCCATACTTACCTTTCCACATGCTTTCCCTAATTTGCTTTCAGTGATGGTGCTCAGAAAAAGGCAACACACCAAGGCTTTCTGCTGCATTTCAACCATTCATCCAACCAAGAGATGCCTAAGGAAGCTCAAAATAAAAACCACCCCAAAACAAATTACATCTCCAAACTCAAAGCTTAAGAAGTAGAACTTTATTCACACATTTGAAACAAGACAATAGCCTTCCTGAAACCAGCTGTGGTATTTCATGATTTTAATCAGACCTGTAAGATGTCCCTCCTACTATGAGACAGTGTACTGTTTTCCATGTCAGTGCCACCAGTGGCCACTGTAGCACACATTGCTGCCATAGCTCTCTCCAAAAAGAGGATATCATGCTCAATCGTTCTGGTGCTGCCATTCAGACAGAAAGTCTGAGGAATGCATGACATGTTGAGAGAGAAATGAAATCTATCACATGGGGTCAAAAGAGTTAAATCTATAGTGGTAAGAAGACTTGAAATTGCCTCAGGGAAGTAAAAAGTATTTTGTTGCTGCAGTGCTTTTGAAATACATTTGACTAGAGGTCTTTAAGAAATAGTTCATTTCAATGCACATTAAATTACTAGTCTGAGGTTATTTATTTGTTAATAGGGACAGCTCAGTGTTAAGAAAATGTTACGACTAATTGTCTTGATAAAATTCGGTTCTTCACAATCCCCAATGCATACGTGATAAACGCTTCTCAGTGGAAAAGATCTGTACCTGGCTTCAAAAAAGCAGCAAAAATTAGTATAAAAGAGCTTTTTGATTTTAAACACACAAAGAATTACTCAGTTACACAGAAATTACATGTTGTCACAGAAAATCAGAAAACAATTCCCCAAGAGAAGATAGTTTTGTTTTATAAGGAATTGAACAATACTGGAGAATTCTGGACGAAGCATTTAAAATAAAAGCATAGGTACTGAAGTACTGAGAACAGAACTGCTCAATATGACCAAACTGAATTTATCCTTAAAACAAAGTTTAGCTACAACCTACGATCCCATCCATCCATCCATGTAAGGAAACACAGATGAAAAAACTGCATTTTACTTACAACCTTTTGTTCTCAAAACAACCCACTATGAACCATTAATAATTCAAATAAGCTGCACTGTTAATCCTGATGTAGACACATGCTGTAGTTAAAACTCTCATCAAAGCAATTAATACTTTCCCTCATTCTAGCCACAAAAATACAATTCCACAGCTTCTAAGCAAAGAAGGGATTACTACTGGCAGAAGTAGTCTTTACAGATAGCTGTAAGAGTGGATCGAAGTCCCAAAGCCAAGAGGTTTCTGAAGGGAATTCAAAACTTGGCTGTATCTTCATTTACCAAAAAGCTGCAATACTTACAATCCTTCAGAACAATGGTGGATATTTGGTTACTTTGCATGTGTTTGTCTCTCCAGCGCTGCTTCCATTCGGCTTTGTTTTAAACCCTACAGGATATAATTTAGTAAAATCTTGGTTTTGCCACCATGCAAATAAAAACTTTAGTCATAGAACAAAAACATTTCTGGACAATCTTTTTCAGTCCTCTGCAAATAACGAACAGTTTTTAACTTTCTTTGGAAATCAGAATGGGCAGTTTAAAAACAGTAAAAGCCAAACTACACGTTTTCTTTATAATCAGATGCTGTACAAAATAATTTCAAATATATGCTTCTTATTCAATTGAAAGTAAATTAAAGCAATCCACAATTATATATAATTTGAAGCACCAAATCTTCCCTTTCCAACTTCCTCAGTGCAAAGAGTTCACATCATTTTCTTTCTTTGTAAGCGCACAGATGAAAATATGAATCAATTATACAAGTCACAGATTTTCAGTCACAGCACAACTATACTGACAGTTTATACTGGACCTTCACAATGACATGAAACAATTTCTGACGAACCATCTCTGCAAAAGTGCCTGATCTTAAATGTGATACTACCACTCATACTGAAAGAAAATACATAGAAGACTATCAATAAATAAATGTATTTACCCCCCTGTCTACAAAGACAGAATTGGTTGTTTTAGAATGGCTGTAAAACAGTGGCTATAAAAGTACCTGACAGGACCCTCCAGTTGAACAAAGTACTAAAACATCAACTAAATATATGCATATATATACATAAACACACACATGTTTATACATACATATATGTGTGTGTGTGTGTGTGTTTGTATATATACACATACATATATATATGCTGGCTCACGTGAATTCTACTCAATGACAATACTTATACAATACAAAACACCCTTAAACATAGCAACTGTAAATCAGAATAAGCAGCCCTCCCTGTATTGCTTCTTGCTGCAAACAGGAGCACCAGCAGTGCAAAAATACCAAGACACTTCAAAAGCACAGCAGCACATACCAGGTAATATCCAGTGTGGTAACCACTCATGTACCAGGCTATCAACATGCTCCCCAATGCTTCGTCATCCTCAGTAGAGTCTGGCATCATGGGTGGTGGAGGAGGAATCAACTAAGAAATCACAAAGGAAATGCCTGTTTCAACAGGGTGTTTCCCAGATTAAATTATATTATTTTATTAGAATTTAATTATTCTAAAATTCTAATTCTAAGATTAAAACATGAAACTGAAAAATAGAAACATATCCTCCATTTTTTTTTTTCTGAAAGGGAGTCAAAGATGTTTTCTGAACACATTTCCAAAGCCTAGGAAAAACAAGACTCTGTTAGCTTACCTGTACACAAAATGTGTTACTAGGGAAAAATACTAGCTTCTTCAGTGAAATGCTGTTAATATAAAGTGTAGTTTCTTCAAATAATTTATCCCTTGATATTCTTACCAACAGCTTCACTGTCACAGAAGTGAGTGCAAATCAGACCTTAATGTTAGATTATCATAGTATTTGCAACTGAATGTGCTAACAAATATGTGAAAAATACAGGCAAATAGAAAAAAATGTGTTCTAAAAACACAGGCAGTGAGCATATTCAGTGAGAAAACTTGAGATCACCAATACTCATCTTCCTCATTCTTCTGTAACTTACTGGTGGTCCTGCTGGGAAGGGTGGAGGCCAGCAAGATAAAAATGATGGAGGTACCTTGAATTTTGATCCAGACTATATGGAAAAAAAAAAGTAGAACAGTACAAATTAAAAGGGAATTTGGAGTATTAGGATTTTACTTAAGAGAATTATGTGAAACAATTCACATACCTTAAACAACAGACAACACATCAGTACAAACAGTAATATTTAGAAAACATAATGCCGTGTTTTAGAAAACAACTGCATTACTACTTAGATTCCTACACAATAGGAAAACTGAATGGTGTATCAATGCCCCATTCACTCCTAATTCAAGAGAGCAGCTACAGCTGAGATGCTCTGTGACATGGGAACATCACCTTTAACACCTTCAACATCGTGTGAAGAGAAACACACGAAAATCTTAAAACATCAACAGCATTGCCATTAATCACATCACCAGAATCCAGGGAACAACATGCCTCTTAGTTAACTTCTTAGTTAGAAGGCAATTGGAAATCGAGTGTTAGCTGAGGACCAGAAGGTTCTCCTGACTAGACAGCAGCACTGCAGAAGAACTATACTGTGGCCAGCTTATTACAAAGTGGCAAACCAACAGATACTGACAGGGGTATCTGTACATCCATTCCCAAAATGCTGCTAATTGAATTCCAGACAATGATAAGTATAATCATATTGTCTCAGGATTCACAATAATACCAAGCTTAACAACGGTACATGAATTATTTCAATTAAGGTTGAGCTTACCTTTCCTAGGCCTGGGGCTGGTGGTGGTGGTGTGGGAAATCTCAAGTTTTGAGGGGAAAATCTTGCTTTTGTGCAGTTGTTTTTGTTTCGGGGTGACTGGGAAGATTTTTCACTTTCATCTGTTGAATATGGGGTCTCATTGTCATTCTAGAAGACAAAGACATTTTTATGACATGCACTAAACAAGAGTTTACAACAAGCAATTTTAGTGTGAAAAAGCCTGGAAAGTTCCATTCACACCCCTCCCTCTCTCTATCCCTCCCAGTCCTACTCAGGAATAACTTTATCTGCTCACCATTTTAGCTATGTTGTCTTTCATTAATTAATTTCTTGTTGTCCCCTCCCTTTCTACCATGCTGAGTTCAAGAAGTAAAGAGATGCTTTAATTCCCTCCATCAACTTGTGTCTGTTTACAATAGAACTGTGCATCGCTTCTCACTCTGAATACCAACAGTGCCACCAGACATACTAAAAGTTTATTCTCCAGCTTTCCCATTTGTTTACAGAAGAATGGAGGAGTCCCTCACCTCCCCAGAATGCCCCATCCCATTTACTGTTTCATCGCTGGCTGGAGGAAGTAGATCAGACAGGTTCTGCTCCTCCTGGTTTCCATATCCCGTGTAAGTGACAACACATGTGCCTCGCTTCTGGTTGATGGAGGCAATAGTTGCTAGATACAAATTACCATCCTCAGACCAAACAGCACTGCAGCTATCACCAACCTTCCACTGCAACAGAAGCAAGAAAAGCGTGTTAACACCTACACCAACGGCCGGGCAGAACGTGCCTTTTCCTAAACTACTTTTTGTCCAGAAAGATCCATCCCCCCTACAGTGTTTCCTTTGTACTTACTGAAATTTCTCTATGTAACGTGAAAATAAAGTTCATAATGTTATCACCCCACACCACCACCCCAAAATGTTACTCTCAAGGTGATGAAGCAGCTACTTTTGAGTACGGAAGTACAACACGCAGTACGAGCACCACTGGCATTTACAAGTGAGACGACCTGTTTCAAAGGCGCTGTATTGCTCTTTTTTCTGTTTCTGTTCTTTTTATGGTTTTTTCTCTTTATCACCAGGCGCTGCTCCTGCTTCTCTGAAGGTTCAGAGCATTCTCCATTCTTTAAGGCATTCTTAGGGAAGGGAAAGGAGAAAATGAATAAACCCCAACAAATGCCAATCCAGCGGCCTCAGCCCCAGACCTAGCCACGGCCGCGCCGACCCTTTACCTTGAAGGAGGCCACCGCCTTGTCGTACGCCTTGATGAGGGCCGTGTCGTCCCAAATGTCCGAGTCGTCGCTCTGGGGAGGCCACAGACCGTTTAGCGCCATGGCAAGGCCCCGCTCCCGGCCCCGCTCCCCGCCCGCCCCGCTGCTCCCACCTGCCCGGTGCCGCGCCGGAACAGCACCGCGTCCGCCATGGCCGTGCGCACCCCGCGCATGCGCCGATCTGCGAGCCCGCCC
>JAODKT010001744.1:40270758-40285302 GCA_027576195.1 Cossypha heuglini
TAAATTCCTTTTTATAAGTTTGAGAAATGAATCAGGACTTGCCTCTGACCCATACAGAAGGTTCAGTGGTGAAAAAACTGAGGCTGGAAAATGCACCAGGCAGGCAGTTATTGAGAGGAAGGGGCTTGTGCGGTGGGCACTCTTACAGCATTTTGTCTTTTTTATGCATTTCTTCATGCGTTGGCAAGAGAGGACTTCTTGTCTTTTTGCAAGGTTTTTTGCCTGTTTAGTTTTGAGTACTTTTTATTGTGATGGAAGCACATGGTAAAGTTGCCCTTAGGAGTGGTCCTCCCTGAGGATCTCCCTATTGTGCGTTAAGCCTGCCTGGTTGCTAAACCCCACAGTTTATTACTTGCTTCCCAACACCCCTGCCCCTCCCAGCCTCGTGGGATGGGCAGAAAATTAAAACGGCAAAAGTGCAAGAAAAGGTGTGTCAAGATAAAGACAGTTCAATAGATAAAGAAATAGCAGTGCACATAAGCAAAGTAGGATTTGGAATTCATTCACCACTACCCACAGGTGTTTTACTGTGTCCAGGAAAGAAGGGATGTCGCTGTTGACCTCATTTAGAGAGATGGGACACACACTTTTCATGGAGCAAAAGAATCTAAAGGTTTATTACACACATCTCTTTATATGTAGCATTTAACAAGCATCCCGTGTCTATCCCTTATTGATCAGTAACAAGCTGTTACCCCTGTTAATAATTGGTCAGTCTAGAAAAGGTGTCTATGTGCAATAAAGAGTTGTTCGTAAGATACTGCTTTCATTCTTCTACTTGACAGTTGAGAATTGCTGAAACAGGTGCAAGAAACAGTCCTAGTCTGTAGAATTCTTTCCCAGGGAAACAAGCTTTTTTTCACTGTTGCAGGACTCTTCTCATGAGGAGCTAGTAGTGTTCTCACAGCTTATGTTGGATCAAGTCAGAATTCAGTCTGTGAGACTTGCTCAGGCCTGTACAGGACTGCTGTTTAGCCACCACATGGCAATGGGATCTATCATTCATAGCATTTACTTGGGAAGACAAATGCCATAGCTCTAAATGTCCTTTCTTTCTTCCTCTAGCTTTTACTGAGGAGCATGATGCCACATGTTGTGGGATCACAGCAGTGATAGTCATTTGATATCAGCTGTCCTGGTTGTGTCCTCTCCCAGCTTCTTGCCCATCCCCAGTGTGGTCAGCCATGTGGCAATGTGAGAAAAGACCCTGATGCTGCATAATCATTGCTCAGCGTTTGCTGGAAATATGGGTGTGCTATCAGTGCTGTTGTTCCACAAATCTGAAGCATCACCATGTGAGCTACTGCCACCAAAGACAGTACAGATCAGCATGTCAGGACATTTCCTCAATCTGATAATTGTTCTTCAGAACAACATTCACACTTCTTTTGTACAGTTGGGTTTGAGTTTTCGTAAATACCTCTATTCTTTTGGTTGAAGCTTGTCCCTTATGACAGTATGATGAAATAGTGTTACACCCTTCTGTTTTGGTGGCTGGAAATTCAGGTCTCAGACTAGTTGGCATGGCATGTCTTTAGGAAACCCATGCTGTCTTTTATTCAACTTGTATCTTACATCTTTGCTTCAAGGATGTCATTATTTCAAGTTGTATTTATAAAATTTTTATGTTACAGGAATCACCTTACTGAATCTTTTGCTATCCGTTTTTTTTTTAATAGAAAATTTTTTACTATTTTTCATTTAGATGCTACTGTTGCTATTTCAAAAGATTTGTTAAAGACTTTTGTGTTTGTAGTTTAACAAGTGACTATATATGACTGATTTATATAACAATATATCAGCGTAATATAATTTTGAGTTTCAAAACTAGATATCGGTGCAACTCTGAAAGGCACTCTGATCTGTTCTCGTGGCCTAAAAATAGGCCTTTGCCTTATAACTTCTGACAGGGTAGCCCACCTAGCTGACCAAAGGAAGCCAGTTCATGTAGTCTTTTTGGATTTCAGTAAAACTTTTGCGACTGGCTCTCACAGTATCCTTCCTTCTGGACAAAACGTCCAGCACGCACCTGGATAAACACATAATGGGATGCGTGAGCAACTGGCTCACGGATCAGGTACAAAGGGTTACAGTGAATGGGTGACATCAGACTGGTGACCTGTCACTGGTGGGGTTCCACAGAGCTCCAGCCTCAGCCTTGTGCTCTTCAATATCTTCATAAATGAATGACCTAGACACAGGATTCAAAGGTATATTAAGTAATTAAAAAAGGTATATTAACCTGTTGACTCTCTTGAGGACAGGGAGGCCCTGCAGAGAGACCTCAACAAATTAGAGGGCTGGGGAAACACCAGGCATATGAAGTTCAAAAAGGGAAAGTGCCAGATTCTGCAGCTGAGGTGGGGCAACCCTGAGTGTATTGACAGACAGGGGAACAAGAGACTGGAGGAAAATGACCAGGGGGTCTTGGTCGTTGGCAAGTTGAACTTGAGCCAGCAGTGCCCTGGCAGCCAGGAGGGCCAACCCTGTCCTGGGGTGCATCAGGCACAGCATCACAGCTGGGCAAGGGAGGGGATTGTTCTGCTCTGCTCTGAGCTGGGGCAGCCTCACCTCCAGTGCCGGGGGCAGGTCTGGGTGACACAGAATAAGAAAGACATTGAGCTGTTAGAGAGCACCCGAAGCGGGGCAACAGAGATGGTGAAGAGCCTTGAGGTGTAGCTGTATGAGGAGTGGCTGAGGTCACTTGGCCTGTTCAGCCTGGAGGAGATTGAGGGGAGGCCCCATTGCAGTCTAAAACTTCTTCATGAGGGGAAGTGGAGGGGCAGACGCTGATCTCTTCAACTCACAGTTGCTCTAGTCTGTGTCTGTTGTATCAGACGCTTTATATTGTTTTGTTTTCTATATACTGAATAAGTTTTATTAATTATCAGGGAAGTAAAAATTTTATAAGTGTAAGAGAATTCTAATTTTTTAATACACTTTCTGTTAAATTATATTTACCTGTTCAGAAATCCAGTGTTGCACTCTGGTTAAAAACTCCCCATAACACAGGTGGTATGAAGAAGGTGGGTGAAGAATTACTTTCCATTGTCTCCTGCTGTACAAAGGACAGTGGGTGTTGAGTGGAATTTGCAAGGATCTCGTTCAAAACCCATAAATAGGCACCATGTAATAAGCCCTCTAAACTCTTTGCCAAGGGGTTTCTGTACTAAAAACGTGTATGAACTCACAGTGGGAACAAATTGATTCAGCCATTTAACAGAGGCTGCAAAATGCACACACATCATCTGCAGCGTTTCCCTGAATTACAGACAGTAGCTGGAGACAATTTTGAAAAGTTTTACTGTGTATTTATTATTTTTTTTATATTTCTTGGAAAGCATTTACTTCTGACCATTTTTAAAAAGAGAACGGGTGTGGTTGTCCTTACATACAGAAACAGGGCATAGTTCCAACATAAAATTAAAAAAACTCTCTTTATGACTCAGTTATAATTATGCTGCTGTCTTGCTATGAGCAACAGCTATAAAGCTGAGCACTGATGGAGTCAGCAGACTTGGATGATCATAATGGTTGGCAGTTTTACTTGCACTTTGAAAATTATTTCTGCATAAGTGATAGAAAAAGTACTAACGTATAAAGTTTTCTAGGGAAGCTAGGTTAAGTGTGAGCAGCAGTTTGACTGCTGAAGTTTTTCTGAAAGCCACAGTTTACATATCATCTTGCAAATGTGCAAGAGGAATGTTCACTTTTAGTGTAATAAAAGTCATTAAACCACTGTTACATATAGCTTTGTTAAAGTGTTTTCAGTATGTTACCTATGTTATGTGGGTAATTTTTTATCAAGCTTTATGATACTGGTATTTTCAGCTGAAAGGAGAGAGCCTTCCAAAATAAGAGGTAGAGTGTGGGAATGTGTTACTGTTACAATCTTGTTGATCAGTGATTAGTGTTAGAAAATAATACAGCTGTTCTTAAAGCTGATTGTTTTATGAGGAAGTACAAGCTGCAGGTTGGTCCTAGCATGACTTCTTGTGTGTAACTGTTTTCCCATAGCGTAGTGTTTATGTTGATTGGCTCATATAAACATCTTGAAAGTAAAAATAACAAATCTATCACTGCAAAGACCTTCAGAATACTCTCTTAAATTTTCCAGTGATGACAAGGGGAATAATACAAGTGGTGCTGGGGAAGCTAGCAAGCCTGCAGAGATGCTTACTCAGAGAAGAAAACGTATCTCCACCATGCCAAATCTTGCCAAACCCAGAGCTGGACCATCGTCTGCTCCACGTTCTGCACCAAAACCACAGAGACGACCATCACAGACTTCTGATGGCAGTGCTTTGCTTCAGAAGGATCCCAACCCATCAGAAAAGAGTAATGTTGAAAGCTCTGTAAAGTCTCCCATGCTTCCTGAGAAGAAAACACCTGTGCCACAAGTGCCACAGTTTTCACCGCTAAAAAAATCTGTGAACAAAGAGCAAACTGTTGGTGTAGCTGCTCCGAAAAATGATGATAGCTTGCAGAAGAATGTACCCTCTCCTCTCAAGGAGAGACCAACACAGGAAAGATCACGAACACAGGAGGAAAAGCTACCTGTGAAACCTTCTCCTGAAAAAGTCAAACGAACGTGTTCTGACCGGGAAAGGATCCTCAAAGCTCGGAAGTTAAGAGAAATGCTTAAAGAAGAGCTGAAGAAGGAGCGGATGGTAAGGCACCTGTGTTGAACAGTGCTTATCTGTGAAGGGAAAGACACTCTGTGATTCACCCTGCATACATTGTCTCATTGCTGTCATGTTTTCTGGTGTTCATCAGCTGCTTACTGCTAGTAGTCTGTCATACCTCATAACTCTCTATGTGTTTATTCTGTTTATAAGCAGTAGCAGCACTTTGTTCCCTAATAGTACAGATTTTACAAGGAATTGCATATATTTTTATTTGATTAGCCACAAGACTTTTTGACATGACACCTAGTTTTATAGTTAACTTCTAATTTTGAAGGTTTCATGGTTTGTAATACAGCAGGGAAGTATGCGCAAGAAGCTTGGATTTGGGATGTCTCATATTTTTTTCGAGTTAATCATTGTCAAAGTTCTATAATTTTGAAGAACTTTTAATTTATTTGTGCTGGGTATTGAATGCTTCTTAAAGGATAAGTGGCTTGAGGGTCTGTAATGCCCTCTCTGAGAAAGGAACACTTTTAAGATAATCTTGTTTTGGTTCTTGGGAGTGGTATATGTGTGCGTGTGTGAACAGCAGAATTCCATTAATGGGAACTTTGTAAACAAACAAGCGTAATAATAACTTGTGAGATATTAAATACTTTTAGGGTAAATCTAAGCATTTGTTGTTTTGTTTTATTTCATTTTGGTTTGTATGGAAGAAGTTGAAACACAGGCCTCCAGTAATCGAAGGACGTTCTCCACTAGATCGTTCTAAAATGACCATGAGAGACTTAATATACTATCTGCCAGAAAACAATCCTATGAAGTAAGTGTGACATTTTTTCTCTCTCCTTAGGTTAAATTACTTTTCAACCTCTATAATATTTAAATACAGAGTTTTAGCACAGATACAGTATTGTTGCAATAGTAACCAAAGCTTCTAGACTAGCTTCTAGTTGTCACATCTGCTTAATTATAGTACAGAAGTGAGAATGGAGCTTTGTGTACTTGTTAAAATACACAAACATGAACCTGTCCCTAGTGTTGATTTATCTCTACAGAAATACAGAATAGTAGAATTTTATTATTTTTTCTGGCTGTTTGCTGTGAAATTTTTAGTTGTGGCTGTTAGAGTTGTTATAATTGCCCACTAGATCAATGGACTCAGGAAGCTAAGCAATTCTCCTTCTAGGTGCTGAAGTGCAAAACATACTGCAAGACCCTTGAGGGTAGCTGCTGCTGCTCCACTGACATGTTTCACCAGTAGCAAGGCTGAGGTGCATGCAGGGAGCACTAATGCAGCAGGCTGCACAGGCTGCCACAGACAGAGCAGAGCAGGGCCTTTTCCCTGCAACTATCGCAAGCGATCCCATGAATAGAAGTACAGTTATCCAAGTCCTGTTCTTTCAGTAGTAGATGAGTTTTCTGGTGGTGTCTGTTATCACCTGCTTGTTAATGTTTGTGTGCTTGTGTGTTTTATTTATCACTTCCCTATTTTTTCTTTTACACTGAATAGTCCCTTAGGAGGTAAAAAGCAAGATGCTCTCATATTCCCTTTATCCTAGCATTGGATTTCTGCTTGAGATACTTTTTTTATCCTTACTTGTACAAAAACAAGGCAAAATTTACTAAACATTGGTGGTTGTGTAGTTGAATCTAGATGTGATACAAATAATTGAATAAAAAAAGCTTTGTGTTTCTTTGTCCATTGCTCATTAAAAGCCAGTTTCATGGAAGAAAGCAGAAATGTATCTGAACAAACAATCATCTCTAGCTTTTTATGATATTCTAGGTCTTCATTGGTGGAAGAAAAGAGAACAGAAAAAAGTTCTTCACTGGGTCAGATGAAAGAGTAAGTCTTGATGGTGAAGTATAGTTAAAAAGTTTTCTGGTATAAAAACCTCTGCATTTCTATGATAATACAGTGTAGATATATGTCTTTACTGTTTCAATATCATAGCCTAATTTATAAAAATTGTAGTTTGGGCAGGTAGGATGGTTAAAAAACATTTTACTTTCAACATTAAGTTTTGAATATTTCCATTTTACAGTAGAATGAAAAGCAGGTTTCAAAGTTCACATATTTCTTGATGTGTTGTATTGCTGAGTGGTTCATCAAATTGTCGAGTGTCTGACATACTGAGCAGCAATTCAAAACACTTAATATTTTTGCTCGCTGTCTTAAAAACTGTAGACAGGAAGAGAAAAGTACTCCTGATCATGAAGAAGAGGAGGAGGAAGAAGAAGAGAATGGGGAAGAGAGTCAGGATGGCCCACTTCTCGTTCCTCGTGTGAAAGTAGCGGAAGATGGTTCCATCATTCTGGATGAAGAAAGGTGACAAATTCTGTGCCTGACTCGTGTGGACTGTACTGCACTGTGGCTCAGTTTGTAAACAGAGGAATAGTTTGCACTGGGACAAGTATGAGTATATTTATGTTTGGGAGTTGAGCTACGCTGACTTAGGAAACAGTGCAAGGATGTGGCAAAATACGAGCAGCAGTAATCTGCATCTCTGTAGTGGCATACTTTATGAGAAGTGTTGTTGGGGAAGGAGTTAGAGAGGAAGATTACGTATTTTTTTACGTATTTTTTTACTGTGAATGAACACTGAAGATTTGTCAAACTTTCAAATGTCTTCTGTTTAGCTGACTTTTTTGCTTCTCACAGTTAACATGTATCTGCTTACTGTTATTTTGTTTATCAGCACAATTTGCTCCAGCTTTGCATCTTGCCTGTTGCTATTTTATTCTTCTATCAGTGTTTTTAGTAACTTTGCTTAGAATATTATGTTTAAAAAGTAGATTATTAACTTTCTGAGTTCCCCAAAGGTACTAACGCAAGATTTAGGCCAAGATTTAAGGATAAAGAGGGCCTGGTAAAAAATTTTGAAAGTAATGTAGAAGGATATTGAGAAGTTCTAATCATTTTACAAAATATATTTCTCAAATGTTAAATTTTTTTTTTTTTAAGATAACTATGTCTGTCTGAATTATATCTTATAAAACAGGAAAAGGAGATTTACTCACAGGGGGTAAATAGGGTTGTGTTTTCTTGCTACATTCTCCCATTAAAGTACATGCTAGTGTAATTATTAAAATTATGACATAGTAGAAGTGCTCACTTGTGGGAAACAAATTGAATAGCTGTCTTATAAACATCTACTGTGTGTTTTCATAGCAATATTTTGAGGTGAGTCTTCTTGTGCATTTTCTTTCCCAGCTTAACGGTAGAAGTTCTAAGGACAAAAGGTCCATGTGTTGTAGAGGAAAATGATCCCATCTTTGAGCGTGGCTCTACAACTACATATTCTAGCTTCAGAAAAAGTTTTTATACAAAACCATGGTCAAATAAAGGTGAGTATATTTTTGGTTTTAAGTTCTGAGTCTGCAGAAAAGTCCTAGTTTTCACCTATGCTTTATACTTGACAGTTTTCATCCCCAATGGAGTAAATGGATCTACTTACATGTCATCTCAAGTCATCTCAACCCTCCACACTCTTACAACAGGCAGAGATGCGGTATTTACAGTGAAACTGATTTTTTAAAAATCCAGTGCCTTTTAATATGTAGACTACCTGTGCTTTTTTCCCACCATGGATGTTCTGATGCTGAGGAAATGCTAATCTGCTTTATCAAAAGCATAATTTTGGATTCTGGTTTAGAGATATTTGGGTTCTATATGGTACTTAAACTAGGTTATTCCAGCATGGGCAGGAATAGATTGTGTAAGGTATCTCTGTGTGGACTGATTTCAGTGCAAGTGGACAGCTGTGTTCTTATGAGTGGCTGAGTTAGGTTCTTCATTACTCCTGCTGTGAATTTACTATTATCTCTAGGCTGACTTACAACACTGTGCAAGAGTTTTTACAATTGGAAATGACTTTTTACTGCTATAGATGGAAAAATTAGCTTCAGAATTCACTGTGCTCTCTTTGGGATGCACTCTTTTCCTGTTAATAATGGAGACGATAGATTTACATGATGTTTTTCTGATTTCTGTTTGTGTGTGTTTATAATAAAAATGAACATGGACAATTTGGGGTTGGTTAGCTTTGATTTACTAGCTTTAGAAAGTACCCTTCACATTCTGAAGTTTTCTAGTAGATTAGACTGTCCTTTTTGTTGATAGTTCATTCAGCAAATGTTGATAGAGGGGCCAAGGTAAAATAACAAACATATACTCCATATATACTCATCTGGACTTGCAGCTACAGTAGACAACCTCAGAGTTACTGATCTTATCACATTAAGGTTGCAAGGTGCTCTTATTTCTGGTAGCAAGAAGGATGTTCTAGTAAATATTTAAATGTGTGTAATTTTTTTCTTTCTTTTCCCTTCTAGAAACAGACATGTTCTTTTTAGCTATCAGTATGGTAGGAACAGACTTCTCCTTGATTGGGCGGCTGTTTCCTCATAGAGCCAGAGCAGAAATTAAGGTAAAAATTAAAGCACTCAATAACGAAACTGAACATCTTGTTTTACTTTTCTTCTTATTTGCATTCCCATGCTTCCTCTACTAGTGTTGTTAATTTTGGTGAGAATTCTCTCCACAGTAGTGCTTGTTTTCTGGTACCTGTTTCAAGAGGTTGTAAGTATCTGAAACATTAAAATGCTGGTTGAATTTCAGTCAATGTATCTAGTAAATGTAGCATACTTGAACAGACTGTTTTAGTTGTAGAATGCTGATATGCCTAAATGGCTTTGGTGAGGGGCTTCTGTGTTATCTCTTTTGTGGTACGCAGCTGGGAAAGTCTTTGATATTTCAAACTTTGCTCAGATTAAAAGTCAGGAAAAGGTGTAGAAAATAATAAAAGTGTATCTGGTAATAGGTATGGTAATAGATGTTATATTTAAAAATCAATTGCAAACTTGTGTTGTGTGGATATGTATGTGAATTTCAACAACTTTAGTAGATTTGTTACTATGAAGGCTTAGCTTGAGCTGCCATTTTGTACAACATGTTGTTGCATTTCTTGCTTAATGATAAACACAGCTATGCATTTGCTTTTAGAACAAGTTCAAACGTGAGGAAAAAGCTAATGGATGGAGAATAGACAAAGCTTTCAGTAAGTAAATATTCCCTACCCTATGATGAGTCTCTAAATGGTAGCCATCAATTTTCATGGTAATTTCCATGCTTTGCCTTGTCTGAATTACTTAGAATAAAGTTTTTGCTCATAAATGAATCCAGAAGCTGTGGAATCTTAGGTTTTCATAACGAGCATAGTTCACAATAACAATCGCCAGGTGTGTTTTCTATCTTTTCTAGATGTCTGCTGAATTAGATTAATATAAACTTTCTCATGTATATTCAGTTGAAGATATTTCTTCTTATTCATGGGAATTTCTAGCACAGTTATTTATTGTAAAGTGCTTTGAGACTCCTTGAAGACTTTCTTTGTTAGTTGAATGAGGTGGATATGTCCTACAGCAGCATGTTAATACATTATTTAGTACTATGGTACAGTTTATGTACTTGTCAGTTCTTAAGTTTTCTGAGCTACTTAGTTTTATAACTTGTTTTTTAAAACCTAACTGCCATAATCCAGTCAACTTCATGTCAACTTCAGCTGCTGCTCAAGTGATACAGAAAATACTTTCAAGAACTCTGTTTAAATGTATATAACCTTTGCTTTTTAGTATTATGTCATGTATCATTGATTATTTTACAAAGGTGAAAGTAAAAAAAAATAATCAACTTCGAAATCTGTTCTCTTTCTTTGCTTTAATCTGATAGAAGAAAAACGACCCTTTGATTTTGAATTCTTTGCCCAGCTGCTTGAGAAGGTCTTAGCAGATGAGGGAAAGAGGAAGCAAAAGACCATTAAAAACCAGAAGCCAAAAGAAAAAAAGTCTCCAAGGCCACAGAAGTCAAAAGGTACTTTAAAAGAGTGCTTCAGATGGCATTACAGAGCAGTGGTCAGTAATGTGTTGCTAGCAGAGGAAAAATCATATAGGGCATTATATTTTCCTTCCCTGTTGTGGACACAACAAGAAAATCTTAGCTTCATAGTGTAACTTTTTCAGGTGTAGTTTATTGATGTGCAGGGTGGTAATAATTAGTAACAATAATTAGCAAAAAACATGATACCATAGTGAAAATGGTCCTCTTCCACTATCTGAAGTGCTGATATTCTAAGTTACCAGTTGGTAAGTATGTCCATGAGTTGCTAACCAATTCACTTGTAGAATTTTTGAGCCAGAATCATATTTTTAGCAAGCTCTTCTGTGTTGAACGTTTTCTTGCATTTAAAATCCTCTTCTTTTAAGGGTTCTGTTTCTCCCTTAATGGTAGTTTAACTTCCTGAGTCTTAGGAGTATGATTCTTTTCAGAGAATTATGTAGAAGTTGTTTTTTCTTTCTGGTCTGTTCAAAATAAAGATTATGTTTAATTACTATTGATCACCACTATGTCTTACTACCTCAGTACCTGGGAAAGGACCATTGACAGATGCACTTTTATTAAAAACTGTTATACTGACACCATTTTGTGCATTTCTTGCTAATTCTAGTTTGTTCCACAAGGACCCATCCTTTTGTAAGTGGTATTGTGAAACAAACAAGTGAACAGCTTTTAAAGGGGATGCTATCTAGGAAGCAACATCTCTTAAAATTGAAGTAGCTGCTGCTTTTCTGTAGCCTTGGTTTTGGATTTGATTAAGTAAAATATCCCATGTATTAGGACTTAAAACCATGGAGGGAAATCTTGTTTCTACACTTTAGTGGTAGACTAAAGATTATGTCGTGCGTAAAGTAATGTCAGTATGCTTTTCTACTTCTTTTGCATTTTGGACTTCTTAATTACAAGGAAACAAGTTCATTTAAGGTGAATAAAAAGGAAAGGGAAGGTTCTTGGTGGTTAAATACAGGATCAAGACAAAATAGGGGGAGGGAAATTTTAGAAACTCATTAAACCAAGAAAATAGGTTGTTAATTATTAGCTAGATAATATTTCAGCTTTCTTATGTAAGCTAGAATGATCAAGTCTTATACATTTCTTGATGAAAAATTACGTTTGCATGGCTTACATTCTGTAACCATCATCACCTATTTCTGCAGACATACAAAAATCCTTTGTAGGAGTAGCAATGTCTGTTTTCCCTGAATGCAAATGTAACTGTATTAACTGCAAAAAAGCACAGACACAATAGCATTTACTAAATTTGCTTTACATCCCATATTGACTTTCCCCTGGTGAAGTGTTGTCCCATTTACAGAATGTGTTTTGTATTAAATGCTGAAGTGAGTCTGTGCTGGAGCTTTTCTGGCAAGTCAATGACTGATGCTCCCCAGTCCTGCTCATACACCTGGCAGTGTATTGGCAGTGATAAGTGAATACTCAAATGTTTTTAGTAGAGGTGCCTTTGCTGTTTGTGGCTTCTACTACTCCACCAGTCCGTTTACCAAGAACCATATTGTCTCAATAGCAAAAGCTGCCAGCACAGAAGCTGCTAATGATCAAGATGAGCTTCAGGAAGCCAGAATTTCTGATGCAGAAACAGAAGCAGATGGTGTAACAGCTGAAAAAGAAAATGAGGAATCTTCGGGCATTTCTGAACAGGCAGAAGAACAGGTTGCATCAGAGCCAGCATTAACAAAAAAGAAGAGAAAGAGGAAGAGAAAAGATGATCTTGAACAGGAAGTGGAGAATATTCCAGAAGAAGTGCCTGTTCCTTCAAAAACTGCTGAAGAAGGGAAGTCCTCTAATAAAAGTAAGAGACAAAAATGCTCGCTTTCAAATGTTAAATAGAAATTTTATATAAAGTCATTGCAAACTTAAAAGTCAAAATTTGGTCTTTGATTTATATTGCTGATCTGCCTTGTAGGAGGTTATGGAACAATGCCTTTTAAAATCAGCATTCATTCTAAATCTAAACATATTTTGTTTTAGATGAGTACAATTCTCTTAATACTTAGATTTTTTCAAATGGGACTTTTAGGCTTATATTAACTTTTCTTCACTGGATCTAGGATTTCGTTACTGAAATTCTAAGATATTTCCCAGAATGTCCAAACTAATTAAATTCTTATTAATTATCAGGGAAAAAAGTGATACATGCAAGCAGTGATGGTCATACTACCTGTGGAGAAGAAGTGGATTGTGCTATTGACGGAAAACAAAATGTGACTGCTGTAACAGAGGAAGAGAGATCAGAGTCCTGTTCACCAGTGAATAACCAAATGGAAAAAGAAGGTGGTGTCAGTTTATGCAGGTAATGTTTATAATGGAAAGCTTAGGCAAAACAAAAACGTAGTTTAAAGTTTTAATATTGGTTTTATTTTTTCATGATTACCACCATTTAACTGCCACAGAAAGTGCAGGTTTCTGAGACCTGTCTTGGGATTTAGTAAGCTGTTTATAATTTACATACTCAAAATATTCTTTGCCTTAATGAGCTGCCCTTGCAAAATTAATGTACATAATTACAGAAGTCACTTCCAAGAGTTATTCGATTTTTTAAGGGTGTTTAGGAAGACCATTGTTTATCGTAACTTCTGGTATTTCTCTTGAAGCACTGCTTGGTAATATTGGTAAGTTGAGTTGCTATATGCTTGGAATTCTTATCTGTAATAAAATTATTCTTGTGAAAGTGGAGTATTGCTCTGATTTTATTTATGCAGAATCTGGGTGAAAGGCAAGCTTGGGTTCAGTTTTGGGCATAGTTTTCCTAAAAAGAAAGAGTATACTTGTTTATTAAAGTTGTTACAAGTGCGAGTGGTAAATCTAAAAATTCATTATGATACTGCTTCAGAATTTTGTATGTTAATTTGTTGTATTTAGCTGCATTGTAATTGTTTGTAATTTTATACAGATTCCCAGAAGCTTCCATTTTCTTTAATAATTCATTAGAAATAAATGAAGGGACAGTTATTTGCCTTTCTCAACCTAGACAGTTACAAAAGATCAGAGAAAAAACGATTCGGATACAATTGTTCATGTTAAAGTTTATTTTCATAAAAGTAATCAGTCTAGAATCATCAGATGAAATTTTAACATCATCTTAAAACTGCAGTGCAAAAGTACAAAAGTTGTTTTAAAGCTCTTAGTCTGCAAATATTACTAAAACTTTGTGAAATTCTTTGAAATTTATTTAGTATCAAAATTGCATTGTTTTTCAGTGCAACTTCCTCTGTCTGGAAGCAAAATAGCTTTTTCTCTACAAGTACACTAATGTTCCTGTATGCTTTTATTTATTTCAGCCATGATGATAGCAATGATATTATACTAGAACCTGCTAAATTGAGAACCGGAGATATCAGAGATAATACATCACAGGAAAGCCAGATTCCAGAGTTACCAGTTTCAAATATTAGAACCAAGGAAACACAAGCTGTAGAAACTACGGAATCAAAGGTATTATTATATTTTTGTGTAGTTCTTCTCAAGATCTTGCTCTTGATCATTAAAAGTGGTTTGTGAATCAAGGCCATTTTTTGGTTGTTTTTGTGATGTTTTCACCACCAGGTGGAAAACAATCAATAGGCCTAAGAACATTACCGAAACTGAAATTCTGTCCATTCTCCTGGGCTTAATGGGCTGTCTGTTAACCTAAATGTATTCAGAAAGCTGTGCGTGCCTGACTTACCTCATTGACAACTTAAACAGCTGAACAGTTTAATTATTCAAAAGTGAAGGACTGCAATATGAGCAGCTAGGCCTTGGAGCAGGATTTTTCTGGCATATGCTTGGTGGCATGGTGTTCAAAACTGATTTGAGTGGAACACGGGTTGGGTTGTTGGTGCTGCTCCATGAATGATCTAGATACTGGAGCAGGGTGTAACCTCAGCAAGTTTACAGATTAGGCAGATCTAGAAGGAATTGCTAAGACACTCCAAGGATATACAGGCCTCTAGAGGGACCTGCATAGGCTGGAGAAATGGGCTGACAGGAACCTCAGGAAGTTCAGCAAGGAGGCAT
>JAODKT010001744.1:40286995-40300690 GCA_027576195.1 Cossypha heuglini
AAGATTCAGAAGCTGTCTGGACACAGTATTGGACAACCAGCTCCAGGTGGCTTGATGTATTGGTTTTGCATGACCTGGTTTTGGTAACAAGGGGCTGGAGGCGTGGTCTCTGTGAGAAGCTGCTGGAAGCGTCTTCCATGCCTAGCAGCCTCAATCCCTGATGGCTCCGAAGATGCATGTGCTGCTGGCCAAGGCTGGGCCAATTAGAAATGATAGTAACACCTCTGTGGTAGCAGATTTAAGAAGAATTCAGAACAAAAAGAGGTTGCAGAGTTGTAACTGCCACCAGAGAAGAGCCGAGTGAGAACATGTGAGAAGAACAACACTGCAGACACGAAGGTCAGTGGAGAAGGAGGGGCAGGAGGTGCTCCAGGCACTGGAGCCGAGATTCCCCTGCAGCCCATGGTGCAGAACCCTGACAGACCATGGTGAAGCATCTGTGCCCCTGCAGCCCATGGGGATCTTACAGGGGATGCAGAGATCCACCCACAGCCCCTGGAGGAGCCCCATG
This sequence comes from Cossypha heuglini, assembly GCA_027576195.1. NCBI lineage: Eukaryota > Metazoa > Chordata > Aves > Passeriformes > Muscicapidae > Cossypha > Cossypha heuglini. The sequence goes on from JAODKT010001744.1 coordinate 40,287,507, forward strand.
CTGGAGCAGGTGGGTGCCTGGAGGAGGCTGTGACCCCGTGGGAGACCTATGGAGAGAGGGGCCCTGCTCCCAGGCTGGAGCAGCCTGTCCTTGGAGGCTGCACCCCATGGAAGAGTGACCCACACCACAGCAGTTTTGGGAGGGGCTGGTGCCCATGAGATGGAGCCACGTCAGAGAAGCTCATGGGGAACTGTCTCCTGTGGGAGGGACCCCAGTGTGCAGCAGGAGAACAGCTCCTCTCTCTGAGCAGTGGGAGCAGCCTCGGGTGATGAACTGACCGTAATCCCCATTCCCTGTCTCCTTGCACTGCTGGGGAAGGAGGGAGAGGTGTGGGGAAGGTATTCTTAAGGATTTATTTTGCTTCTCGTTATCCTGCTCTGATTTTGTTAGTAATAAATTCATTGCGTATTTCTAAGTAGAGCCTGTTTTGCCTCTCATAGCGTTCAGTAAGTGATATCTCTCCTAGTCCTTATCTCCAGCCATGAACCCTGCATTAAATTTTCTTTCCTCTGTCCAGCTGCAGAGAGGCAGTAGTGAGCAGCTTAGGTGGGTGGCTGGCATCTGCCCAGGTTAACCTACTACACTTGATCAGGGGAGTTGGACCTGAAGACCTTAGCAGACTCTTCCGCTCTCAATCACTGTGGCAATCTTGTTTCTGTTTTTCTTTATGTTACAGCAGATGATCAAAAAGTTTATTGGTTCTTTTCTACAACATTTATTTTCTTCCTCAGAATGAAGACACACATCACTCACAAAGAAAAGATGGAAAGCAGAGTGCATCAGAAAGTGGTTCACAGTCTGAAATCACGTAAGTGGGATTATTCTACTTTGTGCTTGCACTTGAGCTAAACCTGTATCTACTCAATATGAATATAATTCCAATTGATCATTTTGGGTTGAACCAGTCAGGAGATAGTGATAACTTGTTTTCCATATTCAGTGGAGCTTTTTGGTAAAAATTTTGATTGCTGAGTAGCAGTGCATTAGCTAAGATCTAAATGGTAGATAGGAATAGGGAGAAAGACTTAGTTAAACTTTGAGAAAAAAAAGCTAGTCTTTCTACAGCCAGCAAGAGCAAGAGAATGAAGAAATTCTGCCATATTGTGGGTCAAGCTTGGCTGTGAAATTTGATTTTTGTTTTTTTTAATAGAAGGGCCTCACTGAATTCTTTGACATTCGTAAGCTCTCGATCAGAGCTTATTAGCTGTACACATCATGTATATGGTGTATTTCTTCTTTCTTAAGTGGAAACTGTTCCTCTTCAGAACTTAGTGCAAGCATCTGAGATAAAAAAACTCTCGAAGTGTCTCTATCTTATCTGTACTCCTTTATGAAGTTAATTTTGATGACTGTTTCTTACATTGAGAAATGATATTTAAAGAAGTCTGTGCCTAAGATTTCCATTTTTGCATGATCATTGACTTCTTATTTCATAATACTGGTTTTTAAAAGCGATTTAGAGATGGGGTACTAGTTAATGCTGAGTTGGTTTTCATACTTCTGTCTTTCCCTTTTTGAAGGGCAGATCACTCTTATGATAAAGACTGTCGAAGCTTCATTTGTCTTGTTCTAGGGAGAATATAAGAAAAGTTAGTAGTTCCCAATCTGAAGATTATTGATAAGATGTAGGGCTGTGTCAGTGTGTGAATCCCAGGACATGCCATTGCAATGGTTAAGGACACAGAGAGTGATGTACATACCCCATTCTTCAGTAAGATGTGGATGTTGACAGTAGGACAAGGTATTTGAAAAAAGTTTGGTTTTCCATGACTGAGATAGCTTTGAAAGGGGATGGGAGGACAGGGGAGATGGATGCAAAACATTGTATATAGGACAGATTTATATTGTTTCTATATTAAATTAATCACACTGACATGAATTGTGAATCCCTAGGAGAAGATGTATTCCTATTTATTTAACAGCAGGAAATACTTTCTTCAAGTATTTTGAAGTAGATTCCACTGAAAGGCAGCCAAGCTGTTAATGTTCATTTGATGCTCTTTTCATAACTTCATAACATGTCTTTTAATATCAGAAAGATGCAATGGATTTTTTTTCTGTTTATTGTCTTGCTGCATGCAATATCCATGCAGTCCATGATACTTGACCCATGCAGTCTGTGATGCTCTTGAAGTACATCTCGTACTATATAAAGCTTTAAGTTTCTCTTGGGTAATAATGTATACCACCTTTTTTTATACCTTAAGGAAAACTGAAAAGTCAGCAGATAGAAGGCGCTTGCAAAGACCTAAACCCAATTTGGTGAGATCATCTGGAAGGAGGGAGACAGCTGCACAAGACAAAACAGAGGCAAAAACTTCTCCAACTGTTGCAAATGTAGGTGAAAAGGTCAGAAAGAGGAATATTGCTTAATATGTTGTTCTTGATGCTGCATCTGTTTTGCTCAATGGGGATACTGTGGGCCAGTGACAATCTTAGAAATCACATTTTGGGAACTACTACTAGGACATCTGCACACTTGTAAAAGTAATGTTCCTTGCCTCAATTCCAGTGCTCTGAAGAGGACAGTAGAAGAAAAAGAAATGAGGCCACAGAAGTAGAGAACAGGGATTTGGATACTGCATCTCAGTAAGTATTGAGAGCACTGTTCCGGTCTCCTGGTATTAACTGACTATAATTGTTCATTTATTCCATATAGTTCTCGTAGAAAAAGATAGTAATAACTTTAATATAGTGAAACTTTAATATAAATTTCAAAATTGACTTCAGCATTTTTTTGGATATCAAGCGGTACTGAGATAGAAAGTATGTGCTTCTTTCCTGGCAAGTTGATGAAAGCATCACTTTATGAAATACCAACGATGCCTGTAATTTGAGAGGGAGGAGTGGTAGTGATGACTATGTCTTTGCTTTCCTCCCAGCTTCAGTTATCCAGATAAAGGCTCTGCTTCTGGTGCTTACAGATGCAGCTGTGGTGTGCAATCTAGTTAGGTTCCTCCCTTGTGTGACAAATTAATCTCCTTTTAATACGTAGATAAATTGAGTTTTCACACATTGTAAGACTAAACAAAGCTTGTTTCTTGTGTGAAGCAACTTGCGTAAGTTTGGGCAAATCTTTCTGAAGATAACACAATTCCAGTAAAGAAATCTGTGCAAGATGTTGTATGGTTAGATAAGCTTGAATATTATGGATTAAATGTAACTGTTCTGGATCCTTTGTGCAGAGAACCTGAAAAAAATGCAATTGCAAAGACAGTAGGTAGAGGATATCGACAGAGATTTAAGCCTAATGTTACAAGAGCATCTGGAAGGAAAGAAGAGCCTGAAAAAGATGCAAGAAATGATAAAATATCCCATCTACAGCCTGAGGGGGAAATGGAGAAGGTATTAATAAAGTAACATAACTGAATATAATGTGTTAGCTAAAAAGCTGCTGGATGCAACAGTAATGTTACCTCTTTTTTTTTTACTTTTTTGTTCCTGAGTATGACCAGGAATTAGCCACTTACTTAACCTGCTTTCAGTGATAGTGTGGTATTGCTCAGTAACCTCAGCTATGGTGAGAGATTATTACACAAATAGTAGATACCAATATTCCTTCATGTCCTGCAGCAAATACAACTTCAGGTGTTTGTTCTAGTTTTTATTGTGCATGGCTGACTGAGAAATCTGCCCTGTAATTGTTTGTGTGTCATAAGTAATCTATTTTGTCTCCTCTTATGAACAGTTAATTGGTCAATTAGGTGATGCTGTACTTTATGAATGTACGACAGTTCATATTATAATACTCTGTTTCTGTTTAGAATAGTGACCAAGGTAATAGATCTGATGTTAACAGTGAAGATGCTGCAGAAAAAGATGACAAAATCCTGGAGACAGTGTCTCAGTAAGTGTGAGAAAAATAAGACGATAACTGCTGCTGTCCAGCAATTTATCATTCTTGTCACTTCTGTAGTATTTTGTAGTGTGGTAGTTACAGAAGTTTTTGAAGAAACTTCTGCAGTACAGAAATTGAGGGTAAAATACGAATCTTCATTAATTTATGAAACATACATTAAGCATTTTCATTTTTAAAGTGGTACTTCTAAATTATGTCAGTCATAATAAATGTAAAAAAGCTAAAACAAGCCTTAGCTACTTGCTTTTAATGCTGAAATGCATCAATTTCATTGGTTAAGTATTTAAACAAAAGGCATGTTTTTAAAGAGTAGTTAAGTGTTGTCAAATAAGAGGAGGGAAAAAATCCAATGTGTGGGCAATGTAATGTACATATTTATTAAGTGTTGCATTTTTCTTCAGTGAAGTGGCAGCTATAAAAGGAATAATACATTTTACAGAAGATATTGTAAAAAATAAAAACTAAAACAAGCCAACCTTCCCCCAAACACTCCCCCACAAAAAAGTTCCTGAAACAACTTAAACCAAGAACAGAAATAAAGAACCCAAAACCTCAAATTTTTCTTTTAAAGGGAGATAGTTGAAGAGGATGGATAGAGATAAAGTGGGTGTGATAATCTACCAGAAAAATATTTCGGTTATTTCTTTCATGAACCTCCTCTGTAACTTGATGCACGGTTTTCTGAATGCACTAAACTCTAAATATTTGCATATTTTTAAAATTCTTTATTAAATTAGGTCTATCTGCCTCTAGACCAGATGGGAATACAAAAAGGTTGTCCATTATGGATCAGAAAAAGGTCTCTCTAGTGTAGTATTCTGTTACCAATGGGAAAAAGAAAATAACAGGGCAAACGTATGTTTAAACTCTCAGTCCCCAGTAGACACAATTCCAATTTTATTCTTTCATAAAGCTAATAGTACATTTTAGGTAACTGTATGTTAATAACTATTTAAAAGAAAGGGGGAAAAAGCTTACTTCTTCAAGTCTCCTCCCACTTTCAGATGTGGTATGTACTTCCTGGATCATCTATGTTTTTCTAGGTGTAATGAAACAGCTGGTTTAAAAGAAGATGGCATACAGATTGTGTTGAATCAAACACCTCTGAAGAGAGGTAGAATACTGAGACCAAAACCAAATCTTGGAAGAACTGCTGCTAGGCAAAAAGAACTGATAGATAAAAAAGATCCTGAAGAGGAGACAACTGCAAGTGGAGAAGCAGAAAGAGGTGTCAAACACCATCAGGATGAAAACGATGATCCATGCTTCAAAAGTGTAAGTTTCTTGAGCAGTTGCTTATGCACACTGTTTTGTTGGGTCCTTAGTAAAAGCCTTGGTAACAAAGACCTAATAATTTGTAGGGATTGGCTTTGCATGCTTTATTTATTATTTCAGAATATACTAAATTTGTGATAAAATTTCCTCATTTTTCCACTTGGGTTCTGTTTTCCATGGTGTCAGGTTTAATCCTAGTTAGCAACCAAGTAGCAGCTTGCTTGCTCACTGGTCCACCAGCAGCAGTAGAGACAGAACTGGAAGGGTAAAAGCTGGAAAACAGGGGCTGAGATAAACTCCTATGTGCTAGTTGTAAGGTTTAATAGAGAAAGCAGAAGCTACACTCATGTGCAGAGCATAGCCAGGAGCTCTTCTACTACTTCCCATGAACAGGCAGGTGTTCAGCCATCTCCAGGAAAGCTGGGCTTCATCACACATAATGGTTACTTGGGAAGACAAACGCCATTTCCCCCACTTTGTATACTGAGCTACACATCAGCAGGACATGGAATATCCCTTTGGTCAGTTGGGCTCACGTGTCCTGACTGTGTTCCCTCCCATCCTTCCATGCCCCCCCAACTTCCTCTCCAGCTTGGCAATATGAAAAGCAGAAATGGCCTTGGCTCTATGTAAGCCCTGCTCAGCAATAATTTAAACATCTCAGTATTAGCAACCCAGCATTAACCCAAAACACAGCCCCATACTTGACACTGTGGAAAAAGCTAACTCTATCCTAGTCAAAACCAGCTTATGTGGAAATGGAATATGTCTTACTTTGTCGTATTGTGATACCAGATCTGAAAAGAGAAATGCAAAGAAAAAATGTCTCAGAAGATTAACCACTTAAAAGAGAAAATATAAAGAAAAATAACTTTTCTTTTATAGTAGACACTGGTAGTAGTTGGATGCACAAGAAGCAAGAGAAATCTTAGTGTTTCTGTAGAAAATATTAAAACTTTCTCGTTTTTCTCCTATTCTCCTAGAAAAGAGATATTTCATCTTAACAGAGTGGAACTTTTATTTGTTTTAGAATTTAACAGTTCATGAAAACACTCAGCCATGCAGTGTGACGTTAGAAGATGTTTCTACAGATTCTGAGATTAACTCAATATGTTCAAGACAGTGTTTCCAAGAAAAGTCTTCAGAAGGAGAAAACTATGAAAGTGAAAAGGGATTGTCAGATGTCTCGAAACAGATTTTAGATTCCAATACAAGGTAAGGTTATTTCACTTTAATGGAGAAAATGGATGGTTCAAAGCTATCAGTATTTCTAGGTATTATAACATTTTACATTCAACATTACAAACAAGCTTTACGTATATAAAGACATTTTTAATCAAGACAATACTAGACTTTAACTAACAAAACCCCAAAAGCTTGAAGGTGTTAAATTTACATGCTGTTGGATGTTAATTTGATCTTTAAACTATTGTCCTAATTTTCAAAAAAATGCACCTTTCTGATGCTCAGTCTCTGTTATTGTCTTTTCCATGTTGGTCTCCATAGTGCATCCCAGTGTGCTTATATAAATTCTTGAGTACAGGGGCTGGTTTCCTATTAAAGCATCTCTTAAAAAAAAAGTCAACCACAGGTTATTCTGTAAGTCTGCTGGGTAGCTCTAGACATGATTAGAGGAAGGTATTTGTAAAATGTATATATCATGCTAGAATGTCTCAAATTATCTTCCATCTCTCAAGTGGAAGTGGCAGTCAACTTACCTTTGCTTACCTACTTGTAGGACACAGAGGCTTTTGGTGATGATCACTTTGTGATGATCACTTTTTGGATGATCACTGTGTTTTTGTTGGATCTTTTTCATGTCACTAATGTTGTTATTGCTCCAAGAGCTGTATACAAATATGCCATATTGTCTCATGGCTTTGATTGTTCTTTTTGCTTGTTTTTGTAGGGAATCTCATCCTCAGAAGGAAGAGGAGAAAACTGTTGTATCATCAGCTCGGCTAGTGAGGACACGATTCCAGAGACCAAAGCCAAATTTAAAAATGACTAGTAGAAAGGAAGTTCCTGATGTAAATAGTAAAGGTGCATCACAGAAAGATACCAACAGAGAAGGAAGTTTGGCACAGTGTGATAGTGAATGTAGCATTCCTCCTGACACAGATGTAAGGCTTTTGGTTTTTTCCTTTAGTTACATTTGAGCTTTTGGTTTTGTGAAATGAAATAGTGATTTAAAAAATACAGAGTTAACTTTTTGAAACAAATTTTTCAAAAGCTAAAATTTTCTGCATTAAAACTTGTGTGCTTTTCATTTGGTCATATGTGAGGAGAAAAAGATGTCTGAATTTCTTGTTATGTGTCCAGATGTCTTTCTGACTCGAGGTGGTATTATAGAGCTGACCAGGAAGAAAGAAAAAGTATTAGTGGAAGATGGTACAGAAGAAATACTGATTTCAAGCTATTTTATCTTATATAAAAAAATGTGTATTTGTCCTGGAAAGACTAGGAAATCATTAGTTAGCAATTATAGAGGAGATTTTTAGGAGAGGGCAAAGAACTCTCTTGAGTTTTTCAGAGAGTGGTAAGTACCAAACTTTATGGACATCATAAAGTCTCCTTTTGGTTTATTATTACAGCTTTTTCTGGTTTTTTTGTTTACATTTTTCAGAAAGCAGGAAAATGTGAAGTCTTAAACACACGAGAATCCTTGGAAAAGGAGAAGTCACTTTCCTCTGAGGAGGTTCCTGAGAGGCCAAGTTGTAAGTCCCCAAAAACATTTTCAAGATCAGAGGATGGTGAACTGGCGTTCTGTCACCTTGAAATCAGCCGAGATGACATTTCTACTACTATTACAGGGTAAGGGCTTGGTTATTTTTGATTCTTGGCTGTTACAATGAAAGAATTTTACAACGAAATCATTGTGCCATCTGGCAAACATAGTCTACTGAAAATACAGCACAAAATTTCCGTTGTCATAGTTTTAACACTAGTGATACTACAGTTTCAGTAGCTTCTATGCTAAGCATGACATTAATGAGCATTTACTTTATAATTGTTTCATCATCTCAAAGCCTGGATTCATTCCATGTAATCAGGGAAATACTAGTTTCCTTACCAAAGAAACCATGTGAAAATTGCTTTGGTTTTATAGCAACAAGTAGTCAGTAAGTTAATATCTTCAGTGAGTTAGTTAATTCTGCTGTTGGAAGCATTTAGAAGAGCAGTGCGTCGAAATTTTTGCTGGAACATTGTCGTTTGTAATTTAAACTCAGCTGAACTTCTAGTTCACAAGATTTCTCTTAAAAACTCAGTGTTTTTTGCACGTAATACTAATGGACCTGTGTTTATATTTGTTATATGCATTTGTACTAAGTTTTGGATTATTTTTGCTGTCTTAACTTTGCATCGTTGACAAAAGCAGCACTCAAGAAGAATGTCAACATGCACCTCTTCCACCTGTCCAGCTGGCACGGAACAAGAGGTACAAGCCAAACTTGGTAAGCACTGTTGGAAAGAAGGAGTTACAAACATCACAAAATGAGAGGAAGAGAAAGCCTAAAGCCAAGCAAAAAGATGAGTTTGACAGTACTGTCATGGTAAGCCTTACTAAGAGTAAGCTTTGCCTTCAAAGTTGGTTTGAAGTGCATGTTCACTTTTATGAAGTTAAATGAAAACATTGAAATTGCATTGCCTGAAGCGGGGACAATATATGAAATGAAAAAAAAATCCCAAATCCTGGTAAGCTGAGTTTTTGTAGGTATGCAATCAGTAAGGTCTTCAACTTGAAGTTTTTTTGTTTTTTGGTTTTTTTTTACAAAGGATCTGCTTTTGATTGGATTGCATGATAGGAAAAAATTCATGCATTTATACAAACTCTATGACAAAAATGCATAAAAATTAGCTTTTTTTTTCCTCATTTCATCTTTCCTGTTTGGATGACTCAAATCTCTGTTGGGTAATCTAGTATAATGTCTCAAGTGAAAGCAGAGAGCACCTATTTCTATGAAAAAAAGGTATTTTTAAATTTGATAAGCTTTAACTGCCCTCATCAATACAGTACCTGATACTCCTCTATTTCATACGAGTAACTGGCACTGTGTATCCCCACAGACACTGTACTAGGGACTGTAAAAAAATGTGGAAATCCTTGGAAGCCATTTACAGTGCAATGTGTTCTCTGTAACTGTTTTGTGGGTTGCACATGAATCATATCACAGGGGTAGTGGTATCTGTGTAGACTTGCCTTAGGCGTGGAATACAGCTAAACTTTGCAAGAGTGACTGTTTTGGATGATGTTTGGTTATAGCTGGTTTTGTTCTTGAGTCTATGAAGAGTCCTTGTGTCCTGCATTATCTCCATCTCCCATCTTCCTTCAGTGCCACAGTCGGCTCATCCCTAGCTGTGATAGTTTCTTGTGGTTCAGCTCTGGCTGCTCTAGACCTGTGGCCTGTGAACCATGCACATGCATCTGCTCTGTACTGGGAAAATCTGTACAACTGGAGCAGATCTGATGCTTCTCTTTACTAATCAAGCTGTCACAGGCCTGAAGAGGTGAAAGATACATTTGAGTGGCTTCTTTGTGGAACCAGTGTAGCAAATATAGACATAAAACTTACTGGGCCTTCTGTATCTTGAGGTTGTGTTATTGCAGCTTGGGTGTGTCTGTGCTGCCCTCTGCAGTGTCCAGTTTTCAAAGGCTTTCCATTTGCTGAAGTATCTTGTTTCCACAGTGCTTCATTTATTAGGGAATTGATTGAATACTAAATAGACTAAGTGTTTCCCATAATGCTTGGGTGCACATAGTATTTAAGAGCTTAACTCTAGGTATCCCAGGAGTCTGAAGACTTCTGTTTCTTTTTACATATAAATTGTATTACGATAACATGATTCTTACGTTTATTCCAATTGGGTAAATAACATTTTTGTATTCTTGTATATAAAATATATGTTTGTTTCAGAAGCTTACATACTTCCAATTTTCTTCATGCTTCTTTTACTGTAAATTAAAGGGTGAAAATGAAGCTGTATTGTGTCAAGCCAATGTATTGAGCAAAGAGGAGCAGGAACAGCAAGAGGTGCCTCAGGTGCTCTCTATTTCTGAAACCTTATTGTCTGAACAAAGCAGGTGAGGTTTGAGTTTATGAAAATTGCATTTGAAAAGCTTTTGTGCATAATGAGACACCTTTACAATTGTTAATTTTTCTGTTCCTTGTCTTTTGTCTTTACAGTTTTTCATTTTCAGTACCTACAAACAGCTTCTTCCAGTGTTTTCAGAGAACCTTTTTTTAGCTGCACTCCTTGTCACTGTTGATCTGGTACATACTTGATCTGTGTAGTAGCTCTTCTTGATCAAGGTTTTTTATTACTGGATCTGTATTTGCTTAAGTAACAATCACACGTGTAAGATATATAAAATACAAATTTTGAGAAATGTCAGAGACTTGACTTTCATTGATCCATCCATGTGCTCTTCTATTTCACTGCCACTCTCAGTGTGTGTTAGGCTGCTGATACTTTGATGTGGTGTGGTTAGCAGCACAACTTGCTTTTTATGTTAGAAATGCCTTGACAAAGACATTTTGTTATTTCTGCTCTAAAGTTAGCCATAAATGAGAAATATATTTGAAAATATAATTTTATCTATCTTAAACAAAGCAGTCTTAGTCTCTTGTGTAAGTATTGATTTAAAACTTAAGTGCAGAAGTGCTTTTTTTCTCTCCCAGCCAAAGTCAAATGTGGTTTTTCTGTTTTTGTTTGTTTGCTTTAAATTCACCAGTACTGGAAAACTTACCTCCCAAGAAGGCAAGCGGAGTACTCTGAAACCAGAACAGTTCGTAAAGGTTGAGTCTCCAAGAACTAGACCAAACCTAGAAAGAGCAAACAGTGAAAAAGGATCTCCAGTAGTACAAAAACTTGCTGCCCCAGATGAAGAAAAAATGAGTCAAGGAGAGAATCTGCCTGTGGCAGAAGAATCTGCAAACCCTCTCTCCTCAAAAGTGAGATTCTCTTCATTTATATATGACGACACTTTCTGATGCTTGATTCCACACTAGCTGTTTTTAAGACATCTAAATGACCTGTTGTAAATGCGTTAATGAATTTCAGCCTAGTAGGAATTCATTTCTAATATTTGCAGTCTATTATAGGGTTTTCCAAAATCCTGTGGCACTTTGATAAGACGTACAAAGTTCACTTGAACTTTGACATTTCAGTCATATTGATGATACGTGAATAGTTACCTATATGCTGTACTTTTGTTGCTCTGTTTCTCCTGGGCTCCTTTATAGCTTCTCATGAAGGACTATATTGATTATAGTATCTGGTTTTGTTAGCTGAATGCCTTCCTAGTGGAACAAGGAACAGTGATGGTGCCATAAACTTCTTGGAAGTTTTAAAATTAAGTTTCATCTCAGATTAACAAATTGATCATGATTTGCAATACTTTATTTTACAGGTGATATATTATGTGCTAATGTTTTTTTTTTCTCACATCAAAGGGTGACATGGAGCTATTGTTGCTTGTGGGAAATTTGGCTGAGAATGACAATCTAGACATAAATTCAGGGAGCATGACATCAGGAACACTTTGTTCTTCTAAAAAATCACCAAGTTGCAACAGCAGAAAAGAGCAAGAAGAGTGTCTATATACAGATGCTATAGGAAGCATTCAGGATACCACAGAAAGGTAGAGTTACCTGTTGACAAAGTAAAAAATATCTCGTTTTGATTTCAGCTGAGGTAGAGTTTATTTTCTTCTTAGTAGCTGGTACAGTGCTGCATTTTGGATTCAATGTGAGGATAGCATTGATAACCCACTGTCATTTTAGTTGTTGTTGAGCAGTGCTTATCCTGAGTTGAGGACTTAGCAGTGTCTCATGGTCTGCCAGTGAGCAGGTGCACAAGCAGATCACAGCCAGGACAGCTCATCTGAACTGGCCAAAAGGATATTCCATAACATAGAACATCATGCTCAGTCTGTAAACTGGAGGGACCTGGCCAGGGGCTGCTGAACACTGCTTGAGTACAGGCTGGGCATCAGGCAGCAAGCAGTCAGCAGTTGTGCATCACTTGTGCATTACTTGTTTTCCTTGCGTTTCACTCCCCTCTGTTTGTCTCCTTTTCATTATTTTATGTTTTACTTTGTTTTGATTATTAAGCTGTTCTTATCTAAACCTACAAGGTTTACCTTTTCTTTCCAATTCTCCTTCTCCCTGGGTTTTGGGGACTGACTGACTGCATGGCACTTACTTGCCAGCTGGGGTTAAGCTGCAAAAGTACTTCAAAAATTTTGTGCATTTGTCTAGTTGTTTTCGTACAGCACTTGCTTTTGGAACCACAGGCTCTGGGTTGTATTAGCTGGTATCTACTACGTGCTGTGAAAATCACTAGGTGGCATTCTTAAGTCATGTAAGAGTTTTTAAGAGGATTAGGGGATTTTTTTGAAGGCTGTTTTCCTTTTTTAGAGGGTACTTAATGGGTGAGAGTAGAAGCAAGTAATTATCACTAATAAACTCTTGGGGTACAGTACACCATGAATGTTGACCAAAGGCTGAGCAGTTCCATTTGCACTCCCTTTTAATTGAGAAGTGGCAAGAAGACAGCAAGCTCATTTTATGTTTCTGTAAGATATATTCTGAGTCTTTTCAATTTGTCTTTCCAGTAGGAGAAGTTCTGTAATGATGCTTATATGTGCAGTATGAGACAGATAGTGGCATTTATAAGCAATAGCTCTGAGTTATATTATAAGCTACCTTTTGCTTAGTCTTAACTTACATGGAGCAGACCCAAATAAATTTATTTTACAATTTTGCTGTTTTCTGGAATTAACTTCTGTTTTGCATCTATCTCTGCAACTTCAAAACTCTTTAAAATCTCTTGCATAAATTGTGTTGCAATCATGTCCAGAGTCTTTGTGATAATAAGACAAGGGCCTTATTTGACAGTCTTCTTGTCTTCTGTGATGGTGGACTTCCAAAGACTCACAGAATGGTTGAGGGTGGAAGGGTCTGCTAGAAGTCTTCCGGTCCAACCCCCCAGTCAAGCCACCTGGAGCTGGTTGTCCAATACTGTGTCCAGACAGCTTCTGAATCTT
>JAODKT010001744.1:40302435-40316656 GCA_027576195.1 Cossypha heuglini
ATGCCTCCTTGCTGAACTTCCTGAGGTTCCTGTCAGCCCATTTCTCCAGCCTATGTAGGTCTCTCTGAAGGGGGACTGCTCTCCCTTCATTCAAGCCAGTCATTTCATTGAAAGATGTTACCAAGTTGATTAAGCATAACTGTCCCAGTATGAATCCATCCTGACTACTCTAACTTTCATGTGTCTGGAAGTAGTTTCCACCTTTAGCTGTTCTATCACTTTCCCATGGACTGAGATTAGGCTGACTAAATTGTATTCTTCTGGATTACTCTTAGTCCCTTTTTATCAAATCATGAGCTTAGAAGGCCAGGATTTCTGTCTTACTGATCTGAATGTGTTTGAACAGATATAAGAATTGTATCATTTTTGAAATCAGTAGAACCTTGTGCACTGGAATTAGTGAATATAATGTTCCAATGGCTGCTTAATTTTGGATACCTGTGTTGGTATAGCTGACACTTTCCCATCTCTCTGACTAAATGCTGTTTTCCTTCCAAAAAAATCTTCCCCAGAAGTAATCAGGAAGGTCCGTTGCTGCAGATGAATTAACTCCTTTATGCAGAGTTTTTTCCTTCCTTTATGTTTTTTTTTACATGTAGCCACCTAAGCAAACAAAAATTCAAAACACAAGTTCATTTCTAGCTAGAAGTACTAAATAGCTTATAGAGTGTACTTTGTAGTTCTTTAGAAGTAAAAGTTGAAACATATTTTTGTAGGTCCAATGATAAATTAAGTTCTGGAGAAAAAAGTGGACAGAGAGCAAGGGAACCCCACTGGAACCCAAGGCCAGACCTAATGAGACTTAATAGGAAAAGAGATTATCCCAAAGAGTGTGAAAACAGAGAAGAGGACAACATTGAGAGAAATGAAGAAGAGTTTTTGGTGTTATTAAAAACATGTGTATCAGGGGTAAGTGCTGATCATGTATTTTGAGCCAGTTATACCTCATCCTTTTGCCAAAGTTCTTAGAAAGATAGCTGGCACAGAAATCCAATGTATGACTGGAAAAACTTAATGTGATTATTTGACTTTTTCAAAATTCACTATTGGAAACTATGCAGAATAAATGGCCTTAGAATTTAAATACTGTGGAAATACTTAATATACACTGTTGTCTTAAGTTCTATGGTTTATATGATCAGAAATGCTTTGTAATAAATGCATGCTAACATTGTTAAAAAATAATTTGCTGTTTGTTATTAACTGGAAAATGGAAAATAAGGCAGTTAACTAACCTCAGATACTACCTAAAATCTGTATTAAAATGAGTGTGAAAGTTCAGACCTTCTTAAATTTGCTCAGCAGGCCTAAGTTAGCCTAGACTAGTTCCATCTCTGTCTAATGCTGTGAAAACTGAGTCAAGTTTATCTGGTGTTCCCTATTTTCTATATGGATGACTAAAAACTTCTAATTAATGTATTATTTTAGCCAAGTATCCATAGTTGACAGAACTGTGTTTGCTGATATTTGTCTGTGTATATGTTGGATAATATTTAAATGCTTTCATATAAAGTATGATAGTCTTTTCTTCCTATCTTGTTCCCATGGCAAAAAAAATTCGTACCTGGAAATTGTTCTTTAAATTAATAAGTAGTTTTAGAAAATTATTCATCTTTCCAGCTTTTAAAGACTTGTTGCTCTTGATAAATTGAGCATGGTCTTGTTCTATTAACTACCAGCAGCACTTGGAATTCAAGCATCATAGATAATACCAGTTAATGACAGCTCCGCTACAGAGTCCAAAATTAAAGACAGTGAGCAAGAATAGCCTGAGTTATCAGAGATGTCAGCTGAGAACATTCTCAAGATCCTCAAACTGAGTTATTTTAAGTCACCAAAAGAAGTTGCAAATGTTTGGCACTTAATATGGTAATAATTATCTCCTCTGTTCAGCAAAACTCCAGTAATACAGTGGAAGCTGGATCCTTCTCAGAAGCTACAAGGAAACACAATTTTGCAGAGCATGTTGAAGAAACATCTCATAAAAGAATCAAGCAGGACATTACACTTCAGTCTCCAGGGATATCATCAGAGAGTGAGAGTCAGGTAGAACAAGATAATGATTCTCAGCTTTCTATCTCACTGGAAAAGCATTCAGACAGTTTCCCAAGGTAAAACAACTGTTTTGTTTTGTAAACCAAACTCAGTTGATTGATAACTATTGGCCATAGTTCTGCCATGTGTTCTGTGAGTGCATGCAGCGTGTCAGTTTTTGTGTCTTCCATCTGAACTTAGTAGATGTATGCTGATACTCCTTCATCTCTTACTCTGCCTTTATTCTCATGAAATGAACACAGCCAGCACTCTCACCAGTCCATCCCATGGTTTCAACAGAAATTCCTGATTTTATAGGGGAGGACTTGAGAGTACCTATGTTTGGGGGCACAGAGATTGTGGGATTAACCTGAAGAAAAATTTTGTGCTAAAAGTGTCCTCTGATGCCATTTGCTGCCACTCCCCACCAGTTTACCAAGGCAGATGTTTTGAGGGGAAAGTTTGTCATTACTTTTGATTCTCAAAGTGGTTGTGCCCATGATTTTGAGGAAGGAAACTGTAGGTAACTGATTATTGAAGAGAATGCTGTCTGAGAAACCAAAGCAGATAAGTAGTTACCATGGAACAGTTTCAGTTTGTAAACGATAGTCTGATCAATTAGGGTATTATAGTTTGGGGCTTCTAGTATAGCCTTAGCAAAAGACAGTTGGAAGTGTTCCCATGACTTAAGTATGTGACTTCCATATCCTCAAAATTAAAATTATTTCATACTTTTCTAATCAAAGAATTGTGTATCTTGCAGTTCAGTTGTGAAGATTTCTAGCATTCTGAAACTGCTTAATACACATTTGCAGTCAGTACCTTATGTACACAGGAAGAAATTAAATTTCTGATTAAATGCTTATTTGTCACTATTAAGTTAAGAAGTAAGTAGTTTGCATTGTTGGTCACAATGATAACTTTTTTTTAATTGAGTTTATTTTGATTTGTAGTATCCCTCTCTTTGGAAACTCTTGGATTTCATTGTTTTTGTTCTGTACTTTAGAAGGCAGTTCAGGAGATCATCGAAACAGGCAGCACTGCCAGAATATGTGTTGGACCCAAAAACTGCTACTTCTTCTGCCTCTGAATGTGAGGCTAATTGTAGTGAGAAGGGGAGTCAAAGGCAAGAAGCTAAACTGCGTGTTACCAGGGACAAAAGTTTGAAAACTACACAGAGAAGAAAATCTGGAAAGGAACCCAGAAGTTCAAAGATAACCTTTGTTACTCTTCGGGCTTCTGAAGAGGAGGAGGATGAGGAGGCAGATGACTTTGAGCTTGATGATGAAGATGAATGCTTTGCATCAGAGGAAGTAAACAAGGCCCCAGTGTTTGTTCCTATAGGTCTTCGATCTCCAAAACCAGTTCCTATGCAGATACAGGAAACCATGGAGGAGGTATTGTGTAGCTGGGTTCTACATATGTAATTTTGTTTTGATTGTTTAAAAATACTATATTCTAATTGTATCTCTGAGTATTTGGGTTTTATCCAAGGTCAAGTTAAGAATGATGTTGAGAGTAATAGGGATGGTACTTGGCACATACACTTGGTTATGAACTTAATACTACCTCAGCCTAAAATCTAGCTATGTAATTATGTTTACAAACTATATAGGTCTGCAGAGTACTCACCAGTTTGTTTACTGAGATTGAATATAGGCCCAGACTCAGTGCTCATCCATGTGTTTTGAGGCCCAAGATGGATCAAATGGAGCATTTCAATTTCATATTTGAATGTTAGGAAATGAGGGTATGAGGAAAATGTTTCTGTATGTCATGTCCCTCTTGCCATGAAACTTTTTTAACTGTCAGGTAGGCTGACCTGACCAGCAGCCAGACACACAAATCTGCTTGCTCACTCCGTTTTCGTGTGTGACAAGGAGAAATTAGAAGGAGGGCAAGAAGATTTCTCTATTAATATAAAGACTGTTACATACATGAAGGAAAAACTGTGTGCAAATGAAAAGCAAAATAAGGAATTTTTGGCTGCTTTCCATTGTCAGGTTACTTCCTGGAAATCAGGATCTCAGTCTGTCTAAGACTAACTGTAGAAGACAAATGCCCTAGCCACAAATGCCTCCTCTTCTCCCATCTTTCTCTGAGCTTTTCTTGCTGAACGTGTAAATGCACGATAAAGAATTCCCCTTTGATCAGTTTGGGTCAGCTGTCCTAGCTGTGTGCTCTCGTGACCTCTTGCTTACCCTTGGCCTCCTTGCTGGGTAAAAGAGTAGGAAAAACGCTTCGATATTGTGCAGGGAGTGCAAAAACACTGGTGTGTTACCAACACTGTTGTAGTTATAAATCCAAAAGGTAACACTATGTGGGCTGGTAAGAAGAAAATTAACTTCATCCCAGCCTTGCCCAGTACAATCTTTACCCTTTATTTCATGCAATTTTTATCATGCCTAGGTCTTAAACTATCCAGTACAAACGTTTTTCTATTTTTTTTCTCTGTTATTGCTACTTTCAATTCACTTCAGTGCTTTTTGCTTTTGAGTGCTTTTTTGCTTACTATTACTGCTAGTCCTTTTCCTCTCTTTGCCCATTGAAATCCTGCTTTTTATTGTCTCCAGGATTAATCGCACTGTTTCTTTCTCCAGGTGAAACAGCAGAATACTTTAAAGCTCAGTCAAAACACCAAGAGATCTCTAGAGCAATAATGGGCAGCAAAGTTGCTGCATGGGAACTTTTGCTGAATCCTTGATTTCAGAGATGTGGATTATTATGTGTGGGGATTGTAATCAGGTTGCCTAGTTTAACACTTATGAGACATGAGTACTGGTGGGGGATGTGGTTAAATACCCAAGGACTCAGCTGTTGTAAAATTCCAATAGGTCAGTCGAAACATTACAAGTTGCACTTGTAAAGTGCAAGCCTTTGAGAGCAGCCCAGACTGAGCAGTGTTTTCTGTGAGAACTTCCCTGGAAATATCATAAACTTTCTGTCAAATTTCAAGTCCTCATTTCTGAAAATGTCAGATGTCTGAAGTTCTCAGTGAAAATAGTGCTGAAGAGGAAAAAAAATAGGTTAAATGGTCAGTGGGTGTGTTTCTACGTGTATGCATGTCTATTCCCTGTCTTGCTTTGGAATTAAGTCTGAACTGTTTTGCCGTCCTGAAGACTAAGAAAGCAGAAAAAGAATGAAAACTAAGAAAACCCATTTGAGGTAAACAGTCACTATAAAAAGTCTCAGCTGCATAACTTAATTTGGTGGAGAAATGAGTGACTAGAAACAAGGCATTAGGTCAGATGCTTCCACTTAGCTACAGGTAGAAGTACTTGTTCTGCCTTCTGTTCATAACCACTGCTTCCTTCTCAAATCAGAAGGTATGACTTTTGCAAAGGATCCCTCTAGATGTTGAACATCTGTTAAATATATGAGATTTATAAAAATTTGCATTTGACAGATTTTCTTTTGAGTCTGATGAACTGAAATAC
This sequence comes from Cossypha heuglini, assembly GCA_027576195.1. Taxonomy (NCBI): domain Eukaryota; kingdom Metazoa; phylum Chordata; class Aves; order Passeriformes; family Muscicapidae; genus Cossypha; species Cossypha heuglini. The sequence continues at coordinate 40,307,907 of JAODKT010001744.1, forward strand.
TGTAAAATTACTTTTACAGCTGGAAATACCTGTGAATATCTCAGATGTGCAGGTGGCTACTGATGCTGAAATTCTTCCTTGTGCTTCTATCCAACCAGTACAGAGGGAAGAAAAAATAAGCACCTCAATAGCTGTAAGGATGTCTTTTGTTTGTTTCCTTGGTCGTACAAAGCTGTTTCAGCAGTCTCTTGTTGCCATGTCTGAATGTAACTGTGTAGCTTATTAGACTGCTACGTGTCCCACACAGATGTGAGGCACAACTGTGGGAAAACTATGTTACTAAATATTTTGTTAGCCTTAAAAACTAGGGTAACTTGTGGGCACAGAATTTATGTGTAAGCATTAAATAAAAATTATGGAGTCATTTTGTATAGAGCTTTGATATTGTTTTTCTTTGTATTTAAGGAAACAATCATACATGAGAATCCAGATGTGGACAAAGGTAGGTATGATACAATCTTACTCATGTATTTCCTGTTAACTTGCTACTGATATATACATTTCCTCTTTTCTTAAAATATGTTTCCAAAGGGTGCCACCATCTTGGCTGACAGGCTCAGCTGTGTTCTGCAGTGGGTCAGCTGGAACTGGCTGTGTCCAGGGCAGGCCGTTGCTGCCACCACCTTCCCCTGTGTATCCAGTACAGCCATTAAAGGCAGTCATGTTGTTACTCAGTGTTTTAACAGTAGTTTGAATTTGCTAGATGAGAATGGCTGCTTGTCTACAAGCATTTTGACCCATAAATAAGGTCAGTTTAAAAAATATGTACTTCACTGCATTGGTGGTAGTGTCAAATACTTTCTGAGTATGGGTACCTGGATTTCTGATTAATGTGCTTGTGATTTTTAATGTGTGTGAACAACTTCACAGGAATTAACGATGGAAGCACTGAAGCTGCTATGACTTTACTTGCAATGGGTGATCCAAATTTCCAGTTGAAAACAAGCACTGAAGGTATGATCTGATTTATGGGACAAAGCCTTGCTCTCGTGCTTTCTGGGTCCACCTAAGGAGTGGCTGCTAAGCTCTTCCACATGCTGCTGCATAGCAGGAGGTCAAGAATCTTTTATGCTTTTAGTCCTATTGAATTGTAACACATAGCGAGTCCAGCCAGTGCAGGTTGGCTGGAAAGAAGCAGGCATCCCACTGAATACTGCGAACTGTATCACTGCTACAAAGTTGTTTCTGAGACCTGTTTTAGGAAGCACATGTTTGAATTGATCTGGGCACATAAACTGGACGAAAGAAAGGGATCAAGCTTAAATGACTGTAACTTTCAGGGTTCTTTTCAGACCTTTAATGTGAAGCATAGCCTTTGCATCCTAACTTGCTACAACCTGAAATTACCTGTGTTTTTTATAGATTTTGTATAACATTTATTATCTGCATTTTGCCAAATGTTAGTTGTTGTGTTCTTACCACAAAAAGTGTTCTCTTAGGACTGTATTTATCTTGGATGTAAATCTTTGTCTTTAGAGAATACAAACTTTGTTAAATGAGGCTTGAAGTTATATAGCTTTATATACATGCCAAACCTGAGTGTTTTAAATGAAGTTTTCCCATTCTTTTTTTTTGTTATAACCAGAGCAGACACATATGTCACCTGCTCAAGATGACTTGGACATGGCTGATAGCCTTGTAATTCATGCTTACTCCAGAGAAAATAGAACTTCTAGTCAGTATTCGCTTGCTTCAGATACCTCTATCAAGGAATTGCTTTTTTCTGAGGATGGAAACAACACGAATGTAGAGCATCAAATCACTGGCACAAGAATAGGTGTAGAAGAATATTCAGAGATGGATGCTACTGATACCAGGTTAAATTACTACTTCATTTTCTTTAGTGAGAGAGATCCTGCACTGCTTACTGTTGCTATGTTCTTTCTGGCATTTTTATTGATTTGCAAGCAGTAAAGATTTCTCAGTTTATGTAATTCCGCATGTAATCTGGAAAAACTCCTCTTGTCTCTTTCTTTACTACTTTCATGAAGTGTTTGTAGGTAATTTTGGGTATCTACAGCTAGTTTTTCTCTCATTAAGTTAAATTTACCTGGGAAACTAATGATGTACTGGGTTACTGTTAATTATCAAGCTTTTTTTTTGCAAACTTCTCTACAGCTAATCAGACCAAGGCAAATTGTGTCACTGCTTAAGGGACAAGTGCTACTGTGGGGGTGTAGATCAAAGATCTAGAGCAGAGGTATGGCAAGAAAACAGCTGATCTTCCATCATTATGGTTTTTAGTGGTTGATCCTTTACAATTTTGCATTTCTGAATTATGAAACAGCTTAATGGGACACTTTTCCAGAAAACATATGCTGGTGATCATGTATTATTTGAAAGATTACTTAACTTGTTGCTTGCTTGAACAAACAATGAGATTATATGCTTTGAAAAATCATAATCCAAGATAATTTATTTTGCATCCAGTTTAATTATATTATTAAACCAGAATTTACTACCATGTCATATGTATTAGATTTCTGATCTTCTCCTGTTGTTTAAACATCACAATTTTTCTTTCTTTTTTTAAAATTCCTTTATGTTAGAAACATACTAGTTTGCAGCATGCCTATCTGTTTCAATTTGCAGGTTATTTTTATTTTTTTTTTTATCCTGCAGGTTAGTTTTCTGTCTTCTCTGCCAGTTGCAGCCTGCATTTCAGGTCTTCACTAATGTCAAAAATCAAGGGTTCTATTGATGACATTTTTCCTTTTACTTGCAGTGGTAGCTCTTTGTCTCTGGTGAATAGTATGAGACTAACAGGAGGCAGACATCTGGAGCCTGAACCAACCTCTGAAATACTGAGGTCCAATGAAGACATAATGCAGGAGATACTTAATGCAAATATGCTTGTGGAACAACTAGAGCAAATTCAAACAGGTAAGCCTGTTTCTTATCTTAGGGCTCTGAAAATGTTTATTCAATAGGTTCACATCTATTCATGAAATGAAACAAAACTGAAAATACTCACTTTCCATTCATGTTCACAGATGATACATTGCCACTGTGACATAGGGTATCCATTTGTGATGCAGTTTTATACACAAGTATACCTTTCAGTATAAAATTAAATTAAATTTGAATAGCAGGTTTTTTTCTGCAGGTATTAAATTATCTGGAAAGCACTTAAATTACTGGACTGCCAATTACAGAAATACAGTCTAATACAGTGTACTTTTTTTCTGTTATTACTACTGTCTTTTCCTTCCATTAAAAGTAGAAGAGGAGATAGAAAGAATTGGCTTTCTATTCTTAAAGCAGTTGCAAAAAAGGTAGTCTTCAAAATCTTAATTGTCTTCATACCATAGGAAAGGCAAGATGACATATGTGTATGTGCCTTATTTATATAAGACACACAAGTATACATGTGAACATTCATGTATATGTATCTGTATAAACATACTACAAAACTTTAATACGTACAAGATTGTATGTTAAAAGTAATACAGATACGTATATACACCCGCAGACTGAGAAGAAATTATTTAAATTTTTGCTTTTATGAAACTTAGATCATGCAACTCTGAGGGGTAATGCAGAAATGCAGAAGGTGGAACCAGAACCAATCAAACCTGCAGATGATTTTTCAGTTCTTCATGACTTTGTGACTGGAAGTATGGAACTTACCAAGCAAGCAGACAAAACTGAGAGGTAGGAAGACTCATCATTTAATACTGACTTTATTCCTACTGTCTCTTAAAATATGCAGCTGAAGTTCAGGTGTAGTATGCGACTGTAATGGAACCGGTGTGCATACAGACACTGTTATACAGACACCATACAGTTTAGACTTCAGGTTTTTCTCCCTTGCATGTTGTGCTACAGCTTTTGGAGATAGAACATTAACTTTTGTTTGGTATTTCAGAACTTAGCAATTACCTTGCTGCTTAGCTGTCTTTCATGAAACTGCAAGGAAATGTTAGAGTTGATTCATTTAGAAATGTTAATGAGCTTGTAAGGCTTCCTGCTTGGTTGTACTTTCAGTAGGAATGTCTCCATTAGTCGAGTTACAGAGGTCTTGCCCTGAAATTCTTAATGTAGATTTGTTCAAAGATTATGCGTTCTGTTTAGTGCAACGATGTATTTTTTAAAGGGGTGCTTTTTTTCCCTGTAATTCCGTAGGATTAAAATTAAATACATTGTAACACTGAATTCAGTGTTTGCACACAGTATCTTCCTTTGGTTTCAAATTAACTAGATATATACCTTGCAGCACAGAAAAGCAGATGAGAGATGCTTGTGGAAATTCAGGAGATTTAAGATATCTAACTGCATCACCCAAACCTGAAAAGTCACACCTTGGACTAGAAGATTCTCCAAATCCAAGTTCTGTGGATGAACTGTCTGAGCAAAATCCTTGTCCTCTTGAGCACCATATATGTACAGTCAACTTTACTCAGGTAAAGAGCAAAAACTTAATTACAGTCCAGAAATGCCCAGATTTTGAAATTCTGTAAAGAAAAAGGTTTTCAGTGCAAATGTTCTCACCAATTCTAAAGACCTGGTAATTCAACTGGTAAATGAAACTTGCTTTTTTCACAGGGGTGTATCCAAACAATCTTTCAGACAGACTTAGTCTTTGCAAACTCGGTTTAGAACAGAGTAATGTATTACTTATCCCTAATAAGTGATACGCATTAGCAAAATTGTGAAGAGATTTTAAGAAGTCTGGATAGAAGAAGTTACCTAGGATTTGTGTATCCATTCAGAGTGACCTCTTACTGTTATATTTGTTTACATTAAAATGAAGTAAAAATGTTGCTGCTTGGATGGAGCATGTTCATTGTCACTTTCATTTGCTTTGTTTAAAAGAAACTGCATCCTTTGTTATGCTCTTTCTCATTTATTTAAAAAACAGTTAAGAGCTTTACATTTATATTATTATATGACATACACAAATTTTGCCCATTTTTACATATATCTGTGTAATTTATATCATCGTTATGTATGTTGTCATGGGCAAACAATATGTCTTTCACACCCATTTGTTTGCAGTGGTTTGTGTGTCCGTGTTCTAGTACAAATGAGAACATAATGAGAGAAAGATTAATTTGCAATTCCCTCAAGGTTTCTAGTGTTGTCTGACATCAGCGAGCTCGTAGTTACAGTGGAACAGCTGATGCATAGATGCTTGTTTTCCCAGTGCTGCAGGTTGCTGTGTGAAGGCTGATATCATATTAGGACAATGTGCAGGAATGATGCTGGTCTTACAGGGCTGGCAGAGAATATTAGAAAAGGCAGCTTGCAGTAGATTATTCCTGGTTTTAGCAAAGGGACAAGCCATAGAATGAAAGGGATAGATGAGCTGTAGATCTTGGTGTTTCTGTGGCACTCAGTGGTTTGTTAAGGGTTGTAGGAATCTGCTTTCTTAGTGCCACTGAACAATTTATGGTGTGAGTCATCTCTGACAGAGTTGTGCTGTAGGAAGTATGAATTTATTTTGGCAAAGCATCAATACAGACAACAAGCTGCACATAAATTTTATATTTCCCCAGTGTTTCTTGTCCTTGTTAGGCTAATACTCTTCAGCCTAGAACAGCTAGATGTGAAAACTGACAAATGAAATAATGATGATGTGATTGGATTTTTTGGCTCTTCAGCATTTGACATGTTTTGTTTCTTCCTGTTTCCTAGAGTAATTTCTCAGATTTATTAAGCTGTTTTATTTCAACTGTGTTGTTTCTAGAATGAAGCTTGTACTCAGGATGCTCAACAACACTGTGTAAGCAGCACAGAAGAAACTTCAGGTATAATGTGCTAATATTCAAAGTTAGCAAAAGCCCACATTTGTGTATTTGCAGTTACTAAAAGATGAATTAAAAAATCTAAAGTTTTAATTTTAAAAAATTTTAAATTTTCTTTTTAATGAAATGACAAGATTAATCAGTCTGTTCCATTAACACACATAATGATCCATAGCATAGTGACAGTCCCCTCCCTAAACTCTTGTCTTTACATTTTGTTGAAAGAAACTAGGCTTGGGAACTATTTGAATAACCCTTCCTTAAGTTTAAATATCAGGGGAAGGGAAACTTGTTTTCTTTGCCCTGTTGTGAGCTGCTGCTGCTTGCCTTGTAGTAGGTATAGCAGTTTTTAGAGCCTTTTATGCACCTCTGACTCACCTGTCAAAAACTGAACACGACAGAGGGAGAGAAACTGTAGTTTTCCACTGGCTTAGTGAGCTATAGTTGCTCATGAAGTTATCAAGTGAATGCTGTTCTCAGAGTTGTGTGAGTAGGAGGGCTGTACTTTGCAAGTGTGGAGCAGGAGGGAAAAGAGAAGTGTGAGACAATCAAACTTCCTTCTTTAGCTGTACTGAGTCAACAGATTAATGCCTAGCTGATCAGATGTGATGAAAGTTACGAAGGTGATGTCAGCTCTTCCCTAGAACAAATTGAAGTGGTTGGTTTGGAACCACTACTTGTCTAACATATGGGATGATCACAGTGATGGAAGCCCAGAATATTCACTTTACATGGAAACTGCAGTCCAAAGCTGTAACTCATGAGCTTGTGTAAAAGATCAGGCTAATAGTACTTCTTAGATGTCTGTTGCTGTGCTCTATTATTGTAAGAATCTTGAGATGAGGCATCTTAAACCATGTTTAGTTAAATGAAGAATCTAAGCAAGTTGAGGTTGGAATAACAGCTTTACATCGAGAGCTGTCTTAAATAATGGAGTACCATTGTTGTTTTCCATCTTTTGAAAGCTTTACAAATGTTTGTTCCTTAAATTCTAACAGATGGCAGCTGGCAGTTATCTGTTAATGTCTGTTTGTTGATTAAATTACCTATATTTTTCATCTTTTAAATTCAAGACTATGCTTCTCAGATCCTGTTCTGCCAATCTGCAGTGAGGGGGGAAATCCTGTGCTTACCTTCAAAACAGCAGATATCTGCCATTTAAAGAAGTAACTCTTAATACCTGAGGGTTACAATTAAAGACAGAGGGCCATTTGACCACCATGACATAAGTTTAATTAAACTGCAAATTGCTCTTTAATCCTAGAACACCCATTTAAAACCTTTGTCATTACTAGGCATTTTTAATATTCCTCATTCTAAATGGTAATCAGAATGAGTGCTTATTCTGCAGTGAATAAGCACCAGGAGATGATGTGTATCTCATCTGAGAAGACAGGAAACTTATTGTCTCAAGAATATGCTCAGTGTCTTTTTCTATGGAGAAATGAGTCTAAAATTTCAGTACTCTTTGTAGGGAGGACATGAAGAGAACAGCATAATTTCATGTTTGATTAATAGTTTTTGTTATTTATTTCTCTGAAAAAATTATAGTAGTGAATGATGATCTTAGATGTCCAGAGGAAGAACAGACATTCATTTTAACATTGGTGGAAATCCCAGCTGACTCAAAAGAGTTTGATGCATCTGCTATGGTGGAACAAACTTCTGAACCAGTACTACCAGCCCCAATACTTATCAGCCCAATAAATGCAAGTGAAACAACTGTGACTGAAGTGGAGAGGTAAATGCTTTATTTTTTACCAAAGTGAAACACTTTTTGTGTACCTTGATTGTTCTCTGAGTGTGCATTACAGATTAAAACTTCTAGAAAGAAGAAATGCAAGAGGAAGTAATTTTGATGAACTAGTTAGAGAATTAAGAAAGTAAAAACGGCTCTAATCTGATTTGAGGAAGGTTCTATAGGTGTTTTAAATTTAGTGTTTTAGTTAGCTGGGATTTTGGTGTCACCTTAATTCTGATTTACCCTTTAAAGTAGGTCTTCCTTTTTAGTAGAAGTCATTTGTCCAGCTTGAGCCTTATTTTGTCTTATGGATATTTACAATGCAAAGAAATTGGAATGAGAAAATAGAAGCCTGTTTGCATTTTTATAGTACTTTAACAGTTTTGTAGGGTAGCTGTTTATTAATTGCTCTTCCAGATTTTTCATGTAGATGGTCTTCTGGAAAACATGATGAACAGTAGATGTAAATTCTTACGTTATTCTCTTGAGTTTGCTCTGTTCAAAAGGCAGACAAGATGAAAACACAAACTAATTAATTACTCCAAAGAATAGTAGCTGGTTTGTCTACTGCAATCTGAAAGGGTTTGAATTTCTTTTATGAAGAGTACTTCGGAATGCAGTGTAACAAATTTTTATTGCAGTTGACCTAAATCTCTTAGTCAATTTGGGAGGAAAAAAAAATCAAAGGAAAAAGATGTTATGAAAAATTGAATTGTTGCAAAGTAGTAAAACACCCACAAACCCTAATACTATGCTAATGTAAGTCCTCAGATCATAACTAGAGGTGTGATGCAATTCTATATAATTGTGGAGAATCTTGCCCTGTGATATCAGACGCTAAAATCATTCCTTTTTTGAAAGGATAAGTCTTTGAGTGAATGTTGGCTACCAGTGTAAGAATTCTAACTCCTATGGAACTACTGAAGATAAACAGAATTGCTGACAGGCAGAGATAGAGTACATGTTCTGTCTCATTGCTCTTGTACTGCTTTACCATATTTTCCTAGTCTCTGCTCCTTCTCTATATGTCTTATATATGTCTGTATGTCTTTTGAGATCATAGAGCATGTGGGGATTCAACTGTGCAGATAAATAATACTGTATTTTAGCATCTTCTAGACCTTCTAATGAGGTGCCATATTTTTGCATCGTATGAAAAGACCAAGTGGAGTTCAAATAGAACAGCTAAACTAGATTCAGTATGACTAGAAAAACTAACTCCATAGTGCAACAAGTTGTTTCTTGGTAGTAAATGGTACATT
>JAODKT010001744.1:40336094-40348510 GCA_027576195.1 Cossypha heuglini
TGCTGGTAAATGATGGAAAGTGCCTCTGTGAGCTCTTCCTCACTACCCTTGGGTGGGTCCCATCTGCCCCCAGAAACTTGTCTGTGTATGAATAGTGTAGCAGGTCACTAACCAGTTCCCCTTGGATTAAGAGGGCTTCACTTTGCTCCCTGTCCGTATCTTCCAACTCAGTGGGCAGGTGTCCAGTTAAGGACTGAATCAAGGAAGGTATTAAGTACCTCTGCCTTTTCCTCGTCCTCGGCCGGTGTATTTCCCCATGTATCCAATAAAGGATGGGGATTCTCCTTTGTCCTCCTTTTATTGGTTGATCTTTTCAAAGTTCCTAACTGTAGTTGGTTGTAGTTGTAGTTGAAAGCAGGTCTGTAGTAGTTTAAAATACTGAAATCTGTGTTTCTTTTTTTGACTTGTAAGGCTATCTGAATGAATTGCAGTTGACTAAAATTAATGGAGACAATGAAATGAAAACATTTAATAAATGCTTAATTAAGCTGCTAGAGGCTGAGCATGTAGCTTTAATTCTGCCCTTTTTGTGACTATCATGATACTGGTTTTGTTATTTTATATACTGTTTCTTATATAATGCATTTTCTTTTACAGCTTTGGAATGGAGCACAGTTAAGATTCTGTGCTCAGTGCTTTTTCTTTTTTGCTGTGAAGCAAGGGTCCAGAGTTTCCTGAGGAGATGTAAAAACCTGTGGACTGCCTCTGTCTTATGTGGTTTTAGCAATTTATGAACTAATGATGTGTGTCTCATGAACTGATGATTATGGCCTTCTTCTTTGCTGCTCGTTTGGCTGTTCTTGCCTGTTACACAGTGACAGGACAAGACCATGGTGCTTGTCTTCCCTTCATCTGAGCAACCTCTACGAGGATGTTAATACAATTTTGAGGGACATTGATTGAAATTGCTTTATATATCATTTAAGTATATAGGAAAAATTAGGCACCTATGTTGAATACTTCTGAAGGTTATGTGCAACATCTTTAGATTTCACTGTAAAAGCTGTCTGTCAGAGGATGAGTTCTTGCTTGAGGTCTTTGTAATGAATGCTACACAGCTGTTATTCAGTGTGTAGGATTTTTGATATCACACTCTACTGAGTAATCCCCAGCTGTGCAATAGGAAGTGGTCCCTGCCCCTTTACAACAAGTAGTTTTCTGACAGGAAGCACAAGAAGAAGGTGAGATACCTTTAATCTTCATGACTGATCATAGCACATCAGCAGTCGCAGTGGTGTAGGCATTGTTGTAAAGGAGAAATTAAGAAGAGGTTTCAAATTAAATGCCTTCACGTTTGTTTCATTGTTAAGGACACTGCTTCTCAGAATGGAGGTTAGTGCAGGGTAGATTGTCTTGATGTTGCAATAGAATGGCTACAGAGCCTGGGAAGCAAGCGCTTGTGATTAGTGTGTGAAGAGGAGGGGTGCAGAGAGATGACAGAAGTGTCAGGATGGAAATTATTTTTGCAGCATCACACGGTGTAAATGAAAGACTTCAGAGGTCAGAGATAATGCAGTTATGATGTGAGATGTTGAGAACATGGATGAGAGTAGTATCTCTGTGGGTGGATATATGAGGTTGTTTCTTAAGAAACTTGTACAGAAAGAATTTATAGGATTTAGTCTTAAGCTGGATATATAGACCTAATGAACTGGCTGAAGTGAAAGTAAAATGTGGGCTTTCTGGTGTGCTTAAAGTAGGAAATTATGTGTGTAGTGATCGAGGAAGGAAGTGGGACAAAGGACTTCAAAGGTAGGCTTAGAAGCTCTGTTTCAGTGATGCCTAGCTGACAGAGAAATCCTGGAGTCTCAGGAGAAATGTTAGCAAAACAGCACCTTCTTTATTTTGGACAGAGAGACAATTTTAGAGTGATGAGGTGGATCAGTGATCTGTCTACACAGAGAAACAGTGTTTGTATAAGCTGTTGTTATAAAGAGGCTGAGATGTGTCAACAAATCTTGAAGTATTGAATGCCACAAAGCTCTAGAGAGCAAAAGATATGATTTAGGATGACCTCTAGTGAAGGGTTGAAATGAAACAAATATAAACTTGATATTAAATGCTGTATGTCTAAGTTCTGCTTACAGTTATGGCATGGTCTAAGGAAATTAATCCAGATGGTGCTGGGTCATTCACAATTGCCTTCAGCATTGCTATTCTGAATCCATGAATAGAGATTAGTATTTCCTGTAGTTCTACTGCTGTGCTTTCTATATATTTGTGTTTTCCGCCCTTGTGTTTATTGCCAAGCAGTGGGGGAAAGTTTCAGACAATTATGCTTGTTAAAATCTTTACCTCAAGACTAACTGTAAAAAATGAGGGGGGAAATAAAATAGGTTCTAAAAAACAAGCCTTTTTATCAATACTTTAAATCTGTTTGAAGTGGAAACTATTATTTATTAAATTTATTATTAAGGCTCATACTTCAAAAACTGGGAACTCGTCAGCATTTCCATTTGAAGTTTTAATATAACTGATGATTTATCTTATCCACATCCATAGAAAGTGTGACAATTTACTGTTGTATCGCAGGAGGTGGAGAAAAAGCTCGTAGGCTTCATATATCAAGAGGAAAGCTGTTACCCAGAGAGAGAATTGACAAGCTTATTGATCCTGGGTAGGTACTTCCTTTTTCTTTTTGACATTTCAGGTTTTCTTTTGCAGGTAAATACTGCAACAGGCTTCTTCCCTCTTTTCTAGCTTCCATAAACACTGGCAAATAAATATGATTGAAATTTTACAGAAGCGTACTTTGAAGTACTGGTCTCTTTAAAAAAAATAAATTTTGAATTTAACCTTTTAAGTGAAGTTCAATGGCAGATAGAACTAGTAATTTTTTAGTTTTGTTTCATTTTCATTGTTCAGATCCCCATTTTTGGAGTTCTCTCAGTTTGCTGGTTACCAGTTGTATGGTAATGAAGAGGTACCTGCAGGAGGCATTATCACAGGCATTGGACGAGTATCTGGGTGAGAGATTCCAGTCATCTGCATTACTTATGATATGAAAAAGAAGAATGTATAATTTTATTCAGTTTCCAGTATTAGGCTGTTAGTATTTTTAGTCTTCTGTTTCTGAACTCAAAAAATCAGCAAAGCTGGTATCTCAATTTGTTTGGTCATAGCCAAAAGAAAGTGAGGATTTTGGTTGGTTTTTTGGTTTTTTTTTTGCTTTTTGGGGTTTTTTTAGTTAGTGTATCCCACTAACTAAACAAAACATGGAGGGAGTTTCAGGTGTCCAGTGAAGGAAGGAAAGCAATTGCTGGAAAGCAATTTCTAAAAATAAGATAGTATTTTCTAAAAATTAGTTTTGCTTACTCAAAGTACCTTCAAGACTGTTACTGAAATTAATTTATGGTGCTATGCGGGATTATTTTATTCCCTAAAATAATGGAATAGGACATATAGTGCTAAGACTGCTGTTACAGTGTGCCTTTGAGGGAATGCAAGTGAGAAGAGCATCAGGGCTTCAAGAGTCCTTGGTATGTTGCTGTTCTTAACTGACATACATACTTACTTATTAGAAATACTTTTCTCTCTCATAAACTATTCTTGTTTTTAGGACGGAATGCTTGATTATTGCTAATGATGCAACTGTCAAAGGTGGTACCTATTATCCCATCACTGTTAAGAAACATTTACGTGCTCAAGAAATTGCAATGCAAAATCATCTCCCTTGCCTTTATTTGGGTAAGTCCCATTGCAGAAATAGCCACGGTCCTGTGTTAAGGCAGGTGATGTGTCTGCAGATCTCACTAACCAGGAATGTATTTAAGCACACCTATTCAAATATATTTTCATCGATACCATATTATCTCTACAGAGTGGTGGCACATCTTAGCTGGAAGGTGTGTACAGGTTCTCAGCACTATCCACTGCACTGCTGTAGGGCTGGGTTCATAAAATACAGATGCAACTGTAAACACTGTATCACTTCTTTCTGTCATGGATAAGCAATATTTCCTGTAGTCTCATCCAGTCAATTCATATCACAGCTAAAAAAAAAAAAAAAAAGAAGTACACTCTGGTGGAGGATGTATCTGTATGAGAAAACATACCAAGGAAATAAAAATAATAAGAATGACAAAATTGTCAAAAATAGTTTGGATCAATAGATTTTTAGGATTTGGGATGAATTTTTTTGAAGCAGAAATTTAACTGTATTTTATTTTACATTTTGAGCTTAGTCTATTAGATCAGTATTTAGCCAAACCTTCATGAAAGTTTTACTTACATATGCTTTTATTATAAATCATGAAGAACAGTGACAGATATTTGTAATGTACTACTGGTAGTGTTTCCTTAGCCTGGTTTTATACAAATTCAAGAGGTTTCTGGCAGTGCCTTCCTATCAGCCTGAATTCCCAGTCTAATGACTTTTGAACCTATTAGCCAGTTTCAGTCAGCTTTGACAGAAAGTGGTAAAAAAGTGTATATTCCTGTGGATGTTGTGTATGTCAGCATCAGAAGAGAGACTTTCTACTCCATTTTGAAAAACAGGGAAGGTTATTCTTTTTCTGTTCAGCTTAATTTAGCAACTTAAATATCAGATGTTTGCCAGTGTGGATGCTTGTACTGGTTAAGTAGTCAGCATCAATACGCATCCCGGCCAGCACAAGTGTTTGAAGTTTCTTGCCCTGCTGATAAGTCAAACATGTAAATAAGACCAATAGAATGATTAGGAGAAGTGTGAACTTGAAACTGTTGGTGAGGCCGATACAGGGACAATGTGGGTGTAGATTTTGTGGGATTGCTATAGAAAGAGTCCTGAAGGGAAGGGGAGGGCTAAATTTTGTCTTAGTTGTTAAAAAGCAGGAGAAACTTGGCTTTGCTGTTTGCAAAACAACTGTTAACAATTTTTTTGGTCTGAATTATCAGTGAGTAATTCTACTGTTTTAAGATCTTATGGAATGAGGAACTGTGGGACACAACTATGCCTTTGAAAGAATTGAGACGTGTACTCCTTGAATGTACAATGTCATTCATACCTAGTGAGTTACTTTACCCTTGCAGTTTCTGTACCTTGACTTGTTCCAGTTGATTTGTGCTATGTGATAAGAGGGAGTGCTTTGTAGCCAGTCAGCACTGTGCTGACCGTGTAATTTTCATGTTGTTTGAACTGCCTTTTCCACCAGTGATGACAACTGCCTAGGTGCTAATTCTCATGTGGACACCTGGTGCCATTTGTCCCTGAGTCAGTCACTGGTGCGGATATTTTGTTTTGGCTGCAATCATGTAAGATGAGAATGTACATACAGACTGGTGGTTGTTGGTAAATACCAGGAGCCTGAGTTCTCAGAGATGCATTACTTCCTTGTGCATTTCCTCATGGTCTTCTGTCCTTTGGATACTTCCCATGACAGGTTGTATTTTCATTAATTGGGAGTAGAGAGGTAGCTGCTGTTGGAGACCTGTAAGCAGGAGGGTGTATCCTGAGGCAAGGGCACATAATAAATGAATCATCCTAAAGATAGTTTAGTGCTTTTGTTGTGAAGTTTAATCAAGATGTGAAAGAATAGAGGCAGCACCTTTTGAACTCTCTGGTGATTAGCTCTGCCTTTTTCTGGAGCTTGTGACAGAATTGCAATAGAATAGTTGAATTAAAATTGTACATTAGAAGTGTTCTTAGTTTAAATATTTTGAGTAAGATGAGTTTAAAAGTTTGTTTAGGGAGGTATGGTTGCATCTCTAAGCATGTCAGAGTTTATTTTCCATGAAAATCATTGGGATGGATGTTATTTTGGAGAGGGGTGTTTACTGTTTTTCTTCTTTATTTTTCCAGAAAGAATGTCGTATTATACCTATTTTCATGGAAATATATACAGTATTAGTGATAGTAATTGCTGTATATTTTAGGTAACATGCAGATACTTTACCAGGAGTATGTAACGCTGTTCAAAACTTGTTAATATCATTTGATTCATTCCAGTTGACTCAGGAGGAGCGAATTTACCTCGGCAAGCAGAAGTATTTCCAGATCGAGATCATTTTGGCCGTATCTTCTATAATCAAGCAGTCATGTCCTCACAAGGAATTCCACAGGTAATTTTATCTAAGAATTAAATGTACTAAATGTACTAAATGTACTGTGCTTGCTGCCATTACCTGTTTTCAAGGCTTGTGCCCATGTTTTGTTTCTGATGGCATTGTGTTGTGCTAACCTGATGGCCCACTCTGGAGCTTGGAAGCTCTGTAAACACAGGAATTGTCCATAAGAATTCATTATAGTTTTGAAGTAACTGTCTACTTTCTTAGTCTTAGTGTTAATGATGTGACCTGCTCCTGTCGGAGTAGGAGAGAAGTGGACTTGGGAACATGGTATGTAGGGCCATTTGAGAAAGCACAAGAAAATGTCTTGGAACAGTTCTGCATAAGCGCTGCAGAGGTGAGACCCCCTTAAGGATGGCTAGTAAATGAGACACATTTTCCACTAGCAGGGGTATGTGTATATTTATAAATCCATTTTATACCCTGATGTTCTTTATGCTGAAGCGGCCCTAGTATAAGGTTATTTTCTAATGTGTTAATGATGCACAGAATTACTGTTAGTCACAGTTCCTGGATTTAGAAGTGGTTTTGTGTCATGGTTCACTCAGAAATGCATAGGGATCAGTTTTTTGTTGCAGGTGGTGTGCTAGGGAACCAAAACCACATGTTTTGCTGAATCTATTACTCATGAAGAATGCAAAATATTTGAAGATTGGTGATGAGCAGCTATGGCTGCAGTGACAGCGAAGGGCAGAATGTACGGTCCCAGTGGAGTTGAGAAAGGTAATAGAATAAAGACTTGAAGGGAATTTTTAGCAGGGACATGGGAGAAGCTGCCAGGTAGGGTGGAAAAATCCATGATCTTTGAAGATAACCTCCTGCAAATAAAGGAACACTACAGAAGAGCAAATGACTGGGTTATTCCTACAGAGTCACCTTCTACCTCTTTGGTTTTGTAGCCCTCTCTTATACCTGCCTTATACTCCCTTTTGCAGACCAAGCAATTCAAGCTTACTTAGCTGTTCTTTCTGCAGTGTTCCACACCTTTGATGGTCCCGGTTCATCTTCTTTTCCAGATCTTTCTGTATCTTTTTTAACATGAAGGAGACACAGACTGCACCAACCAGTCCTTAAAACAAGTCAGAACAAGACAAATTGTGTGGAACTTGTTAGAACTACCAGTTCTGAGCACCAGTTTTCAGAACTAATCTTTTTTTTTTCTTTCATCCTGAGGAAGAGTAGACAGCTTCCTCATTTAGCACTGAGGCACAGCAAAATTCACTTGATCCTGTAGAACTCTTTCTGTTTGCCAGGGGAAAGTACATACTGCCTTCCAACAAAACAATAAATTACTAGAAGAAATAAAGACGTTGTTTGAAACCTGCATTCTTTATGGGCATCTGCAAGTGGACAGAACAAAAAAAAGTTATGATCATTAATCCAGGTTCTCTTTTAGGCCTGTGATATATGCAATCCTGACAGATTAATCTATGGCTAATTAGAGTAAGAGCTGAGGAATTCAGAACATTAAAAAATTATTCAGCCTCTATTTTCTATACAATGAGAACAGCAAAATCTATTTTGAGTGAGAAACAGGTCATACATACTGTGGAACTTGTGATGACAATATTTGTTTTCAAGAACAAGAAGCTCTCTACCACACTTTGAAGCCCTGAAAAACCTGGTCATTATCTTGGCAAAGGGCTGGGATACAGTTTAATTTATGGATGCTTTCAATGTGCCCTGAGATTCTCCCAAGTTATGTGTCATAGCAGTTATTTCACTCTGTGTTGTCTGAGGCTGGGCTGTCACACAACCAGAGCCCATGGCAGTGCTATGTCACAAATCCCACCACAATGCCACTACCCAGTGTTCTTTTTTAGAAAGAATAAAACTGTTGAGAGACCATCCTCACTGGATTCTCCTGCGCTGGGGCTCAGGGGGACATGATTCCAGCTGCTCATACAAGAGACTTCACTGGGGCCTTGGGTAGGGGTTTTTTCCTGGGGGAAGGGGGTAGTAGAAGCCAATACTTTGAGGGTGAAGCAGATGCACCAGTCAAGGATACAGTATTCAGTGTGACTCCTTACATGACAAATACTGGCTTTGCAGGATTTTTGAGGAAACTGCCTGTGTTAACCTTGATACCTTTTTGGCACATTTTGGAAGAGTTCAGACCTTCAACCATCTTTTACTCTTCCAAAGAATCATGAGATCCATTGCCTCTATAAAAATCCAAGACTGGAGTTTCCAACAATGCACTAAATCTCTTTAGGAAGTCTGACATAATTTACCTTCTGCAGTTCTTTCCAGCAGTAGTCATGAACCAATTGTAGTGATTAGGTAGGTCTCTAGAGAAAAGCCGTGTTTAGTTAGAACAAAAATACGTAGGAGAGAAAGACAGTTTGTAAGCTGGTCATTGTGTAAGACTCCCTGATATATCTAGATTGGTCCTAGTGTTTTTGTGGCACAGCAAGTGTCAAAGGAGTGATATTTTGCTGAATTATCTTTTTGGAGAAATTTTGGGAAACCTTGTTTTTGCTAGAGGCTTCAGTCATGATCTGCTATGGGAGTAATGATTTTTAGATGTTATTTCAAAGATAGAGAGATATATATATACCCAGCTTGCAAAGCTGAAATTACTGATGTTGTGCAGGACCTTTCCAGAAATGCTTGACCCTACGGTCATGCTCTTGTTTCCAGCATATCTTGAAATGTATTTTACATACTTCTAAAGTTGCATTAAAAGGTTGAATTTGTTTTTCTTTCAATTACCATATGGTGTTGTATTAGGAGTAATTGTATTCATATACAATAAAAACTAAATATAAGAAAGATTTGTCTTTTAATAAAACACGTTTCTGTTTGTTATGATACTGATAAAGTGAAATTTCCCAAGTATGACACTGATTAATGTTTATCTTTCTTTAAATATTTATGGGAGACCAGGAAAAATGTTTTACTGAAGCACTTCCTTTATTTAAAGGGTATAATAAGTGCACATTTTGTCTAGGAGATGTATCTATGCTTTGTTTTATTTCAAAGAGGCACTGTTAACGTTTGTAAATCTATTTTTGGTCCTGTGCTAACAGATTGTGGTAGCTAGAACCATCTTCCCTGTCTGAGAACATGTTTCTTTAGAAAATGGGATTAGGAAATCATGCTCTCTGGTCTCCACTCTGGTAATTCTTCTGGGATGGGAGTCTGGTTATTGTTAGTTTGCTACCTGATGTTTTATGCCGTGGCATGCTTAAAGGTCTGTTCATCCGATCATTAGTTCTTCTCAATTTGGCCCTGAAAGTGCTTGCTTTTTTCCCCTTTTTTTATTTTCTACTTGCTGATAGTGCTTCAATTTCCCCCTCCAATTTTACCTGTGACTAATTTATTATTCACCCACTACAGCTTAAATTACATTGTTGTCTGTATGGGTGTGAATCAGAAAGCTGTGATTAGCTCCTCATTAGCTGCTTCCTGAGCTCTCACACTCATATGCTGCATGGATATGATGGGGGATGGATCAGTGATGTGAAATAGTGTGGAAATGTGAAACAGTCAGGACTGTTGACTTTTATTGAACACATGAAAAATTTCTTTGCAGCAATTTAGAAAATAAAGTCAGGAGGTAGGACATTATTTGGGAATTTGATAAGTAGGTTTTGTTTTTTCCAGTAGGTACATATTCCAGTTTTTATGTTGGAAAAAATTAACACCTGCATTAAAGTTTAAATGCAGGCACATTTTTTCAGTGTGAGTATGGTGAAATTAAGAATAGGAGGAAACCACAAGTCCTGGAGGGCAAAAACAAATAAACTTATTTACACCAAGTTTCTTCCTGTTCTAGAGGCTTATGTTATTTTTTAATTTGTCCGGAGTTATTTATTAAATGCACAAGAGAAATATTGCAGATTAATCGTGTGACTCTGAATATGGTTTAAGATCCTGAAAACCATTTGCTGAAAAGGCTCTTTGATTTGATGATAGCAGACTGGCGTAGTTCATGTAATCCTGATTTAGATATGCATAATGTGATTTGGAAGTTCTATTTTGCTATGTGCTGTTTTCTAAATTATCATGTAACAGAGAACACTGATGTCACCTTAGAAATCCCTTGAAACAAACTTAACATAAAATATTGTTGTTTTCTGGGGTTTTTATTAACAAGAAGTGTGTATGTACATGTGTATGTGTGTGGTTGTGAAAGAAAGTGTTTGCCTTTTTCATATGAGTATTCCTTTTCTTCTGCGCTACAAGTGTCTTGAAAGGGTCTTTGAAGGTGCTCCTGTGAAGGAGAAATTGAGAAACTTCACTTCCTTGATTTTCTACAGTTACAGTATTCATCATATCGGAGGTCAAGTCAGTTTTGTAAAAGTATCACGAAGATTTTACTGGTAGAAAATGTTCACAAAAGGACGAAGCAGAGATTATTCATATTGAAGTCTGTAATGAGATGCTCAACACATCTTGAAAGGGTAAAATTAATTAGTTGATCCATTGAAGACCTGAAGTAGCGTACTAGGAGATGGGAGTAATTTCCTTCAGAAGATGTTAACGCTGGTGCAATTATGCTGATAAACAGTAACTGAAGCCCATTAAAATACATAATATCTTGTGCCTTTGCTATTTTTAAGGGTTGGATAGTTCATTAACTTGTGCTTTTTTTTTCCTGATAGATAGCAGTAGTCATGGGATCCTGTACAGCAGGAGGAGCATATGTACCTGCAATGGCTGATGAAAGTATTATTGTTGGCAAACAGGGAACAATATTCCTGGGAGGGCCACCACTGGTAAGGATACAGAAGTTTCTAGTGACATGGCCCCTCTCCTCCCCCTCACCTCAAATCATGCTGCGATAATTGTACACCTTAAGCAGTTGAGACATTTCTTGGTGAGATATTTCTAGATGCTCTGTAGATTAGTTTGTATTTTTAAGTATATCTGAATGTTTCTATTTTAAATCAAATCTCTTCTGTTCATTAGAGGTGTATATAGATAAATCAGATTGTGTCGTGGTGTTTTTCTAGTACTGCTTGTAGATTGCTATACACATTTTGATTGATAAAAATTGTTTCTGTATTCAATTATGGACTCTCTAGGTTGAACACAAAATTTGAAGAAATCACAGCCATGTGTATTTTATCTCAAAGTCAAGATCAAAGATAAAAGAACTTCTGAAGCAGGACTGATCTGTATTTTTACGTCAGTTTACTGACAGTGAGGCACACTTACAATGAAGTTTGTCCTAGTTCCTGGTTTCTTTCCTTCCTGCCTCCCTTCCTGTCTCCCTTCTTTCTTTCCTTCTTAGTAAGGAAATTGTTCCTAAGGAAACTGACCTGAAGAACTCCTGTGAATTAAACCTTGCTTTATTGTGAAACTCATAGTGGAATTTTTGACTGTGAAGTACTGCTATATAATAGCTTGGCACAACAAAAGGAATGCTTGAATGTGGTCTGTCGTATTAGAAATAATTGTATATCTTAGTGTAGGCTCAGTTCCTTACTAATACATACAGTAATACAATAATGTCTGTCTTTTGCTGGCAAAGATTATTCTACTTAACACAAGCTTTATGAGAAAAAATGGATTTTAGGAATAAATATTAGTGCTAGAACTAACAGAGTATCATTTATCCCAGCTATTGAAGTCTCAGTGAAACATGGCTATATAAACTTGCTTTTTTGAAATGGTAAAATCAAATATTTGTCAAATTTAGTGTATAGACTGGTCTGAGGCAGCATGATAGCTCTGTTTTTGTTACAGTCTTTTGGGAACTTTAGGGTGTGCTTCCTGTGACAAAGCCAAATGTAAATCAAATGTCTCTCAAGAGTCCTTCCAAGTTCAACATGCCAAAATGGAGAAATTGCTTTGTAACAGCATTGTTAATGAAAATACTGCTCCATTGATTCCTCTAGTAACAGAGGAGGCAAAGTCTCTTCAAAATCACTTTCTTCAACACTTAAAATACTGGGAAATTGTGGCACGTCACATAAAATGGTGGGAAAGCAGTCGCTGACAGATTTATTTGTTGACTAGTTCCTAAGGCATAATTGTGATACTCTCATTAAAAGTATGAAGGACTCATCCTTTAATGTGATTTAGTGTTTACTTGTATAGCTTTGCTCTCATTTCCACAGCATATTTTTCTATTGCATTCTTTTCCTTTAGAGTGAATTTTTCCCCATTGCATCATATTGTTGGTGAAAGTAGATTTGGCATTTTATACCTCTTTCAAATTTCAGTGTATAGATGGTTTTTAAATTCTTGTGCAGTAAAAAAAGAAAAGAAAAGGGAAAAGAAAAAAGAAAAGAAGGGAAAAGAAAAGAAAAGAAAAAGGGAAAAGAAAAGGAGAAAGAAAAGGGGAAGAAACCTTTGGGGCTTATGCAGGAATTAAAGCCCAGGCAGAGGGAGGAAGAGGAAATGGTGAAACCACAGAG
>JAODKT010001744.1:40364195-40377309 GCA_027576195.1 Cossypha heuglini
GCATGGCTGAGCAAGGATTTTCTCCTCAAACTGAGAAGTAAGAAGGAAATGTACACACTGTGAAAGCAGGGACAGGTAACCTGGGAAGAGCTCCTTCTGCATGATCAGAAGTAAGATATGAAATTACTGTTAACTTTTACTTATTTCTGTAGGGATAGTGGAATATACTTAACTGAGATATTTATACCTGGGAAATCAACATTAATTTTAATTTTTCATCAAATGAATTCCTTAATCAGGCTTGATCTTTAATGAGTGGTAAAAGAAAGAGCACAAAAGTTTTTAACAGCTGACCTTTAACAGCTGACCTTGTACTCTAACTCAAGAAACAAAAATGAAAAAAAGATGTACTATTTTTGTAACTAGATTTTAAGAAGAATATTCCACTTACATAATAACAGTTTAAAAATGAGTCAAACTGTCTGAATTTAAAATTAATCCCTACTCCAGAGAAGATGAATAATGTGATTTTTTTTGCATTTGCTTTTTTTTATATGTTCACTGGAAACAGACTCTTTTACTCATGACTTATTTAACATTCAATATATTAAATATATTAGCAATATAAAAACTTACCCTCCCCCAAAAAACCAACAGATGATTGTCAGTATTTGCAACAAGAAGTTACTAATCTGTAAGAATGCAGTTTTACATGTAAAGTTAAGACTCGCATTTTAAAAATCACATTTTAAATTTTTAATAATGTCTGATTTTTAGACATGAAACTTGAGTGTTTAATACCAGCTTTGTGCTCTCTGATGAGCAACTTTTACCAGTTTATATTTTCAGAATATCTTGCCGTTTTGTGAAGTTAAATTGCAAATCTAGTAGTCACTGCAGCAAATAGCTTAAATTTTCCCAGCCTAGGCCTTAGAAAGTGCTTTTAGTGCTAGGTGATGTGTCATTTATTTGAAAAAGCAGGGTAGATATGCACTTCTTGCTGTTTCCTCTTGGAAAGGAAGTGTGACAGTGCACAGATGTGAGTTGGCTGAGAAGTAGCGTGGGTCTGGATTGCATGTAGTTGAGTTCATGTGACGCTGCATTCAAGATAATAAGCCCAGCTGAGACATGAAGTCAAATGTCAGAGCTGAAATCCCACTGAGGCTTATCTCACTATAAGCAGTGACGGTGAAATGCCTTTTCTCACGAAGGAGTGCTTTAGACGACCGTGTGTGAGTTGCTCAGGTCAAAGCAGTCCTGGCTGCTTTCTCTCATCTTTCAGTTCAAGTAGGTGCAGTCTGCATTGTCTAGGAGCTTTTAATTGCTCTCTTGTAGAGTTAATTGGGTATTTCGGTGGATATACTCATGTTTCCTGCCCTTCATTCTTTGCATTAATTAATTCCTAAGGAAGATCTCAGATCAATAGTTCAGAAGTGTTCATTACTGTGGAGTAGGCTGTCCAAGCAGAAACAATGAGGTGAAGTGGATTACAGTCTTTGCAACATGTGTACTCAGGGGGGAGGATGTACCACTCACCTTGCACCTTGGAGACAACCCTTTCCTCAGCCAACATCAGCAGCTGCTTATTAGCAAGCATTTGCTGTAAATCGGGGAGGAGTAATCTGTCCCTTTTGCAGCCGGTTCTTGTTGGCTCCAGGCATGGTAAAACCCCAGCTAATTGTCAACCAAATGTCAGGGTACTGTAGCTGAAACTGAATCCAGACAGCCTTTGTTTTGTAAGATTCCTCCACCAGAAAGGTCAACAAGGAAACTCTAACAAACAGCTTTGTATTTCTGAGAGAACAAAAACGACAGATGGGCACAAAGATTGTTGTCTGTATTGCTGCTTGTGTGTAGCTCGTTTGGAGGCTCCCTGATGCTGTCCTCCTGCCTGATGTCAGCCTCATGCTTCATAGCCATTGAGATTGATGTGAGCCTTCCACTTGACTTCATTAGGCTTTGAATCAAGCTTTTAGCAGTAATAAGGAGAGAGAAGGAAAATGCCCTAACGGTCTTAAAAGACAAGAAAATATCCCTGTTTATATAATTTTGCTTTTAAGTCATAACTTCCTATATGTACAGGATGTCAATACTGTTCCCTGCAGTTGTATTTTCTAATCAGACTTTAACCAATTTTGTGATTAGAACCTTTCACAATGAGCAGTCTTAATTAATGACAGTCATTAGGCAGCACCCTTTTTAATGAGTTATATTAATCTCCTCACTGGTTTCTTAAAAGATTTCAGAGGTTTGCATCTTAACAAATTACACAAGCGTTTTACTTTAGGCGACTTCATTTCTTTTACTCGCACTATCTCAATTACAGATATTTTATGAGTGTAGTGTGACTCATGTTCCTGCAATGGGGTTTTAATGGATAGTTTAATTATTAACGTTACATCCCAGTAGAAAATGTAGTTTTCTTTAAACAAAGAGAAGCAGAAGCCAGGGGTGACCATGTGAAAGCAGTTTGACTTCCATGCATCGTAAAGTCTCTACAGTTGTCAATATAAGTCAATTGTGTTGTTACGAAAGAAAAACAAAAATCAAAATCTGCCATTAAAATATGTCTCATGTTTGGATATTTATTGCAGCGGTAATCACGATGAAGTTGCAACTTGCAAGGTATTGCACTAAGTTGGTGATTTTTTTGGAGTCAGTTCATCCCTGTGTATTCCAGGGCCTGAACAGATGTGTTGAACATTTTAAGTAGTATGAATTCTGTCATTCTGTTGCAATGTGCTTCATAAATAAGAAAGTTAATTGCAGATACTTATTGGGAAAAAAATTTATATGCAGAGCAAACAAACCTGTAACAGTCAAAAAACAAAAATTTGCTTAAGAATAGAAATTACTATATTTGAAATTGTTCATAAACTTGGGGTTTTTTTTCATAGTCTTAAGAAAACAGAAGGCTGGAATTTATTTGACTCACAAAACTACTTTTATTTTCACTATTAAGGAGGATTTTCTCCATTCCTTTGGCAGATTAATCTGACTATATTCATTATAACTAAATCAAAATATAAATATAAGGTGAAGAAAAAAAACGTGCATGCATTAAACTTTAGTAATGCACACTCTGTGAAGTTGAAAATGTAGAAAATACTGTCTTGGTCATTCTGTCATGCTGGATTATAGCAAGCTACAACCATTGTCTTGAGAAAAATCAAAAAATTCAAACATCTCTTAAGTAAGTCTCTGTAAAACCAAGTTAGACTTTTTTTTGGCTGTTCTGAGCAAAAAAAAAGTTTCCAATTGCTCTTGCTTTTGTATGGTAAGAAGCACTTCCTCTGAGTCTTTTCAATGGAGTATTGCCCAAATAAGCCCAAAAATTTTAATGAGTTGCTACTTAAGATTTAGTTCATTCTTAAGATTTAAAGATACAGTTAGGAAAGAAGTTACTCACAGGAGTCAGACAGCAGAAGCTTAGACCAAGCACTTTATCCAAGTTATGATACAGACAGCTTTTGAGTTATCTGAAACAGAATTTGCTGTTACTGCCACTTCCATAAAGGTACAAGTGTGGCTGCTAGAGTATTGCAGTGTTTGGGTTACTAGCTCACTAAAAGGAGGTACTGACTGAGAATCCTAAAATGAGAAGTTTGATGGAGCTACAGTTTTTCTTATATTTGTAATTTGGGTTTATAGCAGGAGGTCTTTTTGCCATGACAAAAGTTTTTCTCCTTTTCACATTTGAGGAAATTCTTTACTGCAAGGCACTGGGCCAGGTTGCCCAGAGGATCAGTCCTCTGCCCCATCCCTGGAAGTATTCAGTGCCAGCTTGGATGGGGCTCTGAGCAACCTGCCCATAGTGGGGAGATTAGAGCTAGAGGATCTTTAATGTCTCTTCCAATTCTATGATTCTGTCATTTTTCTAATATTCATTCTCTGCTTGTTGGGATCTGGCAGCCAGGTCAGTGAGTGCCACAACTACTGTGGTGCAAGACTTCTTAAATCAAATTTGTTTTTCACTCTCAAAAAAGAAAGAGCCTGATTTTGCCCAATTAGCAGCAAAGTCTTCCCTTCTCCAAACCCTTTCTTCTTCTGTAGTTCAATTTTGCTCTTGTGCCCCATTTAGTTTTACAGTGTCCTGCTTGAAAGGCTGCACCATGGTAAGATTTATTTATAGCAGAGTATTCTTTCTGAGCTGGGTATCCTTTTTGTTCTCTGTCTTATAATTTGAAAGAGCTGAGCCTGAACCCTTGTGACTGGTCTTGTTCAAGGTGTCTTCTACTGCAATACCATTTTGTGCATCGTAGGATAGATACACCTTGTAAAATAGAAAGTATATATTGTCAATCTCTTAGTATATTTATCTGATTTGATCTATATTACTTTAACAGCAAATGACAAAATAAAGCAAGTATGGAAAACACTCAAGTGTCTGCTGCTGCCTGGAGTTTTTCAGCATGTATTCACATACACTTTGCAGTCCTCTTGGGGGTGAGATTGGCACATTTAGGATTGAAAGAAGACTGCAAAATATCTTGTTTCCTGTCTAATAGATTTTGTTAATCTCCAAACCATATAAAACTTGCAGATGGAACTTCAGTTAGAAAGGAAAGGCTATGTCTTCTCTTGGTAGAGTCAGTCTTGGCTCCCTGTTCATGACTGTTTCTTGTATTTTTAAATTTTCCACAAAGAATGAGGCATTGACCAACACTTACTTGAAGTAAGTTCACAAAGAATGCAAAGTAAGTCTCTCAAGGGAAAGATGGGATGGAGGAGGAGCGTCCCTGTCTTAAAAAAAGATACTGTGCGTGTGTTCTGCAGATGCTGATTAAAGTATTTAAGTGAGACTAGGTTTTCAATGAACAGTCTGGTATCTTGTTTAAATATCTTGCTGAGGAAATAACAGTATTTACAGTTTCATGGCCTGCTGGGAATTTCAATATGGATTTTAATTTAGTTAGGATGGAGCTGTTATTGAGAGCTGATGCCACTAAGACCTTAATTTTTGGATAATATCAAAGAGATTTACAAGTATTGGTGATTTTGGGAATTTGACAAATCATTTATAATTTAATTGCCTTCATGGTTAAGGAGGGTAGTATCTTCCAGCTGTTTAGAAATGAACTTAATGGTAAAATAAATGGAAGAAATTGTATTGGGTCTTGCTGGGGTGGAGTTTATTTTCCCACAGCAGCCCTCATAGAGCTGTGCTTTGCGTTAGTAGCTGGGAAGGTGCTGACAGTACAGCAGTGCCTTGCTGAGCAGTGCTGACACAGCACCAGCCTCTCTCTCCAGCATTTTTCCCCCAGCAGTGTTCTGGGGTAGGCAAGATCCTGGGAGGGGGCACAACTTGGCCTGCTGACACAAATTAACCAAAGGGATACTCTGTAGTGTATGACTTCAGCTCAGTTCTAAAAGCTAAGGAAAGGAGGAAGAAGATGGAGCATAGGTTATTTACAGTGTTTGCTTTCCCAAGCAAATGCCAGTGCTGAAGCCCTGCTTCCTGGGAAGTGACCAGACATCGCTTACTGATGGGAAATAGAGAATAAAGTTGTTAACCATTTTTTTCCTCTTCATTCACATGCAAACTTTCACTTACACTTAAGTAAACTGTCTTATCTCAACCTATTGTTTTCCGTGTCCTTTTCTCTCCTCTATCCAGCTGGGAAAGGGAAGAGATAGAGCGGCCCTGTGGGCACCTGGAATCCAAGAAAGATCAACCTGCTACAGAAATTTGAAAACACTTGAAATTTATACTGACTTTTTAAGGATGAAAGAATAAACATTTGTATCATCCTCATCTAGCAGTTGAATTAACCTGAATAGTGTAAACAATGATGTGACATAATCCTTAAAATGCAGGCATTCTTAATAGAATTAGATAGGTCTTTGACAGATGGTAATTCTCCACATGAACATTAACAAGCAAAGAGGGCTTTTTTTTCTTGAAGGAGATTATTAAGTATGAAGAATCTATTTAAAATATGTAGGTCTGACATTTTTCACTTACTTAAAAATATAAGTTGTTCTAGACGACAAATTCCCATGGAGTAATGCACACCAGTCTATTGCATTGACGAATGGCATGAATTGACTTCATCATTTTAAGTATAATTTAGCTCTTTACTCTTTCTTTAATATGAAATACATCCAGTTGCATGGCTTTGAAAGTATACCAGCTGTATATGTTGATTTCCTTTAATTATTAGAAGTTTTGGTTTGTTATGTTTTTGTTATGTTTTTGTTTTTTCTCTAGATTATGGGATGACGGTATTATTGATCCAGCTGACACAAGACTGGTTTTGGGCCTCAGTCTCAGCGCAGCACTAAATGCACCTACAAAGAAGACAGAATTTGGAGTTTTCAGGATGTAAACTTAAACATGTGATCATCAGAATTACCTCTGTATATTTTATTTGGGGCTGGGCAGCACATTAACTATAATACTGTGGTGATTAAAAATAAAGATTTGTCAGATGTTATTTTTAATGAAACTTACATCATTATTTTCGGTAACTGTAATTGTCACACAGTGCTTCTGGTTTTTGATAAGTGATTTGAGATTAGTCATTTAGGTGCTTATATAACTGCATTGCATGAATAAATTGCAGCTTCTAGCATTATACTTCATTTTTAACAAGAAACTATTGATACTATCTCTTACATAAATAAATGTACAAAATAAGGTGCATATTTGGTGTTTATCAGTTTCTTTTTTGTATGTGTCCTGTAAATGTACTTTTTCAGTCCAACAAAGAAAAACCCACATTTAATAAATGTAGGCTAATAAATAATTTTTGTGAAAGAGAAGTGCTGTAAGGGCAAGGATTTCAACACAGCATGAAATTACAGATTTCATACAGTTGTTGTCATCTTGTTCTATCTCTGGCTTTCATCCAAAAAACATTGCTTTTCTGTGTCGTTCTCTGAAGTCAAAACAACTATTGAACCTGATGGATGCATAATGTTTTCTGGAAGAGCTGGGAGGTGTGTGCTGCTATCTTTGAAATCAGCAGGTTGCTGAGAGCATGTGTGAGGACAGGGGTTGGCTGCAAAGGTGTTTAAACACCTTGGCGTGTTGTCCTTCTGGTAATTTTGGTTTCACAAAGACAGAGTGTTCTCTCCACACAGATCAATTCTTTGCTCAGAGCAGAATCCTGAAATCCATTGACTTAAGGAGTTTGGGGATGCTGGAGTGCTTTGTTTATTCTGATTTATTTAGGGTAGCTTGTTGGAGTGTAAAGTTTTTTGAGAATTCACTGTCATTTAATTTGTTCTCTTCAGAAACATTGCTCCTTGTAGAAACTATATACTGTTCTAGCTGGGAACAGGAAGATGATTTATTTTTATCTAGTTTTGCTCTACAGGTGCTCAGATAGCCATTGCCAGAAGTATTCTTAACTGAGAGTCAAATCCAAGAAGAGCCAGTGTACATAAATAGAGGTCCTGTCCTGTAGTGGCCTGAGGGGAGAGGAAAGACTCCTGGGAGGAGTGATCACCTGGGTAAGGTGCTAGCTGTAATCTTCCTAGGCTTGTGTGGAGACGAGTTCTCCTTGGGTCCAGGAGGAGGATGGAAGGTCTGCTATCTACCTTTCCAGTTGTGTCTCAGACAGATGCAAAAGAGAAAATGAAATAAATCTTTGGAATGGAGATCTTCAGTATGGGATATAGACAATGTAGACAGCCTAGCATATGTTGAGCTGTGTGGTCTCTGGCACAGTTCTATACTACACAAAAAGAGCAAATTTCCCTCTCTTTTTACTGAGATAAAATGTGTCCGAAGCCTGGTGTGTTCTGCACCACTAGAAAGATTACTTCTGTAGGTCTGCATTGTCATGCTTACTCTTAGTATATTAAATAAATATTTAACAGAGAATAATAGTTTAAAATAGTGCCAATGAGGCACAGAGCTGTGCTTTTGTGCCGCTTGTCTCACTACACACATTTGTGAATATGTCTGGCATAGACTCAAGATTCCTTGATCCTGAAAGTAAAGTGTAGTTATTTATGGTTAGTAGGCTTCTGAAATGCATTTTAAAATGCCCTACGTTTAAATACAGATTTATGAAATATATAAATGTAAATATATATTTAAAACACATAAGCAAGGAGAAAAAGAGTTCCGGACCCTGAAATGCTGTTAATGGCTTCCAATAAGAAGAAACGTACTGTATTTTCTCCTACTCCAGTTGAATAATCAGTTCAGCACTTGACTTTCTGTTCTTAATTATGGGGATCACTCTTGCCTGTCACTTCCAAAGCCATGAGGACTACTGCCTGTTTCTGCTAAGAAATCTGATCTTTTCTGAATAATATTTTTGTTTTTAATATATTCTTTCAATTACACTGGTAATTAAATCATGCCAAGTTGGAGACAGTAACAGATAAGCCTGGGATACAGATGATAGAAGCAGGTATGTTTGGAAGGATGCTTCTGAGAATGGTAATTCCTTGTTGCTTGTTACATCTGAAAAGACAGTTCTTTGCATTTGTCAAAATTTCTTCCTTTGAATATGTATGCAAGCGAAGTCAAAACACATGTCTGAGTAAATAGGAGTGTTCTGCCTTAATAATACTTAGCATTGTAAACACATTTAGTAAATTAAATTAATCACCACAGGTTTAGCATCCTATCAGCATGATCTAGTTAGCAGTCACTACCAAGCAGGATCTTCAGTGCAGAACAACAAGTCAGAGAGCCACTAGTGGTTATCACTCCTCCACTACACAGCTATCTTGGAAAAGCTTTTGTCTGTTACAATGCTGCACAATGTTTGCTGTTACAGTGTCACTGGTGTGAGATGGTGTTCTGATCACTGTGATGGTCTCTTGCTGCCCAGAGGTTTGCTGAAAAACATTGTTTTCTGTGGAGTCAGCAGAAGCAAGGAGTTGGACCCCATGCTTGTACCACATTTGATGATGTTGGTAGATCTGTTTCTGCTGTCTCAAAATAATCACACAAAACTCTCACATTGTGTCTGCCACCAGGAGTCTCATGCTTTTGCAGTAGCAGCACCTTTTTAGGCTTAACACGGATGCCATTACAACAGTGATTTTCAGTTTTCATTTGCATTGTGCTACAGTAGGACTTCTTCTGGAATGAAAGGAAATTTCAAATAAAACTAAATTAAAGGTAGCTGCCACTTTAAGGGCATAATATTCGTGATGGCAGAGGCAATGTAAAAGCTGTGGGTGACTATTTCAAGATTTCTCCTGCTTGTCTCTGGTACATGTAACCTCTTCTCTGTAGTATTGCAGCAGCTCTAAACCAATAATATGTTTCCTTACTGGGAAGGATGGTCCTTGGGATGACACTGATTTTTTCAAATGAAGGTTGAAGAACAAGGGAAATAGCTGTGCCATATCAAGCACACACTGGTGGGCCAGGACATCACACCAGGTGCTCTAGGCTTCCTGGGGACCTTTGCTTCTATCTAGTCTTGCCTGAGGCATAGCTGTTCTGAGCTATATGCCTCCCACCAGCCCCTGGCAAGAGAGGAGGTCAAGAGGTTACCTGGTTCTGTTTCTCTGTGATGGTTAGACATGGTCTCTTCAAGAGGTTAATACTTAACTGCAAGGAGTTTAAAAGACTCAGTACTGTGACCTTGAGGATATTTTGAAACACCTCAACAGAAGGAAATGGGAAACATGAATGAGGTGGGCTGAGCTGCTTTTCATGTCCCTAGAGACTGTTGCACTCTCAAATTACCTGGGCTGAGATGGTGATGGATTGTAAAAATGTACCCATTGCCATTTTCCTTTTTATTTTCATGGCAGTTAGGAAGGCACTGGGAACCTGGGAGCTACAATTTGGTCTTCAGTCAAAATTGGTGGCAGTTTGTTTAACAGACATCAAGGTAGAGCCTCTGGAACACAATCATTACAAGCCTGCCTCCAGGGCTGAAATGATGTGTGAATAGTGCACAGCCTCTGATAGCACTGCCTGCAGAAGTGGAGAAGCCACTGGGGACCTGTTCCCACCTCTCTTCCACCTGTATGGGGTTAGTTTATTGGGGAGTTTGTAGCCTCCCTCTTTGTGTGGGCATTGGTATATGTACTGTTCTGAGAACCCATCTTTTATTTAAGTGGCTTTTTTCCAATCTATTACTCATCAAGATAAATTGCTATCTCCTGCTGAGATAGATGTCTTTCAAGTGTGCCTCTGGACTCTTATTACTTCAGTTGTGGCAGAACTCTGATTTATCTTAGATTTTCCTCAGTGTTCGAGGTTTTCAGTAAAAAAAAGTCTTGAGTCAGAAAACCAATGATGGTATATTATTTTTTTTAACTGTCGTTTATAAATTAAGGCAATTTAACAAGGCAGTTATAAAGCCTGCTACTTTTCTGCAAAGCCTTAAAGCAGCCACTTAAAGCCATATGCCCATTTTCATGTCTCTGATTCAGTAGAGCACTTGTTCAAGTGCTTGACACTAATCTCTAGAGTCTAGTAGTCCTAAAATCCATCCAACTCATTGTCTATGCAAAGCCAAAACTAGAACACACATAAATCCTCAGAACTCCTCACCAGCATCAATGTAAACCTCCATTATTTTCCCACTTTCAGAAGTACACTTAATTAATTGATCATGATGGAAGAACGTGATTATGAAAAGCATGTGTGACTTTCAAAGTTACCCATTTGATATACAGATGCTAATGCACATTGATAGTGTTCTGTTTGTACAATTGTGTGCAGTAACACTTGCATGGAGAAAGTTAGCTTTGAGAAACTTGAATTAGTACTTAGGTGCAACAGAGCTGTACCCAAGTCCATGCCCAAGGTCTGATTGCATTTCATGTGGGTTACCCAGAGCTGAGCTCTGAAGTTCCACAGGCTCCCCTCATTCCATAGCCAGCTGTCTTATGACTGGCTACTGATGCTGTTGGATAGTACCTGCCTTTTTGTAATTGTAAACGGTAATTTTCTGCTTTTGTACCTTGACCCTTTTCTGCTCCTTGACCTGGGAGCCTCTGACACTCTTACTTAATATTCAGCTATCCTGCTGATATTAATCTGCTGATTTTTTATCCCCTTGTGCTGGAGACAAAGTGTACATTGGCTGAATGGGGAACAAGGGACAGTGATGTCTGCAGAGACAGTGTGATCCAGATAGTAACAGGCACAGAAACTCGTACAGTTCTGTGGATTTCTGTAGCCAGACAGATATAATGACTTTTGGAAACAGAAATTTGTAACTGCTTTCACATTCAACAATGTTGGAGTAGCTAACATTAAATTCAGCTTTTTACTGGAAAGAAAACAGTGATGTTTTCTGAGCATCTCTGGTGTGTTCAACACTGCATGAGTAATCCTTATACTATAAAATATGGTTTGAATTTTGATCAGGCTTCACAGATACTGCTTTTAAAGTTGAATAGGCCATATATCTGCCTCTCTGTATGAAATACTGCAGTTTTCATAGCCTGGGTTATTTCTCTGTTCTAAGAAACTTCGTTTTGGCACACCCATCATTTTCAGTACTGCACAGGGTTGTGGTTTTGCTCCAGCCTGGGAACAAAGCCTGGACTTTGCTATGAGTGGTTTACCACCAACATGACATCTGAAATCTTAGCCTTCTCTGTGGCTAAACGAAACCAGGGGATCCACACAGACAGACAGAGGATCTCTACTCTGACCAGCAATTTCAAATGAGACCTTTGCTGGATGTGATGATCAATAGGAGTGTGTGGGAGGAGGTAACAGCAAAAGGTGAACATGCAGCACTGGAGGCAAGCAACGTGATAGAGAGATCAGAGTCTTTTTATTGCCTCAAACAAAATGCTGCTGTTGAAAATTACTTGTTAAACCACACTCCTTTTTTCTCTTGAAAAAATGCCTGCCTGCTTGGAAAAATGCATGCCTGGACCTGTTTAATTTTTCTCTAAACAACTTTCTTTGTGCGT
The DNA here is from genome assembly GCA_027576195.1 of Cossypha heuglini. Classification (NCBI taxonomy): domain Eukaryota; kingdom Metazoa; phylum Chordata; class Aves; order Passeriformes; family Muscicapidae; genus Cossypha; species Cossypha heuglini. Next base: position 40,375,995 of record JAODKT010001744.1, read on the forward strand.
GTGCTCACATTGTATTGTCTTTTCAAGCTGTTCCTAGCTCCCCTTCCTAGCTTCTCTACAAATGACCAGCTGTTAAGAGTTTGTTAACAGCTGTGAGAGTTTTGTTAACAAGGTTTTCTAGTTTCCTCCTTCTCCAAATGATCTTCCCTTCCCATAAGGAGACAGCCCAGTTACTGCTCCTGTTGCCTTGCAGGCAGGAACATCCCCATAGCCACTTCAGAGCTGTGATCTGGAAGCGAAGCCTCCTCACAGGCAGACCCAGCTCACTGCCTCCTTGTCCCAACAACCAGATGGCCAAATGTCTCGTGCCAGCAAACTGCTGCTCAGCCACCCTGTTTTACCCCAGCCTTGGCCCAGAGGAGGCTGAACATTGTCCTTCATCTTGCATGCTCTTCTTGGCATGCCACTGATTTTCTTAATGGGAAGAGCTGCCCCTGCCACCACCATGGCCATGAGGCCTGGGCAGGTTTGACTTGCCAGGGATCTTTTCAGTGAGAGTATTCACAGACACGAGGCCACTGGGCTTGCTGAACAAAAAGTCAGTGGGAAAGTGTGAATGTGTTCACTGATGCTAGGTCTCCTTTTGGTGACTGCACTATTTCTCTCCCAAAACATTTCACACAGGGTGTATGATGCTCCCCAAGAACCTGCTAAGTGGTATGATATTTGACCTCAAGCACCATTCACAGTTGATGTATTAGCAGTTACTTTTATCCTGGGCTGATGCTGCTTCTTTCACTGGAGCCCTTGCTCTTCGTGGCTTTGAGCCTCCCCACATTGCTGGTTCCCACCTGTCGGTATTCAAGCATTCACATCCTCATCAGCTTGTTGTTCATCATCACTCTCTACCACCCCCTCCATCCCCCTGCCACTCTTTCAGAGGCTCTTCCTTCCAGCACATCATGTTTCTCCCTAGCCCACGGGGCTTACTCTGCCTCATGTCAGATCCCTGTGCTGAGACCCAAGCCTAGTCTCCCTGTTCTGCACGCCCAGCTTTCGCTTTCATCTCTGTGTGTCCAATGTGCACCGTCTCCCTCAGCCATCCCAGTCGCCAGGGGCGAGGGAATAGTTTCCCAGTCTGCTCACAGCCCTGGGCTGTGGACGAGCACAGGCAGCGAGGACAGGGTGCGGCTGGGCTGGCGGCCTTCCCGTCGGTCGACCTCAGAGACGGATCCGCTGTTCGGGACGAGGGCCAGGGACGGCCGGCGTTTTGGGGCGCCGACTGGGGCAGTGGGGCGGTGGGTGGCGGAGCCCAGCCGTGCTGTGCCGTGCCGGCTCTCGGGCGCGGCGGCGGTGGGCGCTGACGCACGGCGGG
>JAODKT010001744.1:40388203-40403026 GCA_027576195.1 Cossypha heuglini
GAGGGGATTCTGCCCCTCTGCTCTGCTCTGCTGAGACCACACCTGGAACCCTGCATCCAGCTCTAGGGTCCCAGCACAGGAAGAGCATGGAACTGCTGGTGGGAGTCCAGAGGATGGCTATAGAAATTAGGTGACTTATCCATGGAGGATACTGTACAAGCCATAGTTATATTGTAACCTCACCTCTTATTTGTATTGATGGAATAATCAGCAATCTTTGTGAAGTACATCAGGGAGGATATTTTTCTGCACCTGAACATAGAATTTTTGGTCTTATTTAAATTGTGATACTTAAGTCATGTGGAGATTAGTAGATGGTGTCTGTCTTTTTAAACAGCAGAATCAATGAGGGAATAACTAATTTATTTGTATCCAATAACAAGGGGACATCTTTTTTCCTGTCAATATATGCTAAACACTAGTGCAGGTACAGGATTTCATAATGAAGCAATGAAGGACAGCAGATGTAAAAGCACACCACCTAGGATGCTGCACTGTTCCCTGCCAAAGCTGTAAGAGCTGAAATCCCTTCTCACCCATACTTTTTTGTATTCTTGATACACATTAAATGACAGCAATTTAGAATATGTCATACCCTAACTTGAACTGATCTAGCAGGTTTTTGCATGCAGTATTTCACCCTCACTATATACATAAGGACCACCGTGGTTTTGGTTACAAAGCTGTTTTTTCATTTTAATTACTTTTGATGGTAATCCTTGAAATCTACCTTCATGAGTGCATTCAGCACTCTTGTTCTCATGTTATATACTCATCTATATGAGTGCATTCTCTGCATCTTCATGCTCTTCAGAATATATTTTACCTTAATTTAACTCATCTACTGCAAACTTATACATCTTTTTTATATCTGTCATTTTGTGAATTCAAATTGGATTTAAATTTACCTAGTTTCAATACTATCTTTATGTGGAAAAGTTATTCAAGACTCATTAGCAAAGATGACAAAATTCTATGTAAGATACAAACCTAATAAAATATATTTAAAATCACATGCAAAATACTTGGACTTTCTTTTTTTGTTCATAAAGAAAATCACATAATTAAACAGAAAATGGTGATTATACTAGAAGATTCTTGGAGAATGACTGCTGTGCAATAAAAGCATTATATAGAGAATTATATACAAAATTCTGTATAAAAATTCTGTTTAAAAAGCGGCAAGAAAACGCAGTTCTCTAAGAGCCATAGAATATCCTAAGGTGGGAAGGATCCACATGGATCATTAAGTCCAGTACCTGTCTCAGCACAAGGCATCACAAGAGTCACACCATGTGCCTGAGAGCATTTCCAAACACTTCCTGAACTCTGCCAGGTGCTGTGACCACTTTTCTGCAGAGCCTGTTCCAGTGCCCGACCACTGTCTGGCTGAAGAACCTTTTCCAAGCATCTAGCCCAAATGTCCTCGACACAGCTTTGTGTGATTTCCTCAGGAATTAAACTCTGCAGCTGTTGAGTAGTTTCTACAGAGAACTGTATGCAAACTATATGCAATTCTGAATTTCTGTACAAAGTAATCCAAACAGGAAAACAACAAGAACAAGAACACACTTCAGGGACAGTTTAGTGGCTGGAGAAGTGATCCACCATCAGTTCTTCTTTTATTTAGATACCAGTACTGTACCCTAGCCAAACTGCATATTTGTTCTGATTTGGATTTACTTGTGCCACTTCATTGCTATTACACTATTTCTAGGGCTGTTTCTATCTCATAAATCCTTAAATGAGAAAAGCATTGGAGATCTGAAGAGCCAGCTTCTGTTGAAGACATAGTGTAAACTCTATTTTGAGAAACACCCAAGCTGCTTGGAAAGTCAGTGGTAGCTCAAAAGAAAGACTTGGGGCAGAAGTGGTTCAGATTATTTATTATCAGAATATTTCTGATGCTGTTTGAGATAATTATGTGAGGTATGTACAGCCGTGCTAGTTACTACTTTCCTGCCTGGGCATAGCCAGCAGCTATTGGAGAAAAATGTATAAGATTTGAGGTTCCTGCTGCTATGTCAGGTTTGGGGCTGTGGAAGGTCCTTCAGGAGTCACCCGGAGTCACTTGGAATGGGGTTCTGCCTCTGCGTGCCGTGAACACAAGAGGGTGCTGGTTACTGTGCGGAGACTTTCCCTTAGGAAATAAGGTTTTTCCCCCTGGTTCTAGACTGGAAAAGAGAGAAGGAAGTCTGCTGTCCTGAAGACCCATATACCGTGTACTGAAGAGACATGATCAAAGTCACCGGTATGCATGAAACAATAGTCACTCAAGAATGCTTCCTTAACAGAACTGAAGTTCCAGGCATTTATAGTTTGCATCCTTCTTCATCTTCCTGAAGTCAAAGAAAGTAGTATTAAAAAAGGATGCAACCTCGTGGCATCAGTTCAGCAGGTGTGGGCACTTGGATAAAGCAACTGAGTAGCTCTCCCATGTGAGGGTTTAGCAAGGTCACCCCTGTGCTCAGAAGACACCCAATGCCACCAAATTCTGGATGGGTTTTGTTAGTCAATTTTGATTTGCTTTATGGCTCCATTATAAGAATATGCTCATCCAAGCACTGTTAAATATATACACAGATTAGTTCTTCCACCATATTCTACAAATTCAGCAGAAGAGAGAAGCAGAGGAGTATGCCCAGTTCTGTTGGGACATTGCTGGAAAACAGTTTAGCAGTTGGTAGAGGAATTATCACATCAGTTTGCTGGATTATGTATATTGTGTCTGGAAATGAGATATATAGATGAATGAGTAGTCAGGAGCCCAGTTTGACTATCCAGCTAATGTTTACCTGAGTAAATCTGGTACATTGCCTGAGGAGTACCACTTGAATTAAAATTAGTTTAGATACACACTTGGAGAAGAACAAGAGGTATGTGAAGATAGACATGAGAAATTTCTTATGCTTTGGTTTACAGTATCTTATGAATACTGGAAATTTATTAAGCAGCTTCTTGCCTGTAAGACAGGAGTTTAAGAAACATGGAATTTATTCAGAGAAATTGTAGTTTTGGTTGGGGGTGGGGATGGGGGTTTGTGCTGTGTAAGAAAGACACTTATTCACGCTTACGCACTTTTTTGGTGTTTATTGTGGTTCAGGAGAGACTGATGTTGAGGTAGGAAAGATAACCCAAGAATGACATGGTGCTATGTTAATTTTAAAATACCTTAAGTAGATTCTTACTGATATATTTCAGAATTCCTACTGAGGGCACACACACTTACCTATCTATGAATCAACCTATATATATATATTCACTGCATGCACGCATACATACAGGTCAGCAGAAGATGTAAGCAAGTTTCATCATGTGATGGAAAAGGAGGAAAGAGCTTTGAAACAGTTTTCCTTTTGTATATGCCAACTTTTATCCAGTCCCTTCTTGCTCTTTAGCAAGTGGAACTACTGTTTTTAGTACGATTATTAATTTTGTATCTTCTTTCTTAAGTAAGCCTAACTTTTTTTTTTCTTGGAATGGCAGTAAGTAAACAGTTTCATTTCATTTCCTATCCAATTCTATCCCTTTTCCTTTTTCTTACTATCCAATCAGGCATGTACTTCAGCACTGGAAAACTTTTCAGCTCTGAAAGAATACAAATGCAGCAGTAAATACAAAAAGTACAAAAAGAGCTCCTGCAACTTAAATCTGTACCTCATCTTAATAATGATTTAATTAAGTAGAAACCAGCTAATAAAAATAATGCAATTTACCCCTGAATTACTTAAGAAATGCTCTACAGAGCTGGCAGAAATCATGAATGAAACTGCTTCTAAGTACATCCAAAATACTTAATGTTAGGGACATTTGTCAATGGAGCTATCAAAAACTGAGCATTCATCAAGTACTAGCTTGACTATGTTCTTGGAAAATAATCTAAGAAATTACCTGATTATGAAAGAGAATATTTTAAAGAATTTTTACCAGCAGCCAATCTAGAGCCAAATTCATTTCTTGTACTGAGATGTAGCTTCGCCTTTTGTTGTTCTATCCTTCTGACTTCATTATTTATGACAGAGCAGCAAACTCTTCGTCATTTACTGAAAAAAAATCCAAGGTAAGAAGCAAATAATGCTTTTGACAAACAGCTTTCAATACAGTGCATCATCTGAGGACTACTTGTTTGACATAGGCACTAGGACTGTGTGTACTGGGAGTGAACAATCAATCTCCCTCTGGGAAAGATGTTTTGCAGTTGATCTGGATGAGAAGAGAATTTGTCTTCCAGAAGAGTCCTGAATGCTACTCTCCAGACAAGACAACATACTGAAGCAAGCAGTTTGTTTTTACCTGTGGCATGATCACAAAAGTATAAAAGAAGAGAAACCTTTGTTCTGTGCTTTTTCTTGCCTCACTGCATGTCTCAATTGTGTTCGCAATTATCAGGTAGCAGGGCAGAGAAAAGTCAGTGTTATATAGAACATGTACTCACATGAAATCAGATAGACATTCTAAGTGCCAGATCCAGAGTAGAGGATAATGGAATCACTGGGAAAAATCACGTCTCTTTGCTTCCTCTTTTTCAGAAGACTAGTTTTCAATTACCTTTGCCTCTCCTGCCTTCCTCCTCCCCAGCTCATGGCATTTTCTTATTCTGGACATGTGCTATGTTCACAGTATATTTCCATGGTCACAGGAGCCAAGCTGGTCCACTGCTGTTAACTGCTGATGACTAATGAAGAACATCCACTGGGCTGCCTGGCAGAGTACTTATGTATTTCATTCCCCATCTCCCTCCTGGACAAATTCTCTTCTTTTTCTATCAGCACAAAGAGGCCTCCAGTTCCCTTTACTCCTTTGCTCACAAAGCAGGAGAAGTGCTGGTGTTAGCATGATAAGTGAAGCACAACAACTGAGCATTGTTAAGGATTGAAGTTCATAAAGATGTTCTAAACCAGACCTTGCTAACAATGAACTCAATTCCATGTCTGTATCCTCATCCTAAATAAAGATGGAACAATAGTTGTGCTGACACCAGCAAGGTCAGAATCTCACCCCAGGCCCTTGACTTCCCCTTCCTTATAATTCTGCCCAGTCTTGTATTTGGCAAGAAAGGAACAGATAATTTTCCTTGTTCTTGTTCAGATCTTTCCTGCACCTTTTATCATTCTTCTCAACATATCAGATAACCTTTAACATTAATTCTAAGTTTATATGCACAAAACAAGTAAACCAGTTATACTTTACTTGAGGTGCACCTATTATGTTTCTTATGAATTAGAAGCCAGTTTACAGTATCCAGAGTAAAGTAGACTTATGGTTCCTAAAGCAGAGTTGTTTCCTACGGAAATAGTATGATTGTGCTGTAACTCCTGTCTGATCATAAAATATGCTTATGTTATGTAGTTTGTTGAACATTAGGCCCAGTACTGTTTAAGCTCTACATGTGTATTACTAAAACATTACCCTATGTAATGATGTTAAAAAAGAAATTTCTTCACCATAGGTTCCTCACAGCAGAGTTTCTGACATCCAGCTGCAGGAAAAACTAACCAAATAATTGAATGGTACATCAAGAGGACAGCTAGAGCCTGTCAATCTATTGAGGGACCCCATATAAAGACCCGTGGGCCTTTACTCCCTCAGAACTCATGCCTTTGTTCCTCATGTGCCCTGCATGTGCCTCTTGGTGTAATGGCAACTTTTGGTCTGGGGCCTCCTAACACCTTACAGGATTCTTTTCCCACAGCCACAGGTAGCCCAGTAACTGTTCTTATCTTGTGGAGACTCAGCTTCTGCTGAGGACTGCAGCTTCATCTTCTGGTTTGCGCTTCTGATGCACTAATTTAGTTGGTAGAAGATGGGAAAATAAGAAGTCCTTGGTTTAAAGTAAGGACTGCTAGGCAATAACTTGAACACTGGTTTGTAATCAACATTATTCTCACTGTACATGCTAGTAGGAAAGTTACTAAGAAAATTAATTCAATTCCAGCCAGAAACAACTCTAGATGAAAGTTTGCAACTACTGGCATACAACTCCAGAAAATTCAGCTAGTAAATTCAAGGCAAACAATATACTATATCACACTGTGTTGTAACTCTAAGTGCCTTATTCTTACTTAAAACTTGCTTAACAAGCCAAACATTAATATCTCCCCACAAGGACCAGACCATAATCATTGTCTTCCAATATCAAATCCCTGTCTCCATTTTTCTTTAATTCATTCTAACAGGTTAAGTATCTTCTCACCATTATTTTCCTTTCAGAGAACCAAGTATTATTAATTTTGCTTATTAGCACAAGATCCATTATCACACACTAGGTACTCAGATAAGGGGACACTATTTGTTTGAGAGCAAGAAGTCACCTTGCCACAAGAAAAATGACAGCTGCTCTGTGGATCTGTGGTAAGTTTGGCACAACAGGAGCTGAATTTTCAGTTCTGTCTACATCCTGTTTTTAGAACAAAAGTAATGTGTTTCAGCCTTCAGACCTTGTTATTTAAATATCAAATTCAACATCAATCAGGAGAGGAGCATTCTCTATGCTTATTAGAATGATGGAATTTTCCACAACTATATTTGGTGTGCTACTCTGTTTGTCATCATGAGTGCTTTAAAATACTAAAATGTGTTATATACAATAAACACATATAGTTTACATAAAGTTTAGGCATCTTTTGAATGACTTCCCACTGTAAATACATACATGGCTTAAGTGTAGAGTCCATATATTACATAACTGAAAGTAATAAGAACTTTTGATTATAATAATTTTGTTATGGTGAGTGCAGATAATAACCCAAAGTTAGGTTTGGCAATGACATAGCCTAATCATAATAAATTTCTTTTTTTTTCATATAAAGATCAAACACAGTACTTGAGTGACAAGAATGAGTTAGAAGTGTAAAAGGACTGCTTTTATGTATACTTTCATATACTTTTGTGTACACAGTGTGGAATCTAGTTCTGTTTCATTATGGTTTTTCAAAGTAGCACTACTGCTCGTGATCCAGCCTCTAATTTTGGATTATCAAAGCAAAATTCTAGTTGTGTGAAGTAACACCTTATGTAGAATAAGTACATGAATGATAAAATTGTTATATAGAGTTTATACTTTTCATGGGGTTCTCTGTACAGTAATCACGAGACCCTGTGGATCAAGTTTTACTGGTTTATTTTTCTTAATTAAGTATTGAAAACAGATCAATGAAATGTAGCTACAATGTTTCATTAGCAGATGCTCATTCATTTTATGACTACCACCGTATTTTCACTGCTCAACACCCGTTACTAGATGGCTCTTAACAGAAAGTACAAACATGAAAAGGACACAGGGATGGAGAATACAGTCAGAAAAGGAAAAAATTATGTAAACAGAAATACTTATTTGCAGACAACTCATAACCTCTCTGCAATATGTAGAAAAAAATCACTCAATACTTGTCCTGTCCCCCAATGGCCCCTCAAGCCCCCTTCTTTCTGCATCTCCATATTAACTTTTCCAGAGCATGTCACGCGGTTTGCTGCTTGAGTAATGAAAGAACCCAAGTCAAATTCTGTCCCTCCTTTGGTTGTTAGGTAAGTAATAAACACTTGCTTCATTGACTCAAAACAGGGCCAGAAAAATGGCACTTCAAGTTATCTATAAAGACTAAAGCTGTTCCAAATGCCCATTACAAGGTGTAACTTCCCTCTGCCGCAAACAGACAGGAAAGATGACAATATGTTGGCATAGCAGGTTTTTAGGTCAACAGCTATGCCAACATCTTGCCTCCTCTCCAGCTCTGCATAAAGAAACTTCCTGGAAAGATGTCTGTGGGAATTGTACAATCTTTTAGTGTGATTTGTTTGATCTAAAATAAAAAAACAAAATTTATATAAAAGCTTCACACTGTTATGTAAAACATCTGAATATCAGTCTCACCATACAGTGTGCAGTAATGCTAATGTGAGTGGTTTTTTACCCCTTAGCCTATGAAATCTAAAAAAAAATCTCTGACAAAAGCCAAGTTTGTAGTTCTGTGCCTATAACAGCTGCAGAGCAGACACAGTGTTTCTTAACTATTTTGCACAAAGCAATAATGTGTTCAGGACTTTTCTTACCAAAGCATCAATAAAATCCAAGAGAGAGGGTGGATGATCTAGAGCTGTATCTCATACACCGCAGTGGAACTATATTCTCAAGTGACTTCATTTTAAACTCATTTTCTGTTCGGTTTCTCTTTTTTTCCCCAGATTCACCTAAACAAAGAAGTTATTACAAAGGAAGAGATTTAAAAACACATATTTGCCGTTATAAAAATACATCAGCAGCTTCACTCATACTTAGAAATCACACTGCCACTTTCTTGTAATCTGTTTCTATTCACACAAACATTTGCAGACAGTATTTTTGGGGGCAGTGGATTTGCCAAGGAGACAGATTTTTAGGAGGAAAGTGGTAGTCGTCACAAAACTGGAGACAGATTCCTTCAATTTACCTTGCCCACAGTGCACACTTCCACTGTTTGATGGTTGATTGGTGTTTTGACTTATTTTAAACAAAGGAGAGGGGATATTTTTATTTCTTTAATTTCTAGTTCTATAAAGGAGTCAGAATGGCAAGAGTGAAACATAAGAGTCTAATAAGTGTAAAGACAGTTGATAACCATCTGGAGCACATTGACTAGGTCAGTCATTCACAACACCAAACATATGCTTAATTGAACAGATGACATTGTCAGCTGTGGAAGTTGCCAACTGTACCTCTAATTTTCATTTCCAAACTCTGTATTCAAACCTGACACCTTGAATTTATATCAGCATTGTGGAATTTTGGTACTTTTGGGGTTTTTCTCCCTCCAGATTTTTAAGAATAAGGAGAAAATCAAAGGAAAGGTTGTTTACATTTGTTACAACATCTTTAATGTAAGAGAAGTGCATTCACAGACAGCCTGGTATTTTAAAATTTTGTAGGTAATCTTTGAGGAAGCTGGGGTTCAGTAAAATCTTTCAAAGCTGAGGTTGCACAATGTAGCCTCCTCCAGGTGTTATCTTGCTATCAACGATCAAGCCACCTCAAAATATACAACTTAGAACCCTCCAAAAAAGGGAGTGAAGACAGAAAAGCACATTTTTCCATATTACATAAATAGAATATAAAACATTCTGAAGCCAAGCACTTCATCACTTTTCAAAACACAAGAGAGCACTTTTTGTTGTCCTTGTTAACACTTGTGTCTTTAATTAACATTACAATTAGCATGTGAGCTGTCTCTCACAAATGAAAGCCTGTTTTCCACCAATTACTCTAGTCTAAGAAAACTGTCGAGTTGAAGACTTGTGAATGACACTACATTTCAAAGAGTCCCTTTGGAATTATATTTAAGGAAAAGTTCTTAAATCTACCATTTGGGAATTATCATTATCAGAGAATTCCATTAGAATTTTCCATTCAGGTATCTCAAGATGGGAAAAGGTTTAAATTCTTCAAAATGGAAAGTAAATTGTAAGTTTCAAATGCTTGTTTTATAAAAATTCGTGGATGTAAAAACATGTTTACTTGCTTATTTTATGTTTCCTAAACCTTTCTTTCCGCCTTTAGAATTTAGTTTATAAATATGTATGGTGCTTGTATGTTCATATATAACTTTTCTGGACCATTATCTTATAGATCTCTTATAAATCAGTGTGGTAATTTTAAAACTTTTGCATAATCTCTGCATAATAATCTCTGAATTTGCTTAAGATAACAACTTTTCCAATACTTTTTTTTAACTGAAAACTGCTTACATTTGGGATCATATTCCGCAGAATGTTTGCGTGTACGTGTACTCACATCACTAGAGGGTTTTTATACTCTGACATGACATAAAATAAACAAGATTTAAATTAAACAGCTGCGTCAGCAGACAAGATCAGGGTGTGTTAGTGTCGATGCTCTCTGACCTGCCAATCTGATGTCTCATACAATCACTTCTGTCCTAACAAAGCCTGGTTTTTTGGAGGGCAGCGTATGAAATGCAGCTTAGTCTGGACTTAGGCCAAGGGAGGCATTATTTCAAAGTGGCTGTGCCACTAACCCAAAGGATTTGGCATGCTGTGATGACCCAAAATCTAATCAGTTCAAACACAGACAAGACTATGCTTTGCAGCAGTAACAGGCTGCTGCTGGAAGTTAACATCCCATTTGACAAATCCACCACTGAAACTGAAAGCAGAGACATACAGAGCTTGCAGAACTAACACGAAGTGCTTGAAGCACAAGATTCTGACAATCTGTAGATGACGTACCTTTGATGCCACAGCTCATTTTAGACAAAGTTTATTGTGAAAGGAAAAAGGAAGTTGTATATAATATAATATAATTAATGGATTTTGTATATTTTGTAGATTTTTCCACAGACCCTATGAGCTACAAAAACCAACAGGTTAAGTATCTGGCAGTACCTCAAATGCTACCAAATACATAAAGCAAACCAGCTGTTGAAAGGACCATTTATTGACTAAGGAAAAACATGTAATTATAACTGATAAAACCAGAGGTGGGATAACGCATTTTTTCTAAATAACTTGCCAAGTTCACCTGTTCTCCGTGTTAAAAATATCAGTAGCAGAACGCAACTCATCTTCAGAACACTCAGATCAGAATGTGAAAGGGGAAAGAAAGCAGACTACAGGCTTATTCATTTGATGCATTAAAGCATCTCCCACTCTCAGACTGCACTTCACAATTTTCAAACACGCTGCAACAGGGGAGCAGCCAAGAGACACAGCAAAGGAAGACATAATACACACAGAAGGAAGTGGGGTGATAACACAGGAGAATGGAAGCTTGCAACAGCAAGGATCTGCAGAAAGAAGAGAATTCCCCAAAGCCTGAGATGCTCTTGCAGAGTCAGTTCAACATTCTGTAGCCTAAGAAGAAAGACCTGCCAGATCAGAAGAAGCACCAGGGCTGAGTAAGGCAGCCCCATCTGGTCCCTGTATAACAGCCAGTAAAGCAGCCCCATCTGGTCCCACATCACAGTCAGCACAACTAAAAGGCTAGAGGTGATAGCAGTAGGTGACTTCTGAGAGGTTCAGAGGTACCCATTTGATGACGTGACACACTCTCTAGAGAGGTGCTGTTTTCTGGGGAGTCCCAGCAAGGAAGTCACAGATAGGCTATTGGTAGCCTCGTACAGTCCGCAATCACACACTGCTGCTGTTTCATGTGATACAGCAACAGTGACACAGCCAGGAGACTGAGGAGTATCAAGGATTATAAAGCCCTGGCTCTGACAGTAAGAGATTCTGAAGGGCAGGTAGTTTTTTTCATCTATTCTCCTGGTCAAAGGGAAGGTGTTTGAAAGGGCCAGTGGAATCAGGTCTGGGCTGAAGGCAGGGCAGGGACAGGTGACATTATAGCAGGGGCCCACTACAGGCTGTGTGACACTGAGCAGATGAGTCCCTCCACAGACAGACAAGAGCAGCCTCACATTCACAAGCCTGGTCCACAGAGGGGACTTGAACCACCCTGACAGCTGTTCAAGGGAGAATACAGCAGGACATCAGCAATTTAGGAGGTGCCTGGAATGCAGTGATGACAACTTCCTTCTCCAAGTGACAGAGTAGCCAACAGGGAAAGGTGCTACCCTGGACCTTGCTCTCACCAACAAGGAATGGTTCAGATTAGCTAATTCTTCACTGTGAGAGTGATGAGGCACTGGCACAGGGCCTGTGGCACTGGCCCAGAGAAGCTGGCCACCCCATTGCTAGAAGTGTTCAGTGCCAGGTGGGATGGAGCTCTGAGCAATCTGGTCTAGTGGAAGGTGTCCCTGCCTATGTCAGAGGGGTTGGAACTAGATGACCTTTAAGATCTCTTCCAACCCAACCCATCCTATGATTCTGTGATTCTATCACAAAAAGTGATAGAATCAGACACAGGACCAGCACCTCACTGAAGCAAAACTGTAGCTTTAAACTAATCTTGAAACAAAGGGAAAACTACACATGGACAATGGAAGTTAAGCTTTTGGGAAGTTAGAAAGGAAGGGAGAAATTATGATTGTTGATACTGATTCACTGGGATGAACCTTGCAGTAGAGAATGCAAGGTTACCTTCCAACCCCCAGCATTACCTGGTTATTGTGTATAGACCTGCTCCGAGCAGGTTTAGACAACCAGTATTCAAAACACTGGCAGCTGCCTGGAGCTTCTTGTATTATAGGACTCCCACTATCAGAACCAGAAGCTGCACTGGCATTAGCAGTAGCAGAGTATGTGTGAGGGAAAGCACCAGAAGAAAACAGGCAGCCTTACGGGCATAGTTTAATCCCTGTAATTATGCAGACCTAGTATTGTAAAGATCTACAAATTCTGAAGGTTCATAAAACTTGGAGTTTGGGACATTCCCTCAAGGATCTTTGTTTCTAAACCAAGTATTTTGGCAGCCTCTGACATGCATGATCCATTTCAATATATTTTTTCACTAATTATAGAGAGACTATACCTAATTTCTTCAGAATAATAGCCTGAATTTTTTAAAGATAAGAGTCTGTCATAAATTGACTTTATTGCATTTTAATTAATTTTCATTTATTACACTGGCTAAAGTATTTTCTCCCATTAAATGCAGAATACACACATTTTTGAAGAAAAGAAATACTTGAAGGAGACCAACCCAATATATGCATGCACAAATCTGCTGAGGACTAGCACTCTTAATCCTGCACCCAGGAGGGGCTCCAACGGGTAGGGAGACTAAGGCCAAAGACATGACAACTCTCCTACAGACTGGGTTCCCAAAGAATATTTGGTAGATTTCTGAAAATCCGAAAGCATTCTGTATCCGGAAGAAGATGGAAGGAGTGAGCAGGCAAACAGTTTCTAGAAGATTCTACAGTCCTATTTCCCATGCAAATTTTCAGCTGGGAATGTATGAATAGTAGAGAAGCAGCAGCTGGAAATAGAAAAACATACTGCTATTTGAAATACTCATTGAGGAAAACCTTGTCATATTTCTTTATAAAGGCTCACATATATTCTTCCCTCACACAAAATTACCTGACCACAGGGAATTTGATAAATTATTCATGCAGAAATATTTATTCACCATTACAGTATAAACCATTATTCATTATAACTGCATTTGACTGAACAGAACTGTCCTATTCCTTCAATTGAAGGGTTCTTCCATTTTAAGTTTTCCATGGGTTTTCTGCTAGTTAAGTTAGAAAAAAATTTTTTCCCTCATTTCTAAAACCTATGAGATTATGACACGGCCTAATGCACATAAATTTTCCTGCATGGTCTCAAAAGACACACCCTTGTCAAAGAGATTCCAGTTAATTTCTGTGGGTTTTTAATTGAGTCTACTGGGTATACATATGACGCTTTTTTTCCTCCCTTTTCTTTTCAGGCATGTCTTGTGTTGGCACTTAAAACATTTTTGAAAAAATGGTTGTGCAAATTTTTGTTGATCTTTGTATATCCATGTTGAAGTTAGCTAAGGTACGACTAACCCTCATCTACCTTCACAAATGACGATGTTCAGGCTCAAGCCGTAAAACAATTTTAAATTACTTTAAATAAAATTAGCCCGTTAACTCCTTTGATCTTTGCATTGGATATTACTTCAATCACTGAACTAATCTTCTTTAAACTGTGATTTTTGTCCTTTAAAATAATCTAACTTTTTGCAGATGGCTGTGGGAATAACAGGCATATAGGACAGACTGTGTTGTTTGAGGAATGATCCTTATCTGTCTTTCTCTGGATGCTGAAAGAAAGTGGAGTTTCAAGACTAAATATTATTGGGAAGATCCCAGAATTAATAATCCTGTGGAGGCCTAGTTTCTCAGATTTAGCTGAATTCCAAGTCTCTGGCATAATCAGCAATCTTTAAGGTGGCCCCAGTGCCAAGGAACTGAGGTGTGTGATTGAATGAGGTTGTCTCAGTATCTAACAATGCATCACTGAACCTTGACCCACTAGTACCCCTGACTTCACCTGATAATGGAACAGCTGTCAGCCTTATGCAGTTGTTTGATTCTAACAATTCACTTTCAAAAAATTCTGGCCTGCGAGTTTGTTTAAAGACAATGTAGCTTCAGTTTAATTTCATTCACTTACATTCACGTTTATGTAGATATAAATAAAATACACATTTTATCAACATTTGAATTAAGCAATACACTTTGCATGTTCCAATGGTGAAGTCTGCAACACAAATAACAACTTCAAACTCTGTTGTTTATGAGTTAGATGGAAACAAAAACAATTTAAATGGGATCAGATAAAACCAGATAGCAACACATAAAACTTGCCAAGATATCTGATGCTACAGACCTACCAATATGCCTGTAGCTCTTATTTATAAAAGAAATTCCTGTGATTTTAATGTCAGCCCCTGTATTAAAAAATTACCTGGATTAAAGCCCCAGGTTTTAAACTTCACTGCAAGTGATGGATGCATTTCCTCAATTAACTCTTCAACTTATCTAAGAAGTCTGCTCATCAAGTCAATTTGTAAGAGTTAAAAGCAATACTACACTTTCTGATATTTAATTCTGATTAGCTAGACTGCCATCATATCTGTTGTCCAAAACTGAATTCAAACTTGCATGAGATATCAGGAAAGTAAGTCATGCAACTAAGCAGGAGAGTAAGAATATTTTTCAAAAAATCAAACACAATAACTGACATCAGTAAATCAGTAAACCCATAAAGGCAGTTGTCACAACTATATTAAACTTCTTGCCTGTCTTTAAGATTAAAACATTTACAAAGAAGCTTGAAATACGGGATCCTGAGATTCTTCAGCCCTGCATTTGGATTCCAAACAGGTGTAACAAGAACACCTCTCACCCTTACTGGAAGTAAAAACCCCAAAAATCAAAATCAATTAACAGCTGA
>JAODKT010001744.1:40412499-40442760 GCA_027576195.1 Cossypha heuglini
CCGGCGCGCCAGGCCCGCGGGTGCCGTGTTTGGCCTCGCTCCTGTGCCCCAGGTGTTCCCCCGTGCGCCGGGATCCGGAGGCTGCCGCAGCCCTTCCCCGAGAGCCAGGCTCCGAGCGGCGGTGGCTCCTGGCCAGGAGCGAGCCCTCCCGCAGGTCCCGGCCGCAGAGCGCCCCTCGGCCCGAAGAGGCCCGCAGGCCCCGGCCGTCCTGCCTCCCATCGCTCGGGACCGCCGGCCGGGTAAAAACCCCGCAGCGGGCCTGGGACCTCCGGGCTTGCACCCTGTCGCGACAGCAGCCGGCGGCAGGGGAGAGCTCATCTCCTGATGTGGGCTTACAGCCTCTTCACATAAGCGCTGCACACGTCTGGACACAGAGAAATCTGTACAACGCCTAGCATTTCAAAACCATACACCTCAAACCTTGGCCTTCCAGCCCTGGGTGCTCGGTAGCTTTTGCCACTTCCTGTTCGTTTTGAAGCAACCAGCTCTACACAAGCAGCCTACACAAAATACCAACGCCACCTGATTCTTCCTGCAGTTTTTATGGTAGTAAGACAACCACATCTTAATTTTTTTTTTTTTAAATCGAACGTCTTATTTTTTGCATGCAGAAGGAAAATGTTGCTTATCTGACCTGACAATACAGTTGGGAAACCCAGTCAAACTTTTGGACCTAATTCCTTCTGGATGAAAAGAAGCAGCAAAATGCAAGTTTAGAAGTGAAGTGAAGGTTAAATACAATGTTTAAAGTAGTCCGTTGGGTTAGTTCGAAATAGAGGTGGAGAATATTGTTGTAGCAAAGCAGTGATGGATGGGTTTTGTATCCTGTTATTCATGGAAGGTGAGTCCTCACAATTTCTCTCCAGTGGTGTTTTACTCACAATCTAAGTTTGTGCTATAAGCTGCCATACAGAAAAGCTAAAAACACATTTAAAATGTGACCTTTAAAATAAGGTTTCCGCATGAGATAGTCAAGTCTTTGGAGTTGACTCAAGTCTTCGGAACTTTTGTTTCAAAAAGTGCCTAGGCATGCACCATAGAGAAGCATGCTGTTAATTAAAAATTGTGCTAATTTCTAAATTTAGCTACATTTACTCCCAATACTTTTTTTATAAAGCAGTGATCAGACAAATATATATTTCTTTATTCCCGTTCTGGTTTGTACTCTTATCAAAAATATCTTTGTATGGAGTAATTTTCAGTATTTCCTTCTGTGCTCCGTTAATTGCATAGCGCCATGTTCTTTTATGCAATGTTCTCACAGCAATTTGAAACATTCTTTTGAAATTAAAAGAAGGCAATTGTAAACCCACAAAACTGACAGAGCAGCTAGTGAGATAAAATCTTCAGGTGCCTAGCTAAGAGGATTTTCAGTTATGCACATGCGGACTGCTTTTCCTCAATGCATCCCATAAGAGATGGCTCAACAGTGTTCCAAGAGAAAGTTTGCTGACTTGAAATAGCCATTAGTTCCCTGCAGTTGTGTTGCAAAACTAACTGTAGATTTTTTACTAGCTGCAAAATTGTGTAAGTTTTAGTCACCTTCCTCTTGATAAGAGAGAAAAACAATATGTGCTACAAAAGCAGTCCCTCACCAGTTTACCGCACAACCAAGGAAGTATTGAACAGACCTCCCAGCACATGTGAAATCCCTTTCTGCCTGTGCCAGTGCATTACAGCTCAGTTCATTTCTGGGCGTGCGAGCTGTTGCTCAGATGTTTTTCATGGCATAGATAATATTCACATGTGTTCAGCAGGCTTCCTCTGCTTCCAGTCACAATTAATACAGCCTGACTTTGTGAAAAACACAGAAATTGCTTGCTTGTAAAATAACATTCATTGAGCAGTCTAGAAATATCTTGGTCATACATGCAGGCCTGCTATTGTACTGTACCTTGGCAAAATCTTTTGAAATGGATGAAAGAACCAGACTGGATTATTAGAAGAGAAAAAACAACAGCCACACAAGGCTGAAAGATATGTCAAGCTGGTCATATAACTTCCAAGAGATTTGTGTATGCTTAGTGAATTGATACATTTCAGGAAGTGCAGATCCCCTGGATTTGTAAAGTATCATGTGTGTTACTTTTACACTTTTTTATTGTCCGTGCGTGCTGTGATTCTAATGTCTAGTCCAGTCAAACCTAATCCTTACTCTGTAGTAAAGCTGGACTCATACCTGCTTGTTGATTCACATGATATGTGATGTGTTAGGTATTATAAAGCACTTTGAATCACAGAATCACTAGGTTGGAAGAGACCTTCAAGGTCACTGAGTCCAATCCATGCCCTAAAACCTCAACTAGACCATGGCACCAAGAGCCTCATCCAGTCTTTTTTCAAACACATCCAGGGATGGTGAATCTACCACCTCCCCAGGCAGACTATTCCAGTACTCGATCACTCTTTCCATGAAAAACTTTTTATTAATATCAGCCTATATTTCCCTTGGCACAGCTTAAGACTGAAGATCATCAGCTAATTTTTTATAGTTTTTCTACTATTTCTGTTGACCAGGAGTGCATTTTGTTTGCCTCCTTGATTTTTTCAGAAGCTCGTGACAGCACAGTTTTCTCGCCTTTGAAATAATTTTCAGGTATGTCCTAAATGAAATCCCAAACTAAAACTATGTTCTTCTGTTCTGTTGATTCTTTCTCCCCATCTGGTCAAAACCTGAAAGCTTTCAGACTACTTAAAACTGCAGGTGAAAGGGAAAAGAAAAAAAAGAAATTGAGATGGAGGAAAAAAATTAGGAAGACATTTTTTACTGTGAGGTGGTGAGACGCCTGAACTGATTCCCCAGGGAGGTCCTGGATGCCCCAAATCTGGCAGAGTTCAAGGCCAGGTTGGGTAAGCCCTTGAGAAGCTTGGTCCAGTGGGAGGTGTGACTGCCTATGGCAGAGGAAGTTGGGTCTGGATGACCTTTAAACTCCATTCCAACCCCTTTACATCCTATGGTTCTATGATTATACTAAAAGGATAACTGAATTCTTATGCTGAAAACCCTAAAACAACTTCAAGAAATGTCGATAAACTGAAGGACATGTATATCCACCTAATATATAAACATGTAATTGTCCAAATTACATTATTTTTAGAAGCACCTACAAATCAACTGACAGGAGCTTTTATTTTTATATACTTTGTGGGGCTTGAAATACTGCATATAGTTCCTGTTGCCTTTTTCTGTTGAAAGTTAAAGCTCTAACACCTCAATTCCAGTCTCTGGGTTTGCTGAGCATATATTAGTGCTGCATTTTTACATCTATGTAGTAGTTTTTACTCAAGGACACTGCCACTGAAGCAAAGAGTTTTTGAAAAGTCACCCACTATGTGTCTTGTGCAGGTGAGAAACAGGGCTCAGTGAGCTGGCTAAAGTACTGTACTGGGTCAGAAGTGTGGCTGGTCAGGGAGCTACAGAAAGACTACACAGTCCACTAGCCAGAAACAAAGACCAGCCCGTGAGAAGGAGGCTGCTCAGCTCCAACGGCTGCATTCCCTGTATGCCGACCTCCTTTAAAGACTGAAAACTTCCCTGGTCAAGTTTGGAAACCTCAGAGTGGTAAAGACAGTGGGGGGGATGCCATTGTAAATTACAGTTCTTCCCCTGGATTCTCTGCACACCACCTTCCGTGTGTGTGAATCTGAGATGGTGAAGGGGAAGCCACTGCTTCTTAGGCAAAATTGGGAGTTTGACACCGTTCTGACTCTTCCCATCAACTTCACAATGTGGGAGGGGAAGTAAGGACCTCATTCAGAATTCGTGTATTGTGGTTATTGAGCCACGAGGAGAGCAAACATAGAGGAAGTAGAAAAATTTCTTCAGTTTCTTTTCTAGCAATGAGTAACTAGCTCTTTTACCAACATATTATACAAAATGAACTTTTACTCTGACTTTTTAATGTCTGCCTTGAAGGAGAGAAGGCAACCCAGAGTGGTATAGAAAGCTTTCAAGTAGTTCAGCAGTGCAATGACACTGCCATCTCTCCCAGTTTTATCCTGCATGGTCAGGACTGACTCCCCCTTCAAATTTGATAGAAAATACAGTATTAAATTACATAAATATGTATTATGGTTAAGTTATATTTTCCTTAAAATTATCTCCTTTTCTGGAACAGTTGGCTAGTTTTATAAGAGAATCAAAAATTCTTATTTGTTTGGAGTTTTATTTCTGTTTTTCAAGAGCACCTGTCTTCTTTTGATATGAAAATTCTACCACTTTTCTAGCCAACTGTGCTACTATGTTAAAGGACTTTAATAGCAGTAGTGTTTGGAAACTGAAAATTACCAAGAACTTTTTTCATAATGGAAGTAATACTTCTTTAATCTTGTGTGAATTTTTTTAAGCTAACCCCTTGATTTGGAGAGGGAAAAGAAAACAGGCTTAAGACTTTTAAAAGCTTTGAATTAGCAAAAAGTTGTATGAGTCTGTAGTTTTAGAATTTCTGTTTTATGGGAATCATTTTTTCTTGTATCTCCCTTTTTTCTGTTTAATGGGAAGAGTAGTAAGTGATAAAAAATGCGATATATAGAGAACATTAATAAAATGCAGACTCTCAAGTCTATATGAGAAACACTGAGTTCTGTGGCAATGCTAGTCCAATTTGAGGCTGTAGTAGGTGTTTTTGAGTGATTTGAGTGAAACAACATGAGCTGTCCTGTCTGCCAGCTTACCTGCCCTATTCCTTTTCTCCAACACACCTCACTCCTCCACTACCTTCACACAGAGAACAGAGGCAGCAAACATGCCGAAAAGAAGTGAGTTCAAGAGAAAGTGTGCGCTTGCACATGCACAGTTTTCACCAGGAAAAATAGAAGATGCATGCAGAGGCCATGAAAGTGCTGCTTAACCCTGAAGAGGCTGTTTTGGTATTTGTTTAACTGTGGCTTTTTGATACTATTTTGTCTTTTTTTCTAGGTAAAAGAGACATTGTGAAATTAATTAATTCACCTGTAAGACGAAGGTGTGAATAGCAGATCTCAGCTACCTCTCCATGACCAGTTGGTTAACACTATCAGTAACAATTTAAAAACAATGAGAATGTGAACTGAACTTTCTGCCAGCCTGCAGAGAGGCAGGTGGTCTCTTACAGGCTATTTTTCAATAATACCAAAGGGCCCCTGGCCTGACAAACAGCTTCACATAGAACTTCTTAATACAGGGCACTTTGCTGCTGCTATTCTCCCTCTCTTTAAATGTGTGTAAGGCAGTACAGTTCTCTTGTCAGTAGCTAAGCACCCTTGGGTCTGACCACCAAATTTTGCAAGGCAGAGGAAGTGCAGTTAAGCTTTTCCTTTTTTACTGGATACCTGAAATAGAAAAAATTTCTAGTGCTTTAAAGTACAATAAGACCTAGAAAGCCTCACGGATGAAAGAACAGAAGTTGCTCAAAATGGAAGTATTTCCTGAATGTAGAAAACAAAATTCTCAAAGAAAACTCTCCAAACTTAATTAGCAACCTGTTGATTCTAGAATTCTACCTCTCCTAAGTGTTGCAGTATTTAGCATTCATTTGATTTACTCTGCTTTACATTAAAAGTGGAATGATTTCAGTGATGTGAAAAGCAGGAGTTTTGACTTCACAGCTACTAGATGATTCTTCATTAAGAGTTTAAGCTCTTCATAAATAGGTGCTTTATTGTGCTCCTTCAGAAGCATTATGAGATACTGCAGTCATGTCAAATGTAGTAACAGTGTGTTTGAGGTTGACCGCTACACAGGAAATCCTCCCACAAGCAAGACTGGACTATATATTTGCTTCCTTACACACTTCAGTGAGGAACTTGTGGGTAACCCTTTCCACAAGCTTAGGTAATTTGAAGAACTCCAACTCTGTGCTTTGTCTTTTTTTTCAGACCATTGTTTGACTAATTCTTGGTGATTTGCTTGTAGAATAGATATACATATTACAGCACATTTTATAATGAAAGATACATGGAAGATAGCATGAAGGAAAGATATGTACATATGTGTGTTTGTAAATATCTGTTCTTATGGGCTTGACATGAATAGTTATCAAAGTGAAGTATTGGGCTGGTAATCAAACAGATCCTTCCACATAAGGTTTCATTTTCCATGTCTCTGTAAAATTCTGGTATTAGTTTTCTGCTGGTTTGAAAAATTAAGTTGCTGTAAGCTCCAGTGCCCAGAATATGAAGGCAGAAATCAAAAGGAACAAGATTTCTTCTCCAGCCGTATTAACCTTAGTACTTTCCACCTACAAAATGCTAGATAAATGACATTAAGTAGGTAGATACTATGGTCTAATTTTACTGGTGTGAAAGCTTGGGATCAAGCAACACAGGTAATTTGTGTGAGTACATACTCACACAAATTAGTATAGTATTAATATAATCAGTGTCAAAAAGGCCTCTTTTGTTTTCTGCTTTAAAATGGAGATCACAAAAGAGTTGCTGTCTTAAGGGACAGAAGTTTTGTGGTGGGGCGAGCCAGCATGCCTTTCATAGCTACTGTGAACTTGTATCTGCACTTGATGACAGCTGAAGATGAGCAAGGGGATGAAGAGTAACAACTGAGTAACATTGATAGGTCAATGATTTTTGGTATTATATGACACTGAAACTGAAAGTTAGTAACCTTGTGCCTTACTTGGAGCAACATAGTTGTGTAGGTACAGATAAGCAAAGACAGTTGTAGAAGAGCCCTATCAGTGTTAGGAAAATCGTAATACAGGAATTCTCTGATTTGAGAAAAAAAGAATGCTAGACTTTCAGCCACATCACTTGGTTTAACTGCTTGGATTTTGTCAGCCTGTCAGCACCACTGATTTGGAAATTCCTGTTCACGTTTAATCAGGAAAATACTTCCTAGGAGGATATAATGCAAGATTCACCTGTTTCTTCAACCAAACCAATTACAGAGCAAATTTACCATCCTCACTTATGTTGGGCTTTGTCTGCTTGTAAAGGTCTGAGCACAGTATCCATGCTCTGTTAGTCTCCTTTTCCCTCCAAACCTGCACAGCAAGTGTCTGACAGGCTAAAAACTGTTCATCTTTCTGGCTGTCTCTCCTTGGGGGCTTTACACAGATGGTGTTACAGAAAACAATGAAGTCCGAAACAAATGAAGAGATCCAGGCTTTACAGCACAGCTGCTACTGCTCTGATGGAATGATGGATCTTGCCGTGTATGGGATCCAGATGTTGTAGAAACGTGCAGAAACGTAGCACAGCTGTTGGAACTGGGAAATAGTTTCACCCATAGGTGAAAGGGTGTTCCCTTCTGGGAGCAGTTTGTGCAGCTGTCAGTGTTGATGCTTTCCCTCAGCTCTGTCCTCAAAGCAGCAATAGGATGAGATACCCATGAAAAGTAACACACAGGGTTGCATAAGCCTCTGGGCTTTTTGTGTTGTACAGAAGCATTTCAGATACTATGGAAGAAAAAATTTGTTTGCTTTCTGTTGTGTTTGAGTAACTTCTGTTACGATGGTGTGTGTGCTTCTAGGGATGTCCTTTTCAGCCTGGGATATCTCTTCTCTTGTTATCTCTGGTAGATTCAGAGTGGTAACTTTTTCATCCCTAAGCTTTCCATGGAGGGCTTGTATAGTTCTACCTAATTATTTTTAAGGTTACATCTGTTTCCTTGAACCCTTGCTTTAAGACATCAATTTAATTTTTACATTTTGAAAGTATTTTCTTTGTCTAGTCAGGTACTAGCCATTCATAGTGAAGCTAAGACACTTCACTGTTGGGTTGTGCAAGCTGAAAGCATCTGAGAATGTGTTCAGAAATAGTATTTATTCTCTATGACTGAAATAAATACATACGGAGACGGACATTTGAAGACTACAATAGAAAAATTTGAAGGCTACAATAACAAAAATCCTCATTTTGTATGCAGTTGGAATTTGCTAGATTTATCTGTGTTGTTTGTTTATTATACACTTGCGCACTCAATTTATAAGGCTACTTTTGAAAGTTTAATCTAAATTATGTAAATCTAATACAGGTATTGCAGCTGACAAACCATGTTGAAATATATGAAATTTCTAATCAGAAACTCTCCTCAGAGCCCCTGAGGAGTAGCTAAAACACACTTTTTGGAGAACAACACCCTGTAAGAGGCAAATAATTTAACAACAGTCAGAAAGTGGTTTTGATACACCATACCTCTAGGCGTTGGGGAGAGAGATTTTACTGTATGCTGTTGTCATGGTGTGAAGCCAATGCACCAGTTGAATTTAATTGAACGTGGGTTAGGCTTTCTGGAAGTAATTAATGGCTGTTTATAAGTCATCATTTCAGTAAATGTTAAGCTACCCTTTTTTGCCACAAGATTTTTTTATTGCTGTTGATAAAAGATTAAGGAATGATAATTTCCAAATGACTGAGGCATCTTCTCTTGGCCCTAAATGGAGAAAACACAGAAGCTCTGTGATGTCCCAGGCCTATATGTCAATAATGAACTCTTCAGCATCTAGACATCTGTTCTTAGGTGAAACCTATGAGGCAGAAATGAAAGGAAGAAAACTTTCTATGCATTTGGAGATTTTCCTGGATAGTTTGTTTTGTTTTGTTTTTTAAACAGAAGTAATATTTTTAATATTTTGAAACAACTTATTATCTTGAGCATTGTGAACATTGCATAAAGAAACAATAAAAGGATAAAGAATTTGTTTCATTGAGAAAATTACATTCACTTCAAACTATTGACAGGCTCATCTATAAGAATGAAAAAAAGAAAAATAGAGTGAGTGTTTCGCACTGTGACATCTGAGCAATTCCTTTTTTGTCAGTGGCAAAATGTGGTGTGCATGAATAAACAGGATTAATCTCAAGAGCATCTCCATATGTCATAAATTATATAACATGTATGAGTACATATTACATAATACGTATGAAGTATATATATATATATATATATATACATAATTTTTGTTGTTGATTTAGCAGCACTGCTAAGGATCACAGAGGTGAAGCTCTCAAAACTCCATGGGATAAAATGCTGACACTTTAAAATATGGTACAATAGTTTCCTTCAGGCAGGAGTGTTGTGTCAGATCACTTCACCTCATTTGTACTGGTTTAGGATTATTCCTTTACTTTTTCTACAGGGTGTTGGTATTGTTTGAGAGCTCAGACTGTCTCATCTCATTCAGAATACTTTTGACCTGATGTATTATTGTTGTAGACAACAGGCATTAAAAAAAAAAAAAAAAAAAAAAAGAAAGAAAGAAACAAAAAAGAAAACAAAACAAACCCCTAACATCAACAACAACAAAACCAGGGCAGTTAGGATTGTATTTTTGAGGTAGAATTTCCCTTTCTTTTCTTTACTGCCTTTAAAGTTTTCTTCTTATAGCTAGGAATTTTGTGATTGTTTTCTACCTTATCTCATGTATTTTTTATAAAAATTAATGTATCTTTAATGAAAACTTATGAGTGCTACTGACTGAAGTGAAATTGCAGGTCTCATAGACTGAGTTTTAATTTGGATGTTTGGAATTTGGAGTCTAAAATTTTTAATGTTTGTAAGGAGTTCATTATATTTGTTCATGATTCCTGGTCATAAATGACCTGATCTCAGCTGTCCCTGCTTTGAGGAGGGTGTCACAACAGATGTCTCCAACCATTAGAGTTTTCTGTTTGTGCAGTAACAGGAAAAACCACATCTGGGCACAGCTTAAGGGCTGTGCAGCCAAACCTGAGATTTCTTGCGAAGGCTGAGGAAGCTCACTTAGCAGTTTGTTGTGCAGACGTGGCAGTCTGAGGCGGCAGAATCAGCCCTGTGACCATATTTACCCCTGAAGTAACTCCAAAGACTTCAGCCATGATGATGCTCGTGTTTATTCATAACACACTTCCTGATAACATATTTATCAAAATCGGGTGTGCATAACAAAATTGGGATTGTATGAGACCCTTTTGCTGCTTGGAGAGTCAGAGAATTCTGGTTTCTTCTTGTTTTCACTTCCTAATCTTTCAACTGGGACGCAATATCAGAAGTATTATGCTTAAGAAAGCAAGAAATTAGAAAGCAAGTTCGTATTTTTTCATTTATTTTCACAGAACAGGAGCCAGATTAATTCCCTCTTCTTCCTTTCACTTGTCGTTCTTATCCTAAAATCCGTTTAGCATCCGGAGCGGTAGACCTTTACTAGTTCTGATACATTTTCTCTGCATTTACTCTGGTTTTTTTGGGAATTAGGATTTTGCCAAATACTGCAGAGTTTCTTGCTCCGCAGAAGTTCAGTCATACATTTAAATTCTAAACTGGGACTTGAAATGACAGATGTGAGTGCAGAAAGACCTAGAGTATCAGTCAGAGGCTTTTCATAACTTTGCACTGTGAGAGAAGTAGACATAAAAGAAATTCTTTCATATAAAATATTTTCTTTTTTAATGCCTGTATTTTTAAATATTCTGCATCCAGATGCTCAAGAAAAGAAGTAGTGCTGCTGTGTCCATTCATGCTATTCAAGGGTTCCTTTTATGGATAATAGATCTCAAATTTGTATTGTCGTAACAGACATTTAATTTAATTGAACTACGCACATACATGTAGCTGGTTACATGTATAGAGCCTTTAAGAAAATGTAAAAAATAAGGTATTATAAATGACCAGAATAAGTGGTGGATTTTTTTCTTCTTTATAGAGGGTAAGCTTTTACCATATATGTGAAAAAAGTTTTTTGATTTCTATTATATAACTTTTAGGGGAAAGGAGAACGGCATTGATAGGGCAATACAGGTGTTGAATCTGTTTGGATTATTTTGCAAAGTCTTAAAGGAAGCAAATGTTTGAAAAACTGTCAGTAGCAGTTTCAGTAATATTGCTTTAAAGAGCTACATCTCTGTTTTTAGAAGTCTAGAATAGAAAGGCAGGGCCTGAACTTTAGGTGCATATTGCATGCAGAGCGAAGCTGGAACAAGCATCCTTAAGAGAGCTGCCTAGCTTACGATAAACACAACTGTCTTATGCATCAGCATGCAGCTTGGTTTGAGCTTGATTGAGCTTGTCACTTAGCTTGGTGAAAGTGAACTCTTTAGAAGGACTGGCGGGTGTGTTTACACTGTGGTCACTCCTGCGGACACACCTGAGTTCAGGTGTTGAAATGGATGCTGCTGGCAGAGCTGCAGCACTGAGTGCAGTGCAGGCCACTGCGTGAATGAATGTTTGCACAGCTGGTGGAACAGAGGGTTTGCAGTCTGCTGAGTTTGGTGCTACCACTGCCACTGGTATGCAAATGTTTTAAGGGATGTGGATGCACAAACACTGTCCAACTGTCCAAAACTGTTATTGGTCTCCTTTAAGATGCTGAAACTGCATTAAAACTATTTGCAAAGATCCTCCATGTGGCACTGAATGAACAAGTTTCAGAGTTGGTCAGACACAGAGCTATGTCTGTGGGACAAGCTATATATAGAGTTATGTCTTTTGACAGTTACTCTGAGAGGTGGAATCTTTTAGCTGGTGGTAGACAGACTAATGTGGCTTCTGAGAACCAGGTTAGAGCCTAATCTCAAGGAGTAGTTATACTATTGACCTGACTGGTTATCTTGTTTCCTCTGACAGACTGAAGTGTCATTTTTTATATAGCAGCCTCAAACTAGCTGAGTGCTGTTGAAAATGCTTTGAAATGCTCTTGAAAATAACTTTTTGAAGGCACCTATTTCTTCTGTAACATTAACATCTGTCAAGCAGAATTTACATCCTAATGCAACCTAGCAGATTTAAATTTTGCAGCGAAACTTACTGAAAATTCTATCACTTTCTCATGATCCTCAACGTGACTCTAAAAGACAAAAAATTGTATTTTGCAATCTCTTTTGACAGCAATCTACTGGTCTTATGATGCCCACACCCATCATGGGAGCAAGTAATTCAGTTTTTCATTATCAATGTGGCTTCCATGGGTGAGTGCCAAAACAAACATTTATAGAGTTGTATCGCTGAATGGAGAGATTACGTCTGTAAGATTGTAACCGCTCCCAAGTTTGGCGGTAGAAATAATTACCAGTGTCCCACATGTGAACATCCTATTCTTTGAGGGGTTTAGGTTTTAAAGCATTGTAGGGGCCTGAGGAGAGCAGAATCACTTGTCATAGGAGAATTGCCCTAGCATCACTGCCATTTAGGTAAAGTGTATCCTCTTTCTTAACCTGTATTCTTAATGAAATCTGAGATGTCTATCCAATGATTGAGGTGTTGCTTTATTCTGAAAAACTCTTTCTGGACATTTTGTTGTTCTTATATAGTGTTATATTGTCTTCTCAACTGCAGTATGGAAGAAATGCAAGAATACATTCACTGTGGAATCCATTCCAAAGGTACCTGATTGATGAAGGTCTGGTGCCTAAATATCAGCCCGCTTTTTTTCGAGACCTGTTTCAAACAGTGTCTCAGGACTGACACAAAAGCGTGTCAGTCATAGAAAGTCATTCTAAGACTATAATAAATAAACTGTTTCAATAGCAGTCAACTTTAATCTCAAATATGTTGGACACACTTAGGTAAGAATTTTGTAAGCTAGAAAATAGTTTGTTTTACCTGTGTTTCATAGTACCTATGAGAATTTTTTAGCTGGACATCATACATCATTGGAATATGATAAATACAAATGGAGGATAATTGTAGGGAACATACCCTTTCCTTTTGGAATAATTTTTATTTGCAAATATTGAAAAAATGGGGGTGTTTGGTGGCTTGTTCCTCACGTAGTGTATCACACCTTTAGAAGCCAAAGTATCCTTGATTAAGATGCTCATGATTTGTCTTAGTTGCAGTAAATCTGTGAGACCCTTTAGAAAAGTGCAGTCTGACTGCATTCTATGTATTTGTCACCACCGACCACCATTAACTTAAATATAGATTAAACAAGCCCTTGTTAAGTCTCATATTTCTCTTAAATAAGCAGAATTAAAGTATTTAATTTTCTTTTTTTCTTTGGAGAAATAGTGTAGCTTTCCATTCTTGCTTTAGTAAGTGTTCAGGAGCAATTAGAGAAACAGATCCATCATGGGCATTGTTTAACTTGTGTGACATACTTCTATGTACGTATATGTATACACATGTCTTTATCAAAGAAACCCCTGGATTTCTTTCAAATAAATTTTAAAGAAAAGTCTTTGAAAGACCATCTCAATTTGTTCCGAAAGAAAGTCTGTACAATGTACCAAATTATCTCAAGAAAAAGGAGCTGGAAGTATTACACAAAAGTATGAAAGCCAGCATTAATATACATTGTGTCCTTTAGATTATCTCAGTAATTTCTCATGGTTCCTGGGACATGTTCTCTTTTTCCAATAACCAGATTTTTCTGTCTCACCTAACTTTCTTCATTTTTAATCAGCCACTAGCTTTGATACTAATCATACATAATACTTCATTCATTCATGATAGAGATCTCTTTTACTTGAAATTACTAAATACTCAGGAATGCCTCCATCTGACTGTCTTGTCCTTATCTTACAGTCCCACTGTAAACTTTCAATCACTTATATATTTGCTCAGTTTTATCTTGAAAATGTCCCATGGTCTCCTTAAATTTGAGATCCAAATGAAAAGTAAACATGGTTTTCTACTATCAATAGCACTTAAGGTGTGACGAGTTACCAACTACAGAAAAGAAATTAAATTATTAATTCACAATTTATTGCAATGTATTAACAACATGCTGTGATAAGCAGAAGGTGGGTGAGAGTGATATTAGGAGTTGCAATAAATAGGTGATGCTTGATACTGAATTTTGAATATTTATTTCTTCATGTATTTCAAGACTTGCAACTTCTTATATAAAGCAGAAGGTAAGAAAATGTTAGTGTTGTAGTTGTGGTGACCTACAGACTAGAGCAATGCTACTTTGGTTGCTCTTACTGTGTTTCTAGGCAGTCCTGTAGTTTGGAGAGTCAGTGAAGGAAGTGGATAAAAAGTGGTGAAAGGAATTTATTGTCTGCAATTATTCTCATTAAGAGTGATCCTAGAAGACATAGTGGGGATCCCTCTGGTTCCTCTCACTCTGGCTTTTTTCTACTGTGTCTGGTTGCGTACACATGGACAAAGGTCATAGACTTTTTCTTTCAAAACCAGGGGTAAAAAACTCTTAACACTTTCCTCCTTATGCAGTCATAAAGGTGCATAAAGAAATTTGAAGAAGTTTTGGAGTGCAGAGCCGAGAAGCAAGGGAAAGGAGTGAAGCAGAGCAGTCTGAAGCTGAAGAGGAGTTTTTCATTTGGCAGCAGATACAGTGTGTGTCAGAAAGGCTCCTGGCTTCTTCAGTCCTTTCCTTGGAGACTGCAAATTAGACTAAATTAGACAAATTAGTCTAGTTTGTGACCTTCTGTGGAATAGTTTTTCCCCACTAGCTGCTCATGGGGGTACCAATCAGTTTCCTGCTGTAGGCCCACTGTAGTGGTAGGCTGAGCTAAACCTTACTGGGACCCAGTATGGAGTAAATTCGTAGGGCAACGATTCAACATGTGCAGAGTGTACACTGCTTTATTCTGTAACAGATCACCACACAGACAAGCTGCTACTTGCCCCTACAAACAGCACGTGCAGCCAAGTCTTCACCAGTGACTTCAGCTGGTGACAGCCTCCATGGTTTGTGCTCTTAACAGTGTGATTCTGCTCTTGGAATCCTCTGTGTGGAGGAATGGAGTTGCCTCATTTGCTAGTTTCTCTGCTCTTTGTAGTCGGCCCTTTCTGATGATTAGCTAATAAAAAAGTTCACTGTCTTTCTTCTGGTAATGCTGAGCTATCAGACACAATTAGGGGTAATAAACCAAGTGTTCTATGGTTCTGGGAAATAGGTTTTCCTGTGAAATACTTTAAATACATACTCAGCAGTTATTCAAGGACCAGTTGTCCCCACTCTCATTTCAACTCTTACCTTCTATAAAATATGACAATTAGTAGGAAGACCAGATACTCTATTGTACCTTATTTAGGTCTTCACTTTTACATTCTGTAGGCTGAGTGATACAAATATGTATGTGTTATACATATGTATACACAACATATATATATATTTTATGTATATGGCACACATACACTTTCTTACTGGAAGTATGGCATAGTTCTTGCCTTTCCCTAAATTACTGCTATTTTCCTTCTATGATACAGATTTTTTTTCTTATGTGTAACAAATACAGTTCAAAGTCTTCTAAATTCTATTGAAGAACATAATCACTCTTTTATTTGTGGGACCTAGGAGAAAAGTCTTGTTTAGTCATGACTATTTTAATTTATTAAGTTCATTTTTAGAATCTTCTGGAAAAATATTTATCTGCACTTTTGTTGATGTGTTTGCCTTTTATAATAATTAACGTTTTGCATTTGACAACTGGCTATCGGTTTGGGCATTTCCTGCTTTCTCTAGAGGCAAGCTTATCAGAGATTTAAGGTTGTTGTTAATATCAGATCCCATAGGAAATGTTCTTAAGGGTGTTATTAAGAATGACTTAAAGATTTCAGGATTGGAGAAGCAGATCAAGTCTTGCATTTTCACCCTGTAATTACGTATTCATAGAGTCTTTTGAGCTGTCAATGCATGATAAGGAATATTCTCATTGAAACCATGAAATTATTTTCTATGTATTTTAAGTGTTGTAGCTACCCTTTAAAAGTGATTTTAAACTACTTGAAGAAGGCGGATGATTCTCTTTCCACCCGTGAAATAGTAATGAATTTTCTTAGTGATACAAATTATACAAGAAAAGAGTTACTATTGGTGCTAGTTCAATCCTTTCTTATTTATTTTCTCTGAAAGACTTGTATCAGTTTTCTTGTTATGTCACTCGACTCAACTGCGTGAATATTTCCAGCTTTGTCTTGAGGAACTTGAATACAGCAGTTTTTATTTGCTGTCATGTTCAAGGAAATTCAACAGATTTCTAAATTAGCATCAGGCCCACAGTTTATTCCAAATATTTTTCTTATGATCTGGCGTTTGTGGGTCTTGGTGGAAATGCATACATTTTAACCACCAATTGAAAAAACAATATACTCCACAGAGCTGCAGTCCTCATCACCATGTCTGGGTTATTAACAGCTTATTATGTATACCTGGGGAAAGCTTTCATTGCATAGTCCATGAAATAGTTTCAAGAGCTGAAAGATACTATTTCTTGGGAGGATATTGAACACCTTCAATCCTTAGCTATTTTTGCAGGTCAAAAGAAGGCATAGGACAAACTGGAGATGCTTAACATTTTACAAGGTCAAACGGAAGGAAATTAAACTAAAAGAAATACCTTTCATAAATCCATCTAGACATGCAGTATCTCTTAGAAACATTTTTGTCTATTTGATGAGTCCAAGGATGTCAAACAAGTCAAAGTCTGAATTGAGATCAGTGATTCCTGTGTTATACATTTCTTTTACTTGTGGCTAGAATTTACCCTGCATGTCAATGAATGTTTGGAGTTTTACAGAGTCAGTCCCATATCATAGGTGTGTCAGTAAAAATGACACAAGCCCTACACTGTAAGCTGATATGAAGGGGACAATAGTAACACTGTCTTTGCTGTTCCCTGTAGCTTTTACTCTTGATAATAATTCTCAGCAGTAAATTCCTTTATGCAGCATCTAACAAAAGGGTTTGGTAGTCATTTTCCAAATACAGAGACAGAGATTTTCAGATACACACTGAAAGAAACAAAACCATCCAGTGTGATCTTTTTCATTAAAGGTAGTTTGTCTAAAGCACCAAGATAGCCTTGAAAATCATATTAATTTTGATTAATTTTTGGCTTTTAAAAAATGTAGTCCTTTATTTAGTTGGATGTAGGTTTACTTCTATCTACAACAAAATTCTTTAGCACCTCTCTGAACATGGAAAACAACCTTACAGTAATTGCAAATCAGTGTTGTGAAAATTCCCTTTAATTTCATACTGTGCAATGGATTTATAGAGGTCTTGGTGATTATACCTGAGAGGTCTTTTGTAGAAAGACCCTTTCCAAAGTCATTAAGGCACGTAAGCTTTAGAGGAAACACAATAGGGAGCAACAGGTTGTCAGTGCTTTTACATTTCTTCTAAAAACAATACTTGCTACCAAATATTACCTAATAATTAATCTGTACTTCAGGAGTTTTTTACCATTAGCATGGAGTTTTTAATGTGTTTTTTCACAGAAAGCCTAGAAAAGATATATGGGCCCTCCAATCTCCTGAAGACAAATGTTCAT
The DNA here is from genome assembly GCA_027576195.1 of Cossypha heuglini. Lineage (NCBI taxonomy): Eukaryota > Metazoa > Chordata > Aves > Passeriformes > Muscicapidae > Cossypha > Cossypha heuglini. Next base: position 40,429,651 of record JAODKT010001744.1, read on the forward strand.
TTTTTTGAGGAAAAATTCAGTGGGGCTCTTTTCTGAAACAGTCTCTTAATCTAGTGCTGTCCTTGGGAAAAAAAAACATGGAAAGTCACCATCATGTGAACCCTGTCGGAAATTGCAGGGGTTTTTGTGCCATCAGAAGTAGTCCTTTTCTGTACAGAAGGTGAATTCCAAAGAATTGCTTTTATGAACCTCTAACTGAAAACATGTTTAAGAGACAAAGTCCTATCAGTCATATAGTCAATTTATTGTACTAGATTACTAACATTTGTCGTTCCTTTGCTATCCCAGAACACAAGGCTGTTTTGCTCTAAATGGCTTAGAGAACAAAACTCGTATTTTACCGTGTGTTTTTCAGAAAGTTACTGGAGTGGCCAAGTATTTTAAAAGCATTTTTTATTTCAGCAATCTGATAAAAAGCAGTTGCACTGATGTGGAGCTGCTGACATTGATTAGTGAGTAATAAACTTCCATCAAAATACCTCAGTGAAGACATTGCTTACCAGGAAACTCTCCATCTTAAAGAGGTGCACTTTTTTCTGCTTTCTCCTAATGCTGCTCACAGGCTACACCTGAATTATCTTTGTGAAGCCAAGTTAAAAATCTATGATTAAACTGAAGTTTGCATTGTCTGTTGCACAAATGCCACACTATCTTGAACATTTTTGAAAATTTTAGTTGTTTGTACTACTATATAAGGCTCTGCTTTTTTTCACACTCTTACCAACAGACCCTGGATTAAGCAATCTCCTGAAAGTAATCAAACATTTTCTAGCTTTAGCCATGGAGGAATCAAGGCTTCTACTGTAGTTGGCTCTCTCCTTTTCCAGTACACTTTGTCAAGATGCTTCTGATGGAAGTCCCATCTGGCTTTAACTGTATGCCTGCAAGGCAAAAGTCAACTCCTCCTGCAGTTCTTTCTTTTTTGTTTTATTCTTTTCCCACTCACATGGCTCTTTGTGCTAGCTAGACAATAATCTTGCTATGGATACTTCTCCTTTCACCCTGCAGCCAGAGAAAAACGCTTTAGAGGCAGTGATGTACTCAAGGCAGAGTACATTTTTCTTGCTATTAATACTTTTAAGATCCTGCCTTTGGCAGAAATTTGGAAAGTACCACGTTGTTGGTGGGGCTGTAGGAGGCAAGGTGGGGTTTCTTCAGCTGCAGAGTGATTGACACACATGCTGGAACAGCAATTACCACAGTGAGTTACCCTAGGGTTGAGCACCTGGACTAATAAACAAAAAAGCATTCTAAACAGTCTTCTGCTTATAGATACAGGCTAGATCGGTCTATTTGTCTGTTTTTAAAATCTGTATGCTATAGTGAACATATATGGCTCAGTTCTAGTTTTAAGCCTACTTTGAGCTGCTAATCATTGTGGCTTTTCATTGCAGATATCTGATTTCTACATCTTTCATTAAATTATTATTATTAATTCACTAAGCTGCCACATGCTTCTAATATCTGCCCATTCTAAATGATTAAATTTATTGAGGTGCAAGCAAGGCATCTGCAAGGTGTTTTTAAAAGTGAAGAGTAGCAAGGTGTCCCTGTTTCAACTGACTTAACATTTATTGCATTGATGTGCTGTTGTTATGTAAATGACTGTCATAAGAAAAATCCTCTTAAGACTAGAGGTGACTGTAGACCATATGGAGTCACTAAATATATCTTTTATTTTATCTCAGCTGGTTTCCTGATTTCTGCTATAGGGAGCATAAGAAGTGACCCAGCATGTCTGACATTTTGCTGGTAAAGCCTGACAGATGAGATCAGATGGCACATTTGTGCATCCACCACAAAACACCAAGAAAAGCCTGCATTAGATATCCCTAGGTCTATTGTGCAAACACTGTATAAACAATTGTACAGTCTTGGGCTTAATAAAGGAATGGGATCATCTTCTGAATTTCAAAGGTGAAGCTGAGGTCTACAGTAGTACACTTACTACATTTATGGTAGTGCAATTACTAACATCAAAGGTGTTGAATAAAAGTGTTTTTCAAATGACCTGAAGTATTTTGAAACATACCATCTGCTGACCTAATAAATCAAGACGTAACTTAGCTCAAGTAAAAGTACTGCATTAGCATAGAAAGAACTTTTGCTATTTTGCTTACTGAAGTTTGAAAACAGCTGAGCAACTTTTTAAAATGTTTGTGTTCTCTTGTGTTATTTTTGTAAAAAAAAAATAATATCTTTAGAGTAGTGTTTGCTTTTCTACATAAAGGTGTGAAGTTATGCTTTTCAGAGTATGTGGCATACTGCAGCATTGTTTGTCTTTGTGAGTACTAAAAGGTTTGTTGCAAACTTCATGCAGTTTTTCTTTTCATATTTTTTTTTTCTCCAGAAAAGGAATCAACTGCCAGATTGAAAATCTTTTGTACTACTTGTATTGTTCAATGTAAAAAAAAAGATTGGATTCTTTCTGGGAAAATTTTTCATTCTTTAGGTGTTGCAGTTAATTTCTCTTTGACTGTTGATGTTTGTTTATTTGGAGTTTCATTTAAAACCAAGAGGTTTTTTTTCTACTTTTATTAAGCAGACTTTGTCCATGGGAGGACTTCTGCATCAAGATATTAGCTTGATACATGTGATCACTACAGTTGATACCAAGCATGCTCAATGTAGAAATTTAATTCTTCTTAGAAAAAGGATTCCAGGAATCCATAGTGAGTTTAAATATACAAATTGGTGTTATTTGAAATATAAGTGCAAGAGTAATTTCCAAAGCCAGCAGTTAAATGGTAAAAGACCCCGTTGGTATATATACTAAGTCACCATCCATCACATGAAGGCATATGGAGCTCAGGCTGAATAAGCATGAAGCACACATCACAGCACACACAATTATTTATTCGCACAAGGGGGATGTTTATGTTTAATATGTATAGATATATTTATATATATTCAGTATATATTATATTGAATTTAGTAGGGTTTGTCAGAAATGCACAACAGCAGTAAACAGTACCTATTGTCATTTTTAACCGACAAATCTTGGAATATCTCTGAAGAAAGTTTTCTAACTCTGGGGAGCCTTGTGTTAGAAGTAAGATTACAAAGTTACTACAATTAGACTAAATCACAAAACATAATATCCTACCTAAAAAGTAAATATTTTCTAGTGTACATTTTAAACTAAACTGAGGGTGTGAAATGTGTGAATATTTAATCATCCTTAAAGTACTTAGAAATCTAATGCTTTCTGAATAGCATCTTGGGCTTTGATATAAGTGTGATTTAAGCAGTAAAGGGGATAGATCTTACATCTTACAGTTAGCAGGGATGAGGAAGGCTAGGAAGTTGTAATCATCCTTTAAAAAATATTCATGGCCAAGGGTATTTGCTACCTGCTCAAACAAGACCAGTTTTCACATGAACCTTGTTACTTTTGCAAGTCTCTGCTGTTTAGTTGACGTGTTCAAAGTTTATAAGGACTCATTGTCCAGTAACCTTGGATATTAAATGAGGATAAAGTGAGAGTGGACTGGTCTTATTACTGTGTTTTAGAAAAGAACTACCACAAAAGGTATGGAAGGGTAGATAAATGAATGGATAGTTAGAAATTAATTCAAAGGTGTGTTTTCCCATACCACAGAAAATTTGAAAGAGATATGCTATATATAAAATTTTGTTCAAGTGAAAACCAGTTTCACTAAAATGGCTATAATCTTGGAATGTTAACTAGCAATTCCCTGAATATTTCCAATACCAGACACACTCATGTAAGGCAACAGTAATGCTCACATGTAAATACATATGACATCAATATTAATATTTTAGAATTGCACAGAATGGTCTTCAGTCCTCCATTAATGATTAAAAAAAACCACTGAAATGCTTCCCTTACCTTTTCGTGACTGTTGTTGGACTGTCTTTCAATCTGATGGCATCATTATGCTGGTTGTTACTAAAATTTGCAATATACTTATTCTTCGGCTTTGTTTCCCTTTCATGCTTGCATTTTGGCTGACCAGACAAATACTAATGGCAGATAGAATTGTTCAGGTAGGTTTGAAATTGAGCAGAATGAGTCCACCCATTCACAAGTGAGAACTTTTGAGCCGTGGTCTTTGGAGACACGTAATTATTAGTCAACAAATAGTCCTCTCACTGGTGATTGATGTACTGTGATCCTTCTCACTAATCCTTTCTGTGATTTTTCTAATTAATTGATGAGGGAGATTAGTAGGAGTGTTTATGGACCAAGGGAAAACCCAGCCTTGAGGGAATATATTTCTGCTGTTTTCTCTTACCCTTTCTTTTTTTCCTCTCTTTCATGTAATTACTATGTAGGATGAAAATATTGACTCATATCCTGGGTTTGCCAGGTACACCTCACTGCTGTGTTTTTCTACACCTACACCTAAATGCAATCTTAAGAATGACAAATTCTGAACCTATTGTCTAAGGAAGCAGAGATGTTCTCATGTCAGTGTGCTGCTGGGTCCAGTTGAGGCACAATCAAACAAGAACAAGGCCAGTGACTTTGGAATTACTCGTGAGCCTTTCTTCCTGATCCAAGGTCTTTGGCTGTAATCCTGTTATCATTCAAATAATATTGGCCACATAGCTGCCTTTTTGTAAAACTGCTACTCAATATAGTGAGCACATCGGCTTTATGTATCATTAATAACACTAGATAGAACATAAAATTTGAATGGTGTGGATTGGTCATACTTGATCCTGACTGCAGCCTTTCATACGAAATAAAAGCTTCAAAGTTTTCTAAACTTATTTCAACCAGCAGAATTGCTTTATGCTACATCAGCACTTTGCCACGTGTGACTACATCATTTTTCATGTGATAGAAGAAACCCCAAAGACAAATTTATCTCTTTACAAAACCACTGTTTCTTACATTAAACAGTGGTACACATTCTTCTCAGAAAGAAACTTCAGCTTGTAAGATGCATAATTTTTCACATACGTATAATGAGCCTACTTCCATGGTCTTTGAACACTGCACACGTTACACATGTGAATACTTCACATCCTGTGAAGATTTCATTTAATTTCCTATACTGTTATCTCCTTTCTAAAGTTTCTCATTTTGCAAGCTATAAACGGAATACTTTTGGAAAAATTTAACAGAAGATGTAATATTTATACATAATATCTGGGAAATAACAGCTGGGCAGGGAGAACAAGTAATTTTTTAATACTAAATTTCTCCTAAGAAGTAGTTTTTTATGTGTTGTAGTATCTCCCTGAAGTGCGCCTATTCTTCTTAAAGCTGAAGAACATTTTCTGCTTAAGAAAAGCCTTTTCTTCTTTGAAGGACTCTGAAATTTTCTGTTTTGCTTCACATGATTTCATGCTAGTTTGCATACTCCAAATTCAGCGTAATATGAACTAGGTGTCCCCAGCAGCTGATCTGTGTTCCCAAAACCAGCACAACGCAAACAAACTTACTTGGAGTTGAATTTACTACCGCTTTGACCTTTGTCCATGAGAAGAGTACAGAGGATGATATGATATGATATTCAACTTGTTTGTGCCACCAAGAATCCCTTCAGAGAGAGGTAGATTAAGCTCCTCTCTAAGAATAACTGGTTATTGAGTGTGGCCTTGAACCCAGTGTTCCCTGCAGAGAATGAGGGAGTGCATATGGGGTAACCATTGCCAGACAGAAATGTAGGAAGGAAGGAAAGGAGTTTAATGATATGGCTGAGATGAGGTTGTTGAACCTCAGTCTGGGAGGAATGAGGAGGGAAACAGGGAAATATGGTACAAGGACAGAGCAAGGCTTCACTTCTAACCCCTTCATTTTGAATGTTTTGGGGTTTTTTTTGCTCAGAGTCTTTTCTTTTAAGCAGTCCTGACAGCCCTCTGTATAACTTTTCCTGTCTAAGAGGACGCTGAATTATTAATTCTTCTGAACTGATTTTACAAATTAATATATTATTAAATATAAAACTGCCATCTCATGTAAGGGACACAATGAGACTTCTGATTGGAAATATTTTTGCTGCCTTATTATGTATACTTTTATTATGTACACGTGGTACATCCCATAATGGGGATCTGACTGAGAAATTAGACTTTGCATCCTTAGTAGGTCTGATGATCCTGGCACACTGGTGTCCTCAGAGCCAGAATCGAAACTATGGACATATAATGAGTTAGTCACCCAAATTACTTGTCCTTTTTGCTGTGGGATAATCTGCATGGTTCTATTTCTGATAATCTTGACACTTCTTCTTACTTGGGATTCAAACTGTATCTGGGAGGAGAGGCCTGGCAACCAAGTGAGAATATAGGAAGTAGAAACAGACTGAATTTTCTGGGAAACCTGAGTTGGAATCAGTCTGAATCAGAGCTACTCCATATCAAAGAGTACAAAAGAAACAAGAATGATGCCAAAGGAAATGATGCAAGACCAGAAAGGCTTGGACTCACTTTGCATACTGAACATTTGTTTTTTCCCTTCAAAGTAATGAATCAACCCTAATTTCCCACACCTTTACATCTCATTGAGTTCCTGGGCAAAGTGTTATCTGCCCTGATTTAGGGTTGTGCAATATGTGCACTGATACAGGTGGTTACGCTCCTATTGTCAGTGCCCTTAAGTGTTTGCTTTAAGCCCCTGTTAGGTTCAAGTGGAAGCCTATCTCTTTTTACAGTTATTAATCATCCCTTAGTCAGAAGTCCCGGTGTGGGTGCAGGTGAGCTGTGCTCAGGAGGCATCGCCCTCAGCAAAGGTGTTGCCTCATAAATGTGTGCCAGTTGTGCCACTGCTAGGCCTGAAAGGAGTAGTTAAAGATAAGGCTTAATATACAGCCCTGCCTGGATTAAAGACTCCAAGGTTTAAGGTAGGATTGAAATTAGGAAATGAGATATTCAAGGAGGGATGATGTCTCTCATCAACTAGGGTGGAAATAGAGTTATGCTACCTGTACAACACGCAATTGGGGTCTGTCTCTTCCTTGGAAGAACTGCTTCTCTTCTGGTTTTGATGTCTTTGTGAGCATCACTGTTTCTGCTCTCAAGATAGTGCATCACGTGATGGTGTCTTGCAGACTAGTTTTCATTGAAGGATGGCTGTGTGAAGAATATTTGTACATAGATGTGTACATACAGGAAACTCTTCATGAGGTATCTGAACGGCCCTCTGAAAGGGGCTTTCTGTCCCCATTCACTGTGTATTAGTGAGCCAATTGCATTTTAACTTTCGACAAAGCATTAGTACTTTTCAGCCAGCTTGCATATTTACTGGGGTATTTATGCTTCCTTTCACTCTATAAATATATTTTTTCTCACTTTGAAAGGAATATATTTATTTTTATTTATTATTACAGGTTTTATAGCACTGATACTACATTTGAATTGTGTTCTCTTTGGCCTCAGCAATAAATAGACAATTTGGGGTAATGTTGTTTCTGCAGCAATAATCCAGTCCTAGCAAAATCATGATCGTGAAAGGTTACTTTCAATGCAGCATGTGAGATCTGGGTGATCAGGACCAGCAGACATAAAATATATTCTCAACAAGATGAGTGCTCAACTCTGAATGATCCTCAGAGCTTGACATTACCATGGCTACTCATGATGTGGGAAGAATTGAATCTGACAATTTTGGCTGTAGTTCATGTCCTTTCAAAGTGTGAAGATCTTTGGGAGCTCCCTTCCAAAATATACACTGGCTACAGGAAAACCAGACGGTGGTGTGAAAAGTGAACAGAGGAAATCAGGAATCCTGTTTTGCTCTTTGTACTTCAAATCCGAGTCTTTAAGGACTGAGCTCTAGCCCTGGGAGACATAAGTGTTTTTTTCATTTTTCTGTCCTTGAATACCTTTATGAAAACTGTGGGAATGTAGTATTTCTGAGGCCTCTGAACCAATTAGGTTTCTTGGCACATTGACTCAAATGTAGATTTTCAGGGAAGTCCGACATGCTCAGCCCTTTGCCCTGATTCCAGCGTGCAATTCCCTTGTGATTTTCTCAGCACTCTGTACTGAAAAAATGCTGTCATGCTTTTAGCTCCCTTTGCATCCATCCTTCCCTCTTAGAAAATGAGAGGGATAAGATTTTGTGCATAATGAAGGATCAAGAGTTCTTCATCCAAGTTCATAAACCCTATTTGAGATATTTTAGTTGAAAATAAAAAGAAAAGTTTGTAAATTTTTGTTCTGCAGCATTCTCAAGAGTCTTCATTAACAGTGCAGATCAGAGTGAGATTTCACAGTATGGTTTCTGGGTGAAAAATCTAGTTAAAAGCTTTTCATCAGACCACTACACTCAGTAACCTGTGGGACATGTGCTCTGTGCCAGTGAGTGAAATGAGCTGGGTTGTGAACAGCTGCCTAAACTATAGAACAGCAACCTTAGCAGCTCAGTCTTTAATGTGTTCTTGGTGACTGACTTGCCCTGCAATCACAGGGATTTCTTGGTGGTGAAGTGTGTTTTCTAAGCCATAAGAGATCTCCGTTACCATTTTTGCTTGTTTTCTTCTTCTCGTTCAGTCTTTGTTATGTATGAATTTTTAGTCACTTTAATTTTAGAGAAACTTACAGCTTCAGAGAGACTCTCAGTTTCCCCAGAAAAATTCTCTAATTATTTGTATATTATTTTGATGACTGCTTAGTCTCCATACATATTTATCTAATATATAAAATAACAAAACAACGAACCACATATGTAGATGCTTTGTAGATTGCTCTCTTGACTATCAAAAGTAGTAAGAAATCTAATAAATCTTACAATCTTACAGTAATAGCCTAAAATCTTACAAACATGGGATCTCATTAATTTATTTACCGTGCTCCCTTTCTCATGGTCATTTATCAGTGCTAGACAAAATGTCACACAGCAATTGTGTAAGTTACAGTCTTTGAAGCACATAATAATAACTTCAGAACAGGAATAAAGTAATGGGATGTGCAAAGGTGTGCAAGCTCATTATCTTGGATTAAATAAATTCTTGTGAGTAATAAACAATTTCCAGTTACTTTCATGATTGCTCCTCCCTGTCTTCAAACTCTTTTCCATAAATATTTCCTCTGCAAATGGCATGAAAGCATGAAAAAAGGAATGGTAGCAGAGCATCAGTGTCACAAAGAGAAAGCAGACAGATTTATCAATGGATGCCGTATCTTCTCTATCAGGAGTGGTAGGGAGTCTCTGACAAATGATACCTGTGTGATAGCTCTTCTGAGAGACCCACAGCAGATACTGCCCTGCCAAAATGAAATCAGGAGCTCTCTCTTCTCTAAAACTGCAGACACAATTCTGTTTAAAGAGAATTCAACCATCACAGGATATATGGGTTTTCTGTAGGTGATGTTGCACCTCAGCTTGTTTTTGGGGGGTGCCACCAGATACAGTTACAGCACAATTTTTCCTCCCTTCTCTTGGTTGTTGATTCGATTCACTGCACAACTTTTATTCAAAGAGCTTGCAATATGCAAGAATGCCTTCCTTGTATTATGGGACCAAGCCTGAAGCAGAGTTTTCAAAATTGTATTCAGAGGGGGCCAAATAGGGAATGGGACATCATGCTAGGGAATAGGCAGCATAATGTCTCTGCTCTGTGACTTGAGATAGTGAAGATTTATTAAGCACTTTTCCAAGCTCTTGTTAAATGTGCTTGAGATGCCCTGCTCTCTGTCACTCTGAAGAAAGCCCATACGTTGCAATAGTTTTAACTCAAGGGCATCTGTGTCAAAGTCATTAAGCAGACAAAATACTCTTATGGACAGAGACACCACAAGATCAAGCAGTGTATGTAACATAACTGTCTCTTTTGCGTATTGGAGAAAAATACTCAAGTCTTAACACTGGATGGGTGTTGTCATTTCTGACGGCAGCAGAGCTCTGGAATTTGTATTAGTTGTCAAAAGTGAAATGACTGTACTGTTTTAACAGTTGGGATAAGGAAATCCTCATTGAGAATGAATGAGTCATAAAAAGAATTAGGTTTACTCACAGTAATTAACTTCCTGTTGTCCCAGTGTATGATCTGTTAGATACTGGAACCAGGCCATCATGATTGAGGACATCAAAGTACCTGTTGTGCCTACATCTCCTTTTTAGAAATTCTACATTTCCTTAATATGCCAAGTTTGGAATTTTTTTTTTTTTTGTTAGTTACAAAAACTAATACAAAAATGGTAAAGAGAATAAATAATTTACTAAATAGTGAAGAGAATAGCAGAAGCTCAATGCAATATGCATACAGGACAGTGCATATATACAGTGTATGCAGGGTATTTTGTAAATCCTAACCTGTAAGCAGGTTCTGAAGTGTGATTGTACTGAGATAACAGACATTTCACAGAAGCAAGGAGAAAGAAATTTCGTTGGCCTCTGTGAAATATCTCTCTGTGTGAGGAGGTAAGAAAACCTTGCAGGGCTGCATTGGTAAAATAACATTTGCAAGATAAAGACGGTAAAGAATTAGACTTCATTTTACATATATTTTTTTCTGTGTCCTTAGGGCTTCTTTAATTTTTATGCAGTACATATCATTCACTGAAGCTTAAGCCTATGAAAGATACTCCACCAAAAAGATGTACAGTACCGAAGTTTTAGAAATTGATTACTTTTTCTGATTGGTTGTCTTCATTTTAGTTGTGCTTTGGCTTTTAACCCATTTATTTAATGGATATCTTTGGAATTGTTATAAACAAAATTTCTCTTCTGACTACATTTAGCAGAACTGAGGTGCTCTGTTGCGAAAGACAGAGAAAAGAAACGTGAAATAGGCATGCAAGTTCTAATTTAAGTCAACAATATTATTATAAATTTTCTTGAAATATTTTATAACTCCTGTTCATTGTCAACAAATAGATGATACATGTACAAGATCAAGCAGCATATGTAACATAACTGTCTCTTTTGGGAATTGGAAAAAAATACTCAAGTTTTAACATTGGATGGATATGAGTTGTCATAAACTGTCACACCATGCTTTGGGGTTTGAAAATATTCCCAACCAACTTCTTTAAAAAGGGGCTGGTTTTTTTAAAATTTGGTTTCTATTTGCTTTTTGAGGTTTTTTTCTTGACAAAACACCCTTGTATAGGAAGATTGTATAAATAAATAAATGTCAGAGTAACTTTCTTTGTGAGTGAGAGTTTTCCAGTGTGTGACTGAAATGTGTCCAGCGAAGTCCTCTGGCATGTTGCTGCATATTGCTGCTGTGTGAATTGGACTGCTGTTGCCCCAGGGTTATGCATGCCCTTCAGTGCTTTGCTCGATCAGGGCCTAATTTTAGATAATTTTTGGCTCTTTGAGCTCTGATGATAGTGATAATGTCATGAGTCTACTTTGGTTCTTTGAGTCTACTGATACCTGATAATGCCATGCATGAAAAATAGCTTTGCTGTGATTATGCTAAATGAGCCACACTACAAGCACAAAATTTTTGGAGTAGGTGGTACGCTTTCTAGATGATGGTTTATATTTTGTCTTACTCCTTACAGGTGTTCTCTTTTCCAATTAACATAGAAATAAAATATTAGCACTTAGGATGAGTATAGAATTCTCTTCATCATAAGTATTCTATGTATTGATATTTTCTAGAGAAAATACGTTAAAAAATTAAGTTATCACAATAATTTGCTGGTTTTTTGTTTCAACACAGAGGTTCAAAAGCCTGACTCCCTTCTTTGTTCTTTTTCTTTTTGTCAAAACATTAATTTTTTAGGAGACTAACTGATTTTCCCATAACTGCCCAATTTTCTCATAAAATAATTATTCTTGTTGCTGCTCAGACTTGGCCTTTAACCATATTCTGGCATCTAAAAATGCCAAGTTAAACAAATTATTTGTCCTTTGCAGAAAGCTCTGCTTTTGGGAGGGTTCAAGGCCAGTCTGGATGGGGCTTTGAGCACTTTGTCTACCGGAAGGTGTCTCTGGCAAGGGAGTTGGAACTGGATGACCTTGAAGGGCCCTTCCAACCAAACCATTATGTGATCGCTGGATATGGAAGTAGCTGTAGCAGCCTCAGACCTTTCTGACAGATTTATTTATTTCTTTCTTTATTGATCCTCTGTTATGAGCCTTTCTTTTGGGGTTCGGAACCCTCCATTTTGTTAGAAACATTTCATTCTAATTATTAAAAAAATTATGCTGCTCTTAGTTAATTCTCTATGTTTCTTTCAGCTTGAATGTTTAAGTACCTAGACATCCAGTTTAAATTTTTATCTACAGTTTCTAGATTATTTACTTGATTTTTATGCATTTGTGGTAGTATTTGCATTGTAAATGCTCTGAGAGACTATTTGCTTTTTAAACTGGATTTTGCTTTAAATCACGAAACAGATTCGCACTTGTCCTAGGCAATGTAAAATTTGTGTTTATTAGCTGTCAGTTTTACATAAAGTCTCGACCGGTTACTCTGGTTCAAGGGTTACAGATAAAGAAAATTATGATCTATTCTTTTTATTTTCTGCCTCAAAAAATAATGTAAGAAAAAACAATTTTAACAAATCAAAAGGGAGAAATTACTACTGAAATGTATGTGAAATACATATAAAAAGCAGAAATTGATGGAAATTGATGGAAATTAAGAACAGAATTCTCATGAACTACAAATACACTTATAAGGCTAAAGCTAGTATACGATTTCGTATTTGTGCTCTAAGTTTGGAGCACATGTAAGAAATTATGAACTCACCAAATGCTAACTCCCTCACCAACACAGGGAACCCTTATACAAGAATTATTTTCTGGAATAAAAACTAATAAGTCATCACAGAGAAAACACAGATTGATGTCTACCCTTCACTTCAAGGATATGATGAATCTCACTGAAACTGATGTTGTGAAACAACATTAATAATACTTCTGTTATGTTTGAACTTACACACGCTTCAGTCTGTGTTATGCAGTACTCTTTCCAAAAAGAAATGCATGTAGGTTTGGGGTTTACTTGTGACTTTATTGTGTAGTGCTATATATCCATGCCCAATAGAATTAATAACTTGATGACAATAGTTATCTTGTGACTGTTCTCTTTGACTAAAAGCAGGTATCCATTGCTTGAGAATAGTTTGTGTCCATCTGTCATGGTGTGACTTGGGTTTTGCCAATTTTAATATATTTCGTTTCCTTTAGAGATAGGATTTAGGAGCAGAGACAAGGCAGGCTTAAAACTTAAA
>JAODKT010001744.1:40446641-40478506 GCA_027576195.1 Cossypha heuglini
CCTCTCCTCTCCTCTCCTCTCCTCTCCTCTCCTCTATGCCTGCTCTACAAGAAGCTAAGTGAAGTGTCTTTCTTTTTTGCAGGCCTGTGCTTAGCAGAAAGTGGTTACTTCTAAATGCATTGTATTCATACCATAATCCAGACTCTTGCACAACTATACTCTTTCCTGCTCCTTGGAATGTAACTCTTTAAAGGACTCAATTTCAGAGGCTGCCCTAACTCCTGCCGATCAAGAGTAATTAATTTTAGAACCCTAAGGAATCAACAGACGGGTGGGTGCCAGTTAAAAGCAAGGTCATGCTGGTTGTCCAGTATTTTTCATGGGAAAGCCCATGCATGTTTTGGCCCTTGCATGGAACAGCCCCAAGCCTCCTTTGCTAAGGAACTTGACAGAGTGGGCTCTTGACTATACTAAGTAAGATGCATCACAGCAGTGATGGTTTATTTATCTCACTCTGAATCCCAAATTTCCCAGAAACAGAAGGATGAGAATGTTTTCTGATATTGAGAGCAGATGACAATAACTTTGAAAGTCAGGAAGAACTAATCATCAAGTAACCTATTTGATGCTCTTTTTCATCAAATGGTCAACTAATAGGGCTTGAATACAATTGCCAATTAAACTGAAAGCTATCATATACCTTATTTTAGCACGGGAGGAATAGTCAAACTTAAGTGTTCAATAAAATTCAGCTCTGAATAAGGTTCCATAAAGTGGGATGGAGTTATCTTACATTGTCATTCCAAAGTGTGAGAAGGGAATTTGTCTACTGTTTCTGGTTCACATCCATCTGCCTTAGTATTCATACATTTAGCAGGAGAAGCAGGAGGTGATACCTAACAAGAACTCCCACAGATTCGGGCTAAAAGCAGCTTTTCTTACAGCAAAGGAGACGAAGGGGATCCATTCCTTTCTCTGTCCTCCTTCTCTTTAAGTGCAACTTCACCAGCTCACGGGGCAGGGCCATGCTGCAGTCGCCACACACCATGGTATCTTCAGAAAACTGGTACATGTTCAGACAAAGAGTTTGCTTTGTAGCCTCTTGTGTTTTGACTTACAGCCAGTTGCAGTCTGTCCTTTAAAAAGGTCCAGTATTGTTCTGTTCTTTAACCAAGCTACAGATGGATGTAAACAGTAACTTTTCTTTTGATTAAGGTCATTACTACCTTTTCAGCTCGTTCTTGTCTGTTTGTTGGAAACTGGGCAAGGACATTGGTTGTACCACTTATGGAGAATATAAGGTTATAAAACATCAGGACTTTGTATAATGACTTGTAATGGCATTTTTCTCTTCCTTTCTTTTAAGGAAATTTTATTTTAAATTTCTATATTTTTTCTAAGTACGTTTTATATGTTGATTTTCTAAAACTCGGCTTTTTCAAGTTGTCTTTGTGCTCCTGCCTGAAACCTTGACGTAGATGCCATCTAATATACTGCCTACAGCCAACAGTGAGGGATACAAACCTCTAGATGATGACTTAGATTTGCAGATAACAAAATCTGAATTTTCAGTCATTTAGACAGTATCAATACTTCCCCACTCTGCCACTCACACATCTCCTAAATCTTTATTTTTCTCCATGTCAGATAAACTCTTATTTTCAGATTGCTCCCTGCAGCAGTCCTTGATGTTCCACTCCCTTTCCCCTAAGAGAAAATCTGCCTTGTCTCTGACTCACTGCCATGTTTAGCCCCCTCATGTTCTTGAGTGTTTGTCCCACAGAGCCAAGATTGTTTCCTCACCCCACCCCTTGTTTAGTGACTGTACCCAATCTATTCCTCATACTCAACCTCTCTCTCAGAGACTTTTCTATACCTCCTTGAAGATTACCCATCATTAAAAGTCAAAATTAACATAAATGATAAAATATGCATTAGTAGGAGACAAAACCCTTAAGTGCTGTTTCATACTGACTGTATCTCAGTTTTCAGGTTTCTTCTGCAAGTCCAAGCAAGCAACTCAGTAAGCTCAAAGTATTTAATATTGTATATGTTGTTCTTTGCCTCGGTTTGCATTATTGGACAACCATTTCTTCAGGTTCGTTTGTAAGAAAGTTTCAGTACTGCCAAGTTCTCTTGAAAACTCGGTACACTCCACTGACGTATTTTTGGGTATGTGTCTGTGCATGTGTGAATATATACATAAAAATATTATATATACTCCTGTACACGTATTTACCCCTCCATTATGTTAAGGTTTTTTTGTATGTCCTTGTCTAAGGTAACTGGTGCAGATATTCAGGATAGATTGAGCAGTTGATAAAATATGTTGTTTCAGAGTGATTACTGATATATGTCAAATAGTTTATGTGGTTACTAATATTATAAAATTAGTAATTATTACTTAATGAGGATATCTGGTGAGAAATAGCCAATATCTACCATGATTGTTAAGTTGCAGGCTCTTAGGTGTGTTATACTACCAGAAAAAGCTGCAAACCAGAATACAAGCTTTCGTTACAGAAATTATTTTCTTATTTTTTTCCCTCCAGATAACTTTTTCTAGTTATTATTTGGGTAAAATTTTCAATACTAGGAGCAAGCTGCTTTGTTTTCTACTAAATGGCACAGTTTGGTACTTGCTGACAGTGGATCGTGGGGCTTTGGAAATTTTTGCACTGTGGGTAGGATCAGGAAGGACGAAGTAACATCTTTATACAAGGTTTGGGCTTCAGTGAAATTCCTGGCTTACTGGGAACCTGTAAGATGTCTTATGGATTTAAGGTTTTTATGGTACCTTGACAATACTGTACGCTATTGCACAGCTTCTGCTACATCACTCAAGGTTCTTGATAGGATGCAAATCTGGGCTTACAAGAAAGTCCTCAAGGTGGCAAAGCAAAACTGCCCTCCTTGTTTCCTTCCCTTTTATAACTCATTCATGCTGCTGCAAACTTTACAGAAAAAAAGGCCCTTTGGATAGCATCACTTATCTTTAAGAAAATATTCTTTTTGTTTTCTATCTCCTCCTTTCACATTCTTTGCTCAAGTGTTGGCTTACTTAGATCAGCATGACTTAAGTGGATTCAGTCGAAACTCAGCTCCTTTTGTATATCACCATGCAATCTAAGCAAGAGGCTTGTTTTAAAAGAATCAGTCTATTAATTTTGCATTCATGAACAGTCTTACCTGCAGGCACGAAGTGAAGCTTGCTTTCTTCCTGTGGTTAATCTCTGGTTTATAATATTTATGTGCTATATTTTGAGGCTAGCTGATAACAATTACCAGTGTAAATTAAAGTAGCCATGAGATAGTGAATTTAACTTTGTCCCCAGGGGACCACCCCAAAAGTGAGACTAGTTGGATGCTGTGTCTCAAAACACGTTCACTTTCACTGGCCCTGCCCCTTACACAAAAGCTTGAGAGAGAGTGTTTAAAAATCTCTTTATACCAAAGGCATCATTTGATGGGTAGCTGAGGTAGGTTTTGAAATGCATACCGCTGGAGCTGGTTGAAAGCATGTGGAACAGACCCAAAATTAGACCACAGACTTTAATTGCATGATGACTCAGGTAGAACTCCTTGCAGATGAGGTTTTTCTCCTCATCCCTCCATCTGCTTAAAAAAATATTGTGCTCCATATTTTTATTTATTTAACAAGCCCAAATGGCTTGCATTGAGCCATTTCAGGCTCTACTTTATCTGATTTAGATTTTTATTTAATTTTTATTTCTGCTTTCCTAGGCAGGTGTCTAAACAGCATTTTGGTTCTGAGTTAAGGTGGATAAGTGATAGTGAAATTAAAAGACTTATGTCTGGCTTCTCTTCTAGAAGCCTAACCTTCACCTTGCAATGATGCAGAAATTGTATTTGTGTCTTTGTCCTTTAATAGACGAACCTACCTCACCTCATAGTATCTTCTAATCAGAGGATGAGGAGTACACCTTTGAAATGAACTAAGTAGCACTGAATTTCTCTGAAAAATAAACAGATTGAGAGAATAAATAGATTGTTTTTACAAATAAACATGGAAAAGCAATAATGATTTATATAATTAGAGATGTTTTCATGGCACTGGAACTCTCCACCTCTCAAGGTCTGACAACTTGCACACATAGGATTTTTAAGTTTAAAGAAATTCAGTTTAATTTTACTTAAAATATAGACTTTCCTCCAAATCAAATAAAATAATCTTAGTTTCAAACTTTTAAACTAAATGTTCTGGAAAGCTGGGTGAGAACTACATGAAGGGACATAATTTTCCTGGCAAATATTTGTTTTCAATGAATTGTCATTTTCTGATGAAACAGAATCATTTTGAAAAATTCCCAGCTTGATGCTTTCTTGATCAACCTACCTCACAATTACATGTAACGTGTGTTTTTGAAACTACTGCTTAATAACTGGGAACTCCAAATTTCACTTTGTGTAGTCAATAGCCATCAAGGTATTGTAGCCATATTATGACACCTCTACACTGGAAATATAATGGTATCATCTCATCCCATAACACCTTAAAAGTCTGACATTTATTATACTTGGGCCATTTCTATGGGCCTCCCCCTCTTTTTAAAAGATGCTTTGTTTTCCTATCTGAACTCCAACGGGCTTATGGTTTCCCACAAATCTGTTTTTCCTCACACTGTTGGTCTATCTAACAAAATCAAGAAAAGTCCTAGATTTTCCAATATCCTGTGGAAGGATTTTAGTAACATACCATGTACTTTTCCCATGTCCAGATGCTGCAATGCATGTAAAATTCTTGCCTTTTAAATACCCTTCTGCAGGACTCTCAGCCTCTCCTGGTGACATGACACTAAGCTCATTTGAGGAATTACTTGTTAGATGTTGCATGCCAGGGATTTTCATGGATATGTCACCAGGAAATCTTGTAGTTACTGGGTCTGTGATTTGTCAATATGAGTAGATGGCCTGGGACAAAAGAAGTCTTGAAGCTCATCCCGCTCTTTAGATTTAGATTTCAAACTGGTATTCATGGTCACTTTCCCATCTTGGGCAAACTTATTTACCTATTTCAAGTAATCACGGCTGAGAAGGTGTTGTTTCTTCTTTTTATGTAATTTCTGTCTTCAAAGAACACCTACAAGTGCACTGAAGCAGTTAATACGTTATGTGTTGACAGCCAATAACAGTCCTATCTGTTGGATATCCATGGTGGAAAGAGGATGAGTTTGTTAACTCTCTGCCATTGAAAATCAAAGCACATCAAGAACATTTGTGTCTCTTGGCAGTATTTAACTACCAACATGTGCTGGGATGCCACAAGAAGAGAACAGTCCCATTTTGCAATTGTTACCAGATGATAAATTGTCTACACCTGGTGAGCTAACACAATCCTTCTACTCCAAAACTACTGACCTATGAGCTGCACAATATCCATTGTGTAAGAAGGAGAACTGGGAGTTCACCAACGCCAGTGCCCTGCCAACTCAGCCAGGTCAAGTGAAACATCAGGGTCTCCAGCCACTTGGGACCACCAGACTGACCTCAAGGACGGAAGAACGCATGTGTAAAGGGGAGGGAAAATATGTTAATGATTTCAGGGAAATAATTACCATATGTGAGTTTGGTCTGGGACAATCGATGAATATGTATGTAGAATACGTATAAACTGAAACTTTCCTATACTCAGCATGCATGGATTTGGGAGGAGCTATTCCCCCATGTATCTGGCCAAACACAGAATGTCTGCTTCTTAGTGCTACGTTGGTGTTAAGGAGTTTTTTCATTTTACCAAATTTTTTGTAACACAATGAGCAAGTTATGTGAGAGCCTAAACTATGAAAGAAAAAGCCTAAGATAACAGATATAATATTATAGAAAGCTCCATTATCTACTGAATGTTGTTTGCTAATGGATGTTGATAGAGTGTTTTAAGGAGCACTAGAGGCCCCTTTCTTGTTTGCTAGGCTTTTTACAAATAGATTTGTATGACTGTCATGTCTGAAAGCAAGGAGTATCCAAAATATTTACTGCAAAAGAGATTCAGTTGCAATTAAGAAAGACGATTTTTTGCTGTTACAGTACTCTCAGGTGTTTGAGAAGTGCCTGGAAATAAGCAAGTTTTTCAGATCTTCAACTCCACATAATGTTTTTTAAGTCAGCCTATGGGCAGCATGTCTAAGTGCACCTAATGGCCTTCAGACAGCCAAAGTGCATCTGTCACATACCAGACAGACTCAAGGAAAGCAGTCCTTGCCTGGGTTTGGGACTGCACTAACAGGTTTGTTGCCTGCATACACAGCTGATCTGAGAATGAACCCTGAGAATGGCCTTGCAGTACTCTTGAGGAGACAGCCCATAGATACTCTCCAAGTCCAAATCAGGATTTGTGCTGCTCCTGCACAGCTGGGGCACTGCACAGGGCTGATTTTGGTACTTAAAACTCAGAAAGAATAGGTTACATGCTCTTAGTGACAGAAGGAATCCCTGAGGCTATTGCGCTATGTAACATCTACAACCATCTTTGTGCACTGGCTTGTGTCTTTACACAAGATGTGGTTCAGGTATGTGGAAGCATCTGCAGAAAGACGGATATGTGCCATAGTGCTCTTTGGGTTGAGCCATGCACCTTTTGGAGTGGAATCTGTCCTAGCTGTGGCTCTGTGTCCATATATATCACTATATATCTCACATGTATTTCTTTTTAAACAACAGATTATCAGAGGGGTAATTTGCTCTTCAGCTAAGTAAGAAATCTCCAAAAGTAATTTCATACAATAAATACGCTTCTGAAAATTCCAGCATGTGTAAAATGTCCTCATATTCTTCCCTGAATGGCTGCTAATCAGATGAGTGGAATAAAAATTAATATAAAGCATATTTGACTCACCTCCCTGTCATCATTCAGTCATGGCTAGCTCTCATGAAAAAAAACCAAAGAAAAACCCCACCAGCTAACAAACAACAAAAACAAAAAATGGGCACAGGTAACACAATTGTGAAGATTGGACAACTTTCTTTAAGGAAAATTAAAAGAAGAGGACAAATGGAACAAATGTTGGGTTTTCTCTGCCACTGGAAGGACAGCATTTTTGTCATCTCATCAATAACATCTTTTTACGGGAGAAAAGGAAATCATCATGGTACTAAGGACTGAAGGCCGTAAGAGAGAAAATTCGTAAATAGGTGAAACAAAGACCTACGAGCAGACTTCCTGCCACCGATGATATTTTGCATCTCTTTAAGCAAAGAGATATGATGGTATGTAAATTAGGAGACAGTTAGTACAAGTTGATAAGTTAGCTATAAAAAAAGCAGCAGAAAAATGTGGTTTACTCTCTTCTGTAGAATTATATGGAAGGCCCTGTTGATTCTCCCATGGAAACCTCAGTTGATTCTCACATTGCAGACATGGTAGAATGGAATTGTAGCCCATGGAATGTATTGAAAAAGGAGGGAGGGGAAAAGATGTTCAAGGATTTTTTGAGAAAGCATAAATAAAATCCAGCCCTTCTGCCAAGGGCATCTATAAGGTGCCCCATCAGTGTGTAGTGACTTCAGCACCAATTCCAGGAGCACCTCCGAGCACCAGTGTACAGCAGTGAAGTTTGTTCAAAACAGAGAGGAGCACAGGGCCTTTCAAAATCCACCCACACACAATCATTTTGATGAGGAATAAAACCAATATCTATCTGTAATTAAAACTAGGTGTGGTTAGAGTAAAGCTCATTACCGAAGTGGGACCGGCAACAGCAAAGCACTGTGCTGGGAATGCCTGATGAGGGGTACCTGAGGAGTGGGTGGGCTGCTCAGAGTAGGCAGTAGGGACCATGGGAGGCTCTTCTCAAGTTATGCGCTGCTGTGGGACTGAAACACAGAAGGATATCCCCCAATAACCAGTACTTCTGCTCTGTCTGTTTGAATGGAAAGGCTGTGTTTGGCAGCCCTGCTCTGACTTCTTTGCTTTTGGTTATGGGGACCAGGGAATTGTTATTTTCCACTCACATCCCTCAGGGATCTCCTTCTCTGACTGATGACTCTACCTGGGGCCTCTGTGGGTGAAGGTGAATATATTATATAATAAATTATATTATTTGTTTGCAGTTGAGTCTGGGTCTCTGCATCTTCAGTCTGAAGTCCTGCAGCTGGAGATGGTGAATGGGAGGTTTTATTTCATATCTTAACAGATGACTCTACTGGATCTGTAATCAAACTAATATACTACTGATGAGAATGTCAGAGACATCAATAGACCTTGAGCTTGGCTGTAGGTTGAAGTAGGGGAGAGCAAGCACCTGTTTGACCTAAGAAGGACTTAAATTAGAACTGAAAGAAAATCACTTTTTCATGAATGAAAAGTGAGCTGGACTATGCCTTAGGGTGGGATCACATTTGGAAGGTGGTACTGTCCATAAGGAGGCCAGGAAATGAGGCATGACTCCAGAGTCCTCAGGAGCAAAAATCCACAGGGGCCTTACCATCATGCACTACTGCTTGGCACCACAGATTCTTAGAATATCCCGAATTGAGAGGGACCTACAAAGATCATCAAACCCAACTTTTAAGCAAAGGGCCTAACAGAGATTGAAAACACAACCTTGTTCTTACTGACACCCTGCTATAACCAACGAAGCCAGTCTCAGCTTCTCTTCAACAAGATTCAGTCTCCATCTATGCTACACAAGGGAAAAGTGCCCCAAAAACAGATTTTATCTTGCTTCCATCACGTCTGCTTTCTTGCATTAAATGTCCATGCTTTTTTGGAGCAATTAAACATTTGCATTATCCTTTGGCCTGTCCTGTTAAAATTATTTTTCCCACCAGGAAGTTCTGTGGCACTCTCTTCTTGTCCTATGTTGTTGTGGAGAAGGTTCATTACTTCCTCTTGAAAGTCTGATTTTCCTCATGTGTCATTTTACTCTCTGCACTTTTTGTATTCTTCCTTCTTAGAGTCATCTACTGTAAGGTTTTTTGAAAACTGTGACAGTTGGTGCTGTGTTTCTCTGTGAATGCTGTTTGTTCTAGTAATACATTTCTGTGATAAGGACATGTAGCTTCTCAGCATTTTGGCACTGCCTTTCTCTTAAAATCTATTACCAGAAGAGCAAACAGTGGAATGTATCATTCACATTCTCAGCAGGTCAGAATAGATATAAATTTTCTTTTTGTACAATTGTTAAAGGATTGTTTACAATTCAGTACCCTGTAATATTTCTTTGTGGTTTTGTAATGCTTCTTAGAGGGACTTGCTGACTGAAAGAAAAATAATATAGCAACTGCAGCTATCAGTTGGTTTTTGTATCTTAAGACATTATTAGATGTTACAAAGTCACAGAATTGCCACTTCACATCTGGGAATCTGATATTTGTAAAGGAAATAAATATCCTCCCAATTTGAGAGTAACATTTGAACATACACAGGCTGAAGTGGGCCAATAAAACAGCCCAGTTCTACATGCTTTTGATTTTAAAGGAAAATGCACCATTAGGATGGTGCAGCTGTGGTTCTTCTGTTTGCTTTGAATGAATCAAATAACTTGCAATAAAAAAAACTATTTCCTTCTGTGGTTATTTTTAACCTTTGCTGTAATATCTCTAAGTAATTAACATATTTCAAATCAGTTAAATTTCAGAAACACTATAGAAGATAAAGCTATGTCTTATTGTACTTATTATTGTATACAAAATAGGGCAAGTACATATCTATTTCCTACTTCTTTTGCATAGAAGTGTCACAATCATCATCAATCAAACTTTATTTACAGAGCCCTTGAATAGCAAGACAACTGGATTTGCCTGAACTTACCTTTCTGTTGCATTTATGAAAATTGGAAGTGCCTCAGCTTTGACTTGCTGCATTACTTGTCAGTTTGTGAAGAAATATCTCTGTTTTCTGTGTATTGCATAAATCCTGCACTTTAGCTGCTCATTGTGTCTGTGGTGAAAGAAGCACATAAACATTTTTAATTGGAGCACTTTTGTTTTAAAAAATATAATTATATCATTTCAGTAATTCTGCATTTTTCCTTTTACTTATGGAGATAAAAAAGTACTATCGGCTGCTAAAATTTTAACTTTCTTTCCTTTGTGTTCAATAGTCTCTAATTTTTACCAAGGAATTATTAAATCATTTACAGAAGTTATCTACTGAAAGGTCCTGAGCTCTGTTATTTTATGTGGCTTCTATTTTATTCCTACCTCCTATTCCACAAAAAGATTCCAGATGAATTTATTTTCCAACACTTAATTACCACCAGAGATCAGATGTTTGGCTGATTCATAGACAAACTTAGAGCCTTCCTCACAGCTGTGGTTTTTCAAGTAGGAACTAGCTTCCTGATTTCGCCTTCTTCCCTCTTGTGATCTTCATCTCTCTTCATTCTTATATGACTGCAAGATTTTTCACTGTAGGTAAGGCTTGGGTTTACTTTTTATATATATACATTTGTATATCTATGGGTGTATATATATAATACACACAGAGGAAATTTTGTAAGTATATATTATTGTCTTGAGTTCTCTATAAATTTTTTTTTAATTAGTTTGCTTTTCTTCTAATGTGATGTAGTAAAAAAATTATAACAATCCTTTTAAGTAACTGCGGCAATATTTTTCATAGAATTCATTTTAGCAAAGGCCACTGTTATCCTTTGCATAGTAACTCTTGAAAGAGCTGACAAGATAAAATTTCGTAACAAGCACATAAAAACTACAGTTTTTCAAGTGTTTCCACTTTTTTCCAGTTTTTAATATTCTTTGCAAATATTGCTCAAAGCTGACATTAGTTAGAAAAGTAAGCACTGTGCTCTCACCAAAGGAAATTTGGGGTAAAATGGCTTTTGAAAAGATCGTTGCCTGCACTGAAGGGTTGTATAATGTGTCTTCTGATCAGACAGCCTGATTATTTATTTTTAAATAAAAAGCTTTCAAAGTGATAATTTGCAAAGGGTTATTTGATCATTCGAAAAATATAGTGCTTCTACTAAACTTGTACACACAATTATGCAGAAAGGCAGTATATATTCTGGAGAATACAGTGAAATTCACTGCAGCAGACATTTATTCCATTAGGATAAAAAGGGATTGCATCCCTAAACCTCACAGAGTAATCTCTAAACCTTGTTGCTCTAATGGCTGTATTTATACCTTACTTGTTTTCACCTTATTGCTGCTGCTCAGAGGTTTCTCTCCTACCAATCAGACATCCAAGATTATTCCTAACAAGCTTATACAGGATTCCCGACAGTATTGTGCAGGTATCAATTTTGTTTTTAACATCACTTTGCAGGAGATTTGTTGGTTGGCGTTTGGATTTTTGGTATTGGTCTGGTTTTTTTAAACTGCAACAGACTTTTCAGACTTCAGCAGAACCATGAGTTAATTACAGTTATTATTGTTGATAAGTGAAATAGAGCATAGTTGGAACGTCTCAGTCTTCTGTAGGCGGCATAAATGGCTTTTGGTCTGGTGATTTTCATACCCAGAAACTATCACTTTAAATAAGGGGTGGAGTGCTTTATGGCAGCTTTGTATTTGTTGTAACAAGAAAAAAGACACAAAGCTCTTTCTTCAACGCACAGGATCAGCCATTCAAATATTAATGCGTTTCACTAACTTAAACACTAACTTTTCTTCCTTCTTTCAAAGAATTTTTTCCTTGTATTTTTCAAATACAAAATAAAGTAAATGAAGAACAATTGTGCGTCCAGCTCCCGAGGAGTCTCAGAGCTTCTTCCTAGTAGAGGAGCTTAAACTAGACAAATTTAAAAAAAAGTTTCACAGTCTTAATCTGAATTTAAAAATATCTGGTACTCTCAGAGGCTTATGTTTTTCGTTTTATTCAAACCAGCAACTGACAAACCTCTCTGAGTTTTCTATTGGCTGTAAAGTTTGGTCCTGCTCTGAATTTGGCAAATGATTAGCTGACACATCTCCAAATTACATAGATGTCCCTGACTCCTGTAGCGTTCCTCTTTTGCTAAACAGTCCTTCCCTGGAACAAACTCAGCATCTCTCCTCCTTTTCTGTCCCTTCATCTCTGTTCCCTCCCACCCAACCCTTAACAAGTCTTGTGTGTCACACTGTCCCTTCCTGCAAGCATCATCTCTCCACACTGTCATTAGCTGACTTCCTTGCTCCTTTCAAAATTAAGGACAGAGTAATCTTCCCTCTGCTGTCCATGGAGATTTATTTTGAGAATGCCAACATTTTAGCCAGGAGTTTTGTGAGAATGGTCCTTTTTATGGGCCTCATCAGAAACAATGTTTTTCAAGGGTTTCAGCACAAATGTTCGGAAAAGAATCAGAAAGTTGGATGTCAGGGACACATCTTATGGTAGCAGTGGCATTTTGCCCTTCCTACTTTTTATATAAACAATTTTCATAACCACATAAATTAAATCTTTATGACACTATGGGAGGTTTTATTTTATTCTTGTTCCTTACTGTGTAACTCAGATAAGCTTCCTTCAGTAATATTTCTGATACCTTTTCTCCTCTGTCACTGCTAAAAAAAATACAGACATCAGTCAAAAAAATTACTTTCTCCAGCCTAAAATGGTAACAGTTGGACATCTGTGGATTTGTGCACCAAGATGTGAAATCCAAATGTTAAATTAATGTATTAACAATGTTTATAGTTTTATTACTCTGTAATTATATCATACCTCCTGATTGTTTTTCTTTTCATCCCTGTCTATAAAAGGTATTTGCCTGAACCTGCTGTGAATGTCTGCACTTCTAGTGTTAGCCCTAGTGATGTTTTGCCAGGTTCAGTGGAAGAAAAGGCAGTTGTAAGGATGGAATTGTTATACTGAAGGATCTAACAGATGGTGATTTAGAGACAGCTGGAGACATGATTTGGCCCTGTAGCTATGTTTGGCATCCTTTCTGCCAAATGCTATGTGGAAGGGGTCATTAAATGCAGTCTTGAATAGTGGTGGCTGGGAAGCAACAGCAAGGTTAACTGTATGGTATCAGGGAATTAATTGATTGCAATAACATGGGAGAAGGGAATTGTCAAGGTCTTCTCAGAGTCCTCTGAGCACACCATTGATTGACTTAATGCTGTTGTTCTCTTTCTGTCAGATTCCAGGAAAAAACCTTTTGTATATATTTGTATTTTTTCAACTTCGTAATCAAAATAACTGCAGAAGTCAGCATATTGGCTAATCTGAAGCCTAAAATGAAACACTATCATTGTTTGATCACAGCAAGGGAATCCTCCTGATATCTTGGTGACAACCAAGACTGGGCTTGGCTTTGTTTATACCTGTGCTGCCATTGCTATTTCATTATAAAACTCTACTTTCATGACATTGAAGACATTTTGTACTAATTATTCCTTATTTGTTATTTAAAATGCCAACATGAACTTTATTTCTATTTTCTGACTGAAATTAAATGCTGATAAATATTAAAATATCGGGTATTCACTAATTACATTGGATGAGAGTCTGAGTTCTCACTGGTAATTTTGGACATCAGTTTCTGAAATGAATGTTGTGAAGAATTTCACAGAAGAAAACTTCATTATCCACATAATTTTACAGAGCCAAGGAAGCATTTTGCCATTGTTACATCTATCTGCTTCAACAGTTTGTGGAATGGAAAATAGGAGGGGTTTAGCACCCCAACAAATCTGTGGTAATTTGTAGGAGTACAAAGCAGTGTTTTCTGCTGAAAATTAATGCAGGATAGTTGGGCCAGTGAAATAACAGAGATGTTCCAAGCTGCAAGACTTTCAAAGGTTATTTGTAAGCAACACCTTGCTTTTTTTTTTCCACCTGATGGTCTCTGACATGTTTATGAGTAAGTTTTATAATTTGTGCTGTATAGTTTAGGGAAGATTTGCAAAGCATTGTCCCACCAGATACACTTGACTTCAGTGAGGACAACTGCCTCCAAGTGGGTCATCTAACAGAGCTAGAAGGCAAATCTCTGAGGTCTGGTTGAAGTAGTATGACCATCCTGAAGTTGGAGGGTACTTGGCTTTCTAGACTGAATATGATATTAGAACTACAGAAAAACATGCAAACAGACAAAATTCCTCCTCTTCAGCATCAGTTCACTTAAGGGTGTCTTCAACACCTTAGTTATTGGTTAAGTTTTTCTACTAGTGCTCATGAAACTACCTTATCATCAGCTGATTTCCATTTTAAGGGAGCCTGTGGCTGAATTTAGTGAAAGATCCTGACTTATTGGGGAACTGTAGAGAGTTTTAGCTAATAACTGGTCATCTGATTGCCGTAAGCCAGAATTGCTGTTGCTTAACTGAAGGAGCTCCAGCTGAAGCTGTCAGTTTTGGCTTATCGTAGATGAGGGAGGTCACCTGCAGTCTGCTCGTGACAGAACTGTCACCTCCAATTATTACAGTCAATCAGTGCTTTTTTTCCCAAAGCCTTTTAGGGATTACCCACTTGAAATTTAGGAATGGCAGAAATCAAATATTGAGCGTTGGGCAAAGCTTCTGTTGAGTAACTTGAGCATGGGTATAGAGGGGTGGTTAGGAACTATTGGTAAACTGGTGCATAAACAGCATCAGGGGAGGGAGGCTACATTTTTTCCTTTTCTTTTACCCCATTTTATTTTCTTTTCCCCAGACAGTCCATTAGAGTCTCTCTTGCTAGGACAAAATGCAGAGAAATATCAAAATGTGTGTAGCTATTTGTTGTCTAGAGGAGACTCAGCTCTGGCTTTCAGACAGATGGCAGAGCTGCACAGATCTTAAAGGTGGAACTTGCATTGCCACCTGTGGGAATTTTACCGCAGGAAAGAGAACAGGTCTGGGCCCGGCATGTGAGGTTGGTCTGTGTTGGTTCTGTTGACACTAAGTTCCTAAAGAGAGATAACCGTGATGGCCAACTGATACTTAACAGTGCTCTGTCTGGGCTTGCCCAGATGAGTGATTCACTTGAAATGCTTTTTACTTTGAGTCAATCGTATGTCTTTTGGCACTGAAATTTTTATCACAGAGATAGGTTTGCTGATTTTGAGATCTTTTTAACATGTAAGTAATGCATCAGTTTTTGAGGTCACAAAAATAACCTTGGCTCGCTGTGATGGGACAAATTTTGCATGGTAATCTTAGAGCTGTTCTTCTTCATCTTTTGACCCTGTGTGTAATGAACCAAACATGAAAACTTTAAATGGTGGATCTCAGGGCTGACGCTCAGGAAGCTGCTGCCACCTTGGCACCTCTACTCTTCCTCTGACAGTGCTCCAGTAATTATTGTGGAATTTCCTCTCTTTCCTCTCTTATAGATGTAATTCTTGGCCTCAGATCCATCCCCACATTTTGCATGGGAGTTATTGTGTTTGCTCCCATTGGACTACTCATGTATAGTTAGAGAAATGCATGTAGTAAGGGCTCTTAGTCCCTACAGGGAACTACGGCCTACTAGGATGGTTGCATTACCTTACCCATAAGAACAACTTGAGAGCTGCCAAACAGTGTGGCTATGTACCACTATTTAGATTTTCAAAGCACTGCTTTTAGAGAGGTCTCTTCCTCGAAAATTAAACAGATGAAAGAATAAACAGATTAAAGAGAATAATGTGGGCAGACTTCACTACACAACTGTTTTGCCTGATCCTTTGATCCACCTTCCAATTGCCATGCTAAACACAATTTATGCTGAGCACTAATATGAGAGATCTCCTATTTATTCCTTTGTTGTTTCAAAGTTTGGAATGACTGTTCAATTAGTACCTTGGTTTGCAGGACAGTAAACATAAAATAGCTATTGTCAGACTTAACATATTAAGGACAAGAAATGGATGTGCTCATTAAATATGAAATGTATATGTAAAAGGGGGCACAATCCTGGTCTTTTATTTTTTCCAAAACCCAACCCCCAAACTTCACACACATTTACATATAACAATGAATGGATAAATT
Organism: Cossypha heuglini; assembly: GCA_027576195.1. NCBI lineage: Eukaryota > Metazoa > Chordata > Aves > Passeriformes > Muscicapidae > Cossypha > Cossypha heuglini. The sequence continues at coordinate 40,462,443 of JAODKT010001744.1, forward strand.
AACATGAATGAAATACATATTTATAAGCTAATTTAACATGATTTTATTGCAATCCAATTTTTAAAAATAATGCCAGCTGCATCCCAGTTTCTCAATTTCAAAAATCTAATATAGCATCTTGTAGTACAACCCCCTTTGCAGTGTAGCAAGCAAGAAAGAATCTGCCTCTCAACTCTTATATTCAGGAGGTGATTTTAGGTCCTGAACTTTGAATTTGTTTGCTCATGAGATTTTACTCATGCAAAAGTCTCACTTGAAACTAGTAAATCTTTAGGTAATTAAGGATTATCCACATGTGACCAGATTTTCAGGAATGAAATTTTATTATGTCCAAGGTAAAAAACAAAACAAAACAAAAACCCAAAAAACAAACCAAAACAAGAAACTGTTTGAAACCAATTCGCCCTATAGAGAATGATGCATTAAAATCACTTCTCCGTAAATGAAGAGTTGCCTGCATTATCATTCATTAGGTTTTTTAAAAAGTTTTTGGGGAGAGATTGAAAACAGGAATAACCACTAAACAAAACTCAATATTTATTGGGAACTGGTAACATACATACATACATACAACTTAATTTTTTTAATCTTTAGACTGGAACACCCAGAACAGAAAAACTTCAGAAATATTTATTTTTTACTTTCTTTGAATTGAATTTGTTTCACTGGCTTGATAAAACTGATACCATGAACAAGAACTGTTTCTCCCTGTTAGATGTTAAAATACACAAGCAGACTCTTTTCATGCATTCAGATCTTGAGCCAAAATTAACTGAAGCCTGCATCAAGATTCACATTTTCTTGAACAGATTTTTCTCAGATTTATCAGTGGAGAACATTTTTATAAGTATAGCAAATTATGCAAACAGAGCCCAAGCTGTGCTGCTGTAACTGCAGTGGTCCTTACTGTGTCCCCAGAACCTCCCCAAACAAAAAGGTTTAAGATGCATTGACAGAAACATTAAGCTGAAAGTCTCTACAAGAGACTGTGCTTCTGTAAATTTCTGTTAAAAGCCTCCATGGCAGCTCATCACACACTGCTTTGGAAAACTTATTTGACTGATTTCATAAAGATTTTTTTACTGCTAATGAAGCCAATCTCTTCTTTCCCAGCATGGAAAGCAATTGATCACTTCATTAAACACTCCTTTACATTATGTCCCATCTCTGTACTTTTATATCCAAGTTAAATATATCCACTCATCTCACTTTTTATTCTATATGGCTTGTTTTCCAGTCTGTTACCATTCGTATTTTTGGAATGCAGTGCAATTAACTTTGCTTTCAAAGTCAGATCCAATAAAGGATACAGCACTAAATCTGTAATGAATATTAGGATAATTATCTTCCAAGTCTGCTATATATCACTTCTCTCAATAACATCCCAGGATAGGTTCCTTTTTCTCATCCTTTCTAAGGATTCTATACTGTGCTCCATCTCATTTTGTATCTGCCATTTTGTTCTGAGCAAATTCTTACTATAATAATTCCTCAATTTCAACCAAATTTGACTGAAGAGTGCATAAAGATCCACAGTTCTTATGAATTTTGTGAAAATCTGTGTCTGGAGAGGTAACAGAGATCCTTCTAGGTATAGACACCTGAAAGGCTGGGTGGTTGGCATGTATGCCTGTCCACTCTGTCATTGCAATCCACATCTGGCTTCCTTTTCCTCTGGCATGTGAGGCAAAAAAGGGAGCAGAATAGAGGGATTTGACAAGCATGAGAGTATATCACAAATATTTTTGGGGGAAGATGATATTTAGGAAGAAATAGCTGCATGTATTCATTTGGAAGAGGCTAAATGCAAGTTAGTATTTCATTAGTTCCACTACTGACAGCAATTCAGAGGGGATTTTTTGTTTATTTTGCATTTGAGTTTGGTCATTTTTCTGCTTGTTGGCCGAAGTTTTGACCTGCTGGCTTATTTTCAGGTTGCCGTACAGCATAATCCTTACATTATTTCCTTCAATTATCCCCCTGGGATTCCTGCTGGTGTTTTATGTCTTCTTCCCAGGTGCAGTTCGAACTTTGAAGTATATACTCAAAAAAAAAAAAAAAAAAAAAAATTGAGGGGAATACACAGTTAACTGAAATGTAGCATTTAGATGCACTTGATGGGAAGTTTCAGTTGCTGTGCGTTACAGGACAGAAAAGAAAAATGTTGCAATAAATCATTTTTCTATACCCTCACCGTTTCCCAGAGGAAATCTGGACATCTTTTCAGCAGTCTGAGTCTACTTTACCCATGCATTTATAAAGTTTGTACTAAAATACTACACAGCATTCCTTGCTTACCCCAAAAGTTCTGCTTACTGCATGAAAACCCTTCTGCAATATGAATATGTTAGATCAGTCTGCTGAGACTTCTGTTGCCTTGAGGAATGAAACCAACTGAGCAGAGAAAGAGACTGACAATATTCTCATTACTTTGCAATGATCCTTTAACTCCGAGGGTATCTGTGCACTTGGTGCCGCTGAAGAGTTTCACTTCGTTGTCTGCAAAGGACAGATTGTTTGGATAGAGAATTCAAGCCTGCAAACCTCAATATTTCCAAAAGGGATGGGATAATTCACGTGTTAACAGCAAAATAGACTATAAAGTCAACAGTGGAATAATATGACAGTTTAGTTGATCAGCCTTGACATAAATTAACTGCCAGTTCATTTTACTTATATTCTTCTCCATATTCCACTCGCACCAATCTGATGCTATACTTTTAATTCAGACAAACTAGAATACAATAAATGACAAAAATTGACTAATTCCATCTGTAAATATTAGCATGAGTGAATGCTGTATACAGCTGCAATATTTGCACTTACAGTGCTTATGTGATATGCTAGAGTAGGCATAAGGTGCACAGGGCTTCTATTCATGCCTTAATTTTGGAATTATAACAGAACATTTATTTGAGTTTTGATGATTTTTTTAGAGAAAATTAAAGCATTTCCCTAAATAGTGGCAGGCAAGACATCAGCTGAAGAGCAAAATAATAATTTTTTATTTGTATGACTTGAGACAGCCTACTTTATTGTATTAGGTGCTCAGTGTGGTGTGAAAATAGCTGCACTTTTCCAGTTCTTTTTAATGTCAAAGATAAATTCAAATCAGGTTGCATTGTTAAAGGAGAAGCTCCTTCTGTTTTTAAAAGCCCGAGCATTAGTCTGAAAAAATGACTTTGAAACCAGGCATCATTGCACATCCTATCTACCTTGAGAACAAAATTGGGAGGATATGAATGGCCAAAGATATCCATCACTGAAAACTAAGTCTTCTACATGTGCAGTGTAACAATAATTTATAGGATTTTCACTTTACTTTTTAATTATGATGGATAGAAGAACAGTAAAAATATGTGATCATCTAAGACTTATATAAGTCATCAAAAACCAAAACAGATATTAATGTTTTGTAAGCAGAATGGGTATGCTGACCCTTGCTCCCAGGTCCAATTTCCCCTTAAACAGGGAGTCACAAGGATGAGAATGTTGCCTCTCCTTTATCTAAGCACATGCACACATGCATGCACATGTATGGCTGTTTCTTTCTAGATACCAATTTAAATGAAAGCACTAAAACCAGAATTTGTGGTAAGAGGCTTCTTTATAAGATATTATATCAGCATTTTTGTGAATGAGGAAAGGAGAGGAAGCCAATATGTTTCTGTGCTTCTCCATATGTACCAAACAGAGAAATATGCACATGAAAGCACATGTATTTATATATAAACATACATAAAATAGAAAAAAGTAAAGGCTTGGCTGTAAAGCTAAAAATCTGAAATCAGATTATTTTCCTTGAAGTGAAATTTTGTGGGCTGCAAAACCGTTTTTTGCCATTTTTGAGTCGTCCCGTGTCGTAATATTGGAAAGATTGGATTTAGTAGCCATCTTTCCCCTTGGATCTCGGATCTTACACAGTGCTGAGAGGCACTTTGCAAAGAAGGCAGCATATAAATCTTAGAAGAGATGGATAGAATCTGGAGTGAACTGAAAGGGAAAGGGAAAGGAAACTGTAGCTTGAACAGAGTGATCTTCAGGGCCAGACTGTGGCTGTGTGGGACCCTCCTCACTGATGTCTGGTACAGCTGCCATGTACAGCTGTTTGTGTGAAGTTACTGCTCTGCATGTCTCAGAACCACAATGGGCTGCAGGGTCTGGCCAGGTGGTACCAAAGATTAAGCTGCTCCTGCAGGTCTTTGGAAGCCTAGCTCTGTTCCCAGACACTTTCCTGATTCTGATCCACCTTTTGTGTTCCAAAGAGCTGTAGGATGGAGCCTGTGTTTTTTACCCAGTAATTGGTTGTGGTGTTTTCTCTGAAGTGTTACAGCCGTTCCTCTTCTGTTTCTTGTATTTGTATTTGAAGCAAATTGTTCTTCTTATCCAATATTCAGGACTGGGTTTTCGAAGAAGTTCATATAGATAGTATTTGTGTTGGGTTTCTAGTTAGTTAGTTAGTTAGTTATTGTTTGCTTCCTTTTGCTGTATAGACCACTCAGAATCACACACAGCAATGCAGACTTGTGAATGCTCTTGCAGGGGGGGTTAAAGGCTTGGCAAAAAATAAATGTGTCTTCTTCTTTCCCAACATACTTGGCCTATTTTTTCATTTGTAATTTAGGTCTTCCTTATTTCTCCATTTTCCAATATCACAAGTACCACATTTATTATTTTACATGCTTTCTTGTAGTGAAAGAGAGTATTTTTGTGTAGGTCTGATGAAAAATCCCGGGGTATTTTTCGGTTTGACAGATCTCCATAATCATCTGTAAGGCTATGTAATGCTGCAATAGAACTTCATATTCCTTCTTTAATTTATAACATTTTAGGACGTATTCCTTCTCAACTAACAAGTAGGCACATGGTAAACAAGTTAGTAATTTCATCTAAAAAAAATCAAGAGGTACAATTGCCGTGCATCTGTCTACCATCCCCTTACACTAAAAACAGGTTGCTTGGATGAGTAAGAATGACTCATGAGAGCATACTGATGCTTAGAAAACCTGACATTACAGTTAACCTAATTTATAACAGACATTATTAACAGACATTTCAGAAATAATTCTAAGTTGCTATGAGATCCTTTAAAAAAGCAGTCATGGTATGTAATGTCTGGGACTGTGTTTGACTGGGTTACATAACTTAAGTCTTTTTCTTCCCTCCTGTTTATAAGTTATTGGTGGGATGAGATACAAGAGTCTCCACAAGATCTCTGGCCTTTCTTGGGGAACTTTCTCATACTTTCTCAGTACTCTGTGTATGTGAATATACTGTGACCTATCCACATAATTGTGTTTACATTGCCCACTCTGGCATCACCACCTGCTTTCATTTTTTCAGTGAAATTCTGTAAAAGCTTGAAATAGGCTTTCCTTAATAAATAACTTTTATCATGTGTGGTTGTTATCTCACACGACTTTTGAAAATTTCTTAACAAAAGGATAAATTTCTCTTTCCCAATTATTCCATTTTTTATTAGGCATTGAAATAATTTTTATATAAGGAACATGGGTATACTGACTGTATTGTTATCATGATCTATTTGGGACAGAACAAAACCAACATGAAGCAAATTTTTAAAAATGAGATGAAAAAATAGTGAACTACATATTTGTATGTCTGCTTGGTGGGGGAAAGATTTTTTATTAATCATTCTTCAAATTGTAAATCAGGAGGAACATTATGGAAAAGCTGAGTTTCGACATTTGAAGTCTGAGCCCCAGAAATCACACTTTTGTTCTAGGCAATGTAAAGAAAATAACTCTTTAATTTCTGAAGAAGAACACTTAGATGATTTTACTTTATCTCTGAGTTTCCAGCTAACATCCTGCCAGCCAAATAAACTGAAAGATTTTGTAAAACAATCAATAACATGACATGAAAGCAGGTTATGTAAGTAGGAGTACAAAACCTTTAAACAATGTTTATTAGTAAGCAGTAAGAGAAGCATAGGCAAATATCAATTCTGTTTGAATTCAGAAGGCTTTGTTTCTGATGTTAGTCAATACATAATAAGCTCAGGGCCTTTGTAGCATGATGCTTTGATGCTGCACAGATCTAGTCATGAGGCTGTTTCTACAAACTGTAATTAAAAATCAGAAAAGCAAGCCTCCTTACAGTTAAGTAAAATGTACTCATTCTAAAACAGCAACGACTGCATTAGAATTCCCTATCATGCTATTATGAAAATAAATAAATTTCTTATACTGTTTCAGATTTTTGCACTGGTTTCTGGAAAGAGCAATTTATAGTACTAATTTGCCCAGGCACGCAGCCAGAAAGGGGATTTTCAACAAGCCAAAGAATTCTGTCTTCTTCCTCATGAGCGAATATGATTTACCCTCACTAGGGAAAGAAAAAATTTCATGTACTCTGAAATTTCATGCATAAGACTTTTTCAGGACCAAGATGACCATCTTTGCAGATTTTCTGCATACTTCAAAACCTGAATAAAACAAAACCTTTGCGCTCAAACTTACGGAGTCATTAATGTTAAGTATGACTCAAAACAAAATGAAGATGTGGAAAACTGATTTTAAACAAAATTCAGAATCAGCTAAAAAGAGCTTTTGGGGTTTATCAAGCATGGTTCTATCAAACTGTGCATTCTGGACAATTAGAAAACAGATGGCTCTGCTGTACGGTGGTGGTGATTGAGAGCAAGGGTATTTTTGTTTGTATGTTACTCATTTTATTAAATTGATCAAAAACATAAGTTTATTTATATTACCCATATTTTATACCTAATTTTTGTACATTAATTTTAATAAATCACAATAGCATTGGGGTTAACACATCAAACACACTTCAGCTGATTTAGGAATCTTGATTTTGGCAGTAGAGAGATAATTTGCACTGTAATATCTCAGTCTAGTGATACATTTAAGCACACCTTTGCTCTAAGCTGAGCTGCCTGAAGCACTTGCCCCCTTGTCTGGGTCTGTAGCTTTTGCTGGTCTTAGAACAATTTGCAGCTGCTCAAAACATTGTGCTGTAATATGAGCAAGAGGCTCTTCCAGGCTTTCTTAACCTCTTCTTGGGTGTACATTGCCAATGAGAATAAAATTTTCCCTGAAGATGATGGGAGAAAAGCTTGATAATCACTGTAGGTTTTAAAGTACTCGATAGCCACTAGGTTCTCATGCAACAACACACCTACTGGTAAAAATCCTATTCAAAGCTATTCAATAGAAATCAGGAAAATTAAATCCAAAGACATCAATTTATTGTCTTGTTCCAAAGGCGCTCACAAGAAGTTTTTTAAAACTACCAGTTAAAAACATAAAATTATGAATTTTTGTCTTTTTTCTTTTTTTCTCTCCCTGGTCAAAGGCAACTGATGGCCACACCTTGGCAGCATCCTGTGAGCTTGTCCATGACCATGTATCAGATGGCCCCAGGTGAAGTGGTGGACATTCTCCAGCATGCTTGGCAGCCCAGCTTGGAAATTGCTCCTCACAAGAGATGGGAATGTGCCAGCTTTTGCAGATCTGTACTTGCAGGAGGAGACCTAGACCTGTGAGGCATCACCCTGCCATCTGGCTCCTGGCTGGCACCCAGACACTGTGAGTAATCCTCCAGTGGGGGAGGCATTCCAGCTGAAGGGAGCCATCTCTTATTCCTCATGCCCCCAGCAAAAACCCCAAATGAGCAGCTATTTCCACAGGAAGAATTAGGGGCTCATCAGGCACATGGGGCTCCCAGGATCTGGTCTTTGAAGGGTTTTGAAGAGCACTGGTATCACATATGCTTAGGTAGAATGGGAAAACTTCCTCTCATGTGAAGGAGCCAGGATTGCAGATCTCCTGGCCACTCTCAGGTTTTTGGACCCTCAGCTGATTTACAGCCCCAGCTGCATGTAAAAGGCGTGCATCCATTCCTCCTTGGCACCAGGCTGACAGCACAGAAATGTAGGCAGCTATGCTAAGTCCAAGGATCTGGGAAACCCAAATTTCTGGTGCTGATCAGCAATGACACCTTGGTGGTCCATGGGCAAGGACAAGGGCACCCTCAGCAATGGTCCTGGTGTCCCCACATCACATGTAGCCAAGCCCAGCACCCGTGAGGCACATGGGGCAAGCCTCAGGGCTCTGGGCTCCAAAGGTGAGTGAGCAGTTCGGCCGTGCCAGCACTCAACCTTACGCCTGCAAGCAAAACTCTTTTTCCACATATTCTTTATTCCACTGCCAGGCCTCTGAATCACCGTGTCCTTCCCTGCTTCTCCCTCACTTGTATGCACATCTAGTTTGCTTATGTTTCTTAATGGATGAAAAAAGTGCAAACTTTTCTGCCTACAGATGTTTTGGGACGTCCCTGCCTTTGCCATCTTCATTGTGCAAGGCACATAGTGCAGCAGGAACGAAAATCTGATTTTTTTTTCCTTGATCTTTATGCTAATAATTTCATACTAAACAGCAGAAATAATTTCAAAATACCAGGAAAGCAATTAAAAGAAAAAAACAAACTTGACATGTAATAAATAATTTAACACCTCACCCAAAAGCAACCTGCAGTGTCTTTCAGTCACGTTATGGATGTACACTCATCAGGTTTCTTGCTTTGCATAAATTTCATTAGTATGAACAGAGTAATATTAAAACACACACATAGACACAATTTTCTGGCTTTTCAGTTCATTATGAAATACTTTACCTCTGGGCAGATGACTAATATGCTATTAAATTTCTCTATCCTTGAGTTGTGTCATAGCCAAAAAAAGGGTGCAGTCACTCATAATCTTTATTAAATGAGCTGAATACACCCACTCAGGGAAAATGCTGTTGTATGATTTTAATGTGTCCTGCAGCAGCATTAACATGCTTTTAGGTCATTCAGCTCCATGCTGTGGAGCTACAATACTAAAACCATGGTGAAAACTGGGGGAAATTCCCTGCCTGTTCTGAGTAGTTTGGGAGGCATTACCCAGAAGGTTTAAATGCCTGCTTAGCAGAAGGAAAGCTTTGCCTCATGCTGTATTGCGAATCCTACAGTCCAGTACAGATTTCACCATCATAACAAGGCAGAAACTTTTATTTAGGAATAAAATAGAGATCTGCACAGTTGTACCCCAACACCAGCCAAATTTCCACAATCCCAGTTCAGATCCCCTCTCTACCAAGGACCCCTCATATAATTTTCCTTATTTTCCTGGATTGTTGGTTTCTTATATGGAAACCAGAATAAACAAATTGCTGTTTTTGCTGCTTCCACTTGCAGAGGATTGATGTGAGCCTGGTCTGGAAAGGCTGGCATGGTCCCTCTCCAGCTGTGCCTGGAAGTGGGGAGTTTGATTGATAATGAGGTGTCAAGGTGCTGCAGCACTGCAGCTAATTCCCCTTATGCAGATACATAAGGGAGGGATAAAACCCATGATGAGTTTTCAGTGCAGCAGGTCACTGCTGCAAACTATGGAGTTTGTGTATCTGGGGATGCAGTAAATTCTAGCAAACCATTTGTGTGGGGCAATATAATTCTGAATAAACTTCTGGTTTCACCAGTTTTGTAAAATAGGCTTGTTTGAAATTGTAGTCTCCTGTTGGATTAATCTTTAGGAGAATAGGCATTAAACTTGAATTGTTTCTTATTGATTTTATTATTGATTCTGTCCAGAGTTAGACATGAATTCCTGTGTTTTTTCTCTTAAACTGGAGAGGGAAAACATGCAACCACTATAAATCATAAGTAGGAAATCCAAACAGCTTATATAACATAGAAATATGTCATGAAACGTTTTGTGAATATAATTTAGGCTAGAACCAGCCTATTTTCAAGGTGGAATAGAAAACATTCTAATTTACCAGCCATTAAAACATCTCTATAAATATTAGCAGGATAAAGCTAGTAATTTCAACTGGAAAACAGTTTTCTCTGGTAACTCACAATGAATAAATTTCCTTGTCACTGTAACTTCTTTGTCTACCCTTAGAGCTAGTCCTATTGAATGTTGCATGAATGATTCAAAGGCATTTAGAAGAACAACACAAATCTATTTGCCCACACAGGAAATTTGGGATACGTTCCGGTAGTATCTGACAGTGACCACACTGGAAATGAATTCACCTTATGAACAAACTCGATTCAGTGTCTTGTTATGAATGGAGAATCATCTGGTTTGCTCAAATTTAGGGATATATTTTTGCTTGAGTAAGGAAATTATTTTTTAGTCAAAAAAGAGATATTCAGAAAGTTATTTCTAATCTTAATAGTTGGTTTTTTTTTCTTTCCAAGCTTGCACTTATTGAAATTAACTTAGAATATTTTAGACATTTTATTTGGTAATTAAGAGGTTCATTGTCCTGTCATGGGGACATACTCTAGAGATAATGATGTTAATTCTAGGAATTCTAATAAATCCTAGTTATTCTAGTAATTCTAATAAAATAATATGTAAATTCTAGTGATTCTAAGAAATATCTATTGCAGCAAAAGACCAATATGAAAGTCAAATTTTTAACTCTTTTCAAGAAACAAAAAGCAAAATTCTCTTAATAATTTGATCAGTAAGAACTCCTTCTTTTACCCCTACTTATTGGTACATTGGATTAGAGAAGAAGTATTTGAATTGATGAAACAAAGGAACATGAACATGAACATGAACATGAACAGCATCAACAAAAAAACAACTATCAAGATAATAATGAATCAAGGGCCTTGTTAAAAATTGCTCTTCAAGGTGCACATTTATTGTGAATGCCTTGGCTTTATGACTTTTATCGTTAACCATACAGTGATATGTAATAAATACTTAATTTTCTGCAGAGCAACATTTCTCATCTCATTTCTTGGACATAAATTGCCTAAAGTTGATCTTTAAAGAACTTTTAAAATGTCTAAATGCTTAATGTGAAAGATAAAGAAATATGACTGTGACTAGAATTCCACTGAGATAAAGATTATATTGCCAAAACTGCTCTACTAAAGAAAGGCAAAACCACCATCTTTATCTTATTATGATTGTCACAACAATAAAAGTTCATACCATGTAACTATTCTAATTTATTCTTCTGTTTTTTCTGTAACTTACAACTTCATTCAAAACAGATGCAATCAAAACCAAATCAAAACAAAACAAACAAAAACCCCGAAAAAATAAAGAAAGAAAAAACGACATCACAAACACTATGTGAATCAAAACAAAGTAAATATTCCAAACCCTTCTTTGTGAAAATCCCTTAGTCTTAAGGGTTGTTAGTAAACCTAAGTGATTAAAAATTAGGGTCCTATGAATAATTGCTATTTCATAATGCCAGGCTAAAGGCAAAGACAAGAGACCAGCCATAAAATTGTACAGTTCTTATTCAAGAAGCAAACCAGCAACTCATAAGCACATTGGAAAAAATATGAATAATTTAGATGTCAAGCTGACACATACTGGACTAGCTTCCTTGTCTCTTAAAATTCATAAGTCTATACAGGTCTTATAGTATGATTCAGATCTCATAATTTAATGAAACAAACTTAATCAGAGACATTCATTAAATAACAATTCTGATAGAGAGATAATTAAGAATGACGAATTGAAGACCTACTTTCTTTTCCTCTCTCATTCTGTGAACAGCTCTACAAAGGTGTAATTTGCTAATTAAATCATGGTCCAAATCAATGTTTCAGACATGTAATAGCTTGGTGTTTCACTCTTCTTGAAGAAATCATGGAAATTTCCATGAGAATTGAGGATGTACCTCCTTTTTATTACTCTTTAAAACTATATTCTCATTTAAGATGCTGATGGCATCTTTTTCTGTACTTTCTTAAAAAATGGGTAAGAGACTAAGACAGACTAAAAGTAGGTAAGTTTAAAATTTGGAGTATATCGAGATTGGGTGTGCTTAAAGTTGTGAGAATCTTTCAGGAGTAAGCTGGTCTTCAGTTTAAGTACAGCAAAGTACTTAATTGTACTCTCATTTCAATCCCTGTTCATGGAAGGACAAAACCACAAATTCTATGCGAAGGGTGCATTTCTGCAATTTTGCACAGCTACTTAAATTTCGGTTTCCTCCTCTTTCCTCCTTGTTTTTATGTGCAAAATAATGTCTTAAAAATTAGTGAAAACTCAGTTTGAATGTTTTCACTCTTTCTTCCTGATGCAGATAATTTCTGCAATCATGGCAAGAATTAAATATTATTTTGTATTGCATGCTGCTGTGAATGGAGGTGGCTACAGTCTTTCTTTGAGAAACTCCATCATCAAAACATTAGATGATAACTTGATTTGTTAAAGAATACAGAATGTATTTAACATCTCTTTATAGATGGATAGAATTTATCCTTCAAAATCGTAAGTAAGGCTGAGTGCAGTGCATAATTCTTAGTGATAAGGGAAATTACAAACTAGAAATCATCGCTTTTGGTAAAAAAATCTCATAATCTTATTTTTTTAACAGATTTTAAGGTGTATACTTAAAATTTCTGGTTTATTCATGGAGGGTTTCTAGTTTACTCAAGAACAGACTTAGATTTCTTGCTTAAAGAGAATAAGTTTCCTGTGGTCAATTCACTGCTTTTCTGTTTGTCTGTCTTGCTTTGGGGTTTTTTCATGTTTCTGCCATTATTGTCATTACAGAAATCTGACAGGTCTAATGTGACATGTCTTTATGACGCCACTGGGATACTAACAAGAAGAGGGGGAAAAAAATCAATTGAACTCACATTTAACTAAAGTTAACTAAAGATTTATTACAGAATTTTTTTACAAATTGCCCAAATGCAATTTTTCTAGATGCTTGTTCCTACCATCCTGTTTCCCAGTTGGCAAATGGAAAAGCTAAGAATAAGTGGCACAGAGACTGCAATTTCTGTATTTTCCCACAAACTTTCTCTTTGTTTTGGTGCCTTGTGTTAATACTTACTTTTTTCATTTTGTGATTGACTACTTGTACACTCTGTTATTTTCAGAAATTGCTTAGGTAGCCACAGTTTGAGATTAGCACATATTTAGAAATGTGGCTAGCAATTAGGTTGTAGTTATTTAACTTCCCGTCCGTAGCAGTGAGTTAACCATTTCCTGGCAGCAGGACTTCAATTTCGCGTGGGGAGGGTTCTGTGGATTTTCCAGTTTTCAGAAAAGTTTTCCAGAGACAATACTGCCATGGGCTGCAGATGTTCAAGGTGGACAGATCTTCAAACTTGCAGCAGTTGAATGGTGCAATGCTGATTTTCAGGTGTTGCCCTATAGAGACATATAGCACCCACCCATCACAACTTTGCCCGGCCAGTGTTATTAATCCTTGTCTGGAGAGTAGTTAAAATCACCATTTTCATACCTGTGTTTTTCTGTACTGGGGCTGCTCTTCTCTGACTGCTCTAACATGTCGCAGTGGCATCGGTGACTCCCTGAAAGTTGGGAGTAATGGGATAACGATGCCTGGATATGCCTCTCCTCCATGCCTCTTCTGGCAGTCTACATATGGGATTGTCAAACCTAATTAAGCATATCCTAGGACAGTGCATTAGACTAGAAACCCATAAAACTGGAATATCTTCCAGTAGACATTCTGACTGCTTTACATCTTTGCATTCTCTTTATGCTTCTTAGCTAGATGTAAAGGACACAGACAAAACAAACTGACGTCATATCTCAATGTCTCCATTACTTTTACAAGAGAGATGACATGAAGACACAAAAGCATATTACCATTGTGGAAAATCCCAAGAACTTTGAATCATGATATGTCAATGATCAGTCAATGAGTCAATGATAAGTATACATGGCCTCTGCATTGGATAAACCGCTTAAGTATCCATTGGTAAAATTTTCTTATCTGAAAGTGTTTAAGCATGGTCCTATACCTTAAAAAAACTTTCCCAACTATCTCTGAAATTTCTAGGGTTAAAATGAAGGTGGCAAGATTAATAATATCAAACCATCTCCTGTTTTGTGTGAACAGTGATAAACTCCAAAGTACTACTGGAGCACAACCTTTATTAGACATGACCTGACCAGACTTGCTCTTCCATTGTAGCTCAAGATTAAAGCATTTGTTGCAACATTTTTTAAAGTAATCCTCTCTCTGGCTGATTCATAACAGCTGTTAAATAACTAGATATTTAGCTTAAGATGAACTGAACCTATAAATTTAAAAGTGATATAATAACCAACTCCTTTACACATAGCAAAATGCTTCTGTCATCATTTGAATGCCTTATGCTGACCTCACTGTCTGCATCTGATCAAACTGATCTAATACCATAGTTGACAAAAGATTATAACAATGATGATTATGTATTTCTGATGCATTATGGAGGAGGACAGATACCACATAGGAGTAAGGGGCATTGTGTGGTGGGAGATGGAAAAGTTGACATAATGTTTCCAAAATGTCCAAGAGATTGTTTGGATTTTGTTGCTGAGTGTTTCAATGGCAGCACATACAAAAAGTACACATGCTTTGTTTTTCCTTATTTCATTTACCCTCTTTTCCAGTTATCTGGTAGTTCTCTCTTTCCTCCTGCAGGGCTATCCATGAAATCACAGCTTTGTTAGGAATGTAATGGTGGTATATTCATCATTTTTTTTCTGCCCTCTTAGAGGTTCTGATCTGTCAGAAACTTCTTAACTGTAATACTACCTGGTGCTCCTGCAGCAGCTCATTCTTTCTTGACCATAATGCCTCAGAAGCGTTGACTTTTTCTGATGGGAGAGGTTGACACCTAGAGAAGTAAAATGACTTCTGTAGGGCAGATTCAGTCTTTTTATTCATAGCCCCCTCCTTACTTACATCATAAGGAGTCCTCATGCCTTTTTTCCCCAATGAAGAGACAACATGCATATAAAGGCTTTTATTAAAACAAAAATATGTAAAAAAAAAAAGCTTCTCTTTTTTCTTGCTGACACAACAAAGTTGCTTTCTTTTCGCATATTCTCTTGGTTCAATTTGCACTGGTCCTAAGATCTGCTCTAACCTTTGCAGTAATATTTGAAAAGACATCATCTACTGCTGGAATTAAATCAAGGATGTGTGAGGGTTTTTTTCCATGTGCACAGGTTTCATGAAGACTGAAGTAAAATGACAATTTTAAAGATCATAGACACATTCCTGAAACCCTTTAAAAAGACACTTGGCTTTAAGCAGGTGTAAAGTGCCTTAGGACTTGAAGGTTAATGATTTGAGTAATGTGTTGTGTCAGTGCAGACCTGAATTTATAAGATAATAATTCATACTCAGAAGTGAAAATGCTCAGTTTTGTTCTTTCCACAGTAAACATGCTTGTGATCACCAGTGGTTTCAGTACAGTTTTTAAAATTTCCTTCTGTTTTGAGCCACATTAGTATTGTTGGGAAGTCTAAGAGTGCTTAGTTACGCTGTACAAACATGGAGTGAAGTAACAGCTTTTTTAAGACCTGATAGAGCACAATAAGGCAGTAACATAGATGCATCTGTCGTGATCCTGCTGTGAGCCAGTCTCACTAACGTGATTTGATTTCTCCTCAGAGTGTAGGGGGCAACCAGAGAGAAAGTCCAAAGATGATCACGGAAAATGAGGTGGAGGAAATTCTGGCACTGTGAGCTATTCTGCAGTATCAATCACCTTATCAATAAGAGGGAATCATTCATTGTATTGTGGATTTTAAGAGTTGAAGAACCAAATGTATTGTTTGGAACAGCCACATCCGTAAGAAAGAGAAAACAGACGAGACAATCAATACAAAATTACAGATTGAGTCTGTGAGGCAGGTAAGCAGAAAGAAAGTAGGGAAAGTGTGCCAAAACAGAGGGATGGCTCAAAACCTCCTGAAGCGATGTGAGAAAGACAGGACAATACTTCATTTTTGAGAATAAAATTGGCCTAGAGTAGTCAGTGGTTGCCTTGTTTCTCTCATTTTTGTAGCTTTGATTATTAAATAGGAATATCTCATATAACATTAAAAAAATATTACAGGTCAAGTGAATTTATAGACCTCTATCAGCTAATCAGGCATAGTAATTTTTTAATTATGCACTGTCCTCTGCCCAAACTGAGAGAGGGGCTTCCATCAGAGCTAGGGTTTTCCCCTCTTGGAAGAGGATGTGATGTGATTGATGTGATGTGATGTGATGTGATGTGATGTGATGTGATGTGAT
>JAODKT010001744.1:40486878-40498868 GCA_027576195.1 Cossypha heuglini
CCCATGGAGGAGCCCCTTGCTGGAGCAGGTGGGTGCCTGGAGGAGGCTGTGACCCTGTGGGAGACCTGTGGAGAGAGAGGCCTTGCTCCCAGGCTGGAGCAGCCTGTCCTTGGAGGCTGCACCCCATGGAAGAGCGATCCATGCTGCAGCAGCTTGAGAGGGACTGGTGCCCATGAGATGGACTCACATTACAGCAGTTCACAGGGAGCTGTGAACTCTTTAGATGGAGCCACGTTGGAGAAATTGATAGAAAACTCTCCCATGGGAGAGACCCCATGGTCCAGCAGCGGAACAACTCCTCTCCCTGAGCAGTGGGAGAAGCCTCGGGTGATGACTTGACCAAAATTGAAATATTTGATTTCCTTTTATGGAACAATTTTCCTTAAAAAATTTTCCTTAAATAATTTTCCTTACAAATTGTTTTTCTCCTCATGTGTCAAGTGACATTACACACATTTATGAATAGTAATAATGTCTTACATTTTACAATCTTTCATCAGGAAATACTAATTAATCAACCAAACAGCAACTACTCGTTCTGTTTTGCATTATATTGTGATGTTGGCATGCAGTTGACCGCTAACTGGAGAGATAGACAGAACATTTCTTCGGCCTAGTCAGAAAAGTTGCTTTGCCATAAGAAGCACTTCCCAGGCTAAAAGAAGTCAGTCAAATGATTGCCAGGTAAATTTGCTGAAAATTTGTCAGGCAGTGAGTAGTTTATCTGGAATCAGTATGACAAAATACCAACACAATGTTAACACAGAATCATGAACTCACAGAAACTACACAAACTAAAATTTATTCCAGTGCATAATTTCTTGGAAAAAGCTTGTTGCACAAATGTATTTGCCACAATACTAGAAATTGAGTAAGGCATTGTGCATCAAATTGTTATCAGAAAATCTGGGGGTTTTCCAATTTTCCTGGGAATTTACTGTTGTTGTTATTGTTGTTGCTTTTTTCCAGAAACCTCAAAATAAACGAAGAAGAGTTCATTAGGCATATTGGAAAGACAGAACAAGATGAGCAAAACAGAAGCCTAAAATATAAGGAAAATGAGAAGGATGGTTTAATGGTGACATTGTTTGATGGTTATCATAGTGGTGATGCTAGGTTGATGGTTGGACTTGATGATCACAAAGGTCTTTTGCAACCTTAATGATAATGTGATTGTATAAGATAGGAATATATGATCTGAGCTTTACAAGGAAAGTGAAGGGCGAAAAGTACAAAAAGTAATAAAATATGCTAATAGAAAATTAAAAAGTAATGGGGTAAATCTGTACTCCTACTGCCCAAGGATACATTTTTGCTCCTCTTAGCTTGTGGGTTAAATTAATAAGAAAATTTTTTCCAGATCTTCCATTTTATTTTACTTTGCCCAGTTATTATATCCTGCAGAATGAAAAATATTATCACTGTTCAGAAAGGGTACCAGTTGCTCCTTTGCCCAAAATATAACTAACTAAAAGAAACCTGAAGACTGGTTTTCAGTACTTTTTTTTTCTTTAACAATAAAATGACAGTGCTCCTTTGGAAGAAGATGTTGGAAAGGATTGTTTACTAACTGTGTCTCCCTATTCTACACTGCCACAGGTTTTCACAACTCTCAAAGGAGCTAGAATCTTTGAGACTTCTTGGATTGAATCGGCATTGGACAGTAATGTAAAAAGTCAATAGGACTAGGTGAGAAAGAAGTGTGCAGATAAACAGAGAGGCATAATGGTCAAACATGTCGAGTTCTCTACAGGAAAATCCCCTAAAATACCTATGTGGAGCAATACTTAAAATTTTTCTACCCCCATATGCCTCCTCGTTCTACTTTGTAGAAAAACGTAGAGGCAAAAAACTATTGAATAGCTACATTTGTCCATAAGGATCACCAGCCTTCTTCATTTCTCTCTCTGTACAAAGTGCAAAGATCATTTGACCTGAATCCAGTACATTCTCTGTTTCCATAGATCTTGTCATCTTCCTTTATGGTCATCAGAGCACATGCAATGCAGAGCATGAACTAATAGCAAGAATACTTTGCTTTCTTTTCAATTTCTTACTGGCTTAGAGAGATAACTAAACAGAAATTTCCCCTAACAAGAGTATCAGCTGAAAAATATATTAGGTCGAAGTAGCTTATCTTATTTGCTGTGTATTCTAGTTAGTTGCTTGTTTCTCTTCCCTTCCACAGACAATAACTTTTGCTTATATAACAAGCTATTATTATTAGGCTAACTTCACTCAAAAGTCTGACTCAGATATTAATAATACTAAAGATAAAGGAGCACTTACTGCTGGATTTCAGATGGGTTTTAAGTCATTCTGCTCCCACTGAGTTAGGAGCTCTTTGCCAAGAGCTTTTAAAATCCTCCACTTCTGCCATTTGAATTTGTGCCTTTTTGACAGTAGTAAGCAGCACATTCAGACCCCCAGTATGTACACCCACACACAATGTCCTGCCTGCTCACACATCAATTTACATTTACTTTGTTATTCTGCCAATCTTTCTTAATTCCACCAGTCATCCTTCCTTTCTGCAATTCAAATGAGTCATGGAATCCTGTGATCTGTTGTAGCATAAATGTTTTCCTACATTTTTGCTGAAAATGGTTTCCCAAGAGCCTCACTACAGGCAGTTACTTTAAGTACTTTCTAAATAAGGTCTTGAGAGTTATTTCTGTAAATGTGTCTTCATTTAGCAGCTGAAGTACCCTAGCTTCATAATGCATCCCTCAACAATATTTTTGTGTTTCAGCTCCTACTTAGTTCATAAAACGTGGCATATCCTCTTTCAGGACTGGGAAAAAGGCTCTTTGACCATGTGGTCCTTTAGACTGTAAAGCTTTGTATTTGGTCTGGCTGAGACGGAGTTAATTTTGCCACAGCAGTTCTCACAATGCTTTGCATTAGTAGCTGGAAAGGTGTTGACAACAGAGCAGTGCCTTGGCTGCTGTTGAGCAGTGCTGGCACAGCACCAGCCTCTCTTTTCACCATTAGGCTGAGATGAGCAAGATCTTGGGAGGCGACAGAGCCAGGACAGTTGACCCAAACTAGCCAAAAGAATATTTTATATCATATTATGTCTGGTCAGCAATACAACAATACAAATGAAGGGAAAGGAGAAGAAAGTGGGGGGGAGATGATATTTGTTGTTACTATGTTTGTCTTCCACAGCAATTGCACATATAGAAGCTTTACTTCCAAGACATGGCTGGACATTACCTGCTGATGGGAAGTAGAGAATAAAACTATGGTTTTCCTCTGCTTCCATGTGCAGCCATTGTTTTTCCTTTATTAAACTGCCTTATTCTTGATTCATGTGTTTTTTTCCATCTTACTTTCTCCCCTTCCCCAGTCTTTCTGAGGAAGGAAGTAGCAAAGTGGCTTGCACCAAGAACCCAGGCAGAGTCAATCCACCACAAGCCCTTAATTTTGCACAAATTCTAATCATAGGCCTTCTGTAAGCATACCTAAAGGGGCCTGCAATACGTTTCTGTATTGTTTCCTTCTAGACCTCTGTTTTTTCCTCATAGCAAGACACGCAAAACCTTCTTTGCAGCTTCAGGGCTGTGCACAGGTAACAGTTTTTCAGTGTGCTGAAGCTTGTTAAACTCAACTGGTCATTCATTACAGTAACAAGACACATCAATCACCACAGTGTAACGCTGTCCCTTTCTTCACCTAAAGACTACTATTAATTGCTTAGAAAAAGAAGTCAATCTTGTTAAAGAAATCCACTTCTATTAAATGAGAAAATGGGGAAAAAAAGACGTTTTTAGAAGCACAGTTGTGATTCCACAGGACTCAGAAACTTGTTAAACTATTCATCCACATGGGGGTTTTTAGGCTCCTGTTTCATTCAAGCAGATCAACTCTAGAGATAATCAGTCTTCTGGTGCTTCCCTTCTGCTTTCCAGAGCTGTTTGAGAATTCCCTGAAGTAATTGAAATTTAAATCTGTCTTATGCATTGTCCCAAGGAAAGTTGGGGAATGTTTGGCAAAGCCCTCTTCTTAAAAAGGGAGGGGTGCAGATGGTTGACCTGCATAGGGATTGGGGGGGGGGATAGTGAGTGCGCAGCAGCATCAGGCTGAATACTTAATTTAAAATTAGTTCAAAACTAGGATAGGACAACTACTATTTGTCATTGCTTAAGGAAGCCTGGAGTCTGTAACTTAGTCTGGCTCAGTGGAAGAAGTGTGGGACTGGGAGAGAAGAGACATGGGATTCTCATGTTTCCACATTTTCATTGCTCAAATATCTTTGATTGCTTCTGTCTCTCCTCTCTGCCCATTTGGATCACTATAAACAGTAAGCTCTTTGAAGTAGAGACCATCTCAACACATTCTGTGCAGTTACAAATCACTGTCTTAACTTTTACTCATCTACTCTAAAGATTTTTCTTTTGAAGATACACTGGTGACAACAGCACAGCAAACTTTCAAAAGAGAAACAGCCTGCACATCAATACTCTTGCTAACCATGTTCAACTTATTTTAGCAGCTAAAAACAACAACAGATAAAGATGTTTATCCCAAGAATGTTCATTTTTACCTTAAAGCTGTCTCTTAAATTTTGCTCAAAGACCAATAGTGGAAATTAGATGGATTTCCTTCATAGACAAAATTTCAGCACCTGAAAACTACTTCTGTTGCATGAGCATCTGATGGATGTTAAATACACTCAGTGCAGGCAACTTGGTGCGCAAGCTTGGAAGTGCAGGCTGCAGACTGAGCTCTGCTGGGACAGGAGGAGCCTGTGTCCGAGCACAAGACCCTTTGCACATCAAAGGGCACCTGTGGCCTGGCCAGGTGATGAGACACTGAGAAACAGCAGGAGCTATGGGCTCTGGATGAAAAGGGAGACTTAGGTGTGCTTAGACTGTGAAGGTATAAAAGCCCAGGGGTTCCTCTGTTCAGGGGCCCTCCTCAGAGGCACCAGCTCAAGCTGTTGTTATTTAGTTACCATTATCGCACCAAGATTAAACTATTTTAAGGATCTGGACATGTGAGACTTTGTTATGGGAAACTTAGGGTGGAGCTGCTGAGGAATCCTGGTCTGAATGTGAGTGTGAGGGGTGTAGCTGTGAAGGGGGTTCAGTCCCAGCTCAGGTGGTGCAAATGTGACTGCCAGAGTGGCTCCTGGGTGGTTGGACAGGGAAGCTTCCTCACCATGGAGATTACAATCAAAGAGATTTTTTCCTTATGCCCTGAAACTGGATGACACTCAGATGCCTGAGCAGTGATGTCTCAGCATGCACCTCGGTGATGTATTAAGAACCAGAGAATTCTCCTGAAAAACCATCTTGGGAAATTTTTTCCCTTCTCTTCACAGATATGCAGACCATGGCAGAACTACTTGGTGCAATAACACAGCTCTCCTGCTCAGGTTTTCCAAAGACTCACACTGTAACAGGGACAGCATGAAAGTTGCTCCTGATGCCTCTCTTGACATTTGGGGTACCTTGATCTCACTACAAGGTGTGCAGCTCTCTTCATTAACTGATCACATACTTAGAGACCTGAGCACCAGCTGAGATCTTCAGTATTTTGACACACTGACCATTTTTTCTTTTATCAACCCTGCAGCCTATCATTCATAAGTAGCTTTACCATCTCATTTGGGAGTTGTTAGGAGACACATTTTAAAAATACTGTCTATTTCTAAACTACAATGAGATGAATGACATCAACTCATTATTCAAAGCATTACCCCCTTCCCCAGCTAGAAAGTAATATGTTCTCTGATCAGGGGATTTATTTGACTCCTCATGACACTAGATCAACTTAGATCAACTAAAATATCATGCATAAATTTTTAAATAACTCTTTAGCTTCCCTCCAAATATTTTGCAATAGTTAGTGAATTAAACTGTATTTTAAGCTCTCACCTTCTCATCTCAAGCTTCCTTTAATATTTTGGAAGATGGCAATATGAAGAAGACATTTTTAAAAGCCTCTTTTTTTCATTTAACATGCATACAAATAATCAATTGCTGTTTTAGGCTGAATGACGAGCTAGAAGATGGCATACACCACAGTTTAGCCAACATTGCCACACAGGTTACGTTAGCAAAAAAGCTACCCACCTAATAAAAATGAGCTATTCTGCAGCTAGAGGTAAATCACATTGCTGAATGACATAACAGTCGACACACATATAAGAGTGTTGGTTTTATTTGGCACAGAACCACCACATGTTGGCTAGAAGCATTGGCAAACCTCAGAACTAAGCGTTAAATGCTCAGAACCTATTCACCTCCACAAAGGACTAGCTGGACCAAGGATCTAACCACAGGGAAATGGTACTGTGAGCCCACTGAACATGAGCAGGCAGAGGCATGAAAAAGGTAAAGATCTGGTCCCATTCAGAGCATAGCTGTGTGGGATGGGCATGTAATAACTGAAGGATGCCTTAAGTCAGCAGTATCTGCATGCCCATGGCCAGGGGGAGGCATGGAAGCAGCCTACATCACATGCCTCTGAATCACTGCACCTCTTGGGTCAGTCCCCTGGGAAGCAGTTTACAATTAGCAGGACCTAACTTTTAGTCATCAAAACCATACAGAAGTGATGCCTGAGCAGAGCCAAGGCAGGCACCTGAAGTCAAGAAGTAGTTAAAGCGGGGTTACGGGAAAACAAAATCCAGATGGGGTTTGAATAACCATACCTCAGCATAAACCAATGAAATATTTAGGCCACTCTTTTTCATTCTTCTCCTTTTAATATCTGTGTGGTGGGAGCTAAGCTGATATGTATGCTAGCAAAAATGTTGGAAGTAAAAGCATGTGGTAGAGGAGCAAGTTCTAGCCGAACAACATGGAAGGCAGCATTTATTCCAGCTACCTACATTAGTTTTGTTAAGTACTTCTGTGCATAGGTGATATGTTTGCACTTGGATACTTCATGAACAAAAACTAATTAACTGGTATGTGGACCAAATTAGAGAGAATCGCTCACATCTTAACACTAGCAGACCAATGCAGTAATTAATAAAAATAATGCTCATATTCTGTAACAATATCCTATATGATCTGAGGTTCCCTTTTCTCTATAGCATCACTGAAGATAATGGGCACTTTGAGTCGGTAGTTTACAATCAGAAAGAAAAGTATGACCCCAAAATTGCACTATGGATATTATTTTCTGAACTAGCTTATGTCAGTAATGTCAGAAGTCAAGTTTCTGAACTCCACTATCTTTTCTTGAAGATTTTATATGCCTGAGCTCACAGTGTGCGTTTCTTTGCACAGACACTTTCAGAATTATTATGTAAGTAAATTATCTGTAAGATGAAAATTTCTCTTTTTTAAATGCCAGAGTTGTTCTGTCTTTGGAGAGTGCAATCTTCACTGAATTAAGGTTATTTAGTGCACAAGAAGCACATCACAGCTTTCAAGATGATGAGGTAATCTTCATGATTCCTCCTTGAGAAAAAAATCAAGCTAGAGAAGGAATTTTCTGGTGTTTGTTTTGCTAAAATGGTCCCTTCAAGACACGTCCACTTGTTTCAAATTAGGGAAAACCCAACTGCTAATTTTTAAATGGATGGACCAATGTAAAGTGTTACAATCCCACAGCAGTCAGTGTAAAGACAGATGTCCTCAGCACCTGATAAAGGTATTTTGAACTTCCTCAGTTAGCATTTTGCTGGCATGCTTTTGAGGGTTCACAGACCTCACTGCTTCACAGAGATGCCTGTAGAAACAATAAACTAGTATAACCACTAGTTTAGGTAGCAGATCACAATAAAGAGTTGGAAACCTAGGTTTTCAAATATTCCTGAACCTGACTCAGATGCTTACATATACTAGTCTTTATTCTTATTTATGCTCTAAAAGTTAATTATCCTAACACCAAACACAGAAACTAATTTTTCTTTTAAGTCAGTTGGAATGATAAATCATTATTCTGGGGACAGGGACCAGAAAATTGTTTCCAATGTACAGGAGCAATTAACATGGAATGCAAAAGAGAAAGCTAGTTTCACAGTAAGAGCAAATGGCAAATATGACTTCTTTTTTGGGTCAAATTTTGTCTTACAGAATATAGAAGGACACAGAATACTCTTTTTTTAATGCGTGTAATACTCCATCACTATTGAAAGCATTCTGTGAACTTGCAGGGCAGAAACACTATTGAAAACATTCTATGAACTTGCAGGGCAGAAACAACAAAGTCTACAAGCAGTACAGCATAGTGGGAACTCTTGAAGGTGAGATCGGCACGAATGAATGGAGAAGGTAAACTGGACTTAACTGAGGCTTTATTTTCCCTTCTTCCATGCAAATACTGTTTCTTTGACATAACAAAGCGAAAGCAATTCAAAGCTCAGCCATGTGTACACAGCACTGTTATTTCTTTACAGCAACTTTTTTTGTAATAAAAAAGTAAGACCTTTTACCTTGATACAGAGTTTTTCATCTTCAAAGCATTCTCACAGATACATTCTAGCTAAGCTGAACACCCCTTAACAGTTAAGGTTGATTACCATCACGATTCTGACTTCAGGAGGGACAGGGTTTAAATTACTTATATGCATGAAAGCATTTGATGTCTGAAGAGGGATTAAAACTCAAGGGTCACTACGTCCTAATTGCCCACAACAGACCTTATGTCAGGTTTGGTTTGTACTGTCAAGAATTGTCTTCTTATACACAGACTGTTTTCTATTTACCTAAATAATAAACTACTTTTGTAATTAAAGTGTTTCTTACACTAACAATAATGTTTCTGTTCATTTGATCAAGGTTTCCAAACTCTGTCAGCCCTATGACCAACTGCTAAAATAGTTGTGGGGGAATTAAATTGTCAGGTCTTCCCAGACTTCTAAGGACTCTCAGGGTTTTCAGGTATTGACTACATGTAGACTTCCACAAAAACTCCCTTGAAACATTAAAAATTACTTTAAAGTTTGAAAGGAATTAATCTGATATATAAATTACCTGTTTTCATTTAAAGGTTCTTTTGTAATTTTTGAGTGGTGTAAATCAAAGAAGAGAGATTTCAAGTAATTGTGCACTTATTTTATTTTTGAAAAAAATGAAACATCATTTAAGTGTTCCTGTTTACTCAGATAAATGGATTTACAGTTCATCATTTAGAATATGAAGTACAAAGGGCAATCTCTGGGAAAATACAAAGCTATCACTTTATTTTAAAGTGTTCTTTTCTGTAATGTCATAAATGGAATTGTGAACTGAAATTGCAATCTCTCTAGTAATCCTGCAACAAGTATCGTTTTAATAGTTTATGTTTATTGTGTTTTCCTGAACATTCTGGTTTTGTTGGGATGGTGTTCAATTACCTGCTTCCAAATTCAAATGGCTGCTGTAGAAAGCTGACTACTCACAATGATAAGGGTAGAGTTAAAGATTTCTGGATTGGTTTCCTGATGAGCAGTCACTGAACTGGATTCCACCTCTCAATCCTATAACAGTATTTTAATTTTAAGCTATTCAAAACTGAGATATCAAAAGCACATGGTGTACAGAAATAAAAGCATTGAAAATGTTCATTTCACAAAGCACTGCTTCTTATGTGTCACTGATCAGTTAAATAATTTTGAAGGCATAAATACATGCATGCCTTAATCTAGATTCTAAGGTAAGTAATGGGAACTCATTAATTTTTGATAAACACCTCACTTGAAGACATGCAAAATTTCATATTGATACAGGTTTTCCTTCTAGTAAACTACTAAACTGAAATTCACATTGTATTAAATATGAAAAAATACTTTAAGAGTGCGCCCCTTTTCTGATTCTGATTCTAAGCTGTCCATCCCTTGTCTTGACTGTGCCAAAACAGTGTTCAGACCAGCCATCTTCAGAAACTCTATCTAATGAAGCTTTCTTTGAGCTTCCAGCTCAACATTTCTTCAAGTATCTATGTCATTTACCATCCAGCGTGAGCCGTCTTTTCGGCTTGCTGCTCAGTGTTCGGATTTAATGTGAATATATGCAAAGGATTATGCAGAGCAATACTCCTACAAAACACACAAAGCATCAGAGAATCCACAGGAAGAAAATAGACATTTTAAAGAGGAGTAAGAACCAACTTATAACTTCCAGTCCCTGACAGTGCAAACAGTGAACACTTGCAATATTATTTAAGTAACACAAAGTCTCATATTCAAAAAGCAAATATATTGCATGTAACTGTGGTCAAAGATGAATACTGCAACACAACTGAGACCTTTTTATAAGCAATTCAGCAGAAGAGAATTGTAGGATTAAACGGAAAGAATTGCCAAGAATTATTCATTAAAAGATTCTGTACACTAAAAGTAGAATATATGCCTTCAACAGAACAAGAAAAGCATGGAAAATTTCAGTCATATTGTGGTATTACGGCTACACACTAAAGCCATAAAAGAAGTCAGCTACAACTTCACCTGAAAAACAGTAACTTCAGCTAAAGAAGTTAACATGTAGCATCACTCATGTCCTTCTTTCTCTCTTTATATCATGATTTTCCAAAGTAAATTTCTTATCAGTATGCTCTACATTCTGACCTACAGTAAGAATGTTTCAGTCGTGGACTAACATCCCAGCAGAGCACAAAGATCGCTAGCACAAACTGAAGACAGTATTTAAAAAAGAAAAAAAAAATTGTTTAAAAACTGTTTAAAGCTGCGCAGAGAGCACATTCCAGCTAAAGCATGAGTTCAGCACTAGCTGCTACTGCCGTAAGTTATAGGAATAACTGTTCCTTTTGGTGTACAAAGAATTGCTTCGAGGTCTTAGCGGTTAAAATGTAGGACATATGTCCAGTGGCGAATCTGAGCCTGTATTTACTAGCAGATGTGTGACAGTTTTTTAAGAGGCAGGTAGCACCGAGTGGCATGTGAGAATAGCAAGTCTAGCTGGCCAAGGTGTCTCCAGTAGATAAAGCTGCTTTAAAGGAAATATGTCAAACACTTTTACAAGCAAGTATTCCAATTAACAAGATAGTGGCTCTTTTTGAAAGCTATACATTTTATAAAAATATATCCAGATTTGTAACTACCTACAGAAACAAAATGCATAAATATATAAAAACTATTGATTCAAAATGTAGGATTATGGTACAGTAAAACAAACTTCTTCCTAAATCTATGGACTTGTAGCAACAAGAAAAATACCACAGATAGGAAAGTGTTAATATTAATACACAATAAAAGTGTTTATCTTTTTCTGTCACTTAAAGCTCTATTTAGCTTGGAGAGCTAAACACGTGTAAACTTTCTATGTATGTGTACTTCAAAAAGAAGGGCTTTTGGGGTTTTTTTTGTAAAGCAGTTTTTTTTCCAGTTTGTTCTCAGACATATTTTTGCATACCGAAAAGACAACCCTTAACTTGGAGCACATTAAAATTCTAAATTAATTGGATTTTTTTTAAATTTAAAACAAACCTCTTTCACTTAATTACAAACATTCTAAATTAGGAATTTTCATGTAGGTTAGGGCTAGACTTTTGCTCTCATTTTGCCGTTTCCGGCACTCCAGGGCTGATTAGCACTTTGTCGCTTCGTGTCACTGTTTTATAGGACGCTTCAGGGATTTCTGTGGTGCAGTTTAACTCCACCTCTGTTGGCTAACTCAAGGATTTGAATGGCGGGGAAGTCAAATAAACCGCTGAGTTCCCAGGAATACGGAAAGGTGGTCTGACTGAAATACAGAAAGTTAGGTTCTCAGAGAGACGGAGCTAGGGTTTGGCAATCTGAGCACGCAGCTGCACCTTTAAGAAGTCAAATTATTTCAATCACACCCCCGCAGCACCACTCCCGCTCCCCGCAGCGGAGGCTCCCAGAGTCGCAGGGGAGCATGCAGGTCGGAAGGGTTAAGAAGCAAGCAGGACGGGCGCCCTGCTCGCGAACCGAGCGGGGCTAAGCCCGGCCGGGCCCCCACTCGCCTCACGGTCCGGCGGGCCCGAGCCGGCCGCGCTCCCCGCCGCTCCCGGGCCCATTTCCTGATCCAAAAATATTGTAAAGCACTGTGGGAATTGACATAACA
>JAODKT010001744.1:40506559-40518120 GCA_027576195.1 Cossypha heuglini
AGTGGGACTCAATGGCCCATTAACAGATGATACCTCCCTGGAGGAAGGATGGGTCCTGAGGAAGATAAAGAACTGCCCCACCTGGTTTCAACAGCTGGTGATAGAATACATACTTTTGGTTACATTCTGCTTTGTAAGCCAAGACAGAGGAGGATGAGAATAGAACTGGGATGCCACAATATGAATCCAAGTATGAATTTGAGATAATGTCCTGAGTTGAACTTGGACTGTTAAGCTGACCGGAATGGAATCAGTGTACAAAGAGAGCACAGCCAAAGAGGAAGCTTTTATCCTTTTACCTATAATGGCCTGTCTTCCTTCTCTCTCTCTGTAGATCTGAACGTCTGACAATCAGGCCATTGATGGTTGTTTCATGTAGATTTCCTCCTCACATCAGCTTCAGTGACTGAATGCAGTTTCCAGTTCAGCAGCTGATGAATCAGCTTTAGTGTAAGATGTGCAGAGTTTAGTCCACAATCTACAGGTGCACAAAGTGCAATGGATTTTGACTGAAGCAGAAACAAACCTCAAATTTAATTGGTATTATTAGGTGGATCAATGTTCACTTACTTTGCTTCTTAGACTATTTATTATACAGGAAGGAGGTGTTACATAGCCTACTTCTCATTTTAGAGCTGCATAGTTGAGAGGAACAGCTATTGCTGAATGCAAGAGGCCAATTTGATTTTTATTTAAATATGCCTGTAAAAGCTTAGAAATTTATGGTTTGTTACTTTTTTTTCCTAAAGGTATGTTTTGTTCTTAATTATTACTGGAATAAAACCAAATTGGGACTTTTCTGTCATAAAGATACTTTTATCTAGAGCTGTGAAGTCAGTGGAGAAATGCCTGAAATTTTAAGGGTAAAGAGCTTAATTTAAATAAACTTCAGAAATTTGTGGCCTTTTACTTCCTGAGAGAAACTGAGATGAAACATCAACCTGTTTAGTTCAGGCAAAGCTAGAAAGAATAAAAATGGATGAATGTCAAAAGGAAATTGCAAGCCATAGTTAGTAGAATATATGTGCATTTCCTTCTGTCATGTAAAAATGCAAAGTGTACAATTCCACTTCCCTTTAATCTTGGGGTTTAATTCTTAAGTTTCAAGGCAAGGAAACTTGTGCCAAAAGATTTTTGACTGAAAATCTTCCTGGGGTAGATGTTCCTTGACACCTTTGACTCTTGACAGCAGCAAAATAGGTATTTCTTTAATGAAAAATGCTCTTTTCTTTTCTTTTGAAAGATTAATAATTTCTTCATACAGAGTCCTTGAAGTGTCTTCTCCTTTGGCCTCCTTGAATCCTAAGAATCATTTAACTATGAAATTTAGCATTAGGTAATGTGGGAAATACGGGAAAGTTTAAAGGAAACTATTATGACAATTTTTTTGCTCTTCTCTTTGTTGACATTGGTCCTCCTATGATCTATCAAGTTACATTAGTAATAGTGAAAATGCAGAACAGTCGTTTTTTTTAAAAACTAGGTAACCTTACAGCTCTTAATATTCCAGCTGTCTTTTCTTCTTTGTCTGCTTCCACCATTTTCAGTATATCAAAAATTTGGTATTCTGTGGAAAATATCCCAAAACCTTTTGAGCTTCTGTCTCCAGATATGGAAAATATTTGTCTCCTAGAGGACAACAGATGCTGTTCCAAACAATTTTATCTTCATCATTGAATTTTAAAGCTCCTAAAATGCTTTGTTCAGATATATTTTCAGTTGGATTCTCTTCCTTTCTGGATGACAGATCTTGGTTCTGAATCACCTTCCCTGGTGGGCAAGAGATCATCCCACTCTAGAAAAGTATTCTATGGGCTCCATGTCTTTTTCTGGTCATAAATATATCTGGCAAAGCAAGCAGAGGATAGCTTCACCTTTCAACTGAGCATTTTTCTCTTGTATCAGGAAAACCTGATGCATCAGGGAAATCTGACCATGTAACATAATACTTAAGCTCCTCTTCTGTCTCCCCAAAACAATGTTCATAGTTTGGTCCCTAAACGAGCTCACAGGTTGAATGGAGGCTTGCAGAACCTCTGAAATACTTTTTTCATCACAAGTGTTCCATGTTTATTCTGTTTTCTATTCCAACTAGCCTTCAAGGTGAGGCTAATGGAAAAATGAATTCTGTAGACACCACATGAACAGTACTTTATACATATTTATATTATAGACAAAGGAGATTTATTCTGATTGTTTGTTATTGTAATAATTTGGGGCTAATTGCCTGGGGTTCTATTCTTTCTTTTCTTTTTTGCAACCATGAGTAATATATATCTGACTTGTATTTTGTGAAAAAAGGTAAGTAGTTAAATACATTTACAAATTTTTAATGTTTGAGAACTTTTTATTGGACCTTTTATTAAATCCTCCTTTAAAAATACAGTATTGGAGGCTTGATTTCAAATTGTTCCACTGAAAGGTTTTTTATTATTTTATCATCACTGCTGGCTATGACTGAGATAATAGTGCAGCACTTGTAAAGAACTTGTGGGAGAAAGAAAGCAGAATGGAAATATACACTAGCTATGTTACATGGTTAACAAGTAGTTTGAAATGTCTGTTTCTATAACTTTATGCATGTATTGATAGTTGGTCCAGTCTTACTCAATCTCTTTATCAGCAACCTAGATGAAGGGATAGAATGAACCCGAAGCCAGTTTTTGCATGTGACACAAAACTGAGGAGAGTGGCTGGCACACCTGAAGGCTTTGCTGCCACTCAGAGAGAGGGATCTTAGTCTGGAGAATTGGGCGTAGAGAAACCTGATGGGGTTTAACAAGGGCAAGTTTAGAGTCCTGCACCTGGGATGGGAATAACCCCAAATACTAGCACGGCTGGGGGCTGACCTGCTGGAAAGTGGCTCTGTGGAGAAGAACCTGGGGTGATAGATGAAAAGTTCACCC
Organism: Cossypha heuglini; assembly: GCA_027576195.1. NCBI lineage: Eukaryota > Metazoa > Chordata > Aves > Passeriformes > Muscicapidae > Cossypha > Cossypha heuglini. The sequence continues at coordinate 40,509,466 of JAODKT010001744.1, forward strand.
TTGCAGTCAGGAGAGCCAGTGCTGTCCTGGGTTCAGTGGCTAGAGTGTGGCCAGCAAGTCAAGGGGCTGTGATGCCCCCTCTGCCTGGCGCTGGTGATGCTACATCTGGAGTGCTGTGTTGAGTTCTGAGCTCCTCGGTACAAGAAAGACAAGGAGTTACTGGAAAGGGTCTGGCAGAGCCATAGAGGTCATTCAGCCCCTAGAGCATCTCTCTTATGCAGAGGGACCATGGAAACTAGTCCTTCTTAGTCCAGAAAAGAGAAGACTGAAAGGGGTCTTGTCAGTACATATAAATATTTCAAAGGTGGGTGCCCAGCAAATGATACCAGACTCTTTTCAGTGGTGCTCAGCAGCAGGATAAGCAGTAATGGCCATACACTAAAACACAGTGTAAGGCAGAATTTGTTAAGGGTGGCAGGGCACTGGAGCAGGCTGCCCAATGAGGTCATGGAGCCTCCCTTGCTGGAGACATTCAAACCCTGCCTGGATGTGTTCCTGTGTAACCTGCTCTAAGCGAGTCTGCCTTGGCAGGAGGGCTGGACTAGCAGATCTCCACAGGTCTTTTCCAACCCTAACAGTTCTGTGATTGTGTGATCTTTATTTAATGTCTTTTAATGAACCCGTCTCAAGTATCTCCAATTCTTTTCTTAAACTGTCCGCTCATCATTTATCAGTGCTCTCTTTATTCCAAGTATTTCTTCTTCTCTTCTTACTATTTTTTCTAGAAATCGTGCACCAAAAAGATATTCAGTGTATCACCTGGAAAATGTGCAGTATGTGTTTCGTGGAAATCAGTGCAAAGGTGTCAGCCAGACATTATTGTTACACAACCATCCTGAAGCCTTTTGAAGTGCTAGGATACAAGCAGATAGGGAAGGAAACCCTGGCTGCAGCAACTAGATTTTGAAGCCTGTGAATTTCAGAGCTGTTATGTTCTTTCTGCATTGTCAATGTATGCCAGAACTCCGTGGAGTTCTGTGATGGGAATGAATATGAAACTACCTCAAGTTTTTTTAAAATGGATATGAACTTAAATCTAACTCTTGCAATAAACTTGAATCGTTACTTAGAAAGCAAAGAGCCCAGTCTTCAACTTACTGACCTTTTTGATGGGAGGCGAAAACTTTTGTTGGAATCCTCTTTAGTTTTTAAGAGTATTTTTGTAGTCTTTTGGAGACTTAAGTCCCCAGTTTTAATAAGCGCTTATTGCTTAACGTAGCAAATACGTGTAAACAAAACAAAATCCCAAATGCTAATTTTTGTGCAAACATTCATGAAAATGTGCTTCCTTGTTATAGAATGTCGCAATGGCAAGTTGCCTTGGCCACTAGACAGCAAGGCTTTAGCTGTTTGTGAAATTTCACTCTTAAACCCATGCTTGTTTGAGAAGACTATGTGTTAGGTAAAGATAAAACACTTAAATATCAATAGTTTAATGTTAAATGGAGACTTGGAAATATAATAACTGTCAGAATAACTACAGTTCTAAAAATACATTTTCTGGAATGTTACCTTTTTTAAAAAAAGAAGTAGTAAGTGTCTGGCAGAATTTAAACATTGGTGTTTGAGTAAGTTATGGTACTAAGGAGAGCTTTCACATTAATAATTACCAAAGAGAGCTGTGCAATAGGAAGTAGAAGGTGATGTTTTTATTAGAAATGGGTGTCTTTAACATGGGACTCTCGCATCACTTCATTGTCAATCTCTGCAAATTTTCAAGTATATAATAAAATCAACAACTGTAAAACTAAGTGCTAATTGAAATCTTGCATCCAACATTATAATTTTATTTGTTTTTTATCAAGTATCTGGCAACAGAACATTTCTAAATGCAAATGTGTGAGTCCAGACACTTGCAAACTTGTGATCAGTAGATAAACCATGATTTTGTTAGTAGCCGTTTTAACAAAAAGGAAAGCTATGACATAGCATATTTCAGATCTTTGAAGGCCAGGAGCAGAACACAGCCCACAGAGCAGTTAATTTATTGTAATAGTGGCTGATGACTTAGAGGCTCCCTCTCGTGGACAGGATGACCCACCTCCATGGCACAGGACATGTTCCAGCTGAACAGCTGAAATCAAAATGTTCTGTTGTCCTGGCTGGTTGGTAGTCAGGGAGATTGTATTTTCTAGTTGTGTAGCTGTAAGAGAAGTCCCTGGGCTGAGCAAATACTACACTGCTTCTGCCACTTATGTACAAGAATTTCTCTGTTTTATCACGTTTCATTTCCCTGAAGCAGGACTTCCAGCAGCAGGGAAGAGTGTTTTTCAGGAAGCTGGGGGTGCGTGAGGAGTGGGTTGGAGAAATCCAGAACTCTTCACACCCTACTGTGAGCCCAAGTTAGAAAGGGGACAAGTGGTATGAAAAACCACAGATCAAATGGTTTTTTTATGATGGAAGGGGACTTTAGTAGAGAATGACACCTATTTAGCAGAAAGAAACTGAAGTTTACAGGAAAGAGTGAGTCATGCTAACCAATTTGATGGTAACACGTGCATGCTACTATTTTTGAGTTTGAAATACACTTCTGATATATTAGAAATCTTTACAGTTTCAAAACCCAAAGTAAAGAGTTGCAATGTTAATGTTAGTATGAACACAGAAAATTTGTGGTAATCCTTCCTGTCTCAGGTTTGATCTTCCTGTTCCAGGCTGTTTTACTAATCTGTCATATCAAATTACAGAGCTGAGCTCAAGAAAACGTGAGAGTACAATGGTAAACCAGTATTTTCTTCCATAACTGTTGTGTTTATTTTTAGGTAGTAGTCAAGGTTTGTAATGTGATTGTCAGGTAGTAACTCATCCTTATGTGTTTGTTTTGCAGCCATCGGATGCTTTGATTTTGGGAAAGATAAAAAATGTGGACTGTGTGCTCTTAGCAAGGTAAACAAACATTTTAAGGAGGTACTTAAGAATACTGTGTATTATGAGTCCTGACATTTTCTTAGAATTTTTTCTCTTTTTATTAGAACTGAATTTCTGCTCTGACATCATCTTACTAGGTGTGGTCGCTAGCAAAGTCTAGCACAAGTTTGGGGTTTTTTTAATAAGCAAATTTGATGCTGCAAGGACTGGGAGTATTAAAATTGCTGTCTAGGTTAGATAAAAAATCCAGTGGGAGGTATTGCCCTCGAAAGAATGGCAGCCTGCAAGGCCACCTGCTCTGGTGGTAGGTAGGTGATGCTGATAACCTTACTAATTAATTCATCTGCTCACTATGTTTGCAGATTTCCTTTGTGAAATAGAGAAAATGTCTGCTTCCAGATGAACTGTCCCTGGTGCCCCTGTAAACTCCTCCAAATCATTCCCTTAGATTATTGAGGCCTATTACTGTTAAAATTATTGCTTAGGGGCTGCATCCCCTGCAGTTCTCCCTCCCTATGTCATTTTTATTCAGATGTCTTTTACTATACTTGAAGAGACTCTAGAAGTAGGATCTGCAGACGAATGTGTGGAAATTTCACACTGGTGTAACTATGGATGTGTTGGACTAGCATGCTACTGGATTAAATGTAAGAATACTAACACAGTTCACAGCATCTGGGCAGAATGGACAGAGCAGGTGCTGATGACAGGGTCTGTCAGCAGGCCAAGTCAAGGTAATTAGTCAAGCACAGGATCCATCCAGGGAGTCCAGGCAGGAACCATAGGGAGTGAGACATGAAGCTGTAGCATGTGTCTAAAACTCATCCCACTCTGGAGACAAACTACAGCATACATCTGAAGACTCTGGGGGAGACCTGGTTGGGGACTGGCACACTATGACATAGCCCAGGCCAGGAGTGGAGGCTGGGGCTTGAGCTTGGAGGCAGGAGCCCCCAGGCTCACAGGCATCAGGAGCTTCTGTGGAGGCCCAGGATCTGGCACTTAGGACTCAGTGGTGCACTCAGGGCCCTAATTCTTTTCATTCCAGTGTTTTTCCATTAAAGTTGCAGACTGCTTAACCACCTGCTACTACAACTACACTTCTGTCTGTGGTTTTACTTTTCTTATCTGTCATGGAATACGTCATGTATTTTATTACATCTGGACAACATTTTTCTCATTTTTTCAAATGAACTGCGAAGCCAAGTTCTCATAGCTGTACCGTTTCAAACTAGACCTTGGACCACAGATATCTGAACAACTTGGCTGTGATTTACCTTCTCCCTGGGATTTATGGCCATTCCTGTAGAAAACCTTGTGACTTTACTTTTAGGGCTAAGGTACCTGCAAATTTATCTTTGTGTCTTGGCTTCTGAATCAGATTGGGAAAAAAAAAAGGCATTTCTATTCTATAAGAAGATTATGACAGCAACTGCAATAAAGCAATAAATCTGTATGCCTAGTAGCTTATCAGAAATGCTAATGACAACATGGGAATTCTGACTGACAGTACTTAATTATGTTGTGTGCAGTTCTTGAATGATCAAATACTTAGGACTTTTGGGCTTCTGAAAAAATTAGTTGAGAAATTTAGTTCCTTCTTTATTTCCTTCTTTCTTCTTTAGTTCCTTCTTTTACATGGCTGAATATAATTTCCTCATGTGTTTAATCATGTAAGTGATGGGCTTCTGTAGCAAATACAGACATAGCACAAAAGCTCGTGCTTATAAGACCAAGTATTTCCTGTGTTAGTGAAAAAGAATACTGCAGCAGTGTGAAGTCATTCTTTTAATTTTTGAAAGCTGTCAGATCACTTAAAGATCAAAGAGAAAAATGTGATGATTCTACTATTTTCTTTGGAAAGATGACAGATTAGAACACAATGCTCTGTGCTGTGCCTCTCTTTGTGTGGGAGAATAAAAATAACACTTCTGGGCAGAAAATCCTGGAGGTGCATATAAATCTTAAGAGCTCCCTGAAGTGTTTGGAAAAGGGGTTTCTGAATCTATGGAACTGACTTAGAAGATTCAGAGAAAAATGCTTATTTTAATCTTGAAGTTGCTGAAGTATATTTGAATTGTATTTTAAAGATTCTTTTCATTACAGTCATGAACTTAAAATTTTGCATTTAAAAAGAAAATTATATCACTGCTTCTTAAATTGAATTCCAGGAGAAGCTCAATACATTTAGGAAAACAAAATATACTGGAAGTGACTGAAATAGTCAGTTCCACTTCCTATATTGTTAGGGGAAATATGTTTTCTGCAATCCTCTGTATTTGAGAGAAGGAAGCCAATTTCAGTCTGATTTATTTTACTCTCTTGCTTCATGTATCTTTGCAGACATGGAAGGCATCATACAATTATGCCATCAAATGTCAATTACCGTGCCAATATCTGGGCCTTAAAAGAAGAAAACTGTTCCCATGTATTAGTGACTACTGCCTGTGGTTCATTACGAGAGGAGATACAACCCGGCGATCTTGTCATAATTGACCAGTTCATTGACAGGTGAGTAAGAAGGAGGAAAAAGAGGACAAATGGGGTTAAACCATATAATATGTTCATGTTAAATTAAGTTTTTGTACAATAAGATGATAGCCTCAGTTCTTCTGTCAAAAAGTGAGATTCATACAAGAAAATATGATAGGAAATGAGAATGCGATTATAAGAAATTCCATTCTAACAGACACAGAAATACCAGGCTTTGAAGAAGTAAATTTGTTTCCAAAGTCTGTGTATACTGGCTGGTCCTATCCTCCTTGATTATCTGACTAGAAAAATTCAAGCAAAGCTGGTGGCAAAATACAGCTACATTTAAAGATCACCAGCCACATCAATAACGCAAAGATCTGGTTGCACATTTTAAAGGTAGATTTACTTTAAATACTTGGAGGTGTATTATATCTTGAAGTCTTATTTGGGTATTCCTCCTAATCTGAAGTATTTAAAATGGCATATGCAGCTTCTTTGGGCATTTATGGTGCTGCTGATAATATTTCATTGCCAACTGAACATGCAAATCTAGATTTGTTCCCCGCACTGCAGTGCTATTAAAATTTTGACTTACATTTTTTTGTGTGTGTGTGTAACTAAAGTGCTTTTTTTTCTTTTAAGAGTAGGTATTAGATGCAGTGTCTCTAAATTGCTAAGTACCCTGCAAGGGCAAGCCCCATATAAAATGCTTCCTGTTATGCTAGGGTTGATGGCTGAATATCAGCTATATTGCCAACAAAGCTCTTTTTCTTTTTTTTTTTTTTTTTAAGTATTAATGCTAATTTATGTAGGAAAGATATTAAATAGACTTGGGGACATGGTTTGGATGATTGTGATTTAAGCACTAGTTATTTTAACTGCATTATCACCTGGCAGACTCCTGGGTAAGTGACAGGAGCCTCTGTTTGCCATTGATGAACCACACCTGGAGTACTTTATCCAGGTCTGGACTCCACAGTGCAATTTGGACATGGACATACTAGAGAGAGCCCAACAGCAGACTATGAAGCTGCTAAAGGACTGCAGCATCTCTCCTAAGAGGAGAGGCTGAGACAGTGGGACTGTTTAGCCTGGAGAATACTAGACTCAAATGGAATATCATTGATCTGTAGAAATATCTGAAGGGAGGGTGCACAGAAGAAGCCAGGCTTTGTCCTTTGAGCAGGGCTCAGAATCAGAGGCAGTAGGAGCAGACTGAAACACAAGAGGTTCCCTCTGAGCACCAGTGAACATTTTTTACTGATGGTGACTGAGTACTGGCACAAGTTGCCCAGAGAGCTGGCAGAGTCTCCATCCTTGGAGATATTCAAAGCCATTTGGATGTGGACCTGGACAGCCCATTCTAGGTGAACCTCCAGGTGACCTCCAGAGGCACTTCTGCCCTCAGCTGTTCTGTGATATGTGTTTTCATTTAGAGTTTATTCATTTTCATTTAGAGTTTATTATGGTCACCAGTAGTAATAGTATAGCCTATTTACAAGCAATGTTTTGCTTGTGCAAGTAAGTATTCGTTTTGACGTAGGGAAGTGGAGACTTGCTGTGACTTGTTTAATGGCATCAGGAAACCAAAATGCTGCTCAGAAAAGCACATGAAAATGTTCCAGTGTGGAAAATGATATGTGATATGAATGTAAAGATCTTCCCCAACTTGCAGTTTAATTCAGAAAACTGATACATTGTAATAGTCTGTCTCTTTTGGCAGCTAAATTTCTGTGTCAAGTCTTTTTCTCGTGATGTTCTGTGCCAGGGAGTGTTAGACTGCTAGGTCTTTGGAGATAGGGTCTGCATTTAACCCTTCACAGCTGTCTAAGAGTAATTGCATTATATAAGTCATTATGCCAACAGTGCTACTGATGGGAAGATATTTTTGTGGTACGGAATATATTAGTTGTCCACCAACGTCCGAAAAATATAATTCTTATGATATACCTTCTAATGAAAGATCAGGGTCATGCAAACAATGTTAATAGTCTTGGAAAGAAGGTACTGGTTAAATTTGTAAAAACAGTCAGTTATTTTCCTTGAAAGGTATTCTGACTTCTATATAGTGGTTAACCCATGCCAGGCAGTACATAGGAAATAAGTTGTGATCTAGGCAGCAAGGATTTACTCAGGCCACCATTAAAATCAGTGCCTTCTGGTGTCCAGATACTGGAGATCTGGACTCTCTCTATGTATGTTCTCAAAAAGGAGAATTCCTTTTCTCAATTCTCCTTACATGTGTCAAGCAAAAAGAAGGAATAGGAATGGATGAAGAGCTAGAACTAAGCAGAAAACTGTAGGCAGCTACTGTAATTTGTTCTCCTTGGGCATGCACACTGCAATTAATGACAGTATTGCAATATACAAAATACACTACTCCTTAGTAGTGTAGGACTTCTGCCCAGCATGGGTTTGACTTACAGTGTGAAACACTGAATAGGCGTAATTAGAAGCATATAAGATTTGCAAACTTGATTCTATATATAGTTTCTGCATTCTTTATGCTTATTATTTTGTGTAATTGAATAATAAAAGATATATTTTATTAAATAAATACAAAAATACATATAGTGTGTTCTGCTTGCTTCCAAATCCAAAAATAACCACTTGCTACTACAGGCTGCAAAAGTGGTCCTCTTCTTTAAAAAGATACTTCAAAAATCTAGGATAATTATTTTTCTGCCTTTGATTCTTGTTAGTTAATTGCAATACTGTTAGTCAGTTGACTGCATCAGACTATTTGGGGGCTTTTGAATACTTTCTGTTTAGTTTGCTGCTGAGATTTGCTAGGAAGAGGAGAGCTAAACAGTAACTACTTACTTGAACGACTGTTAGGGGTTGGTTTTTCCTTTCCTCTTTGGCTGTGGAATTTTTTCCCACTGACATGCTAAAAAGCACTGATAGGTAGGTCCTAGAGACGGGGAGAGAGAAAACCTCCTTGTTTTTTTGGGGGGATTTTTTCTGGTATGGGGGGGACACCGCGAGATTAAAAGCAGGTAAAAGGAGAGTGGGGGCAGTTGCTCTTTCTTGCTCGCTCTTGGCTTTGGAGGAGGAAGGTTGCTGCAACCACCGCCATCCCAACACTGGGAGCTGCCTCCTCTTCTGCTGCTGGACCCTGCCCTGCCAGGGCATCCTGCCATTTCAGCTTGCTGTTTTCAAGCATCCTGCAGGGGTACCTGGACTGACACTGCCCCAGTGTTGGTGAACCAAAGCCTCTCCTCATCTCTTCCCATCTGGGCACTGGGATCAGCTGCCCCAGGGGTTTTAGACCCAAAACCTCTCCCATCCCTTCCTGTCCGGGCACTGGGA
>JAODKT010001744.1:40536323-40554694 GCA_027576195.1 Cossypha heuglini
GCCACCAGCGCCCCTGCTGGCTGTGACGGGAACTGCACCCAGGGAAAAGTGCCCGTGGCCCGGAGCTGAACTGCGTTCCTGTTCTGGTTGGAGTTAATGCTGCGGCTGTTGCTGTTTTGTTTGCCTTGTTACACGTACTAGTAAAGAACTGTTATTCCTATTCCCATATCTTCGCCTGAGAGTCCCTTAATTCCGAAATTATAGTAATTTGGAGGGAGGGGATTTACATTTTCCATTCCAAGGGAGGCTCCTGCCTTCCCTAGCAGACATCTGTCTTTCAAACCAAGACAAAATCTTTTCATTTTTGCCATGGAGTAACCAAAAAGTCTGTCTGTGTGAGGTAGCAGACACATTGCAAATTAATTGCATGAGATTATTTTCAAACTACTGTTTTCAAAACTGAGAGACTGAATTGTGGATTAACCATGCATCGTATACATAATCCAACCTGCCATTAGCCCAAAACATTGTCATATTTAGCTTTCCAGTGAAGGAAGCAGAAATGGGTTTGCTGACAGTCAAAGTACAGTACAAAGAGGGATGGATTGGGACAGCGAAAGGAATGTCTTGCATTTTTATGGGCTAACATCACATCTGGAAAGCTGCTGCCCTCTGGTGAGTCAGCACAGAAGAGATCATGCGAGTCTGATCCTCCAATCACTTGGAGAGAGGAAATGTGTGCTGTTCCTGCCATCCACTAATAAACCTCCAACACTTTCTTGGCTGTAACCTCAGATTGGGACAGGAATATCTTTTTTTGACTGGTGAGCCATGTGACCATATTCACGCCCGAAGCACTGCAGTCCTCTTTCAACATGAAGTGTAATGGTGGGAACAATGCACCTGGCATGCTCCTCTTTTGGACGGTCTGGATCTAGTTCTCAATTTCTTTGCTGATAGGAGAACCAGAAATTCAGAGAAAATGGGTAAAAAGTAAATTTTTGTATCTCCTTTGTGGTTTGAAGTCTAGAAAGGTTTCTTGCTTATCTTTTAGTGCTGTGTGCCGTAGATCCTGAGATGCCATCTAAATTTTTGTTTTTTCTTTGCATCTGTTCTCTTACTCACTTCAGATTTTACTAGTAGGGAAAAAAATAGATACTGACATATCATAATAATTGCATATATCAAACAGGGTCACATCAAGCAAGTAGAGCATCTCTCTATTGTGGCTTGCTTCAAACACTGTGTTGTTTTCTGCTGCAAATCAATTAGAGAATTACTCATTCATTCGTTACTTTTCAGTGTCTCACATATTCTATAATACCTCCCCCATGTTCCTTTGTCTTCCTTTCCATCCTCTGAAATGCATGAAGAACTCCTGCAGTGAGCCTTCAAGATTAAGGCAGAGAGACTATTGTGCATATGGGGAGAAAAGTGGGTAACAACCACCATCTCCAAACAGGACAGACTGTCAGGCTTCCTTAGTAATTTCTGCATTAACCCCACAGTTGTGTTTCAGTATGGAAGCACATGTGGAAAAGTCAGTTTTATTTATCAGAAACTTTCACTGGCAGACAACCAATCCTCATCTTAGTACCCAGTCATCCTCATTTTAAAAACTATACTTCATTATTGTAGGCTTGATTCTGTTCAGTTTTAACTTTCAGCCATTAAATGACATCATGTCTCTTTACTTGTTTGATTGAAAGAAGCAGACACTATCAGAAACATGCCCCAAATGTAGGGACTGACAGGCTGTGACCAAATCACTCTTTAAGCTTTTGTTGTCGTAGTTGGTGAGATCTCTTATTTATCTCTCATTGAAAGGAAGATCTTCATGATTAAGGATTGTTGTTGTGGCTTTATTTTGCCAGAATGTGCTCTGAAGCATGGATGTCAGGACTGGACAGAGACTTCCAGAGTCAGTCTGCAACTGCTGTAATAGTTGCAGGAGTAACATAGAGCTGTAACCCTTGCCAACAGGTTTGACAAACTTCTTGTGAGGTCTGGGCTCTACAGCTTAAATATTCATATTCTGAAGTAAAAATATATTTCAGATATATTTTTATTAGCAGTAAGAATTGACACCACTATTTTTGTGTGATTATTGCTTTATGAGTGTTATGTGTCTAGTTCTTAGCAAGTTCCTCAAACACCTACTTTAAATTGAGTGGGACTTACACGTGGGACTGTTACTGGGAAGCACATTGTTCTAGTCTTAAAAAAAAAATTAGAATCACCCTCAAATGAATGTTCAAGACAAATGGGAAGAGTTACTTCCTGAAAGTGACTGTCTCTAAATGCAGAGGAACCCAAAACAGCTGCCATAGCCTTATTTCCTGATTTTTAGGTGGCTAAAGGTGAGAAACTTCCCAAATAATTTTACTGGTTTCTGTCCTGCGATTTGAATAGGATCATAGCTTTACATGTAACGGTGGTGTTTCTCTGGTGGACTGCTGTCAGGGACTGGTGTGCAAGCAAGAGAAACTCAGACTCTTTCAGCAGCTGGCAAAGCATGCAGGCTGTGAGCATGGAGCACCCTGATGTTAGATAGCCAGGCAGCTGCCTTTTCCTGAGGTGGCAAGACTTGCAAAGGGATTTCTCAGAAAAATCCTTCTTCTACTCTGCAGCTCCCCTTTTCCTGAAAAAAGCCAAACAAAAACCTCCAAACCAACCAACCAATCAACCAAAAAAAAAAACCCCGAACAAAACAAAACAAAACAAAACAAAACAAAACAAAACAAAACAAAACAAAACAAAATAAAACAAAAAGCCCTGCTCAGCTGAAGGCTGTCCACAGAATTTCTGGGAACAGGCTATTTTAATTTCACTTTCATCCTAATAGTGTGCAGGGAGAATGACTTCTGCTGAATGAATAGGAAGGAAAGGAGGTTAGAGCATGGCATTATCCTAAAAAACATTGCTGGCGTGTGCTGTTTTATAACAACTATCTAATTTTCCCATCTGCACATAACCTCCTGGCTCACTCAGCTCTTTCAAACTTTCACACAACCTTGGACTTTCAAGTTATGAGCAATTCTGCCCAGTCATTCTGCAGATGAGTCTGAACGGGCTCTTGGCAGAGGTGCATCCCTGCAGCTCCCCAGGACGGTTACTGCTCCAGGGCAAGGACACACACAGGTGTGTCCCAGGCAGACGTGTGGGTATCAGAAGGGGATCAGGGATGTTGAAATCTCTGAAAATTTGCCTCTGTACCTTGCTTTCTGAAGTGTGCCAGTTACAGGCTGCCTGAGACATTTCTGTCCATAAAGGAGCTTAAGGTGAGTTGCAATGAAAGTCGGGTGGTCTTCATACCCACTGAATTTTACAAAGTTATTCTGCACTAAAACAAACCCCACCAGAATTTGAAAGGTGGAGAAAGAGCTATTTGGAAGCATACAGTCAAGGTTTTATTCCTTTGGGACTTTTCTCTACGAGGCTGTTGAACCTCAACATGAGAGAAGCAGTTATGAGTAAATAATGTGTGAAAAATGGGTGTTTGCTTTTCAGATTTAGCAATGGAATTAAAACTTCTTCTTACAAGGAAGGTGGCATAGGTAAAAAAAACCTCCAAAAAAACCAAAACCAGGCCGTTTTCAAAATGAACTATGAATTTAGTGAAAGCAAACCCTACTATTACTGCTGTAGGCAACTTCTTGGTGAATTTTGTGTTATCAGGGAATAGCCAGGAAGGTCACTCTTGGGTGGGCAGGATGTATGGAACAGAGACACAGCCCACTCCTTCCTACCACTGCAGTGTGAAACACCTGAAAACTCACCTGCAAAGGCAGGTGCATTTCCAGGTGTGTTGCCTGCAGCATCAGGAAGCTGGGGATGCATATAGTGCCAACTGCATTAGCCATAGGAATCCTCCTGCATACAACAAATTCATTGCATCACAGAGACAAAAATAGAAGTACCATTGCAGACTAGACTTTGAAGATATTATCAGATTTTGGGGTACTCATGTGGTCCCACTGCACAGAGTAGCAGATATCTTTGTTTACTCTTCAGAAAGTTTGTGTTCATGATTAGAAGAATTCCTATTATTTAATCCTAGAGAATAAATGCTTTATTTGCTACCACATCAAAGGTATTCCAGTGTAGACTTCTTTCTGTATTGTTTGAGAAATTGTGGTTATAGACCACCAGCATTCATTGGACATCTATCAGACAGACTTCTGTGCACATTTGGCAGAAATGTTGGGAAAAACATGGAAAGTTTGTTATTACTGGCAAAATCCTACTCCGTCCTATTAAGTGTGAGTAATACCAAAAAGCAGATAGTAATAAATACAATATGTGGGTGTATTTATTAAGTAGGCAAACAAAAAGGAAAAACAATGACTGAACAAACACCAATTTGAGAATTTATAGTTTTATCAAGTATAAAAAATTTGAGGACTCTAAAAAGGGTAAGCTGGTGTTCCCAGGAGTTGGTGGGGGGAAAAAAACTAGAAACCTACTAAAAAAAACCAAAAAAACCCCAACCAACCAACCAAAAAAACCCCACCAAAAAACAAAACAACAAAGCAAAACAAAACAAATGAACAAACAAACAAACAAACAAAAAACCCAGAGAAAAATATTCATATCCTGTAATTTTCCAGTGTAGTATCATAAGTAGTTGCCATCCAGTCTAACCATTAACCATTCTGCCTACACGTAAATCACATGCTTACTTCTGTGGCCTGGAAATGATGTGTGGGGAAGTCCTGTTGCTCCTAAATATGAATGTTCACCTCCGTTTTTGGAGCTACATTACCCCCTTGTTAAATACTGAATATCTGTTGAGAATGGGAAGAAGTTCCTCCAAGTGCAGGAAGCTCAGGGCAATACTGCTGCAATGTTAATACACACTGCTGGAGTGCCAGTTAAACTTTAGCCTAATGTCTACCACAAAACCAATGGGTTTCAGTGGTCAAGGCAGGAGACCAGAGACAAAAATCTCCTATCAATTGGTGCTGTTTAATGCATAGCTTTGGGATATTTCAGTTAATTTCTTCAGGCAGCTGTGTCAGCGTCCTGTTGGAAGAGAGAGGAGGGCTGAACACTTCAGGTAAATCCTTAGCTTTACCACAAACCTTTGCCACAAATTATTCGCGTGAGGAAATGAGGAAAGCTGGATCAGCCCTAGAGCACCTTGCCTAAAGGCTCACTGCAAGGACCACTTCTGCTTGGGTCAGTTCTTTTTGAAGACCAGCGCTCACCTGCAGAGGAAGACCCCAGGCCCTGCGTCTTCAAGGATGCCTAGCTGCTGTTGGGAACCCAAAGGCTGCTTTTGAGAAAGGAGTGAGATTTCAGTCAGATCTTTCTCTGCCATGTTTGCCAAGCTGAAGGTGGTTTCTTGCACAGCAGCTGATTTTATTGTACCTCCTCCCATGAGTATTCACTCCTCTGCTTCAACATGCAGGGACCTTTTGCTGTTGCTGGCCTTTTGGATTTCACTGTAAGGATCAGATGCTGGAGCATTAGGTAAATCAGCATCTGACTAGAAGTTAGGTTTAAATTATCCAGCCTTGAGTACCATGTCTGAAGTTACTGAGCCAAAATCTCCCATGTTCAGAAGCCTGGGTTTTTGCAAGCATGGAATAAGAGCAAGCTCCTTTCCTTCCACAGAATTTCCACTTAGTTTTTCACCAATACTGAATGAAAGGTGAAAAGAATGATCCATCTAACTCATCAGCAAGTACCTGAAAAAAATCTGACAGTCTCCACTTGCCCCTGGCCTTTTCCCATGAGGTAGGATATATAGAGGAAGATGACAGAAGACAACATCAAATAAATCTGCAGCATAGTTCATACTCCCAAAAATTAGAGGCACAGACACAGTTCAGCTTCTTGGGAGAACAAATTAATTCTTTACATTAAGACAGAAATTTGCTTCAGTTTTATTAGCGGTTCTCTTGAAACACTGATTTATTTTTAATGCTATTTTCCTGTTATATTCAGCTTGTTTTCTTAGTATTTTTCAAGCTTTCATAAAGACAAAATTTTTTCTTCTGTTTAATATTCATATGACACTGAAGTGCTTGATTGAGCACATAAAACATAGCTATTTATTTAGCTCTGAAGAGATTTGTTAAGATAGGTAAGGTAGCCTTTTAACTCTATCTCTTCCATACTCTCATACCCTGATATCAGGAATTGAAAATTATTAAATTGAATGAAAATGGGGGATGGTTTTTGCATAATATTGAAATCTCAGTTTCATTGTCACTGGACAAACTTTTTGCATGGGACCTAGAACTGGGAAAATGAACATAGAAATGGTTGCTCAGAAATGTATGTACAGGTAATTTTTTTGAGCAGAAGACTATCTCACTAAGAAAGCTACTCAGGGCAACCTGAAGCTGACTCTACTGCACTTGAAGTTATTAGAAGAGATTTTTACCTCTTCTCCTACCCTCTCCTTCAGAGAGGTTCTATTTTTCATTGCCCCTGCAAGTTTGAGGAAGGGACAATATCCCTCTTATGTCAAGGATGAGAGTAAAAATCTTAAAAGTGTGTTTTTAACTGTGTTTCTGGAGGAGATTAATTTAATTTGTCCCAAATTCTCCCTGTGCTCAGAGAAATTCAGTGCTGTAGTAGGTTATGGCTTTTGACATAGGAGATGAGCCATTACATCATTCTGGCAGTGAATAAACTAAGCCACGGAACTTGTACTTAAATATACAAGGAAGGATTTTTTTTGTTGTTTTTAATGACATACACTTTAGAAATGTGAAGTAGTCTGTTGCCACTGGCAGCCTCTTTGTAAAAGCAGGTCACTGTGGGTAGGAAATGAAAAAGAAAATCTAGCAGGTTGTTCACATGGCATATTCGAATCACCTCCTCAAGCCCATTAATTTTAACTCTTGACCTTTGCTACATAGCCCACAGAAACCACACATTTTATCACCCTGACTCTTAATATTATGGCAAAAGGGGAGGAAAAAAAAAAAAGGAATGCAATACAACTCTTCCAAATAGAGAAGGTGATAATCCTTGACCCAACGGCTGAAAGCAACTGTATCCTGAACTGCCCTTCGAGCACCTTCACTCAGTGTCCTGTCAATAGTCAGCATGTGAACAGGTTCTACAAAGCCAAGCACACTGCTGTCTGCATAAATCTGTGGTGGTTTCAGGTCACCCTTCCCCAAGCTCTCCTCCCAGCCCAGGCCTGCAGCATCCTTGTCTCATTTATCACAGACCTGATCATACTTGCCATCTCAGTCAGGTGTTCTTTGTTCAGGGAGGAGAACTTTACATTTTTACAGGCACAGAGGGCCAGAGTGAAAACGGCTGTGCAAAGAGGATAATCTGGTGGCTAGAGATGAGTGGGGATGTTCAGGTCAGATGTTTGCCTTGTTAACTTGTTACTTGGTTACTGAGACAGAAGAGGAAACCTTAAATCTTTTGGCATATCTGCTCTCAGAACTGTAGGTCTCTGTTTTTCTGTGTACTTTGGCAGGAGATAATGCAAACGATCAGCCACTGTTTGCAGCCTTCTCTTGAGGCATGGGGAAGTTTTGCTTGTCTCCAGGTCAGAGATGGATGGCAGAGACTGGGCCCAGGACTGCAAACTCTCAGTGAACAATGGTTCTGGAAACTGATACTCAATGACAGCAGATGAACAAATTTTCCTTGTCTGCTTCACTCTGAATGAAACAGAAGGGGCAGGGATTATTCTTTAAAAACAGCTTGCTTGAGTTCTGGAGAGATATAGCTGGACCTTCAGCTTTTGAGATTCTAAAGAGTGTGGTCCTTCCTTCATCTAAATATTCAAAATGTATTGCAGTCAGTAAGTATACTCATCATAAAATAAGCACTGGAATTAAAATCCATATCTGAGTTATTAGCTGATAAAACACTTCTTGGTTCCATAAACCGAATTACAGTTACTTTATCTGCATCAGCTTAGACAATGAGCACAGGAAGGAGTTTGAACTGTGAGCTTTGGTTTCATTGCATTGATTAATCTCTTGGTAATTGTTTGAACTTTTTTTCCTGCCCCTAAGCTACAGACTGGAGTAGAATCATTTCAGCATGCAGGGATGGTGTTCTAGGAGTAGCCCTTACACTCAGCTGTCTGAATGGCTGGGTCTCATCTGCAGAGCCGTGGCAGGTAATTCTGCCAATAACTCTGCCAGAGTGTGTAGGAACTGCCCTTTTAAGTTCTTTAGAGTCAAGCAAACACAGCCTGATTACTAATAGCCAAACAATGAGTTACAGCCAGCCCTGCAGCAAGTAGATGTCTGCATTTCAGAAGGGCATTAAAAAAGTAATTTGGTTTATATCTATGATGGGTTATTTCACACATCGTTTATTGCTTTTTGTCTAAGGTGAGAAGCTTAATAGCATTGAGGCACCTCTTGAGAGTATTTGCAATCAGCAAAAACCTCAAGCATCTTGGAGAGACCATAATACTGTTTTCTTCATATGAATGTGAAGGCAGAAGTTCTTTAGAAATATTTGTGATGTGAACATCAATCTTTATTTGAAATGCCTACAGTGGCACATGGCACTTGCTGTGGATTCGGGGAGATTTGTCTCTAGAAGGCACTCACAGGATTGTGTGTCACACATGGACATATTAAAATGCTCATACATGGACAAGGTCAAACTGCCAAATGATACAAATATTTTCTTGAGTCCACTGACTCAGGTTCATGTGGTAAAGGTGATGAGGAAGATATGTCTCTTCTGAATTTTAGTCATGGATTCCATGTTTGAAGAAGTAATTTCAAGAGTGTCAGAGTAGATAAGCAGATGGTGTAACATTAGGAAGGAGGAACAGGATCTCAGTGAGGCTTTTTTAGATAGCCTGCAGAGGCCAAGCCACAGAGTAAACAGAGAAGTGAGGACATGAGGGGACCTAGAGTATTTTGGAGAGCCTTGGGATGGGAGTGGCTGAAACTTTGTTCTCTGTATCAGCAGCAGGCAGACTATTCATTCCCAGGCCTGTAACTCCTTAACAAAAATCTGGGAGGCAAGGAGGAAGTGTCACAGCATTGATCAATGTGTGTCTTGGCAATGCAGATCATGAGACGAATGGCAGTCTTGGCAATATGGCAATAATACCAGACTGGGTGAGGCAGTCAATGTGCTAGGACTGCTGTGAAGACAAACCAGAATGGTTTGGATTGGAAGGGACTCAAAGATCGTCTAGTTCTAACCCCCTGACATGGACAGGGACACCTCCCTCTAGACCAGGTACTTCAGAACTCCAGGCAGACAGGTCTTGAAAACTTCCAGACATGGAGCATCCACAGCTTACCTGGGTAACCTGATCCAGTGCCTCCTGACCCTCACAGTGAAGAATTTCTTTCTGGATGAGTCCAGAGAAGGACCACTGTGTGGGTCAGGTTTGGAGCATAGGGCATTTGAGGGCACATGAGGCTCACTGGGGTGGTTCAGCCTGGGAAAAAGGAGGAAATTGAGAGAACTTTTTCCTGTCTACAAATGCCTGGTGTGAGGAAACAGAGGAAATGGACCCAAGCACTTCCCAGTGATGAACACCAACAGGATGGTATGCACTGAGAGCGAACTGGAACAGGGGAAATCCCATCAGATATTAGGAAAAATCATGTGAGGGATCAGGCACTGAAGAGAGCCAAGAGATTGTATGAAGTCACTGACCCTGGAGAAACTAAAATTTGACTTGACAAATCTCTGAGCAGCCTGATCTAACTGGACTTCCTTCAAGAAGTGACATAAATTAATTCCAGAGGTCCCTTCCAACCCTGACTATTCTATGATTTCATGAAAATAATTTGGAATTAAAAATAGTTATATTTTTAAAATGACTAATTCACTTCCCATTTGTTCAATACACAAAACTGAATGGGTTTTTTTGTGCTTTTAGAACTCCAAATGTTACCATCCGATTTTTGCAAGTTTTCTTAATTATGCACATATAAAAAAGAAATGGGTGGCACCTTATTATTATTGTGCTTTGGACTCTTATCATTATATGTTCTTAAATGCAGCGACAAATTTTCATTTAAATTATCATGCACTAGTTACATTTTAATTATTAAATTTAGGATCATTAGCCATGTATTAGAATGTGACAATGCAAGGGGCTGCAGAATTCAGGTCCAAAAAGACAATCCATACCAGAGAGAAATTTTGAGTTCAGTAGAACAAATGTACTCACTTTCTTGAAGATTTTCAAGTGGTTTGTTGTTGTTGTTGTTGTTTTGGTTGGTTGGTTTTTGTTTTTGTTGGTATTTGTTTGTTTTGGGTTTTTGCTTTGTTTTTTAACTGAAGTTCGGGACAAACAAGAAGGAGGGAGAACTAATGTGAACTGTTAGAAAGACTTCTTCAGTAAGAGAGGTCAGAAAGTAATTATAAAAATTTTGGATTATACAGGCTTATTGTGTCATAAAAAAAAAAAAAAATAGGAGAGTTCAAAGTAATGGAAGAAACACTACTACCGTAATTAAAAAATGACCACACCCAGGCATTATCTAGACTGGTGAGCCTTTAACTTTTTCACTAACTGTGTCTTTAGCAGATCTCTAGCTTTTTCTCAACCTACTTTGTTCCATACTTTTTCTAAAACAAGGGAAGTCATGTGGGCTTTATGGTAAATACCCCTATCTAAGCCTGACCACTGCTGCCTGTCACTCACTTTAAAGCACCTTTCCCCACTGCCTTTTAATTTCCATTCGCCATGAAGACACAGATAGTGACTCACAAGGTTTATTTTTTGCCATTTTTTATGCAGCCTGAGGTAGCCTCGTACCTTAGCTTTACCCCACTCACACAGGTGAAGTGATTCAGCTTTCCAAAAAACTGGTTCTCCTTCTTTCTGTAACTGGACTCCCCATGCCACAGAGCAAAAAGGGAGTGGATGTATGATAATCTTTTTCGTACAGTTCAGTGGCAAGCTCTGGTGAAAAACAGATGCAGAAAACTTGCCAAAACACTTAACAAACCAAGCTGATCTTCCCTTGAAATCTTTCCTTCATTCCCCAGCAAGAGCACATTTGATTGTAAATTGCAGTGTCTTTCATGGGGCACTTCTGTACATTACTGCTTCATATGGGCTGTTCTGATTAGTTAGGTGATATATCTCAAAGGCTTAGGGAAGGAGTTGTGCGAGCAAAAAACAGCATCTAGGTCTTGTACTCCCAATTGGGTCATTTTGAAGCTAAGTAAGAACATTTCAAGTTTTCGTTCTTACTCTCTCTCCACCGCCCTCCCTCTCCCCCATGCTTACCCTTCCATTTTCTTAAAAGTCAAGGAAGTCAAGGCTTGTACTCTGAAAGATTCTTCTACAAATCTTGGGATTTTATAAATCTTGGGATTCAATACTTCAACTCCTGTTGAGGTGTTGAATATCTAAAATGGTTTAAATATCCCAAAGACCTTGTGTTTTCTGTATGTGGGCTAGAGAATATTTTCCACTGTTGACTTTAACTGAACAACTTCAGTCCTATTAATCTGATTGTCTGTAGGAGTCACAATTACAGAAAAGTGAAGTAACAGCTAAAAGGCTACAGAATATTTGGCGTTGTGGCCATGTCAGATAATTCCTGTAATTTTTACAAAGTTGCACATTGTTTATAGCATCTAAGGCAACTTAATGCAACTGTATTTACCAGATAGGAGGCATAGGTGAAGAAAAAGTACTCCCACATTCCTTGTCCTTAGGGAGGGTGGATACAGAGTATGGAGTAGTAGATATGGAGTAGTAGCAATAAATGAAACTGAGAGCTGCCATCACATTGACTTTTGTATATTTCCATGAGTAGTTACCATCTGGAGGCAGCTCTCATATTTGTTGATGGAGTTACTTACGCCTTGCAGACATTTCTTTTGTGTTAGCCATCATATTGTATCTTGGATGTCCTAAGTACACTTAGAACAGAGATGAATTTGTGGTTAGAGGACACCTAAGGCACGTGTGATTGGTGTACAATGGTGTCCATGCATATTTGTTCCCTGAAAACTTGTTCTATTGCTTTGCTCTAGCTTTATTTATTTATTTATTTATTTATTTATTTATTTAAAATTTCAGGCAAATGTAAAAAAAGTGGGTTTAGCTTTTTAAAAATATTTTCTCGTAAATTTTATAGCCAAATAGGTTTATTACTATTTATCTTAGAAGATGTTCTTAGTAATGAAGCTACTCCAGACAAATACATCAGAATTCTCCAAACTGCTGAAGGAAAAAGAACAACTTGGATGAATATCATATGAAAGACAAACATTTATTTTGTGTTTGCTTATGCCCTTGTATCACACATGTGATTTCTGGTAAATTCCATTGTAGTTGTGCTGGATACACTTTTATGACTTGCTTTTCAGTGATAAGCTAGCTGAACTAAAGAGCTGCTTTCAGCACAAAGTTCAAGACCTCTAATGGAGCTAAAATCTGAGGTTTTTCCATTCTGGAATAGGAAAGGTTCCAAAATTCAGCTGTGGATTTTGTGTATCACAGGCCAGGTATTTCACTTGCCTGCAGCAACCCCTTCCAACTGTCTGGGTTGGTGGGTGTATAAATAGAAAGAGTTGTTTGCTCAGCCACTAGGAAGGAGATATTTTACTTATTTGAGTGGAATCCAGATTTACAATTCTATCCCTTGGCATTGGAGGACAATGTTTGAGAATTGCATCTGGTCCAGGCAAGCTATTAGTTAAGTTTGTTACTAGATGTTTCTCCTTGAGCCAGGTACAATACCGATACTGGGAAACGTCCATTAAAACACATAGTATTTAGTTTTCCGCTCTCCACCCACTGCTTGATAGCATTGTGTCCCTGTCTGGCCAGACAGTATGAGTCAGCTCACCACCTTTCAGGGCAGAATTGCTCGGAGGGAAAACATTCTGCTGAAAATAATAGGATGCGATGAGTGAGGCACCATGTTTTCTTTTTCCTTAAATTATGAAGTCTATCCCTAAATGACTAGCCTTTACAGGATAAATGTGTGCCCTGCTCTTCTGGCCCTGAAGAGTTCAAAAACATCATTTTTAGGCATGTTTGATATTAATGGAAGATTAGATTATTTTATCTTTAGTCTCTAATAAATGATGAGTCTGAACACAGCATGAATTTACTTCCTGCTCATTCCTGAAAGGGCATGGAAAAAAAAGGGATTAACCAGATAGACAGCTGTTCTGGCTGTCTATAATACTTCCTTTCCTTATACAGTGGCTCAGTACCTGATGGAAAATTCCTATTGCATGCAATCAGAAAGAGACTTTCAGTTGTTTTATGTACCCATTCCGCCGAATTCAATAACTGGTTAGAGCCCTCTAAGCTACAGTTCTCTAAGTCCTCTAAGTTACTACCTCTAAGGCAGCAGTATTTAACAAAACCCATCATCTAGTAAATTCTGTGAACTTGAAATCTGTGGGAAGTGTGTAGAATTCGACTTGGTTCTGGTCCATTATACAAGGTGATTTTCAAGAGGTATTACTCTGAGAGGATTCCCATCCCACAAAGAGGAATTGGTTAAACACGGATGACAGGGAGGAGGACGTGATTTCTGACCAGGACATTACGCACTTCATGGAGGGGTGGGGTCTTCTCCTGCGCACTGTGATACTGTGTTCTTGATGGCCCTGCTCTAAGAATCTTTCTCCCAGTGAAAACAGACTTAGTAAACTCTATATAAGTGGTAGCACTGATTGGGTTCTTCTGGAAAGAGAATTTATTCTGATCCAAGAGATATACAAACTGGCAACTGGGAACAGGAAGCAGCAGCAGCACTTCTTGACCAGTGGACACCTCTCAAGGGAATAGCTTCAGAGAATGCTCAATTGGGCTTTGTGCATGAAGCTGTAAGTCTGGTTCCTTCCAGAGCTGTGCAGGTGTCTGGCATGCCCATCCTGTGGGCTGAAATCAACAGAGAACATGTACTAAAGATGTGGCTTGATGGTGTGAATGAGCACTAGAGTGACTCAGGAGGGTGTCAGACTCCTGTCATTAGTGTTGTCTGAGGAAAAGCTGTATGAAAAGCTATATGTTAGGCCTCCTCTGAATTGAAAACATGAAGTGGTACAAATTCATCACTTAAACATAACGTGATGAAAGTGTATTTAATACAAGGTGCTGCAAATGAGATTTTTCTTTGGTTTTTTTTCAGTCACAATGATGTATGTTGTCTGTTAGACATGTCATTTCTTTTAAGTCTGTCAGGTCAGGGAAGCCTAGATAACTTCAATACTGGCAAAAGTTAAGTTACAAGCCAGGCACACTCTGGTTAGGCATCTTGAGGAAAGACTTTTTTTCCTGTGTCAAAATTTTACTATTTAATTTCTGCTCCCCCAAATACTCCAGGGCTTTTTGTGTAGAAGCAGGAACCCAATTTGGACCTGAAGGAGTGGCTTATCTTTGTAGAATCACAGAATCACAGAAAGAGCAAAATTGGAAGTGCTCACAGTGGGTCATCTAGTCCAACCTGCCTTCTCAGACAGAGTCACCCCAGAGCACTTGACACAGGATTGCATTCCAGATGGTTCTTGAATATCTCCAGCGAGGGACACTCCACATCCTCTCTGGACAATCTGTTCCAGTGCTCAGTACCCACACAGTAAAGAAATTCTTTCTCATGTTCAGATTGAACTTCTGTGCATCATTTTGTGCCCATTGCCTCTTGTCCTTGCTTGCTGCCTGGCTCTGTCTTCTTGACACTGTCCCTTCAGATCCTGATAGACATTGATAAGGTCCTCTTGCAGTTATCTCTCCTTGAGTCTGAACAGACTCAGCTTGCCCAGCCTTTTCTCATAAGAGATGCTCCTGTCCCTTAATCATCTTTGTTGCCCTCCAATGGACCTGCTCCAGGAGCTCCCTGTCTGTCTTGAACTAGAGAGCCCAAAACGGGACACAGAACTCCAAATGCAGCCTTGCCAGGGCTGAGCAGAGGGGTGGGATCACTTCCCTTGACCTGGTGGTGATGCTCTTCCCAATGCATCCCACGATCCCACTGTCCACCAGGACACTCTGCTGGCTCAGGGACAGCTTGTTGTCCACCAGGACCCCCAGGTCCTTCTCCACAGAGCTGCTTTCCAGCAGGTCACCCCCAGCCTGTGCTGGTGCCTGGGGTTGTTCCTCCCCACATGCAGGACCCTGCACTTGCCTCTGTTGAACTTCAGAGGATTCCTCTCTGCCCATCTCTCCATCCTGTTGAGGTCCTTCTGAAGGGCTGCCCAGCCCTTTGGGCTTTGGCCACTCCTCCCAGCTTTGAGCCATCAGTGAACTTGCTGAGGAGGTGTCTGCCCTCCACCCAAGTCATTGATGGATAGGGCAAACAATGCTGGGTCCAGTATGGAACCCTGGGGGACAATACCAGTGACAGAGCTCCAATCTGACCCTGTGCCACTGACTGTGACCCTCATTCAGCCAGTTCTTGTTTTCTACTCATCCAATCCACATCTCCTGAGTTTGCCTATGAGGATGCTGTGAAAGACAGTGTCAAAAACATCTCAAGGCAGACAATATCCACTTCTCTCCCTGCATCCATCCTGGCAGTTGTTTCATCATAGAAGGCAATCAGGTTGGTCAAGGGTGATTTATCTTTATCGAGTTTATATTGACTACTGACCACCTTCTTGCCATCTGTGTGGATAAAAATGGCCCCAGAATGAGACCCTCCATCACCTTTAGAGGGATTGAGGTGAGGATGACAGACCAGTAGGGCCTTAGTAGTACTGTCTTCCTCTTCCCGTTTCTGAAGGCTGGGGTGATATTTGTTTTCTTCCAGTCCTCAGGCATCTTTCCTGGTCAAAAATGACCCTTCAAATATGTTTGTGAGTGGCTGTTAATATGGTATCCACCAGTTCTCTCAGTCTTTCTGCTTGTCTTCATAGAGGGCGAGGCTGTAGTCCACACAGCCATCCCTCCTCATCTCTGCAGGCACTCCTGTTAGTCACATTTGCACCTATTTTATCACCTGCATGGTCCCTCCAGAAGGACCATGTAGACAAAACTAGTCAGTTATGGCTTCTACTCATCTTGATCTTGATGGGGTGGTGACTCGTCGATGAAAGCATTCTTCCTGTTGTCAGGTTTCTTAGTTATCTGTGTCTCATCTGGCACCAATTTAAAATATTCAAATGCCTTATTTCTCTTCTGTCTCTCATTGAGGAATCTATATTATGGGCAAAGCTAATAGAAAAAGGTCATCCTCTCAGTCACAGAATTATATAATTGCCTGTAGACAAACTTAAAATTAAGCATCTTTTGCTTGGTTGTTGCATTCAGAAAAAAATCATGCTAATATGTCTACTCTGATTGTACTTCAGAAGTTGAGGGAGAATGTGTGCTGTATGGTGCAATAATGTGTGCGTGTGCATGCAGGTGTGTGTGTTTAGGGAAAGAATTCAGAGTTAAAAGGAATAAAACATGAAGGAGGTACCTGCAAAAATACATGCTACAAAAGGAGAACACGTATTTTAACCATGGAGGACTTTACTTTTCAAGTAGCACTTACAATGCTAAGTAATGTAATTGGTGTGTCAGTAATGGAATGTATGATGGTGTACTTCAGTCCTGGAAAGAAAGAAATCCTTACATTTATTCCTTTTCACGGGTATTTGCTTACAAGCGGGCTGGTATGGGGGGGTGGAGTTGAATATGAAGAACATATGGGTCAGCAGTGCCCACAAATGAGAACGGCTTGGGATTTGGCTGAAAACTCATTAAAACAAATTTATTTTCCAGAGATATAGGCTTTATAAAATATGGGATATGGGAACTAGAGAGAAAACTATTATCTAAATTAGTCCTAAAAACAGAATCAAGTTCTTCTGGGTGCTTTTAGGGTGCATTTAAGTTGGTGTCTGAGACTTTGAATAAGCAGCGTTTTATGTATGACAAAGTTTGCCATTTGATGAATTCAGTAATAAATAGACAAAAGAAGTGTTTAAGACCCACAAAACATGTCAGTATTTGCTTCTTTTGTGTTATTCCTCGAGAACAGTACCATGGTCTTTTGAAAAGTGGTATTTCATACAGCATGAGATTTCTGTTCAATGAGGTTAGAAGTTTTTATTTAGTATGCTTTGTGAAATTTTTTTATACTTGTGGAAAGTGTAGGCCACTTATGGTCATGTAGCACTGCTGTGCACAATTTCCCAAGGGACTGCATCAGACTGTGCTGGTTGAAACCACCAGACACTGGCAATGTGGAACTGTCTTCTGCATTTAAACCCTCTTTCTCACCACATAATCCCTCTCTGAGTCTCTGGCACGTGAAAGACAGGAAAAATCACACACAGAAATTAAATGTATGGATCCAGAGATTTTGAGCTGCAGCAGTGTCAAAACAAAATAACTGGATATCTCATGGGGATAACATGGTAATATTTTGTAGTTTTAGAGCTATTAGTTTTCCTTGGATCTGTTAGTGTAGATTTTTGAAGTGCTCCAGGATGCAAAGCCCACAGGCAGATAAGCTGCTTGGATATATGCAGGTTATCATGCGTGGTTGTTTGGAAGCTTTCTGCACAATGCCATGTGGAGAGGAAAAACCTCTGTGACTTGTGAAGCTGCTCCAGAGAAGAAAAACAATATGAGTCACCTTTCATCAGTAGTTACAAATTTCAAATACTCCTAAGATTTGATCCTGACTTAGGTATCAGGTCTTCTATTAAAATGTGTCCACTTCCCTCTCTCCAATAGCACAAAATAATCTAAAACCCTTGCTAGATTCAGGCAGAGCTAGCTGATATTCTTGAAATAGTTTCTGAAGCATTATGATTTCAGAAGAGACATCTTTTATAATTGCTGAATATTCAGAGCATGTCCACATTGTTACAACAACAGGATTATAAGTATTTGTTCAAAGGAAGCTTGGGATGGAAATAGTTTAACAGGTCTGTCCAGGAGGAAATTAATCAAGTCCCAGTAAATTGTGCAATAACAGAAGCACTAGTATTCATCAATATTGTGGTGGGTTTTTGTGCTGTAAAACACATCATGCTGCTCAATGACAGTAAATAGAGCTGCAGGTGTCCAGTGAGAATCTGTGTGTGTCTCACTAGCAGAAGATATACTAGTGCACTGACTGCTCCCTAAAGAAACAGGAGATTATTTTAGTATAGTTTATTTTTTATTAAGCACAATAATTAATAAAGTACTAATATAAAGTTGCTAATATAACAACTCTCAACATCTGTTCCCTAACCTCTACAGAGCAGTAAAACATGAATTACACTAAAGTTAAGTATTATCATCAAAACCTGTAGCTCCCTCCTCTTTTGATACAAAAAGACATCAGCCAGAAAATAATTAGAAATACAAATAGAAAAGCGTAAAGGATACTGTGGTAGATGAGTAATACAGGATAAATCATCAACGAGACTTTACTTAGTATAGATTTAGGAAAAATGATGGGAGAAGGTGAGGAAAGAAAGGGAAAGAAAGTGGAAAAATATAATAATAATAATAATAATAATAATAATAATAATAATAATAATAATAAACCTGTCTATAA
>JAODKT010001744.1:40558351-40576280 GCA_027576195.1 Cossypha heuglini
AGTAAAGAACTGTTATTCCTATTCCCATATATTTGCCTGAGAGCTCCTTAATTTCAAATTTATAATAATTTGGAGGGAGGAGATTTACTTTGTCCATTTCAAGAGAGGCTCCTTCCTTTCTTAACAAACATCTGTCCTTCAAACCAAGACAAGCTGCTCCAAATTTTTTCAGGAATCCCATGTTCTTGGGTATGTCCAGTGACCTAATGAAAAATTTCAGTCTCTCAATGCCCCATGGACCACACACCTCCTTTCAGAATTTTTTGAAATACTTCTGGGCATGTCCTACCAGAAACAATGTTGGGGAACCCTCCTTGTTGTGTCTTAACCAGGCAGACGGCTTCCTCACTGTCTGCAGTAAAGCTGTAAGAGAGACTCATTCGTACAACACTAGAGCAATCCATTTTAAGATATAAAGACTTGAAATCTAAACTTATTTAAGAAAAATAGCTTATAGGTACTTGACCTCAACAGGCATAGGCCTATTTTCCACATAATTTTGATATATACTACAAGACCCCCATTTTCCCCTGGTATTCATTTTTGGAACACATCCAACCTCTGCCTACCATTATTAATTTGTTCTGGCCAGGGCTGTAAAGGGATCTTGAGTGAGGTCTTGGGAGTGTGCACCAAGTTGGTATGCAGTTTGAAGGGTCCTCACAACTATTTTCCACAGGGATGAGGGAAACTGGAATCCTATAATCTGAAACAAACATCATTGGCTGATTCTTTTTCGAAGCAGAGGGTTATGGCTGTGTTTTGTTGAAACGGCAAAGATAAGCTTGTTCTCACGCAGGTCATGGTGGCTGTGAACACAGAATTCTCAAGGGTCTCACCAATGTCTTGGAGGAGAAAAAGACTTTAGAACAGAAGTTGATTCATCAATTTCTAAAGGCAGAGTTTAAATGGGAAATAACTTGACACGAAGCAGCTGATTTCAAGGAGCAGTGATAATCAGCTAAAGAAAGGCAGTGCCTGAAGTCTATAGTTAAGATTTTAAAGTTAACCAGCTTAGGGTTGTTTTGATTTGTGACTTATGAACAGGTAAAGTTAATATATGAGTGTGACACTTGGTTACAAGGTAGAACGAAGAAAATAGCTTAGTAAATTATTTTTAATAGAAAATCAAAAAGTTGGCCATTAGGCCAGAAATCGGAGACCAATCTGGCTGATCAAATGAAAGCCCTGCCATAAACAGGTAACTTCTACCCAGCCTACAGACACTGGCAATTTACTGTCATGAACAGTTTGGTAGATTGTAGTAATAACTTGTAGTGCATATTTATTTATTTGCTGTACTGTAATGTATGAAATAGCAGAGACTATACCACCAATGTCAGGAAGAGTAGCACAGCTCAGCTGCTCAGAGTCACTTTGCCATTTACTTGCAGCAAAGAAGTGTCTGCTCCACAGCCTCCCTTGATCAGAGCCACATGGAACCATGGGTGTCTCATATAAAGCTGGAAGCAGAAAGAGCCAAGGTTGTGGCTCTCCTGAAACTGTTCAGGACAGAGCTATGTCCATATGTTACTTCACCATGTGAGGTTGTTTTCCTTGCTAATAAACACAGAGGATCTGAGACTCAGTGTGTCCAATGACTACCTTCTCCAAAGCTGAGCTGTTTGAGAGCTGACTCAACGAGGAGCAGTAACAGCCCAGCTCTTAGCAGCATGAGAGCTGCTTAACCTCAGCACCTGGAGCTGGCTGCAGTTGGTAAGAGCATGGGGCAGCAATGTGTAGCTGGAGACTGCACTAGCTCCTCAGTCACATGCCCTCCCCAGTCGCAGACAGGACATTACTGTATATTTGTCAGTAACGAAACCCAAATTTTTCCTGTTGGTCCTCTGAAGATGGGTGGGTACACTTCTGATGTCTAAAATACCTCATGGTTTAACACTCCATCACTTAAGTGACTAAGGTTTTCTCACCACTTTTCTCCAGCTGTCAGATGGAATAAAAGATTAAACCAGATTCTCTTCATGTGGACAGATAGGAGAACAAGACTTTCCCACAGACAAGGAGGAACTGCAGAGACAGAGTAAGATGCTAAGAATTAAAGAAAACAACAAAAGGGGGAGACAGCTGAAAACTGAACTAGATGTGGTCAGAATGGGTGTATGTGTAGACATGAGGAGGGTGGGCACTGGTGTTCTGACTGCAAGACAGTAGCCTAGTGATGTATGAGAGAGTAGGCAGTGCTTCACTGCATGCTCCATGTTGACAAATCAGGGACTCTTGCAAAGGCAAAAGCTTGCTTGTCCTCACTTTCAGACTGTGTCCTGCAATGTGATGACTGCCTTCAGAAAGCCAGCATATACTGGACTTTAATGTGTTAGAATTATTCTCGTAACACCTGATATTCTAGTGCCTTATATGTGGAAGCAGATGAGGAACACTTGAAGTTTTCAGAAGTTCTCAGTAGACAAGCCTGTTATGAAGATTCTTGAGAAAGTGACATCTTTTTAAAGCATTCAGATTAATACATAATAACATAATTATCCTGTACCCCAAGAAAACTGTGAGGTGATTCAGAATAGAAAATTAGAATCTCATGAAAACCTGAACACTGTAGTAAAACTACGAGAGGATTTTGTCAAGGTTAATTAACCATTTCTGGCAGTACACTTTACATGCTTAATTTTAAATAAGTTTATTCTCTTTGATTTCCTGAATGCAGTATTATAAAGGCTGCAGAGTCACCAGTTAAAGTTTTAAAATAATAAATAACTTTTTCCCACCTCAGCAATAA
Organism: Cossypha heuglini; assembly: GCA_027576195.1. Lineage (NCBI taxonomy): Eukaryota > Metazoa > Chordata > Aves > Passeriformes > Muscicapidae > Cossypha > Cossypha heuglini. The sequence goes on from JAODKT010001744.1 coordinate 40,561,104, forward strand.
CTCCAAAAAATGTTGCAAGTAGCACTGATATTCTTAATGTAGTGTCATGGCAGCACTGGTGTGTTCATCCCACTGTTTTAGAATCTAATCAAGATTTAAGTTTTCTTAGGACTGACATCCCAAAAGGAAGAATGTGGCATGAAGTAACACATATATCTTTCTCTTTGCAATACAGTATTTAGCAGCTTTGTTTTGAAGAATCTCAGCTTATCTCTTCCTTTCACCCTCTCCCTATTCTCCCAGTTTTGGTTCATGAAAATGTCTTCTGGTTTAAGACCAACTTTGAAAATTTGAAACAAAATTTTGTTTACATCATATTTTAAGATATAGTCCACAATTTTTTGTATGCCTCCTTTAAAAATCATTAATGCCTCAGGTCTTATGAATTCTTATACATTCTTGTGAAGTTCCATTATTAAAACCATGCAAATGCTTCATTACACTTTGTTAGCACAGAAGACACAATAGGGTCCACATTAAGTGCAGCATGTATAGAAATGAGATGGGCAGTAAGTTCTTAACATTTTACTCAGAGCCTGAAGTTCTCCATATCTAAACTAACTGTTTAGAAAAGGATTTATTATACAGCCCAGTACTTACTGCTTTGGCAATTACTTTACAGACTAAACTTGCCTCACCAAAATATTTCTAAGGGTAATTCCTCTATGACTGAAACATGAGACAGGTGAGTCAAGACAGATTCTTTCATCTATATGCAGAAACATGTTCAACTCCAGGATGGCAGCTATTAATCAAGCTGTCTAAAAGTTTGTTTTGCAATAAGTATGCACCTCTGAAGATAGTAAACAGCTGAGTACAAGAAGGGAAAGTAAATTCATGTCCTGAAAATTTTGGAAATTTTCCCTATTCTAACCCACTCTCATCAAAGGGAGCTCATGATTGATTTCAAGAGTGATGGTGGCTGTTAAACCCCCATCCTTGTTCTGCAGAACTGTGTTTTGTGTGCTCTCACATGAGACAGAGACAGCTGTATGTGGGTTTGATCTGCAGGGTGCCTGAGTGAAAACAACTGCGCTGTCTAGAGATCTTAGAATAACTTGATTTGGAAGGGGCCCACAGGGATCATCCAAGCTTTATACCTAAGTGTACAGGGCAGTAATTCAGATTTAATCTTGATGATTTAAATGAGTTTCGGATAGAACAATAAAACTGTTTGATAATGGCCAGGGAGAGAGGTAGGGCAGAGTGAGTCAATAGTTCATAACCTTTAGGATACTGACTCTGCCCTGAGTTTACGAGTGATTTGTCTCTGATAAATGAGAAAATGGTATAGGTTTATGTACAGGAAGGTGTTTTAAAACACAGATTAAGTCTTGCTTTGTCATAGGCATTCAATGTTCACAATCATTTTAAAATTCGCCTTCTTTCTGGTGGGTATCCCCTCTGCCTTGTACACTGGGAAAGATCATTTAAAGTTGCATTTCAGGAATTGCAACAATACGATTCTGTCTTGCACTTTGCTTCAGATAGTCTTGTAAGCTTCAGCACTTGCTCCCTACATCTAAGAGATGTGAAATCAGGGTGGAGATCATATTATATCCTTGTTTTGACGGCTAGTCTGAAGACAAACAAGATGACATTGGTCTCCTGTAATATGAGAACAGAAATGTACTCATATCTCAATAGAACTCAGCTGCACCTTACAGCAGGCTAGTTTTATGACTAAAATTTTTCCTCTTTTCCAAATGAAAGCTGTATTATAAATTTCTTTTTACATTGATCCATTGAAATTATTCCCCTTTAGTTTAAAATTACTGGCAGTATTTGATCAGTTTTGTTAACATTGTAAACCTTATTTATTTGTTAGTCTTCTACATTTAGAATTTAGGATATGTCTTAAAGACATTTAATAAGATCCATTGGCTGCCTTATTGACAAACAATGGCTTTATAATCATTCTTTTCATATTTTACAGATGCTAAATAAAACACTGTGATAAGCAGGGGGAAATTTCAGGGATCTATGAAGCATTTGCAATAAGAAAAATCCTTTTTTCTGTTTTGTTGCCTGGGATAGCAAGACTTCAGTCTTCTCCATAGCACATCATAAGCTAAAAATAAACCACAACATGTAAAAGCTCATCTTGATAACATTACAGAAGGCAGAAAACCCAATGAATTTTTAGTGTTCAACTTGAGATGGCCTTTTGCTGATTTAAAAGACAATTATTCAGGTGTGACTCATATGCCCTTTTATTGATCTGTTATACTTTGCTTGTAGGCATGTGTGCTTGTAGGACTCATATGCTCCCAGCACAAGTGTATGGGAACAACATTGCCAATACACTAAGATTTTCCCACTGCTATTCTTTCAAACTTCAGAATAGTTTGAAAGAGTAGCTCTAGAATTAAAGACATCCCAGCAGAAAAAGATTTGGTCCCATCATGGACAATGCAATTATCATTTCTAGGCTAAGCAAGATGCTTTCTCACAGACTTATTGGAAAAAAAAAAAAGAAAAAAAAAAAGAAAAAAGGTTTCACAAGCCAAGCTCATAATTTCTTTCACAGAAATTTGCTGGATGAAGTGATAAATCCAATAGTGTGTACACAGATCACATTGCTACCAACATATTGACTTCAATAGGCCTTACCCTTATTAAATTCTTGCAAATCTCAAGTTTGAACAATCTCCAAAAGGAAAAAAAGGTCTCAGCTGTACATGGGTGTTTAACCCTGCTCAGTAATTAAGCTCCCATTAGAGGAGCTTGTTAATCAGTTACTTGGCTAAACAGTAACAATTTCAGAATGAATCATCCATCATGGGTTGTTCCTCCCACGAGGATTAAGCTCACTTTTCTCCTGAAATGTTTGTCAGGTCAGGCAGCCCCCTGAGCGCATCAGCCCAACCCGTGTGAGTGAAGCATGAAGCAATTAAAATCATACAGGTCCATGTGACCATCTGGGATGCACCCAAGGACAGAAGGAGCTGGCCAGTGTCATTCCAAGTGTGTTCTCCACCATCTTCACCTCTACCAGCTTCATCTCTGCCCTCTTAGATTACTTAGATTTCTGATTATGACAACAAAATGACAAAAGTTATGTGGATTTTCAAGAGGGGCAACACAGGATGCAGGAATCCACATGCTGGTCAGCCACAGCTCAGTTCCTTGAAAAGTGATAGAAAAATTCCTCCTGGAAGCCACTTCCACCCATGGAAAGGACAAGAAGGTGATTGGGAATAGCCCAGTCAGACAGATGTACCAGAGATAAATGATGCTCAACCAACCTGATTGCTTTCTACAGCGATGTAAGGGGGAAGGAAGTTCTATGTTTAACCAAGGCCTTTGACATGGTCTTCCAGAGACTCCTCGTAGCCAAACCAGTGAGATACAGGATATGTACACCATAAAATGCATGGAAAACTGATTGGACTGCTGAATTCAAAAGGTGATGATGGCAGCAGGAGGCCCAGCTAGAATTAGTATTTTTCCAAGACTAGTAGTGGAACCAGTAAAGTTTATTGCCTTTATTAATGACCTGGATGATGTGTTGAACTGCAGCACTCTTGGTATATTTGCAGATGACATCAAATCTGAGGTTGTACAAAAATGTGCTGAAAGGTAGGGTTGCTGTTCAAACAGAACAGGTTTGTTGAACAAATACTGGTGTACATGTGGTCCTCTGGAATGGACAAACCCTGCGCTAGGACAGGCTGGTGCCAACCAGCTCTGCAGAAAATTCCCAGGGATCCTGGTGGGAAGCAATTTGGCCAGCAGGCAGAAGAGCATCCATGCAGCAAAACATTGCACCAGCAAGGGGAAGGGGTCCTTCACAGGTCCTCAACAGTGGTGAGTGCCTCCTGGTGCGCTATCCTGTGCTCACAGCAGAGAACAGATGCTGACAAGCAGGAAGAAGTCCAGTGGAAGGTCCCCTATGATGGCTGGAACACAGGGCATATGCAGGAACTGGATGGAGTTCAATGAGCTCCTTCAGCCTTGTGAGCAGCAGGGAAAGGGGAGACTGGGCTGTGCTTACTGCCTGGTGGGAAGGTACAAGTTCTGCTCAGGGATGCCCAGCAGCAGGTTCAGAGGTAACGGGCATATGCTGGAATGTGGGAAAACCCCATCAGGTATGAGGAAGGACTTCTGTAACATGATGATGTTAATAACTTTGGAACAAAGTTCAGAGTAGTCTGTGGAGACATTCAAACCTTAAATGAAAAAAGTCCTGGCACAACCTGATCTAACTGGAGCTGTTTCAAAGCGGGAGTTGGAGCAGACTGCCTATAAAGTATTCCAATCTAAATTATCGTGTGATTACTTTTTAATGGTGGATTACTTTAACTAAAACAACTCAACTTCTTTGGAAAACAAAACAAGGAAAATGAATTCTTTTGTGCAAGATTTAACTGATAAGAGTACATTTGTTGATAAGAATACAAATGTTTTGGCAGAACTGTTTTAAATATATACAATGCCAAATTAATTTGATTAAATTTACAGGTACAGAAATTAGCTTTGCTGTTGGAGTAATGCCTTTTGCTAGTAGGGTGGTTTTCTCTTCAGCTAGCCACTGCTGTCCTAGGATCTGTACCTCACAGACACTCAGAGAATCAAAGTACTCTTTGAGAATGCAGCCAGGTAGACAGATGAAGGCATACGTTTAATCTGCTTTTATGCTTATACACTGGACCTTTGCTTTTAACATAAATTATACTCATTAAGAAAAGCAGATTCGCCTGCCTAAACAAATGGAAAATGTCAGACTTCATTCGAAGAAAACAGTAATTTGTGCTGAGTTCCATCAGCATTTATCCAATACGTATTTCAAACCACATACTGAATGTTCTCCAGCTACAGAAGAAGGAATAATGAACAATTTCCTTATCAATGTTTAGAGATTATCTGAAATTCACCTTTGTAAGACATCTAAGGTGATGTCCCTGTGGTAACAAGGTAATGTAACTGAGGCTGATGAAGCTTCATGAAGGTTCATTCTGCTTTGCTTAGACTCAAGGGGGAGCAGAGAGGACTGGACAGGCAGAGAAGAGGCTTTGGAAAATGCCCACAGCTAAAAAGGATTGGTATTATCCCTGCTTTCCTTGCAGGATGCTGAGAGTGGCGCAAAGTAAAGTAAGTCAAAAGTTGTCATTGAAACAGTCCACAGAGAGGGGATCTCTTTTGTGACTCTGTCAACCCAGGTGTCACTGGCAATGAAGCAGGGATCAGCTGTGCTTTATCTCTCCTTATGGCAAAAGGAAAGGATGGTTGACTGTATCCTAAAGATAAACCTGAAATTACATCTCCCTGTGTGATGGCTGTGACCATTGGTGCACATTAGAATTTACACTAGTTTGTCATTTCTTTCTTGTTTTTGAGTCATAATGATTGCAGGTCTTATTTTCTGCTATGAATATGTGCGATACAGCAAAAGGGTGCTTATATCCAAGGGACTGTAGTTTAAGGACTGGCACTTTGTGATATCCCCCTGAGAAGCTCAGCAGCGGCTTAGAAGCACTGCTGTGCACAGAACTAGAACCTCAGAAGTGAGAAGCACACTGCTAAACATGCAACTCTAAGTCTGTCTTGCAGAAAAGCCTTTAAATGTGGATCAGGGCGTATGCTTTTTCTCATTTCCTTTCACATGACATTGCTCCATTATTCTTGTCTTTAAAAGTAATTTATTGGCATAATGCTGTGTATTACTACATAGTGGGAAAGTCACATCACTCTCAATATTATGTTAGTATAAATACACTTCTACAGCAAAAACTCTTGTTTGAAGAGAATGTCAGTGAGTCACACAAGGAGCTGGGAACACCAGTACAGATTTATTTTCTGATCTTAGTATCCCATCTTCTTTATTACCACTCAAAAAAAATGTTTTGTCTGCTAGGTTCACAAGTGAATATCTGACTTTTCATCCCAGTTCCTGTTCTTACTTTGCTTCTATATAGCAGTTTCAGGGTGTACTTCTATGGCCTGTGCTGGACTCTCCAGACTGACTTTACTGTGATATATCTCCTTGTCCTATTAGATTTTCTTCTTGCCATAGAAAGATAACCCAGTGTGAAAAAACTGAAAAAGCCCCTCTAAATCTATGTTGAAGGAAACTGGTAACCCTATAAGAAACACCTATTCTTAAGTCCATGCTGACAGGACATTGTTGTCACTGATGAAAAAGGCCCTATTTCTGCTAAAGAATGCACTGCATTGTGCACATTTGAGATTTTGGAAAGATCTTGAATGAGAGCTGTGGTGCTGTTGACTCACTGCCAGCTCCCTCTGGATGGGATCTCTTACTGTCACCCCACAACCTGCCAGGTTTTCCCATCCCAACCATGCTTGCCAGACGCTGGAAGAGGTGAGGGCTCTCTGTGCCTCTGCAGGGCCTTACCTGGCCCTAGATGCTGCAAGGCTGACAAGACAAACAAGCAACCTCCATCCCTGTGTCCTGACAGCACTCCTTTAAAGGAATTTGTGGTGCATGTTCCTATATGGCAGCACGTTGTGGCATTGATGGTTGAATCACAGCGACCTACGCAAAACCAAGGGTGCCAATCCCAGTCAAAGTCTCATGACTTTCAGCTCCTAAGGGGCTTTTGTGCCCCTGAAAAGGTGCACAGCTTCCTGCAGCTTTCCTCCCCCAGGTCCTTTTTTCTCACTCTACTTGGGCAGAAGGGGAACAGGAGTTATGCCTGAGGCATGGCAGCACCTGCAAGTGGATTTAAAGAAGGGCAAGATAAAACTTGTGCAACGAGGTGTGGTGACTGTCATACATTTGCGTCTTTCCAAACCCAGACAGGTCAAGTGGAGGGTGTGTGTGCAGCCTAACAGGTCGACAGCCACAGAGAGCAGACCAGGTCATGCTTTGAAGAGCTGGTGCACATACCAGCAGCCCCCCGAAGTCAGCACTCGGACGCAAAACTGCTGGCAGGGGTGACTCCACCTTGAGCTCCTATTAACACCATCTTTTCACATAAACGATTTTATCTGTGTTTAGTGTGTGGAGGATCACACATTGGTCTGCTTCTCCTCCTGCTGGCCATCAGTTAAATTACTGCTGATGTTGAGAGACCACAGCACAGGATTAAAATAAATTCGGAGGAGAAGAGATCTGACCGTTAGAAGTACAACTGAGTAATACCGAAAAGTACCTCCAACAACTTACCTGCAGAGAAGATTAAGTCAAAGAGAAAACGATCTAGAACTAAAATTTTCCATTTTTGAACACTTTCTGAACAACTTCCTTAAAAGAACAGAATAGTGATGATGATGATGATGATAACAATGGTAAATCATTTAAGTTTCTGCATATAATATGTTCTTTTGTTGTGAGAGAAATGAAAGACATTTTTCAGAGTATCTTTTGTGATTGCAGAAAGGATAAGGCTTGCTGGTCACAGTAGTCAGGAGACCCATGTTTTTATTTCCAGCTGGGCTACATGTTTCCTGTGTGACCTTGCAACTCCCCTCTACCTCCGTTTCCCATTTTTTATGTTGCATATTAAAATCTTGGCAAAGCAAGGCTGATACTTTGCTCACAGAAACTATTTTCAGCTCTTTATTCACATTGTGCCAGAAAAGTCTAAAGTTTCCTTTAATGCCTTAATGAGACTAGGAGTAATGGCAGGGAGGTCCTTGCCTGTACTGCACAAGGAGCTTTTCACTCTCTTTCTCAGTGACATTTGGGAGGCTGCTTGCGGAGAAGTGTGGCCTTCATGACTCTTTTGGGTGCTACAGAAACCCAAAGTTGGGAGCAGGTGTCAAAATTGCCTTGTGGGAGCAGGAGGTGAATGAAAGAAATACAAGCCACTGAAACTGGAAATTACCGGATTCTTCACAATCCAGGCCTTAGGTTCTTACTAACACACCTTTCTGCCTTTTTCTGGAGACAGATGAACATACTACCTTTATGTCTTGTTCAGTTTCATTCCTCTGAAGTGCATTTTAAGGGATGATTTCTTGCTGTCCATGCATACTTATGAAAACCAATGCAAAATTCTACTATACCAGCACAAAATTCTACATTATCACAAAAGTCTTCATTTTGCTCAGGTGAAAACATTTCACTTGCAGGTGAAAGAATGGAAAGGCATCCTCTCAGCTTCTCCATCTCAACAAATGTTCCCACAGCTTCCAACCAAACACTGCACATGGCTATACTTATGCAATACAGAAGACCTGGTGGGATTCCAGGGATTTCCCCGAAAATTTGTTCCCACCCTGACCTCAGACAGAATCTCCTGAAGCAAGTCTAGCAATCTGTGGTGTATGTGCCAAAGACAATACAAGAGCAGATTTCAAGTGACACTCAAAATTGGAAACCCACAGCCAGCACACAGATGGAGGGATTTAAACTTGGGAAAGGCATTGACTCTCCTAGCCTCTGGGATTTCCTTCTAGAGAGCAGCAGGGGTGTGTGGAGGCTGGTGAGCACATTCTGCATCCCACTGGGATGTGGCAGCAATGCTCCCCCTGCTCTGCAGCATGCAGGTCACTGTGGAATTCCCAAGGCTGAGGGGTGGGCGCAGCTGCTATTTGATTTAGGAAATGTCAGGTTCTCCCTCTGCACCTTGGAAATTAAGGGTGATTCACAGAACCCATGCCATCCCAGAAAAACCGATGGTCATGGCATTATAAATAAAATCTAAGCCATCATTCAAGCTGACCAACCCTCTAATAGCGTCACAGCTTGTGTTCAAGACTTTTTAGGAATATCAGGCTGAAGAACTGTGTGAAGATGTCCAGCTCATTTCACAGTGACTTTTAGCTAGTTTGAACAACCTGGCAAGGGAAGGGTTTTTTGCATTAATTTATGAGTGCAGGAAGTAGTTTAAGAAAGATGCAACCTGTAAGTTCCTGTGTTTCTTCCTCTTAAGTAAGGATCATGCTTAAAAACAATGAGACTGAAGTTCTGATTCACCTTTTTTAAACAGTGCTCCTGCCAAAGGGTACAGATCACTTCTTGTGCCACAGAATTTTTCCATGAAACCTGGCATTCTCACCCCTTGCCACTAACCCCAGTTTCACCATATCTACTCTCTGCCACTCAGACACTGGCATTTGTGAAGCCTTCGCCTCTCTGGTAAAACATGGAACAAAGATGAAAGCTGGAGTTTGTGGTAAGGCCTCTTCTGCTCCAGGAGACACAACCTCCAAAGTGCACACACTGCCTCTGGGGTATATTGAGGGTAAAATTGCTCACGAGGAGTGTGCGGGGTTTTCAGTCAAGTACTGGTGGGCAGGACACTTTCCTTGGTCTGACACACCCAACCTGCCACAAAGTGCTAGCTAGGACCACCCCGTAATTTAAGTGCTATTAAATGGTAGCTATGGCAGTAATACATATCACTGCCAATCACCTACGTGGATGTTTAAAAGGCAGGTGGTGATTTTACAAGGTAGGCAGTCCTGAAAAATCCTCGAGTGTTCTTGAAAATTTCGTGCCATGAGCAATACATAGGGTTGAACAAGAAAATGCCTGCTTTGGGCTCCAGTCTCCCTGGTGTGAGAAATCTGTGAACCAGGTACAGAGTTGGACTGCCATTGAGCCTAGGCCAGATTTTTCAGTAGATGCATTTTGGTCAGTCCTGGGAGTTAAGTGGGAGCACTTGGCAGATGGTCTGCAGAGCACTGCAGTAAAACAGCCTGTGCAGGAGCACAATGGCAATACTGTTTCCCATAGACTAAAATAATGAATTATGCCTTCCTCTTGCTACTGTCGTTCATGTAACTTTTACAATAATTTATAATTAGATTCGTTGCCCTTTGGAGAGCAGCACATGCTTTTTTTAAAGGGTTGCTAAGGTAACAGATGATTTCCTTATTTCATCCTGTTTTAGGGGAAATTTTGCTTCCTAGTGAGCCTGAACTCGAGACTCATTGAAAACAGATACTTTTTTATCAGGAGTTTCAGTGCTTCCACAGTTATCAAGCAGAGGACTTCAAAGTGTATTATGGAGTGTTGAAGTACTGCTTCATTTTAATGGTAAAAGAAGAGCTACTGTAACTCACATAAATTGTTTAATCTCAAAGATAAGGGAGTGGATTTTTTGGTATTTGAACCTTTAAAATCCTTCTGACACTTCCTTATAAACTTTTACTCAGCCTGTTTGTTTTGCTCTTTTCTTTCCTTTGCACAGTAACTGCTGTGCATGCAAAAAACCATAAACAAACCCAAAACTACCAAAAGAAGTCTGTGTGGGTGGATGGCAGCGTGCCTCTGCTTGACCTGACTAATTCTCTCTTTGAAGACCAGAAATTGAAGTTTTATAAATTAAAGAGCTGGGGGGAAAATGACTCTTAGATTTCCTCTTTTCTCTCCTACTTATTCAAATACTGAAGCCCAAGAACTAAGGGGCCACAGAAGCTAAGCTGAACGTCTCTCAGCCGTAGGAAACTTAGTACACACCTTTAAATAAACAGCAAAGTTCCCCAGTGTCCTTGCCCTCTACCCCTTTGCAGCAAATTACAAAAGTAGAGAAGTTCTTTGACTTCTGTAAAAAGTCCTAACATATTATGTTATCCTATGTCAGGTGGCCAGCTGGCTCCATAAGTGCCCCGAGCCCCTGTGTGCTGTGTAGCAGCAGCTGTCTCCACCCTGCCTGTGCACACTGTGACAGCTTGCTCCCAGCAGCCTGCTTGTGGTGTGAGCAAACAGCCCACGGGCCAGCGATGCTGGGATGGGGCCAGCGGCGGGTAAGGACACTCAGTGCCAGATGACCTGACACTGGGAATTTCCCTTCTCTCGCTGAAACTTCCTTGTGCCCTGCCCTGCTCTGGCAGATTTATCCCCAAATGCTCTGGCTTGTCCTCAGCAGTGGGGTTGAGAATGTCAGCCCCAGACAGCTCCCCCCTACCTATCCAGAGTGTGCACTTGTGCCAGGCATCAGTGCTGCTGGAAGCACAGCGCCGAGATCCAACAGCCAGTGCTTGGCGTGCAGAGGTAAAAGAAGTTTCTCCAGGAAACACTGGTTGTAGGTTTAAAACTAATCTCTAATTTGATGAGTTAAAGGACAAATGTGAGTGCCTTTTATTATTTAATCTGTCATAGAGTTCAATTCAATACTATAAAAAATAGGAGTGTTTACCTAATCTTTCTCCATCTGATCCATTGTGGATTGTATGAGATGTCCTCAGAGACAGAGTTTCTTGCTTGTAACTATAAGCAAGAAACAAGCAAAGAAGGGTTTTAAAGGGTATACCCCTGGTTTTATACAAAACATCACTAAAGACAGACATGTCCTGGAATACAAGTCTATATGTATTCCCCTGAAGGTGTGCTGCTCAGATGTGTTTTCCCACAACAAAACACCATGGAAATTCTTCAGACTTTCATCCTGAGAACTTCCACAGTTAGCACGTTATCCACATGCTAGCCACAGTTATCTCCCTCTCTCCTCACCCCTCTCTCACTAAGGGATTTTTATAATACTCTCGTGTAAGTGACACCAATATTGAGAACAAAATGGTTGATACTGTTCTCCCTACTTGACCACAATTTTATGTTGAGTCACTATACAGAAAAAGTCCCTCTTCTTCATCAAAAGTACAGATTTGTGTCAGAAGGTGTCTCAAAAAACTTATGAAGTGCGAAAGTCTACACTGTGCCTTTTCTCAAGTCTAATTTTATTGGTAAATTGATCTGGTTGGTGTTTTCAGAGGACATTAATCCTTTGTAAAAATCTGTGTTCTAATTAAAGCTTTCCATATGAAAAAAATTACTTATATGAAAGTATTTCCTGTCAATACTATTTAATTTTCTTTTTAGTTGACAATTTAAAAAAATCTAACTTTTATTTCTGAAAGTATTTTAATTCAAAGATCATTTAGAATTAAGTCTATGGTCAATCATTTAGATATTATTATTGAGTGTAAGCTGATGGTCAACATTAAACCAAAACTCATTATGACATTTGGATTTCCAAAACTTTTTGCTTTAAACGTTTTTCTTACTTTTAGGGCCTTTTGACCTAACTAGGTTTGGGATTTGTATTCCATGTTGAAATCGATTCTGAGGCAGGAACTATTTCCCTCTTGAGATTTCCAGTTTAAAAAAGGAGTATTTACCTGGTAAGTGCACAAAAAGACACAAACACAGAGCAGGAGTAAGCAATAGGAAAAGGGACACAGAACATCTTGCAGATCCTGAGTTTCTTCCAAGACCTCAATCCTTTTCTTCTGGAGAATTGCTCTGTTTTACATAAACTAAAAGGAATTCAGGAGAACCAAGACAATTCGTTCTTGGAAAGGCCAGCTCTTTCCAAATGACACGGGAATTTTAAGCCTCTTAGGACTGCCCATGGAAGCAAGGTGCACCTTTGGTGCCCCTATGGTTTCTCCAAGAGCAGTGGCAGTGCTCTCTCACTGGCAGAAATCCCAGCTGTCTCCTCTTGAAGGACAATGGGGCTGTGGAATGCAGTGGCTTCTCCAGAGCCAAGACCTTCGCTGCACTAGAGTGGGACTTGGGTTTTGTGCAGAGGGCATGGGATAGGGAGGCTGGTCCTGGAGGAGGTGTGATATTCCCACACCTGCTCAGGTGGATAATTTGGTCTCTTGAAAGGTGTGTTGGAGCATGTTTGCAGCAATTGTTTCCAAACCAGAGTGGAGAGAGTCACAGGATGAGTAACTGTGGTTAAACCCCTGTCTGCCAGGGGGGAAACAGAAGATAACACGTTGCAAAATGAGCACCCCTTCTTTTATAGATGAATCTTTCAGCTTGAAAATTAAAAAAGTGAATCAAGAAACCCTCTTAGAAGTAAGAGCTCTTTTTCAGAAAGTTGGAGTTCATCTGGAGTACTTGGAGGAATTAATTGTTCAAGGGATTTGAAATTATCAAGAAGCTAAGCTGCAACATGTGTGAATAACCCGAAATTTCAAGTTTTTTGACTAGAAACAGATTATTGGACTTCAGAGTGCCAAAGTGAAAGGATAATTTTTTAAAGGTATGAGGAACAAATTAGAAAGGTTCAAAACAAAAGTAGTACTCGTTCTTGCATAATAGGACACCCCATCTTAGCTTTTCAAAGTATGTTGAGTCTTTACCACCTCAGGTGCTTCAGGTCTGAGAAATGATACAAAATTGATGACCTGTAAGCATCGATGTTCTGTGGACCTGTACAAACACAGTCTTTAAGGTGACTATTCTCTTTCTTTCTATAAAATCATAATAAAATGATAAAATAATGGAAGTTATGGACACAGCCATTCACACAGAATTCTACCGGCACATCAACAATGAGGAAGGAGATGAAGAAGTGGGATACCTCAGAAGATGCAACCAAAACAGGGCATTAACTTTGCCACATGGAATGTAGATTAAAAATTATAAATAGAATGCTATGCATCTATTCAACTTCAGATGTCTTCTCTGATTTCAACACTAGTACTCCGTATAGCATGCAATAAAATACACAAAAAACTGACTGTGTCAAATTGAGACTTTACTGATTATTTACATGCAAAGAATAATTAACATTACAATTACACTATTTGCAATACTTTGAAATGTCCCAGGTATCTACAGATATTCTGCTGGAATAGATTATACATAAAATATAGATGCGAGCCATCTAAATCTGCATTTATAATGCATCTGCAGATCTTCATTTTGGGTTTGGTAGTCACACAGAAAAAGGAAATCCCACCCAGAGTTTCAATTAGAAACTTGCCAATGTTAGGAATGGCACACGTGAAACTATGCAGTTTACTTGAATAAACACTTCTGGTGTTCACTTTGGTTTTTGCAAATGTTTGATCAGCCAACAAGAATATATTAACAGAACTAATATCCTCTTTTGTAGTATCCAGACAATACATAGCAACACCCAGAGCAATGGTAAGATAATGCCAGCCATGACTGCTGCATGGTTTTGTACAACAAGCAATATGGTCACTCTGCAGTCAGGGGTTATGCTTCAACCATGCACAACCTGAATTCCTGTCAGCTCTGTTTCATCTGTACCTTTGTAAGCAAGTGCCTGCTCAAATACTCTCTCACTAGCATTTATGACTTCCCATGAACCACACCTTAGCTGTTCCTCAGCTTTCTCAACATAGAGAACACTGTCCTCACTCCAGTAAGTTTGTTTCTCTAGAACAGACAGTTTTTTGAGGATGCTGCCGAGTTACCTACTGCTGTTGCTTGTGCAGAGACACCAACCCCTCACCCACAGTCCTGACCCTTCCCTCTGCCATCTCGCTGTCATACTGCCTTTGGGTAGGAGGGCAATGTTTTTCAATGATTTTCCACATTACCTCAGGACACATTTCATCCTCTAGATTTGCAATGCTGTGATGTGATCACAGTGATCCCTGCAAAGAAAGAGGGGAATTTCCACAATAGCTATCTTTGTGCACATTCTGAATCAAGGTATGAACGTCTCACAAAGCACCCAGTTTGTTCAGACCTTGGTGAACTGGGAAGTGCAGGGCATCTGTGTCTTCCTTCAACTGTGTTTCACCTGGCAGAGGCTCAAGGGGCTGAAGCAGAGCCTGTTTGTTCAAAAGGAGGATCCATGGTGTGGTCTGGGGAATTTTGCATCTTTAAGTATTTGAGGTAAACACTGTACAGTAAGAAATTTCCTGACCTAATATTCTTGTTTTGTCTACATGCACAAGGCTTTCAGCTTTAGTATCTGCAACTGAGACCTTTCTTTTGCAGAGATTTGGGAATTTTCAAGAGAAACCTCTGGAGGGGAGAACCTGCACTCTGCTGCTGCGGTGACACAAGTGTAGGTGAGGATCATGTTGAGGTGAAGAGTGACTGGTGGCTCAGTGAGGCAGCAAACAGTACATGGCACTCTCACCACTACTTTTTGAGGTCTCACCCCAGTGTGGGCAGCATGTGCTACCACAGCCTGCCCATGCTCAGCCTTGATCAAAGACTGGTGGGTTTGGGAAGACAGCCTCTGTGCATTTCCCCCAGCCACTTATAGCTCCTTATGGTCTTCAATTAATGAAGTAAATACAAAATTAATCAGCAGATAGTTAGTGACCATGATTCATTTATCAAGCTTTATGTATTCATTAGTTTCAAGTGGATGTGCTTCTCTTTTGAAGGCACTAAAAGCTTAGCTTCCTGCTCCCATGTGTGTTGGTGGGATTGAGTAAATTTTTAATCATTCATTAATAGATTGGATTTCATACACTAGATGAACTAATTAAATCCTCCACTGGTAGGTGATACAGCGTAAACAAATTTCTGAGCAATGT
>JAODKT010001744.1:40576290-40652508 GCA_027576195.1 Cossypha heuglini
AAACATTTGCTTTCAGAAAATTTGTAGGCAAAAGTTTTTCCTTCTGTTAGCACTTCAGCTATCAACATTGCAACTTCGTATTTTTAGCATCAGCTGCTGTTTTTCTCCTGCTTGCATGTTCATAATTTCTCCTTGGCTGATATTAGCACTGTTCCTCTAATCAGGCATTGCAGTCAACTAGAAAATGGGATTGGAAAGGGGTCATAACATGTAGGCATTCATGAGAGACAAGAATGACTCTGAAGGACTGACCACAAGGGTGTGGGTGGCTACATCCGTTTGTATAATTATTGAGAGACAAGTGTCCGGAGGTTTCAGTGGAAAAAAAGAGTCAGGAAGAGAGAGGAAATTCAATATATTCAAAAGATCTGCTAAACCCTCAAAAATTGTAAAGGAATGATCCTACTAACAGGCAATAAAAAGAAATTAGAATAGTTTGGGGATTTTTAGTAGTATCCTGTGATTTTGCTTATTAAACATTTATTTTTAGACAATTTTGCTATACATTTTTCTTTATGATACACAGAGATTTTGTCTACTTCTGACTTCAGAAAGCTATTTATTGTCAGATCAGGATTTTCTTGATTCTGTCTCTGTGTGCATGATATTTTAGGAAGGACTGAAGATTCTGTTCTGACATCATACTTTTCACTGGGGTCTTGTTGTCTGAAATCTCAAGGAAGACCGTCTCCCACGTGTTGTACTTAGAGTTCTGTGAATGGACACAAAGAGACAAAAAAATTGTGCTCTTTAGTTAAAAAGTTTTCCCTTTCCTTTTAACTAAATAATGTTTTCCTTTTGGAACAGGAATATTCAGCATAAGCAAGAAGAATCCATGGAGCATGATCCCCAGTCTTACATTCTTTTTTAACACATGATAATGAAAAAGATCGTACAAATCTGGAAATCTAAATATTTAATGACTGAATGACCTAAGCAAGATTTTTTTACTGCTGAGGTCATCCACAAGTTTTATCACATGAGCCTTTTTCAAAGTTAATAGGGTGTAATGACACCTAAGCAAAATGCATGCAGGTTTGAGTTCAAGAGTTAAGTAATCTGAGATATTTTAAGAGTATTTACTCTTTATTAACAGTGCTGAGATTAAGGCTTCAGGCTCCAACAACTGAGAGGGCATGTGGGTTAATGGACTAAATGAAAGGAGAAAAAAGGAAGCAATTGCTTATGTATTCAGAGCAGAATAAGCCAGAGCTATAATATATAATATGAAAGGGGGTAATGATACTAACAGCAGTCGAGAAGTATGTCAGACATTTCAGAAGATGAGAAAGGAAACAAAATTTCTGCCTGGAACAGAGAGTAAGTCAGAGGCCAGAGGTGCCTATGGGTAGAATCTACAGGCTGACTGAACTGATTTTATGGGCCAAGGAGAAGGCATTTGCCCAGCAAAAATTAAACAAAACAAGCTACAAAGAGCAAGTGCCAAATGTTTTGGTGTGAAAGTTTAGCCTATCATTCAAGTTAGGAAGGAGCAAAAAGATGTCTGAAAAGAAAGGACTGAATCCTGAAAGAAAAAAACCAAAAAGAATTAATGACTAACAATAAAAAGAAAAAATAATTTGGAAAGTTTTCTACTCAGAAGTATATAAGCACTATTTAATTACAGTGAGTAACAGGAAGAAAAATCCCAGGACCCTCTTTAAATCCAAAATAGATTGTAAATCCAAAACATAGGAAGAGGAAGAGAGCATGCACAATATTGTTTCCTCAAGCAATATAAACTACACCCATGACATACAGTGAGTGCAACAATGCATTTGTCTGAATGAATTACATTTGAATAGGGCATGTTATACTCTCTATTCAGTGTGAGCTAGCTTACTAGTGCTTTCTTGACTTTCTCCCCTGCGGTACTTGCTGTCTGTTCACAGAAGTGTTCCAATCACAGAAATTCTGTATATTGCTGTCATGTTCTCGACTTGTTCTTGACTATCTGTGTGTCTGTCCAGGTCAATATTTAACTAAGAGTTTCACCCAAGAAAAGCCAGTTGGCAGCGGAGAGCTGAACTCAGCTCAACCTGTGCCTTTTTTTTCCACAAACACAGATGCTTGAGATGACACACCCTTCGTGTAGTAGTACCATTGAACAACCTTTCTGAGAATCAACAGTGGCGGGAAGAACACTGCATATATTTCAGCAGCTAGAAACAGGCAGGTGTTTGATAAATATGCTTTTCTGTGCATAGTTAGTCAGGGAAGTGGTTATTGTGGTTGCTAATTATGACTGGCATTTACACCAGGCTCTTAGAAGACTGATTGATTTCTGGGAGTTGATTTCAGGCAGGATAACCTTACAAATTCAGGAAACCTGAGTTTAAAAAATCTTGGGTGCAGTGTGAAGTGGATGTTAAGGGGAAGGGAGTGTCTATGACTCTTGTCCACAAGGCAGCACACCCATCACTGTACCAGCAACAGGCACACAGGTATTGGCAGATACACTTGGATGAACAACTCCCACCACATCTCCATCTCCTGCCCCTCTCCACGTTGGGACAGACACTGTATTTTCATAACAGTGATGGAGATTGATCAGGGACTTGGTTAGAAGAAGGTGAAGCTGCTCTGAATACAGGGTGCAAATACTGAGGCAGAAATTATGTCTAATCAGAAGACTAAGGGATCTGGAAAGCCTGGTGCAGAGTATGATGAGCCAATTACCAGATTGTGGGATTCTTTATGTTTGTTTATTACAAAAAAAAGAAATCCTTTCTCGGTGAGCCCATTCATCCTCAACTACTAGTAAACCTTGATTTTGTAAGTTTTGTAATTTGAGTTAGGGGCTGCCATGTTGCATCCATGTTCAAGTTTAAAAATATTTCTTGAAGATACTCACCTTGTCTCATCACAAGATCACAAGAGATAGTGTAAAATACCATGCAGTCCAGAATTGAATCTGATGCAGATTAGCAGAGATCCTGATGCTGTACTGGTTTTGTGCCAATCAAAACACCTATTAATTGAACCCACCAAGGGTTTCTTATACCTGCATTTTCTAGAGGGCACACAGTGGTTACAAATACTTAACATTGAGTAGTCTTATATAAAGAAAATAAGTCTCAGCACAAATTGCCTAGAAAGACAGATGTTTATTTTCATCTGGCAGTCTCAAGGATAATGCTTTTTAATAAATTTTGCTGACTTTCACTTTTGTTTTGCTGTCAAAACATCCAACATATTTCTATGTCTATTGCTCTGGGGCGTATTTGTAAAATCAAAACAAAAGCCCACAAGAAGCTAGACCCATCTCTAAGCATAAACTATGTGAATTAACAGGATTTTTTTGGCAGTGTCCTTGGTTTCCTTTGTGCCTGAATAATTAAGGTTATTCTCTGAGTCTTACAGTGAGACACAAGGAGTAGACCTCAAATTAATCCGTAATGCTTCTGAAACTGTGTTCTGAAATACATGGGCTATTTCCTTGGAAGTGATCACTTAATATTACCCATGGGCTCATCTATCCATGGAAGAGGAAGATGCATGACAGCACTTATTTTGAGAACACTTGTAACTAATTAGGGAACTCTTCAGACATATGCATACAGTCAGATGATCAGCCAGATTTAAAGTGATGAAAATGCATTGTTAGTATGGATAAATGCTTAATTTTATTTCAATACCTTTTATTACATTATTTTCTTGTTCTACTAGAAGATTTGGAAAGTTTGTTGTGCACGTGTTGTCGGAGTCTTGAGCTAATCTATTGTTCCAAAATTCATTTGAATCAGTAATTTTGTCTTCCTAAAAAAGAATAAGAACAAAAACAAAAAATCAAAATAAAAAAAAAATGCCCAAAAAGAAAGAAACAAACAATAAGTAGATTTGGCTACCTAGGTGTGTTGTGGACTTAAAAGTTCCAGATAAAGCATTTGGGGTCTGGTGAGAAGAACTTTCAAGGAGAAGTGTTGGCACTGAGCAATATTGTACCAAGTATGTCCTCTGTGGTAAATATGAAATCAGTGGGGCAGTTATGTCTCATGAGGCTGGTGGGATTGACCAACTGTGAAAAAAGGAACTTTTGCTATCCCACAACACCCACACAGTTCCTGATCAGCATTGAACCTGATAACACAGTCTGTAAAATACTGCTGTTTTCCCTGCCCCTTGCTGATAACAGCATGTACTCCACACCAGGCACTGAGCTCTGCAAACCCTATGAAGATGTGCTCTGCTCCAGGAATTGTCTTACCAAACCCCCACGTGCCTCACCGCTCCTTGGCAGTGATTGTCCTTGTTGTGGAGTCCTGGTGTCTGTCCTGAAAAACTCAAGGAGAAACAGAAAGGAGCCCAGATCTCCTGTTTTGCTGAAAGGGAGGCTATGTGGGAAGACTTAGAGATGATTGTGGTGTCTCTCTGGGGTGGAAAAGGGAGCTTGAAATAAGAAAGGCAAAAAAAAAAAAATCTCTTCAGTAATTCTGTAGATAACAGAAAGTACACACAATTATGGGAGCAGTTTGGATTTTCCCACCTAGACTGTGCCCCTTGGCTCTCTCATTCACCCATACAAAATGCTGGCTGCCTATGTGAAAGGGAAAGGTTGATATTCCTGGGGATGCAAACAATATCTGCCAAGTTTACTTTGGTTGATGTGAGCTAGTCCAGGGCTATACAGTGGGCAGGAAAGAGGAAAAGGATCCAGTGGGTCTTTCATAGCACCTGGTGCTGAGAGCAGAGCTGATCTGTGGGCTGGTGTCTCTGCAAGGTGCCAGGAAGGCTCCCCAGGGAGGCAGGGTGGGAGTGCAGATGCAGGTTTCACTGGGCCAAGCACTGCACCTTCCATGGAGCTTTTCTCCCCTGGGAGCTGATGGGATTGCTGCCGGCGGACGTGTCCTGTTTGCATCTGGAAGGGCTCAGCCTGCCAGCCCCTCTGCCCTGGTGGGACGGGGCTGCTCTGCGAGCAGGCACGATAAGGCATGTGAATCACACCATCCCAAACGCTTGGCATCCGCATGACTCATTGTTTTGCTGCCATGTTTTACAATTCCTTCCTGTTTTGCAGTGTCCGGAGGTTTATTGTCCTTGTGACCTGCCCACAGCTCTTTGAAAACCGAGGTTCAAATGTAAGAGCTGGCTGGGCACAGTATTCTTTGTGTCCAAGGAAATCTGTCAATTACAGAATATTTCAGAGAAGAATGAAATTTAAAAAGAAAACTTTTAAGTACCCTGCAGAAATAAACATTTTGAAAACTCCTTTGGTAGACTGGCTTTTTAATAAATCTTGAGGCCTTATTGATATTAAAATATTTTTCTTCTGCTTTAAGTTGTTTTAAGGTTTCTAAACTTTTCCTAAACAAACATTGAAAATTGCTTGAACTGAGAAATCAGTTTCCTTTATTATACTGTCACTAGCAAGTTTTGACACTACCAAAACACAGCACTTACAAAATCCTATCAATATGGGCCCTGTTTTGAAGTGTGATTTTGACCAAAACAAAACAAAACAAAACAAAACCAACCTATTATTTCTGTCAAAAGGATCAATCAAAATATTTTTTGGCTATCTCTTTGTATACAGCTGCACACAGAGATTGACAAACACAAACATTTCTCAGAAACAAAAGATGAAAATTCAGAAATATAAACATGCAAATTGAAAATTATCATCGTTTAAGACATTTTGAAGCAAGTATTGAAATACTTTTCATGTTTCCATTCCATTAAGCTTAAATTGAACACATTTGACATTTTGCCAGATAGTTAAGGAAAAAGAATGACTAGAATCTAAATTCTTCATGAGAGAAATATTGGAGAGTTGCTGAGCTGTGAAGAGATTGGATTGTGGATTTTGCAATCAGATCTAAATATTTAGTTAAGTGCAATAGTGTATGTTAGCTCAGGGTGAGAAAGTAGACAACAGAGAATAAGTAGGAACCAGTGACAAGATTATTTGTAAGTGGTGTGTAAGCAAGTTTCCCCTGAACTGCCAGTACTAAAATAGCCTAAGAAATTTATTGGGAAGTATCAAGTTGAAATTAAGCTCTTTTTTCCCTCTTATTTAATATGTGCTACCAATGCAACTATTTCTGCAGTGTTATTAAAAATGTTGGTAAAGTACTAAGGGTTCATGGCACAGCCGCAGGGATGAGTAATGACTTCAAAAACATGTCCCACACTAGGAAAGTCAAAATAGTTGGCTTACCAAAGAGGAAGTTAGGAGATGATCTGGTCCCAGAGGGTCAGCACTTACAGAGTAAGCAAGCCTTTGACTATGTCTCTTAAGCCTTGAAGATGAAAATATCACAGGGACCAGAGAAGGACAAGGAAAGATTAGAAATAAATCACAGATTTTCAGCAGCAAGTCTAACTAACCATTGAAACAATGTTTCAGAAAATGGGACAGGTTTTTCAGCAAAAAAAAAAGTTTTCATTTGGAATATAGGTATTTAAAAGAGAAACAAAAACACTTTAGTCAGATAAAAAATATTTCAGAGAAATTTGTTAATCTATGCTATTTAAGAGGCTATCCGGATGTCAGGAGTGATCCCTTTTGGCCTTACACTCTAGAAATTCTTGGTCTTTGTTTACCACCATCTTAATCTGGCATACTTTGCATCAAGAAGGTGTGATGGATGGTGTTTGTGCTTCTTGGGTGCTTACAGTGATAAATTGTGTTCCATTAAAAAGTGAAGAGGTTAGTTTCAGCCCTCTAGAAAGGAAAGGAGTTTAGGCTGCTCTTTCCTAGGGAGAGATCAGACATGCAAGCTCCAGAGGATTGGAGAGGAAGGGCAAATTTCCTAAAGACTACTGGGAAAGCTCTGCTGCTGCTCACGAAATCAATGAGTTGGCTACAACTAGCCATGGACATGATGATCTGCCTGCAGAGACACAGTGGGAAGAAATTCATATCAACATTTCTATTCCCAGACTAACTGAATTAGTTGCTGAGAGTTTTCCCAGTTAAGAAAGTGAATGGTTCTAATTTTATTTCAATTAAAACTAAGCTCACTACAATTGATTTTTGGTGGTTTTTTTAAGGCCCTAATTTTGAACGAGGATCTAGACACATGGCCTCCAAGACTGACCAAATTAAGATACCCTTGCACCTTTTCTTTGTTTATTTAATCCCCTCAATCCTTCCAGAAGCATTAAAAACTTTAAAAATGCTTCTCTACTGTGTGGTGCCTATATGACATTTTGGAAGGTCTAGAAGGTTCAAACTCAAATTGTGGTCATCTTCTTCCCTGTGGCAGCTACAAGTGAGGATTATTTGTTGGCTGTGTTCACAATGACAATTTGCTGGAGAGACTTTCCAGACACTCTGGGTGACCTGAGACATCAGGAGACCTGTCTGATCTCCATGTCTCTCAGTGCAAGTTCCCTAAACTTGTCACTCCTACTGTTTTCCTAGCCTCCCTTTATCGTCTCTCAAGCTATATGTCTCAGGTTTTCTTTATCAGCTTTACTTTGTAGCCTTCTGATCGTCCTCATCCTCTCTCTTCTCTGACAGATCTCCAGTTGTAATGTATGTAATTGTAGTATATTTCACCCTTCTTAAGACACGGTGCTTAAAATTGAGCACAAAAATTATTTGAAGACAAATCAGCAGAGCACAAGCAACTTCTCCCTGGATCTCAAGTTAGCCACCTGATCCTAGTGGGACCTTTTTGGTTTCAAAACCACCTCCCTCCTGATGTCCTTCTGCAGAGCTACAATTGCCCATCACTTCCTACCCTGTATTTGCATTTTTTGATCCCCATTTTTTGCTAGAATTTTATATTTTTCACCACTGAAAATGAACCCAGTGTTTCTAGACCTTTTATTTGATGTTCAAAAACTACTCTAACCTTGCTTTCCAGCACATCTAACCTTGCAGCTCATACAACACTGATGGTACAATAAACAAATTCACTCTTCCATCATCCAAGTGGTTAACAAGAGCATTGAATATCTGCGTGGGGTAGACCCAAGGAAAATTTCCTTGGTACATACATCCTGTTTGACATTTTTGTCACTGTTGTTTGAAGTGTGCTTTCCAAAAATGCTTAGCAATCATCCTAGAATACTAATAATAGTAATAATAATAAAGTAATAATAATCCAAACAACATTAACTTTCAAAAATGTCACATAGGACTGTGCTTCAAAATTCTAATTTAAATCCAAGCTTCTAAAAAATTGAAATGCTTACCAGCATACACCTGGCATGCTTTCCCTTATTTCCAGGACCTAATATCCTCATTTCCTGCAAATACTCACTTTTGCTTTGATATTAAGTTTACGCTACCTTCAAACATCTAGAATGATGCAGATTTTTAACTACCAAACGGGACATAGAAAAGAGAAAAGTAACAGCTGTCTCTGCAACCATTGTTTTTCATAATCTATATGAAAACCAGGTTATGATCTTGGTCTCTTAGGAAAACTTTCATAAAGGAAATAGCTTGGATGGGAGCTTAACATAAATAGGATAAAAACCCCACAGCATGCTAGTAATAACACTATGCATTTATAAAATCATTTTCTTCAAGACCCTCTACAGATCTTCTATAGTAATTGTACCGAAATATGCATAAATGGATAAAGGAGAAAGAGTGATCCATCATATCTTTGAATGGGGTGGAAAGATGTAAAGACGAGAATAGCAATAGGAAAACTCCTTCAAATCTTTCATGAATGGTATTCCATATGCCCTGATTTGGACATTGATATATTGGAAGATTAATAATAACAATCTGTATCAGTAGCAGTACCATTGGCTGCATATGCAGCTGATAGGAAGAGGAGAATGAGCACAGTAGTTCCCTGTGGGAGCAGCAAAAGCACAAACTGTAGGAAGCACTCATCTCCCTAGGGAAGCTGTTGTTACCTGCTTTCCACACAGCAAGAATAATGGGGCTGTGAATTGGGTGGATAAAGATGGTTATAATCCTCCTAAAGTGTAAAACCTCCTGCTCCTTGTCCTCATTGTACCCTTGCAATGTTACCATTCTATCCCCACATTTGTCCTGTCAGTCACACGGAGGTTCCAAACAAACACATATCATCCTTCTGCACAACTCAACCATCCCCATTGCTTGGGATCCCAAATGCTCTATTTCTGTTACATAATTCCATCAATATGAGGGGTGCAGTCTGGTTGCTCTAACATTTACCTCTGTCCTCAGTTTGGAGCTGCAGTTGGTAAGGAGCTGGTACCTAGGATCTGGGGACTATAGTAGTGCATAAATTAACTTCAAATTACTAAAAGCTCTGCACTTTCAACTGCAGAGGATGAAATTCAGGTAACAGAACTTGAGGTGCTCTCTAAGTCCATAGGTCTTGCTTTGCACTTCTGAGATCAGCTCAGCATCTCAATATTTTCCATGGTTCAGTCACACTTTTCCTTCAAGGCAGGCATTCACTCTTATCAACTAGTTTATGAATTTGAGAATGCAGATCTTTCACTGGCCCCTGGTGTTTGTCACAACCTGAAATTTTTTGCTTTGCAAACCATTCACACTGACCTGCTCTAGTTTCTTTTCTATCAAAGTCCAAGCCGTGGTCTGAGAAGATACCTAAGTTCAGCTAAACACGATATTTAGAGGTATTCAGCCTTTGCTGTGAGAAACGTGGCTGAACAGGGTTCATTATTCACCTGCAGTGTTAGCTAGGTGTAAAACAGCAGGTGAATGCCTTGGCATGTCTCCAGAGAAGCTCTGTGGAAAGGCCAAATAGCTTTACTGACAGCATCAGCAGCAGACTGCACTTTCAACCTGCGTATTCAGTTTCCCCTTTCAGATCCCCTTCCTTTGAAGTTTTCCCATAAGGACTCCCATATTCTACACTGGATTGAGCTCAATATTTCTCCTTTGGAGGAGAGGTGCTGCTTCAGCTGAAGGATTTATCTTTACAGTTCCAAGAAGAGAGAACTTCACTTTAATTTGCAGTATACTGTTGATGTTAGATCAAGAACTTGATCAGTAAGGAGCTTATTGAGATAAAAGTAAAATAAAGATATAATGCATTACAGGTCCTGTCCAAAGAACCCTCAAGATTTCAGCCCAATCACCTTTTCTGCTGACCATCAGTGAAGAGAGGTATTATATCCTAGCACCAAAAAGTCAATATTGCACCTTTCTGTGCAAACAAGAGTTTACAAATGTTTTTGCTTTAGCTGTGATTGTCAGAAAGGAAGTGTAGAACAGGATGCAATCAGACAGTTCATTAAATGGGCAAGATTGCCTCACCGGAACAGTTACAGTGAGGTGAACTTACCATTGTCGCTAAAACTTTGTCCAAATATATTTATGTATGCTTAGTCTGGGGCTTTGGCAGGAAGCTTTAATGCAGAAACAGCGTGCCCTTCCGTCCTCCATGTGTTGGAGAGCTCTTTCGGTGTGAGTCATCGGAATCCTGTGGTTTGTGTATCCTGACAGGAGAAGAGTTCTCTGTCTGTCAGACACTATGAAAAGGCAGCAGTTTGGAAATAAAATGATAAGGAAATTCGTTATTTCATAGGAAATGTCTACTAATGACTTTTTTTTGCTAATTTCTCCTCTTGGCTTACTGTCACGTGTGGAGGTGCTGTGAGTGTACACAGTCCCCTCTAGTTTGGGTTCAGAGACATGTCACTTTCAGAAGTGCTACTGATTGATAGAAGGGGGCTCTGCTTATGAGATGAAGAAATGAAGATTTAGAAAATTACACTTCTTGAAACAAGGGAACCATCCTGAATGTGTTCTAATTCCTGAACTGATGTGGAGATGTGTGCCACTGTGTGATACTCTTCAGTAGCCATCAAGGTGCTTCTTATCTTACAACACCTGATGGGAAAGGTGCCCATTGTCATGACCTCTGTTAGTGCCCCAGTGACACATAACAAAATAGGTTTCCTCAAAGTGATGTGGATTTCTTGTTATGCTTTCTCAAGGTGGTTCTCAGCAATTTTGTTTGTCTTTCATATCCTGCTAAAATGAGGGCCCTGTCACTGTGTTGCATTGCCGTGACAGAAAGCATTAACAAAATGTTCAAATAAAGAATAAAGATAAAGAATTCAAAATTTAGATCTGTCTCAATCTCCTGTTATGCCCAGAGTGAAGTTGTCACTATGTGGGATCTCCAACCTTTTACAAAACTATTTAACAAAAGAGCATTAAGAGAATGCTCTCACTGACATATTTGGGATGTATTTGCCTGAGAGGCTCACTGAAGCAACAGGAGTACCCTTGAGAAAACTCTTCTCTTCCTGGAAGCAGAAAAAAAGAGGCATAAAATAGCCCTATAGAACTAATCATTGCTGACTAGTTTAGCAAGCTTGTGAAGCTGAACAACATTCGGAGAGCTGTGGTATGTCAGTTTACTTAGAAAAATAAAGGTCTCATAACCTTTCCAAACATCTTTAATCCCACAGGAGATCTAATAATAATAATAACTTAGAGAAAATCCAAATTCTAGGAAGTGTCTGGAACACATAGAAGGCTTGTATAATATTTGAAGAATGATTTACAGGGTCTGCAAGCTGAATTTGAACTGATGCCCTTAGCATTACTTTTCTGTATTGAAAAGGATCATTTATGAAGAGCAGTCAAGTTGCTGTTTCACTGAAGAATGTGTGCATGCCACCTCTCAATATCCTACCCCAGCACACAGGCTCAGCACCATCAACAATAACTCTGTGAATAACCTGATGACCACAGCAGTGTTGCAGTGGTATGGACTGCAGCTATACAGGTATTTAGACAAAAGCAAACAAGCCCACAGCACTTAAATGGCCACTCTGCCATATTATTTAAGTAGGAGCCTCTTACTATGTGAATAAGATCAATAGCTAACCCAATGTAGTAAAGTGTATTATAGTTTGAAGTAGTAACTGCTTTTCCTTGTGTTGTGTGCCTTGGAACAAGCTTATTCTCCACACAACCTTTATCTTGACAACCACTTTATCAACAGCAATAAGAATGCGCATCACTTCTAGAAAATATGATTAGAGATTCAAGGTTATAAAGGACCAAGTATTTTTATGGCCACAGGACATCAACAAGATCAGTCTCAAGCAAAGTAAAATATAATTTATGTGAACATCTGGGTGACATCCAAAGTCTTTGGTTAAATAGAATTACATGAAGAAGAGCATTGCAGCCAGTAAAACACTAGTAATAACAAATTTAGGTATAGTTGATGAAATTCTTCTCAGATGAGGTAAAAATGACAGACTACCCTTTAATTTTCGTCTGGGCAGTGTTTAATTCTGAACCCAGCAATTTAGGGAAGCAAAATTTAAAAGATGGGTGATCTGGAAAAAGGCAAAAATTTGTATGAAGTATTACCCTGGAGAATGCAAATGAACTCTGTTTAACCCAGGACCTTGTGTAATTGGGATTCCATTACAGAGAACAGAACAGTTATTTACAGGATATTGATTCATTCTTAAATTTGATAGGGACTCTCCATAAAAATCCCAAGACATACACAGAAAACCATCACGTGCTCCATTAGTCTTCTTCAGTAACATTAGAAAATGTAACTCAACACCTGATTTCCCCACACAGAGACTGATTTACTCAAAATGTACATAAACATTTGCAGTGGCTTACCTGCTCATTGTTCTTCCAAACATGTAAGACTCTCTTTTGCAATCTTACAGACTCTTTGGAAATCTTGTGCCAACGTTAATCACCTGCATCACATACACTGGGGAGGAATTTGGCATTAAGTGGTCTGCAAGCTACTGCAGTTTTTAGAGTAATTTGAAATTCTAAGCTAAATGGCAGGTCCAGAAAATAAAGGCCTTGGATATGTATATAAACAAGTGTCTGATCTCATCATATTTTATTACTATGTAATTAATTCTAAATCACAAATCACATAATTTCTTCCTATTTTGCATAAAGTATTTTCCTCTCCTCTCCAGCATTCTCTTTCCAGCATTGATTGAAGTCAGGAGAGAAGCTTTCATCACTTTATGGAATTTGTTTCATTGTAGGAAATTAAACAACAGAATGCCTCAGAAGAATTAGAAAACCTGCTTGTGTGCTGATATGAGTGTGCAGATATGTTTGATTCAGGTTCAATAAATATTGCAGTAAGTCATGGTGTTTTATCAAAACTGGCTTTGGTGTTGACAGTCTCAAAGATTAATGAGAACTGCTCAACCTCTAGACCGCCCCAAACAGCTGACATATGTTGGTGGGATGCTTTTTGCCACATTCCTACCTGACTGACATTTTTACAACTCCTTGCTCCACTTAGAAATAATACTCATGGAGGATATACTTGCCTTCTGTAGGTTTTCTCAAAGTGGAATGTTAAAGAACACAAGTTACAGACACCAAGTGTATTGCTGAAACCAGGCAAATGAGATTTGACT
This sequence comes from Cossypha heuglini, assembly GCA_027576195.1. NCBI lineage: Eukaryota > Metazoa > Chordata > Aves > Passeriformes > Muscicapidae > Cossypha > Cossypha heuglini. Next base: position 40,589,593 of record JAODKT010001744.1, read on the forward strand.
CCAAGCTCTCTACTTCCTTGCAAGCAAGGTAACAAACAGAAAAGGTGTTTGTAGTGAATGGCATGATCACACAGGCCTTCTGTTGTTAAAATGGTGCAACCCATCATTTAGGGCTTTTATTGGTAGCAATTGAAAGCCTGTACAAATTGCCAGCTGAAGCAGAGCTCCTTGTGGAGATGATTTGTGTTTAGAAGGAGGTTAGAAGGACAAAACACAGGGTTTTATGGTAGTTGTAATATACTCACTTTTATGTACAACAAACTATGTCCCATTTCTTTTGGAGGATTTCCTTCGTAGTGAGATTCCTCCTAACAACGAAGGTGCTTTTCTAACATGCCTTGCAGATCATAAGTTTTGCTTAAATAAAAATTTCTTATGATTTTAAAAATTAAAAATTTCAGCAGGTAGGAACATGAAAATCCTGCTCATTTAAAAAAAAGCCCAACCAGGGTGGATTTTCTACAGGTCATATGTAATATATGTGGTCGCCTTCTACAAGCAGAGTGTCTGATGCTTCTGTCAATAACCAAAGCAAAACTTCAATGAAAAATTTTTTCAGCCTTTGCTGAAATCCTTCTTACAGCCATTCAGCTTCATTCATAGGGTGACCTTTAATCTATCTTTGGTCATGGTCCTGTAAGATTCTCTCTCAAAGCCCCCCACCACAGGGCCTTGCATTCTTGTTAAATAGAGAAAGTCCTTCTACTGCCAGGGCCATGAATATCTCTGTCTAAAATTTGGATCTCCTGTCCTCCTCACAACCTTCAAATCTTCTTTCTTTTCACTAGACATACCAAATTCAAGAGTTTATTAAATCCTTTTCCTTTCTTTTCCCACACTTCTTCCTAAGTGTCTGACCAGTTTCTACAGAAGGACATATTCCTCTTTTCCTCCAAATGAACTCCAGGCTTTCCATCAGCTTTTCCAAAGCACCAGTCTTCCTCAGTAGAACTCAAACTTGTTCATTTGAGCATTGAGCAGAGCAAGGGCAGAACTTGCAGTTAAGAATGGCATGAGACATGCAATGTCCAGAAAGATGAGCAGAGGCAGCACCACATGCACTCTGTAAAAGTGGAGAAAGGAAGCAAGGATGTTCAGCAAAGTGTGAGGAGCAAAGTCAACACAGTTAACATGAAGGAAAGTAAGGAGTTAAGTTTCCAATTTTGCCCCGGGTGTCTGAGTGGAAATCAGTTTGCTTTATGATTAAGAATGTTGTTTTCAGGTGTCTGTGAGAGGAATGTGAAATTCAGCAATAGAAAGATGAATCAGAGTCTGTTGCGGTTAGTTTGTAAATTCCCAGCATATAGTGTAAGATAACAACACTCCAAGCCCTGAATTCTTCAATACTCTAAGCCCTGAATTCTTCCACATCGAGGAAGCCCAACAACAGCACCAGGGCAAGCTTATTTCTGCACATACAGATGTACATACCTTGAGATCACAGAGCAAATTCCCTGTAAAATAGGACCAGGAAGGCTGTGTGAGAGAGCAAATGGGTCACAGAGAAATTATTGTACAGTCTGGTAACTGTGGAAGTGCCTTATTGTGGGTTGCTTGGTAAATGACAGTGGGTTTTTGTGAATAACAAGCATGGAAGGTGTCTTCAAGAAGGATTTGAAGTGTATAAGAATGATTCTGGTGAGATCAGTCACTCAGTTTAACAATATTGGGCATATGTCCCCATAATGTATGTAAGAAATTCTGAGCCTCACAGTAACATAGTATTTCTATTAATGCTGTGTTAATTGGTGCAACAGATGACAGAGTACATTTTAGAAGGTTTAAAATCTTGTCACTAATTTAGGTATTAGTGAGTTACCTAGAGACTTGTAAAATACAGATGATTTCCCTCAAGATAACTTCAGACATGCAGACACTCAAGGGAAAATAACATAAAAGAAATAGTGCATTAAAGACATTTGAGGAGGGTAGTGCAACAAATTAGATAATGAAATACAGGAAAGCTACTTGCAGTGTGTTCGATTAATAACCACTAGCTGTTTTCTCTTGTGTTAATCTAAAAACTGTAAAACTTTATCCTTTCTGTTGTGCCCTGAAGCATTAAGTTTTGCAATGTTAACAAGGAAGCCTTACTTAAAAGTTCAATAAACATTAAACTTTTATTCTTGAATCTCTTTGACCTCAAATTCTGCTATTGATTCTGCTTTACAGCCTCCTCATTTTCAGTGACCAACTCCCCCAGGCAAAGAAGACTTTGCGGCTGGAAGTTGGTGTTAGATTGAGAAGAATTATTTTGGTAGCTGAAGTGGGAACGGGAGGTCACTTAACCAGAGTTTGCAAGTCTGAGCTGCCCAAGATCGACCTCAGTGAGAAGTGTGCCCCTTTCCATGCATTTCACACTCCACCTGAGCCCCTAAACGGGGCCTATCTACTTTACTGGGGGATCCTCACTCAGGAGCTGCACTCCAGCCACACTGGAACATGTGCTGCTGCACATTTGCATGCTCTTTTGGGCCAGCCAGGTACTCTTTATTTTTCACTAGAATTGTTCTGAGGCAGCATTTTCATTTAAGTGGTGAAGGCGCTAGAAAAATAAGGTATTGCTTAATATTCCTCTATTCACAACTGAAATGTTGTGTCTTCTGCCTTTGATCTCTGCTAGTGTTGTTGAAGCTGGGTAAAACCAGCTGAACTCTTTTTCACCCATCACATTGGTTTTGTTGTTGGCAGTATTTACTCACACAAATCCTCAAACAGACATTTTAACAAACAGTCTTTTGTTTGATGCCACACTATTTTCTCATCTGCTCTTGCTTTCAATGCCAGCTTGTCTGTAACATATTGATACCACTTTTTACTGATCTAACAAGATACTGTCTGCTTGGCAAAAACGTGAGGCAACAAAATTCCTTCCCCTTATGCAGCAACATTTAACCTCCTCAGCAAGGGAAAAGATGATATTTGCTTGAAATGCAGGTGCAATGTCTGTGGGAGAGGCTGTGTGACACTTCAGTGGAAACCTGAAGTACATTTCAGAACTTGTGGCACACTCATGGCACTTGAAGTCAGGGAAACACAGCAAAATCAGCTATCACCTCTTCAGGACATGGATCCCTGTGTTTGGGTGTGGCAAAAAAAAATCAGTCATAATCAGAAAAGTTACTCCAGGCTAGGGCTGAGTGATTAATTCTCTTTTGTTATGCTGACTTCATGGGAAGGACTGCTGACTGAACAAGGAACAGAAATCAAAGAAAATCTGACTGAAACAGAACTATTTTCTGCAAAGCAAGCCAAGAAATAACCCAGACTTATTTGGGTTCTTTCTAAACCCAAATATTTTGCATATTTTTACTAACACAAATTTCTTATTTCTAGATTTCTTGACCTGCTTTTTTTTCTCCCTTCTTCTTAAATAAAGTCCCATTTTCAAATTACAAAAAAAAAACCCAAATACATTTTCAAAACTAAAAGTGTTTTGTTTAGAAAAGAGGTAATAATGCAGAATATTTCTACATGGAATACATGCCAAAAAGCACTGTTGTGAAGTTTTAAAAATCTTCCTCTGCTCTTTTCTTAGACAAGTTTTGATGAATTAGTGTGTGAGTTGGGAATAGTTTTTCTCCCTGTGCTACTTCTTTTTTCCAGTGAAGTAATAATTTATTTAACTGTTTAGTCCAGCTCTGTACCAGCCACTTGCTTGTTACATGCAAAACTGAAAGACACTTCAGTATTATCTGTGGTGCTTTGTTCCTTGGATGTGGTGCAAAGCAAGAAAAGAGAAAACACCTTACTTGAAGAGCTATGTGTTAGCTACTATTAATTTCCTGCAAAAGTGTAGCTTAAGCATACCCACCAAAACACTCTTACTTGTACTATTCCCAGCTCAATTATTAGTGTTCCTGCTGCACAGTACTTCAAAAAATGCTCAGGCCGTTTGTTGATCTTCAGGGAAACCCCTAGATTTCCTTCCTTATTATTCATGGGGATTTCCCTGTCTGCTGCAGAAAAACAAGGATCAAAGTGCTTTATGTGCTGTCTCATGTCTCCAGATTCTTCATCTCACTTAAATGCCTTAGGAAGTGAGTGGCCATAAATAAAATTCTTGAAACACTAGAAGTGGGTGCAACACAAGCATATTTCATGAACAGTTTTATTAAAACAACATTCAAATTAACCTTAAAGTTATGAGGGTCTCTTTCATACTAGAGGGAATACCAGGGAGCAAAAGAAAGCAAAAATGGTTTTATAACTGCACTTTCTTTTTATTAACAAAGAAAGTAGGAGAGAGACAATGAAGCTAGGAAGATGTCTTAAAGCAAAATGAATTAAAGACAAGCCTGTGTGCAGTCTTTGAAATCTGTCTGTGTGATCAGCTTGTTTAGTGACAAAGTCTTCCATAACATAGATTGTTCAAACAGACAGGGCATTAGGCTACAGTGTGGATTTCTGCCTGTGTTGCTTGTAAAATCCAGCAGGAGAACAGCCCAGGGTTGCTCTGGGTTTTAGGAGTCACAGGTGTCCCACCCACGCACCCAGTGTGGCTCCCTGCCTCCTACAGCTCACCAAGCTGGTTAAGGGCGTGCCATGTTTAATGCAATACACACTTCCCTTATATGCAGTAGAAAAGATTGTGGGATTCAGAGAAGGCATTTTCACAGGTAGTGGCTGATTGTTTCCCAACAGCAACTGTGTTGAAAATGCTTAGTTTCAGTCACTGCCTAAAGACACTACATGTGCCAAGCAAAAAAAGAGACAGACACAAACTTTGTCAGAACATACCCTGCATACCATTAATCAGTCCGTGACAGCTCTGAATTTCCATTTACCTGTTGAACTTTGTATTTGAGACAGGTATTAGTTATAATGAGGGTAAATAAATATTTAAATATTTAAATTTATACATGTAATGGTGCTGTTACAGTCCACTGGAGATAGGAACTCCTTTCAGGTGTAAAACTTACTGCTTATGTCTTTAGAACAAATGTGAAATCATGATGAAAGATGTTAATTTCCCACCAAAGTCTGAAGTAAGTAGGACTGACCACATCTCTGTCTAGCAATATGGTGATTTTACTCCCTGCTAATTTCAAGCTTGGGGTTTTTTTTCAATGAATCTCATCATATTTTGGTATCAAGTTAAAGTACAAGAAACTAGTGTGCATACACTACCAATCATAGTAATTACTGTTCAGTTTTTCAGCAGTATAGGGATGGTTGTAATCCATCTGAATATGTGCAAAACCTCCCTTGCTTGTCCTCAACCTATACATACATGCCTGTAATCACACCTAGCTTTTTAAAATATGAGGAATTTCAAAATGAAAGAAAGGTAACAGCTTTTACTCTGTACAGAAATCTGTCATCATAAGGGCTGAAATTCACTGCAGTATATTTCAAATCTGAAATTTCAGAAAAGCAATGGTCATATTTAAGAATAAAATTAGCAAATATTAAATAACTATTTTAAAAATATTTTGAGAATAATGGGCTAAGTAAACCTCAGTAAGTGAGATTTTAGTGGAGTTAATAATAACCTTGATGACCACTTTCCTCTTAAATTTGATTCTGCTGAGTTTTACATGAAAAATCCCAAAAGATTACAGTTCTGTGCTAAAGAATTAGTGGGAAGGAGCTAATTGTATATATCTGGGGAATCTGAAGGCTTGGACTGCTTGGGACAGAGCTGCCTATGAAATCTAACTGTACAGCATGTTCCCAGGCTATGGAGAGATGCCTGGCACCCAGAAGTGCCTCAGGAGCAGGAGGGTCTCTGCTCTGTCCCAGCAGAGTGACCTGGACTCTCAGCACTCTGTGCTGAGGAAGGGATGAGGATGCAGAGCTGCCTGCCCGGGGGCACCCTCTCAGGCCACTGTAGTGGACAGCAGTGATATTGCCAGATTTATTTCATGTAAGGGAGACTGAATCTGGGAAAAAAACTCTCTCTTGCTCTAATGGTGGTTGCTCTGTCCAAAAATGAACATAGGAAATACACTGCTCATGTCAGATTCAGCTGTGAAATATGCATTCAGATGTCATTCTAACTCAACAATTTCAGAAATTATGAAAACAAACCTCACTTCTTCCGGATAACAGAAGTGGTGAGAAAACTCTTATCCCTAAGACAAACCCTTCAGTGTGGCCAGATGGGACAGTAATGCAAAGATAAAGAAAGCAAAGCTGCCCACGCCTGGCAGATGCCTGATTTGGTGAAAGGTGAGCACTAAAATTGTTACAGCATTGGGCCTCATTTCTGGGAAAGATGGGCTCTCATATGCTGCATTTGTGGTCGTGCAGCTTGTTCGCTTTACACTTTATCCTGATGAAGGACGTAGCTACAATTCCAGCAATTTTTCCAGTCACCTTTTGTTCAGTCCTACCGTGGGGGCTGGGACACAACGTGCTTTTTCCAGATGACGCTAGATGGTGTCCCTACACTTCCCAAAAAGATGACACAGCCTTGCCTCAGCTTGGAAATCTCAGAAACAGTGAAAACAGTAGAGTGATATGATGTGATATGATGTGATATGATGTGATGTGATGTGATGTGATATGATATGATATGATATGATGTGATATGATGTGATATGATGTGATTATTGTGTGCATGTCTCTGAGTTTTAATTCTTACATGCTATTTTCGTGTTTAGTTAATAACATGTGAAGCTATTTTCTCTGCTAGTCTCTGGTAATAACTATTTTAAGTGCATGCATGCTTTTCCTTTCCTGTTTTCAACAAACACCCACACGGAACCGGAGGACAGTTAATTAGAGGATGTTAATGATAATTCCAGAAGACAGGACAGATGTTAGTGGTTCTGGTCCCAATCAAGTGTATGCTCTCTGTGTAAGGGGCAGCTCTCCTAATGCAAGTTAGCTTGAATTCTGATGGAGTGTTTGTGTGCATGTGTCTCTGCCACACTGTACACAAATATCTCTCTAAAATGTTTTCTACACACAGTGCTGAATCTAAAGCACTAAAGACTTGACTCTTTGTTCTCTCAGAGAACCACACAGTGAGATAAAAATGCAATCTGAAAACTTAGGCAGGAAGGGCTTTTCACCTTTGCTTTATAGTGCTCTGGGTGGTTTTGGGGTGTTTTTGGATTTCAACAAGGAGCGTGGAAATTGCAGAAAGACATGCAGGTGGCAGTGTGGTTAAAAGAGGAATAGACACAATGAATGCCTCCTGCAGCACCCTGCGACCTCTTGCCCCAAGGCTGGATCACCTCAACTAAGCTGGATCTTGCAGCTAGTCTGACTTATTCATCTGGGAACTCCCTGCTTGTTGCAGATCCCTGAAGGAACTGATGGGAAGAGAGTGACAGACTAAAGCATGGACAGGTCCTGAGCCATGTCTTGCTATGGGCAACACAGAGCAGATGACACATCTTCTTAGGCTTCTCTGTAGTTGTGCTGTGAATTGAAGAACATCCTGCCCTGACAGTGCCGTGGTGGGGCTGGTGACAACCTTGGAGGGAAAGCCAGAATTGTGCTTGCAGTGCCCAAGAAAAACAGCAGCCAGTGGCTGGGTTGAGTGTGTTTTGGTTCAGTTTCCTCCCCTGTGCATGGCTGGCACTGCCACTCCCTCCCCCCTTCTCACACATCCAGGCCACACAAGCCTTTTGCATGCCTGTGCCAGGAGCTCAGGGCATGGTTAATTCCCTTCCTGCTTGTGGTCAGATGGGGAGCCCTGGTGAGGCCAGGCTGGTGCCATCTGATTTCAACCCTCCTGCTGGTCACGCAGCCTTGCCCTTGGTGCTCTGGGATTAACTTCAGTCATGAATGAGATGATTGTTCTGGACCGCAAGGGGAGCTAGAGTAACTGCTGCAAGGAGAGGATGCTGACAAGCTGTGCAGCTGCTTCCCCCGGCAGCATCCAGTGCTGATACTAGCAAATACCACCAGTTTGTATCTCTCTGGTTAAGGACATGGTGAGTTTTAGGGTTAGGTTTTTAGGAAGAAAGGAAGTGTGAATCTGGGTAATCTATTTTAGTTTTAGAAGATGGAGTCAGATTAAGATTGCAAAAGCAATGTGATTTGTTCACAATATACTTGGGAATACAAGGTGCTGATGTCGTAGAGGAGGGGACTATGCTGCTCACTAATACATTGGTAAAGACTGGCAGCTGCCTTAGGGAAGGAGAAGGCAAGAATGAAGAGTAGGCTTCATTTATCTCCAATTACCTGTTTCCTTGTTGCCCTTCTTTCCAATTGAATAGGTAAACTCTAAGGCTGGTACTACAGCCTGGGTTACTAAAGTACTCTGAAAAGGAGAGGTAACCCAATTCAGGACTATTTTTAGTTAAGAACACTGATCGGTGTCAGACCTGGGCTAAAACAGCTGACAATGAGTGAACTATTTCTTCTTTGAAAGGGAATACCATAGGGAGGTGCAAGAAAGGACTGGCAAATTTGGCTTTTTGGTCCTTGATCACTTGTCTTATTTTGAAAAATATACTTCAAAACTCCTGTTTTCTTGGAGTTGCATGGAAATTGAGCTTTGTGATGAAGCTCCACCCTGAACTATTGAGCACTTTTTGCAGGCATGCTTTAATGGCTTGGTATGGTACCAACATGAATAAACTGCTACTTGATTCAACATTCACTGTGACAGAAACCATTTCTCTTCACAGTACTTTATCACCTGGTGTAGTGATGCTTAAAATGATTAGCTTATTGGTTTAGGCTTTGTGATTTTTTTCAGAAGAACATTTAGAGCCACCTAGCCTTCATGCTGTGGCACTTCTGTAAGCCACCTTTTAGTGACTGGGCATTAGGTTCACGAGGGAATTCAGGAAATGTGAGAAGTTGCTGGCTGGTGTTAATTCAATGAGAACAGTGCCCTCATGCTTACATGAGAGATTTTATTGGATGATACCAGTGTATGCTGTCAGGGTGGAACACCACAGAGCTGGTCATTGCTGAGGGGTTTTGGGATTGCTTCTCTACTTGCTATTTGATTACAGGTCAGGGATACATCCTCTGAGGTCAGTGATGTTGCATTAGCAGAAACATAGCCTGAGAGGATAAACAGGGGTTAAAGGACTTGTGAGACCCATGTGAGTCATCCTGTGCTTAGGCCACTGGCTAAGGAATTAAAAGACTTAGGAGGGGAGGCTGAGGTCACTTGGTTTGTTCACCTTGGAGAGGAGAAGGCTGAGGGGTGACACCATGGAAGTCCACACATTCCTCAAGGGGGACAGCAGAGGGGGAAGTGCTGATCTCTCTCTGGTGACCAGCAACAGGACCTAAGGAAAGAGCTGCATCAGGGGAGTTCAAATTGGGACATTTTTCTGGAACCTTTGGTGTAAGAGTAAATATCTGCTATGCATGCTCATTTTAAGCATTTTGCATTCATTCATTCATTCATTCATTCATTCATTCATTCATTCACCTGAAGATGAAGCCAAAGGTGGGTCTATCAGACAGAGTCATGTTGATACACACAGATGAACTTACTGGCATGAACAGTCTTATTGTGTGCGTGTTGCTGGGCTTGAGAAGGGTGGTACAGCTCCCACTGACTTCCACAGCAGCAGTTTTTACCCCTGAATCCAACTGGATCATCATGTGAACAACAGTTTGGTGCAAACAAAGCCATCCTGTACATGACTCCAGTGCTGTGCCACTGAAGTGCACCTAAAGTCTGTGTGTATCAGCTGAGAACCTGCTCTACCTGTGGGGTGGAGCAACCAAGTATTTGCATGTGTGCAGGTGCACTTCAATATCATGGAAACACTTGATGTACAAAAAACTTAGCCTCAAGTCACCTATGTGGTCAGCAAGACTCTGCCAAAGGGACACCAGATTGAGAGGTAAAAATACGACACCCTATGTATCAGCATTTACTAAACAAATTGAGCACCCATCAAGACACAGGGTTCAGGCTGTTCATCTTCACATCTGTCTGTCAGTCTGCACTGCAGCTAGAGATTTATAAGTTTCTTAATGGGCTCATGTCCTTAGACTGAAAATGTTTCACGGTTTTTACACTAATTCAAATTCTCATTAGAAAAGATAATCTCATCACATGGGAATGTTACATGTGGCTCCTGTTAATACACTTTTTCTAGGTGGAACCTGATAGAAGTGGTGTTTATTTTTCTTCTGCAGACCTTCTCCTCAAAGACATTTACTGGGATGTGTGTCCCACTGTGTGCATGTACATGACTTTGAGAAAATTGTGAACAGAGCATTCTCTATCTAAAGTCTACAGCAGATAATGATGAGGTTAGCAACAAATTCCACCCAGTGTGTCCCATGAAGTTTGTTTCATTACTCCTTTGCAGATCAGACATGGCACACTTATTTTTACATGTTTTCTAAGGCCAAAGGTAAGTTCCATGATGTTTGACTTGGCTGATAATAATTACTATTCCCTATTCATCACCTCATAGGGGAGGGAGTCCTTCTGGCCAGTTAAACCTGTAAAGATTTCAATGCACATTAGTCAGTGGAACATGATTCCTTTTTGCTACCTATGGGACACGAGTGTGCTGAATACTATGGGGAACGCACAAGATCATTTCAGAGATTTACTTTCCAGTATAAGCCTTCTAACAAAAAATTAGACATTAAAATAATTGAGATAATGAAGATCTGAGCATCTTTAGCTGCTGTCAGTCATAAAAGCCTCTTACCATTCTATTCCACAAGTTTCCAATACTTCAAAAATTTATTTGGGCCAACAGCTCCTGAATATTTCGGAGAAGAGGACTGTGCAGTACCAAATGCCTGTTGAAAATCAGGACTAGAATATCATACATGTTGGTTGACAAAGACACTTCAGAAGTCTTGTGAAAAATAAATTTAGCTCCCAGATGGGCAAGGTTTACCAGTAAGCAGCACTGAACAGCCCTGCTGGCAGCACTCATCAGGTTTGCTTCATAAGACACGAAACATTATCAACCACTGTCAGCCCCCTCTGCTCTTTCCTGTTTCTTTGCATGTTCAGCTCTTGAGTTCCAGCTCAGTTTCTGTCTCACTGTATCAGGACCTAAAGCGCTTGAGACAAAAAATACTAGAATAAAAACTGATGTTCATTTCACAAGGGAAGGCTGAAAGCACTACAGGAGATTCAAGCCTACTTCAAATGTAGTAGTATCTTGAAGATTTGAAGAAGAGGGTATCTTGAAGATTTTCCTCAAGCCAAAGATAAGAATGTCCTTCACAAGGATAATTTCACAAGGATAATACAAAGAAACTTATGCACTATGCTGATCTCCTGACGCAGAACAGGCAAAGGTAACTTAAATAATTTTTTCTTCTATTTCTTATTTTTTGCCTTGCAAAGAGTAAAAGTAAACTTGAGCATAACTATACCGTCTTCTAAGATCTCTGCAGGGTGCCTTCCCATGCCTTTGTGAATGGGATATAAAAGTCTTCAGAAAAGAGAAAGCACATTTTAAGGTGGGGAAAAGAATTTTAAATAGAGATCGTGGTTTTTCCCAAGAAACATTAAATGTCATGCAAAACATCATTGTGAAAAGACACTTGCTGCTCTCACAGGCTAACGCAAGGGAAGGTCCAGTGGGATCAGATGGAGGAGTCACCATGGAATGAGAATGGCAGTGTTTGTTCAAAAGGTGTTTCAGACCCTTGGTTAGAGCTGGAGATTTGTGAGGATTTTGCAAGAGAGGCAATAGATACTGCAGTGAAGCAACCAGTCCAGCACCTTCTGTTGTTTTGAGGCGTACCAATGCGTTCTGCAGTAATGGAAGGACTAGGAATTGCAGCCCTCCTTGTCTGCTATTTTTTATCAAAAATGTTATGTATTTCTCCCTCCACAACAGAACCTACCACCTAGGTTCACATGACACTAATTACAATTTAATAATTATATTTAATTTTTTTCCAATTTTTTATTCTCTGCGTGGTGGATGATTATTGAGGAACTTACAGAAATGGGTAGTTTTAAAGATCACCTTAGATTCCTCCTGTAGAAATAAAACTACACTCAGCTGCCATTCTCTTTGACTTTAAGTCAAGTGTGATTCAAGTCTTGGTCAACAGAGGGAGATACAGCATAACTTATCAGCACATTTCTCAGGCCAGTATACGGTCAGTTGTCTTCCACAAAAAACTGGAGGGATTTAGCAAATCTAATTAATTTTGTATTGATGTTCATAGTTACTGTGTCTTACCAGCTCACTGTACATATAATATTACACTCTCAGGACATCAAAGAGCTACTTTGGGTCTCAATGCCAAAGCAACCCTTGCTCTTGTGTATTTTACTTTATTCAGCATTAGGCATGGAAAGCTGAAGCAGGAGTCCGTGCACGCTGCAATCAAGGACATTGTGAGGAACGGAGGATCCCTGGGAAGTGAGGCAGGATGCATACAAGATCCATCCTGGGAGAGGAGCACTCTGGTTTCCTCAGGGACCTTACCTGCTGCCAGATCCCCTTGCCCTCAGCAGACCCACTCCTGCGAGTAGCGGTGATCTACTCCTCAAACAGTCATCAATCCACAAGCAGCTTTCTTGCATAATGATGGAAAGAAGGTCTCTGAAATGCCTGGGTTTTCTTAAAATTGGGATATATTAATACCTTCTTGACTTACAGAATGAAAATGCAATCACCCATGGAAGTCCTGCTGCCCATTCCCTACTCTATTGCAGCAAACCACATGCTGCTCAGGCTCATGCTGCCTGGCATCAGGTTTATACAACAAACGACACCAAAGGCCTTTGCAAAGCTCCCTAATGACCTTTACAGCCTTCTGAGAAGAACAGGACTTTCCTTATTTACTGTGAAACCACAGAATCACAGAAAAAAATAGGTTTTGAGATGATTGAGTCCGACGTCTGCCCATCTTGTCAACCACACCACGGCAGTAAGTGCCACACCCAGTCTTTTCTTAAACACCTTCAGGACTAGGTCACCAGGGATGGTGATTCCACCACTTCTCTGGGCAGCCTATTCCAATGCCCTAGCACTCTTCCAACAGACAGAAGTCTTAAGAGAAAGGGAAGGAAAGGAAGGATATAAAAGACATGAGAGTAAAAGTGGACTCCAGAGTAGAAAATGAAATGTCAATGCCTTCCTCAATGCCACTCCTTCTGCCCCTGCTACCCTCTGTCTGTCCAGCCCATGACTCAGTGGTCTTCTGCTGGCAGGCTTTAGAAAGCAGGAATCTGGTGTTGGGCCAGCACCTGCCCCAGCCGTCTTTTGGGTCTGGCACATTCACTCAGCACATGGTGACAGGGAGGTTTCCAAGTGGAGTTGGCACGTTTAGCAGCCCTTCCGACTGTGGGCGCTTTCTGCAACAGGACTGCCCCTGTGGTAAGCCTTCTCCTTTGATGTTCCGATCTGCTTTCCAAAAGCTTTTAGAAGGGCTTCTATCCCTTTAAAAAAACCCAGGATACAGCCCGTAAAAGGTCGTTCAGGTTTTTCTGGGGACAAGAGGGAGGAGAAGGTAGGCTGGTGTTTACTCCTATTTGTTCGCTGTGCTTTTTCTCATCCTGACAGCCACAAAACCGGGCTGGTTCCAGCCTTTCCAGCCGTAGCATTAGCCAGGGTGGGGGCGGCGGTCCCCTTTTCCTTCAGCTAAGGACAGACGCGAGCGGAAAGCAGCGTTTCCCTCCCAGACCGCTTTCGGTTTCCATTCTCCAGCAGCACCGAAGTTTCTTTTTCCCGTCGCTCCCTGCTTGGGGGCGGCTCCCACTGAGCCCCTGCCACCTCGGTCCGTACCGCGGCTGGGGCGGGCTCGGCCCTGGCACTGGCACCGGCACCGGCACGGGGATTAGGATTAGGATCGGGATCGGGATCGGGATCGGGATCGGGATCGGGATCGGGGTCGGGGTCGGCACCGGGATAGGGGTCGGGGTCGGGACCGCTGGCAGCGGTGCGCAGCTGGCCTCGCCATGACGGCGGAGGAGAAGCAGAACCTGCGGTGCTACCGGCGGTACATCGAGAGGAGCCTGAACCCCGTGTACGTCCTCAGCAACATGACGGCCTGGCTGTCCGACGGTGAGAGCCGGCAGCGGGCTGACTCCCGCCCCTGCCTCTGCCCCTGCCCCTCGCCCTTTCCCCTGTCCTGCCCCTGACCCCTTCCCCTGCCCGTCCTGCCCCTGCCCCTGCCCTGCCCCCTGCACCTGTCCCATCCCCATCCCCTTCACCTGCGCCCATGCCCTGCCTCTGCCCCTGTCCCCTGTCCCTGCCCCATCCCCTGCCCCCGCCCTCACTGCCTGTGCTGGCTCCTCGCAGAGGTGAAGGAGAGGGTCCGTAAGGAGGAGGAGAAGGGGGTGACGGCGGCCGCCGCGCTGTTCCTGGATGCCGTGCTGCTGCTGGAGGCGGAGGGCTGGCTCCGGGGATTCCTGGATGCCCTGGTGGCAGCAGGTGGGTGCCGCTCCCAGGGGATTGTGCGCTGCTCCCCAGCCGGCACGGCCGGGGCTCGGCTGCCGCTGCCGCCTTTCCAGGACAGATGCCGCAGGAAAAGGCGAGCCTGGAAATAAGCCTGCGGGGAAGTGAAGCAGCTGGAACAATTCTGAGGATTGAGAAAGCCTCATTGACCCGGGGCTTGTCTGTCTTAGAGCCTTTGAACAAGACACCCATTGTTGTAACCAAATACAACGAAAGGAGGCTAAATCCTCTGAAACCGAAAACCAAATGGGTTTCAGGAGGTGCCTGGGGATTGTCTGGTAGTGTGGGGTAACTTCACTCAACGACAGAGTCTTAGATGACTTTAAAAAAATTTTTAAAAATTGCTCAGTGTCATTGAAAGTCATCTGTTTCAATAAGTACGTAACCATCAGTACTTTATGAGAATGATTGTTCCACAGTAGCTATAACTACTTCATGTGTAAGTTTCTAATCCAATTTCCTTTATGAAATGGAACAGAAGAGATTGTGAAGGTATAAAATTAGCAGCATCTGCCAGCTTTCCTCTATACATGTATATTGTATCATAGGTTCTTGTTGATGATTTATTGAATATGTTCAACCCCACAAACTCATGCATGAGCTACTTTTGTTTTAATTTCCTCACCATTAATTATGAATAATTATCTCAATGAACAAATATTACAAAATTTCTTATCACTTGGATGTAGCCCACTCATCCCTTAAACCAAGTACTAGGCCCAGAGCAACCTTTTACCAGTCTGTGATAATCCTGATTGCTGAATTGCAGAACTATCTACTTTGAACCTGCTAGTAGTGTTCAGTTTGGTGTATCTTCAGCAAAAATTTGAGAGAGTTAGATTTTTGATTCAAAGTGCTATCCCAGGTACTTGTTAATTGGGCTAGATACTAGAATTTAGGATTACTCTTCTTTTTGGCAGATGCAGGGATAAGTAATACTTAGACTAAAGACATTATTGTGGTAGGTATCCGTACCACTCTCCTGGTCTTCTAAAAGGAAATAAGAAGTTAGGCAAATTCCTTTTGTTTGCCCACAAGCTCCCCTGGGACCCTGATCTTCTTTTTTCCACTTCAGAAGCCTGCACAGCAAATCTCACAAGTCCTTAAAATATGCTTCCCTGCCACTGTCTGTTCTAGGACAGTATTTTCAGCTATTTGATGAGTGTCTGTACTGCTATCAGTCAGGGACTGGCTTGAATCCAGTGCAGTAGGGATTTTTGAAGGTGGATGGAGCCAAGCACAAGCGTAGAAGGTAAAACGCTGTTAAATAAAAGAAAAGGCCACTGAAGCATCTTGTGGTTCTGAGTAATGTCCTTTGCTCTGAAAATCCTGTGGAAGAGCATCATGGAATGCAATAATTCCAAGGATTGTATGATTGAAAGCCAGGAGTGGATGTAGTAGCTTGGTTGATGTGACCTGTGACATAGTGTGGCTCTTTTTTGTTTTTGCAGATGCTAGTGCTCTTTTAGCATAGGGTTTTTTGTATTAGACATACAAGTACTCAAAAGGAAAATAGTAACTTATTAGGTAAAAACTGTCTGTGGCTTGCCTAGATTTATATCATTTACAGGGTAAAATAATTTTAATTTCTCCAGTGTGGCTCAGAAAATGTTTTTTCAGCTTGTTCCTACCTATTCCACATAGAGATTGAATTCACAGTAATGATTTGTCTCTTTTTCTGAAAGGTTATACTGGGCTGGCAGAAGCAATTGAAAACTGGGACTTCAGCAAGCTGGAAAAACTGGAGCTGCACAGGCAGCTGTTGAAGCGGATAGAAGCAACAATGCTAGAAGTTGATCCTGTAGCAATCATGCCATATATAAACACGTGCCTGATAGAGAGGGATTGTGATGAGATCCTGCAGGTATGGTAGAATTCTGGTATTTGCCTAGTTTTGTTTCAGAGAAGTGCTGGATGCTCCACTTGTGGGATGAATCAGTGGCTGTGTGACAGGTGGCTGGGTGAGAAGGATGGCTGGCCACAGGTCTGCCATAATTTTTATAGTTTTTTCATTTCCTATTCTGAACTGGAAAGCCTCAGAGGTTTATGGTAGATAAAGTTTATTACAAGGAGTTTGACAGAATAGCTCTGTGACATTTAACACCATTTACAAACGTTCAAACAAATAGCATACCTATTTTTATAGTCCAGTTAAGTTTAGTGTGTAACTACGCTGGCAGAATTGAAACTGTAGTGGGTAAATGGCTGAATCTTATTGTAAAGCTTTTATTCATTGAGGAAAAAAATGCAGTTTTCAGCTGAACGTCAAACATAACAAATTCACCTGCTAAGCAAAGAGAGTGGGTTTGGTTGCTCAGAACCTTCAGCAGTTTCTGTTTGTGATGTGCACAGATCAGTGAATACAGAAGCAAAGCAGCCGGGATTACCAAACTCATTGAATGCCTCTGTCGCTCGGATAAGGAAAACTGGCCCAAAAGTCTTCAGCTGGCACTGGATAATGCAGGATATTACAATGCAAGTGAACTGTGGAATATAAGAGAAGGTAAAATGTGAATTGTTTTTATTATACTCTTTTCCCATTCTTGTACCAGACAGTGATTTTTTTCAGGAGAATCAGACAAATTTAGAACGATACCGCCGGACTACTTTGCAGTCCGAAAAGAAAAAACTTCTAAAGATTTATTTTAATGTCTTTTATATAAAATTAAATACAAGTACTGTCCTATAAACAGGAAGAAATTAGTTTTTTGCTGCTTTTCCTCCCAAATGGTTAGGCATGGTACCTTTTTTTGGTAAGGAGAATCAGGCAGCACTGGCTCTCGAGGCATAAAAATAGCCAAACAGATATTTTCTTTCTTCTCGTCTTAATTCAACTTTTGCCATCTCTTTGATTGCTTGAGTTGTGATGCAGTATTTTCAAATAAAATACAATTAGTAATGTGATAGTCTAGAGGTTGATACGCTTCTATGATCCCCAGAGGAGATCATATACCTTTTCCTATGAGAAATCTATAAGAAGTCCTTACCAAGTTATTATGTTCACATTTTGTAAAAGTGCAGAATTATCTCCCATAAGATTTTGCTTTTGTCATTGAATTTATCCTTCCCTCCTTGAAAAATACTTGTCTAAGTAATTTGCATCATAGGGGAATTTAGAGAAGAATACATGATTTTGCTATTAAAAATGTGGTTTTAGATAAACTGGACTGTATATCTACATATCTACATTTGCTGTCTCCCTAGGTGCTTGTTTGAATTGGTTTTTTAGTTAGCAATAGGGGTAAGCTATATTTAAGTGGCTTCTTAAACTATATTTCTTATTTTGAAGTTTTTTTATTACTCCAGTCAAAGGGAATAATTTCTTATCTGGAGAATTAATTATTGTATATGCATAAAATTGTATACATAATTAATAATTTTATTAAAATATAGGCAAAATAATACATAAGAGTAATATCTATATATATATAGACATTATTTTATGTATATGGTGGCTATACGTATTATTTGTTGACAGTTGTATTTTTGATGTTATCACTGTCTTTTGGGGCAGCTTCCTCTAAAATCCACCTCAGCAAAGCCAAAATCAGCTTACTGAAGAAGAATTGTCCATATTGGAAACATTTTATGCTGGCAGTTAAGAAGAGTCAGTACCAGAAATTAATTGCAGATATCATGTGCTTTCTGGAGCTGGATTGATGTGCAGATGTGTTCTTTCTTCCACTCCAAAAGCAGTGCTTTGTGATCATGTATTCTGTTTGCAAAGAGACTCTTCATGCTGGGCCCATGGAGGGTTCTTTGAGAAAGTATTAATTTTAACATCAAAGAAAATTTCTCTTTTGACATTATATAGCATAAAGAATAGAGATATTCTTACAATTTCTGGGTCCTTTCAGAAGGTAGGGAGAAAGGGAGAGCATAATCTTGAATTAACAAAGCTTCTTTGAGTTCCTAAGAATTTTTCATGCTTGTGGTTAATGTCCATGTTACACGGTGACTTATTGTCACTAAACTCAGAGGATAAATTTTCCTCCCAGTCTATTGTCTTCTTTGTTTCTTGGAAATTGTTAGACATGCATTGAGCACTTGGTTCTTCTAAACCCAGGATTCTCAGTGCTATCCATCTTCCTTGAAAAGGAGCCTGTGTGCAGCATCATTTTATGTAGTCTTTTTCTTCCAGCAGCCAACTCTTTCCCCTTGTTGTCACAGCAAATACGTTTTAAAATCATAAGGATCAATAACATACCTTTTTTTCCATTTATACAGATAATGGCAAAGATGTGGATGGTGAAATGACAGATGCTTCTGAGAATTACTTTGAAACCATGGTGACATTTTCTGAAGAAGCAGAATGTGATAATCTCAGTGAAAATCTCTCTTCAGTTTCAGGTAAGTCTTAAGAACTTAAAAGTTTGAGGTTCGTGTTTTCCATTTCCTTGAGATTCCCAAAGGACACAGATGTGGTGTGCCACAATGGAAGGTACTGAGGAATTAGTACAAATCTCTGACTTGATTTAGCTGTCTTCTGTTTTAATTTTAAAGGATCTCATGCTGGGCTTTGCAAATGTTAGGGGTTGCCCCTCATTTATCACATTTCTAGTGAAAAGTTGTTCTGTCAGCACATGATCAGAAAAGGTCCCCGACCAACCTGTTGTTTATGCACCTCTTCTCTGATATAATTAATTCCCACATGACCTGACATTAACCCGTTTAGAGAACTGAACGTGACTGCAAAGGGTCTGTGCAGTGACTGTCATGGCAAATTTTGCTCCACCAGTAGTTTCTAGTTCCTATTCCTTCAGTCCAAACACTCTGACAAGACTACAGTTTAAGAGAGTAATAACTTCAAAGGTCTGTAGAGCAGAAAGCAAAAATAAATCCTGTGCATGTATTTGGGGGAAAAAAATCCCTTGTGTTTTCATTCTGAGTTGAAAAAAGACCAGTTGAAGTGAGCGTTGTCAGCCAAGACCTTGACATGAGTTCATTTTATGAATCACAGTTGAGGGGTAACAAAAGTGTGTCATCAAACTCACACAAAATACTTGTTTGGTGCATCGCTCCTGTTAAGAGGCTTGTCTGTCAGAGAATGTTTTGTGTAGAGTGCAAAGACTCTTTTATGTTTATCATTTTAGATTGCAGCTATATGAGGCACAACATATTTTTTGCAACACTCTTCACAAAAGCATTGTTTTATCCTAGAAAGCGCGTATGAGTCTTCATCTGTTTATAAACCAAAGAAGGCCCGGAGGTACCAGATTGAGCTTGCACAACCTGCTATTGATGGGAAAAACACATTGATTTGTGCCCCCACA
Source organism: Cossypha heuglini (assembly GCA_027576195.1). Taxonomy (NCBI): domain Eukaryota; kingdom Metazoa; phylum Chordata; class Aves; order Passeriformes; family Muscicapidae; genus Cossypha; species Cossypha heuglini. The sequence goes on from JAODKT010001744.1 coordinate 40,609,193, forward strand.
GGTAAGGAGACAGACGTTTCTTATAAAAATTCTCTTGGTGCATATGGCTGTGAAGGATAAGGAATGGTAAAGGTTGAATCAGACTTCTTCAGCCATTTATTTCAAAGCTGTCTTCCTTGCAGGAGATCCAGATCTACCCTGCAATTAATGACCATAGGCAGCACAGAGGCTGGCAAGACAATGTGTCTGTTGGCACGTCAGTGCTTGTATTCAGCACATTCAGCATTAATTTCCATGTTCTGACTTCTGCTTTCTCACTCCTCAGTGTGAATTTTTCAGTTAAAGCCAGTCACTAATCTTTGCAAATATTTAAGAAATTTGTCTTGCAAGTTGAAGGAAAACTAGGATGAGTTAGCCTGAGGCTCCCGTCTCTTCTCCACTGCAATGCCTACAACATTCAGACAGCCTAATTTTCCCCTGAGCCCTGGAGAGGCAAGTGGGATAACAGAGGCAGGGAAAGAGGAGAGCTCTGAGGAGCCTGCACAGCAAGCCTGAGGCCCAAAGGAAAACAAATGGGAGAGGAGCAAGGCTGCATGGGGAAGGATGGAAGCTGAAAAGGCCTGATATCTGTACATAGTTTGATTTGATGCGAGAGCACATGCCAAGACTGAAAAACAGATTCAGTGATTTCAAAGAATTCAAATACAACTGAAAATGGATTTTAATCCCCAGTGACTGATTAAAGGCCTTTACAGACTGAGATTGTGAGAGAAAAAGGGGTGATTCCCCACCTGAGTAAGCTATATCCTTGTGTTCAAATCTGTTCCAAATGTGTTCAAGCCTGGAAGAGTAATGGCCCCGTTGTCAGCTCCCCTTTGTTGCAAGGTGTTCAGATGAGACAAGCTACTGCTTACAGATGCACCTTTTCATACTATTCCTTTACATTTCATGGCTTTTGTTTGAAGGATCTGGAAAAACTTTTGTGGCACTTCTGATTTGTGAACATCATTTGCAAAACGTTCCCTCAGGACAAAAGGCAAAAATTGTCTTCCTTGCAACCAAAGTGCCAGTGTATGAGCAACAGAAAAATGTATTCAGGCAGCATTTTGAAAGGAGTGGGTAAGTGTAATTCTACCTGGTGCCTTCCAGAAGATAAACTGCCTTATATGTCAGCTGTGGCTAGGGCAGGGTGTAATGGGTTTATTAATGGGTTTTAATGGGTGAACAAGAGTGTTTGACAGTAACATCAGGATTATGTGTAGCTTTAAGGATGGCATTGCTATGGCAGACTTTGTTTGGAGAATCTGAAGTCTGGTTTTGGAGAGTTTAAGCTGTTGTACATCTGTGGAAACGGTTGAAAGTATTTCTGTACAACATATTTCTGTACTTAAAGGGTGAGGTGTGTTCTCTCTTGAGACTCCTTTCACACCTGCTTCCAAAGCTGAGGCAGTTTCTGGCAGTAGCAATGGGATTCCTCTTGCCATTCTCAGAGTCTCTATTTTCTAACTGGAAGGACCCAAACTTCTTTGTTTTTGCAACCTCTAGTCAGAAAATGATAGTCCACCTCTCAGAGGGGACTGCAAATTGCTTATAGAGGCATTGACAACCTTTATCTTCAGATTTTGAGGGAACTGGTTACTGAACATTCACATATGTATCCTTGTAGCTATGGGAAAAGGAGGCTGCAGGGCAGAACAGTCCCATGATGTACATGAAAGGGATGTTACATGTGCACTGACTAATGCAGCTTAAATGCACAAGTTAACCGCTCCTCAAATATGATATATTTTTGTTAATGGCAGTTGAAAATCCAGTTATTTACCCTCAGCTTTTTTTTTTTTCTCATCTTCTGTGGTCTAACTGCCAGCTCCAACTCTTTGACATTTGAAACTTAGTAACTGCCTTTCAAGTTCGCTGAAAAGCCCATGTTCCTACCTTTTCTTGTCCTGTAAGATATCCTTTTTCATACCCCGTTTTTTGTATCTTCTTTCAGATACTCTGTTCAAGGAATTTGTGGTGAAACAGTTGCAAATATCTCTGTAGAAAATGTTGTACAGGACAGTGACATCATTGTGCTAACTCCCCAGATTCTTGTGAATAGCATGGAGAAAGGGATCCTTAGCTCCCTCTCCATCTTCACTCTGATGATATTTGATGAGTGCCACAACACTACAGGCAACCACCCTTACAATGTGTTGATGACCAGATACCTGGATCAAAAATTTGACTCCTCTGCAAACCAGCTGCCTCAGGTAAGGCCCAGCTCGTCAGTGGTGGAAACATTAGAGATGAAAGTGTTTTGCAATGCAGTCAGCAAAGTCTTGCCTTTTGTGCTGATCCAGTTCAAGCTCCCACTTAACAACAGCTGCAAATGGAAATGGTAGCATCATTTTTTCTTTCTTGGGCACTTCCAGGCTCTTTTCCGATGTTACATCTTCCCTGCAGCTGCCAAGAAAGGCTGATCAAGCATGGCAGAGACTGGAGTACTTGAGAGCAAAGGGAAGAGCTGAGAAAGCATGTAATTTAGTAATCTCCTTGTTACCTCTCTGTTGCTGTTTTCTGCCTGATAAAATGGGGACACTGCCTCTGCTGGCATGAGGTTTTCATCCAGCTGAGAAGACATCTCTGAAAGGACCCAAAGGGTGGGGCTGGGTGTGGGTTTGCTCTTCCTCTGTATGATAAGCACTGGCAAATACAGCTTGTTATGGATTTAAGTGGCTGAATAGTTTATTTTAAGGTTAAATACTCAAAGTCTGAGTGCCTCAGAGAGGGCATGAGTACATACAGGTTTTGGTTCCTAAGATTTTGTGCCTGTTTCTTGTTTGCTTCTTCTGCCTGTTTTGTTTCCATGCTTTTGAAGATGGTGGCAATTTGGTGACTGGTAACAATGTCTCCTGGTTTTATTCCATTTGTGACAAAGGAGAAACCACTGCTATTCATATGTTTGCTTAGGTTGTAGGTTTAACTGCATCTGTTGGAGTTGGCAATGCCAAAAGCACTAATGAAACTGTAGAGCACATCTGTACCCTCTGCTCCTACCTTGACATACAGGCCATATCCACGGTCAGAGAGAATAAACAAGAACTGCAGAGGTTTGGAAACAAGCCTGAAACACGTAAGCACACTTCCTTTTTTATTTCCCTGTGAGTTGCAAAGCACCATGATACTGGCAGCTACCCAATTCCCCCATATTTTAGATTAAGATAAAAGTTTAAAACTAAGCTGGAGTTTTGCTTCCTGCTAGCTTGAAAGAAGTTTAGGCTTGTAATTTCTTGTTGTCTTGCAGTAAGGCAGTGCCCACTTGGACATGTTTTCTCTTTGCTGTTGATGCACAATCTCTAGTTTTTATTCAGTTCTGCCAGTGAGGACTGGGGACTGCTTTTTCTGTGCACCTGCAGTGCTCATTGACAATAAACTTGATTGTGGTTGCATGGAGAACCATGTGTAGCATTCTTCTAGACAATAATTTGTTCTGTGCTTCCTGAGGAAATGTTTTACTTACTCAGCAGACTGACTTACATTTCTTTTCTCTAGATATCAGATGGGTTAAAATGCGAGCTCAGAATCACTTTGCAGACATTATCTCAGGTCTGATGTCTGAGACAGAGGTGTTGATGAGGAAGATTTACTCAGTGGGTAAGATGCTGTAATATGCTTGTATTGCAGTTCAGTATTTGATTTGACAGTCATAAACATCTTTGCTTAAATTCCATTGTGTTAGATGCAACTAAAAACAGTATGCTTTTGACACTGTCAAATTCTTCTGAATTTAAAAAATCTGAAACAAAAGGGCTTGCATTCAAAATGCAGTAGGCTGGATTTCATTGATGAGATACACCTGTATGTTCTTATTTAAACATTTCTCCAAATCCTTCACACCCAATCTGTCTCTGTTAGGAAAATAAGAAACATCACAGTGGTATTACTCTGAATGTTGCAATTTTTTCCTTACAGCACAAGTTAATTTTCACATTGCTCTAACATTTCTTGTGCTTTCTCTGGTCTCTGAGCTGCACTCGTTGTTATTTCTGGGGTTGCCCTGGCCACTTTTTCTGGTCAGAATTCTGTCCTCTTTATGCTTCTGGGTACTCCTATTTCCACTTTTTATCAGGTCTCCATTATTTTCCTTTGAAAAGTCTTTGAGGTAATGTTTCAGAGTAGGATCTGTGCAACATGGATATCACTGGAGAGAGGATAAGGCTGCCCAAGAAAGGAAACAATTGTCAGTAGGGTTCCAGATTCAGGAGCTACTCTGGTGTGAGTGAAAGTTTGCAGAGAGGAGATGCATGGTCATGAAAAGAAAATGAGTCTTGTGATCATGAGATTGATTTTATAACTCTTCAGAAATAAATTGATCTTTTCTGCTTTTGCAGAGTTCCTAAGTGGTGTCCTCTAAGTGGCTTTTATAAAAAATTGGAGAGCAGAAGAGGGTACAAAGCAGAAGGGGGTACAAAACACATCCTTGAATGGATTTGTTCATAATCAGCCTTGGTCTCTCCAGCTCTGGATTAAAGGACGCTGTTTGTGCTTAGACTGGCTTTTGCACACTGACTGCAGTGCCTTAAACCTGTTTGCCTCAGTTCTAGATTTCCCCCCTGCCCTCCACTTCCCAGATATTTGAGAATGAACTATATTCTGGGGCAGGAAGGGAGAATTACAACCCCCACACAACCAAAAAAAAAAACCCTAACAGAACAACCCAAAACCCAAGAAGCCTGATCAAAGAACAAAGAGATTTTCAAAATGCACATTACATTAAGCAAACACTTCTGAAGCTTATTTTGCATTATAGTTACTCTTGCACGAATGTCAGTGGCTTCCCTTCTGTGGACCCTGTGGTTACTGAAGCCCATGTAGGACTCAGGCAGAGTATGTATGCAGCAAACAGGTACTGCCTAGTTGTGCCTCAAGGACAGCCCCTTGGACAATATGCTTCTGGACTAGTTAATGAATGAATATAAATTATTGAGTAGCTGGTAATTCAAGGAGCAATGTATGTGCAGGTTTTTGAATACTGTAGGCTTCTTACAGGATAAGAGAGCTCTAATTTTATTGCTAAAGTCCCTGAAGATGTGTGTATGTACACAGTTGAATTATACTGAGTTAATTTTAGGCTAACATCTGGGTATACATTGAAACACAGGGAGTGAAGAAGACTGACAGACTCTTCACAGGTGGTTCCCAGAGGCTGGACAAGAGGCGGTGCAGAACAAACAGAAATATTTGAGTAACGGAAGAACTTTTTTGCTGTAAGGTGGTCAAACACTGGAACGGGTTGCCCAAAGAAGTTGTAGACTCTCTGTCCTTGGAAGTACTCAAAGCCCATTTTAACTGAGTGACCTACTCTAGGTGATCTGCTTTGAGCAGAGGGTTGAACTAAGGACCTCCACGGGTGCTTTTCATCCGCAGTGGTTCTGTGATTGTATCATAATACTGTTGTTTTGCTTATACTTTTTAGAGCCAATATTAGTGGCAAATGTGTTATCCTCTAGCTAATTCTTTTTATTTGTTATTTAAGGTGAACAAGTTTTTGTTCTCTCCTTTAATAGATACCATCTCCCAAATCAACAAGAATTACCTTGGAACACAGAGATATGAACAATGGATAGTTTCCACTCAGAAGAAATGCAGACTGTTGCAACTGGAAGATAAGGAGAAGGAGAGCAGTATTTGTAGAGACCTGTTCATTTGTACTGAACACTTGCGGGTAAGTGTGCATCCTCTTCCCTTCCATACAGAGGCAGAGTCATTCTGTTCCTTCTGATACATGTATGTTCACCTAGAAGCAGATTTTGAAACACTGTTCTATTTAGAATTATAGAATACACCTAGAGTTGGAAGGGACCCCCAAGGATCATTTAGCCCAGATCCTGTCCCTAGAGAGGACATCCTCACCATGAGCCCAAGAGCTTTGTCCAAGCACTTCTTGAACTCTGTCAGGCTGCTGCTGTGACCACTTCCCTGGGGAGCCTGTTCCAGTGTCCAGCCATGCTCTGGGTGGAAAATCGTTTCCTGATATCCAAACTAAGCCTCCCCTGACTCAGCTTCAGGCTGTTTCCATGAGTCCTGCCACTGGTCACGACAGTGAAGAGATTTGTACTTACCTCTCCCCTAAGTGAGGATGTTGAAGGCTGCAGCAAGTTGACACAGGCTAAAGCATAAGGTGTGTAAGAGTCATCTCTGTGATACTCACCAGGGACAGATAAGTGCAGGGGAGGCTTTGCAGTGCTTGTGCTGTCACGGAAGTGGAAGAGCACCTCAAGTTTGCAACACTTAATCTAGTTAAATAAAACTTTTGTTCATCCCACCCTGTGGAAAATGAGCCCTAAAAGCATGTCTCTCTTTCCAAGCAGAAATTCAACGACGCTCTGATTATCAGTGAAGATGCCCGCATCGAAGATGCTTTAGCCTACCTAAATGAATTTTTCACAAATGTTAAAAATGGACCATATACAGAGTTAGAGAAGCAACTGACGGAGAAATTTCAAGGTATTTCCCACAGCACCTGTGACAGTTGCAGGGGAGAAGAGAGCTTATGGTAGGATGGTCCAGATGTTTTCCTCAGAGGAAGTGCAGTTGTTTTTCCAGAAACTGCACTTTCCAGAAGATGTAGTGACTGCTTAGGTGCAAGTGCAGTGTTAGGGCACGTGGGGGGGGATGAAATTTCTGGGACTGTAAGCTTCTACTGCAGAAGGTGATAAAATAGTGATGATTGTAGCTGGATGCTCTAGTAAGTTTTTACATGGCTGGCTTGGAGATAAGGCAACAGTGCTCTTATGGCTGTGCCCCACAAGTAGTGGGATGGTCTACAGTCGTGGATGCTGGTAGCATTAGACAAGCCAACATACACTGCTCAGTGCACTGCCTAGCCTGGCCAGTCCCAGTCTTCTGCGGAGAAGCAGGTGGCCCTTGTACCCTTCTCATTGAAAATTAGGGGTTGTCACTGTTCTCTGACTTCTGATTTAGTTAGCAGTGGGTTGTATTCCAACCTGTGGTCTGTTGTGTTGCAGTGGTCATTGCGATTTTAAATTACTGGGCTGTCTGCCCTTGAGTGTCAGTTGTCTTCTAGGAAAAAATTGTGCAAAAGCTCAGTTTGTTTGCTGCTGTTTGCAATATAATGCAGAAGTTCTCATGTCAATTTGCTACAAAGTGAGAGATACTCATAATTTTGGGGTTTTTTTCTGGGGATTTTGTTGCATTTAACCAACAGATTTCCCTGTTTGCATCTGAAAGAACAGAATGGAAAATTAAAGAACCTAAAGAGATTGTGTGTGCTGTTTGAAAGTAGGTTTGTGTGGGAATTCTGCTTTCTGCATTAAAAAAGGTAAATTTTTCAAGAAACTTTTTTTTCTTTCAGAGAAAGAACCAGAGCTGACTGCCCTTTCAAAAGATGAGTCAAATGAGAATCCAAAGTTGGAAGAGCTTGCTTGCATCCTGGACGAAGCATACCGCTATAACCCGGAGACTCGCACTATTCTCTTTGCCAAGACAAGAGCCTTAGTAGCTGTATGACATTTGTTTTTAAAACTTCTAAAATGGGGAGTGGGAAAATGAAATGCCTCGTCTATTATCCTTCCCATTTTGATCTGAAATGGAAAAATGTGCATGTATTTGACCTTTCTATTTTACTGTGTCTACCTAGGCCCTGATGTTCTGAGGCAGGATGAGTGAGGCTTTTTTCTTTTACTGAAAACTACAGTACAGCTATGGTGTCCTTCATGACATCTAACTACGTGTCATAGTTGATCATTAAGCCATCAGATTTTTATTTGAGGCCTAAAGTCAGTTACAACAAGATGTGTTTTAACAGTTTTGGCTTATGGTAGTGGTGTTACGAATCAGCAGCTCCACTCCATTACTCACTGCACATCAGGAAGTATTAATACATTTCTCAGAGGATTCCTATAGACCTAAAGAAGGTCTGTGCCCTAGGACCTGTTTTTGATCAAGGCAAAGGAAAAAATTTGTGCAGCAGATGTTCTCTGGACTCTTCTTATCACTGGTCTATTTCATACTTGCCTATGATCAAGGATCTAGGTTGGATGATGCTTTTTTTCCCTTACATACCTTGCTCCCAGAAAAGGTTCATGCTTGAACTTAATGTGCTGCTAATCATTAGCATGCGTAGATTAAAACATTTACTGCAGATATCATCCATCTCTGTCTACTGCAAACAGATTTATCACCTGAATGACCCAGCCCCGTGTTTTATCCTTTTTATCCAGACAAGATGGATGAATTGCAAACCAGAAAAAATTAAAAGCAAGCTGAAGTCCAAACTGACAATATCAAGCATCTTCTGGCAGCTTTCCATTTTAAATTTAAAAGCCTACAGTGGCTTGGCTGAATTTTGTTCTTCTGTAAGAGCAGTTTGAATGTGCTACTATCACTGTGTAGTGGAAGTCCAGTAGCAACTACCTTCTTCTGATATCAGAGGTGTAGCATTCAGTGACCTGCTAGTTTCTAAGAGAAAAATGCAAACGTTTTAGTACTGAAAGGCTTCTTGCTCTCGAGCCAGCCTTTAAGTTGCAGGAGTAGGAAAAGGGGAAATTGGTCTGGCGTGGTTTAATCTGGCATCATGGCATGGCCTTTGCTTTCTTACCTATTAAAAAATATTCCCTCCTGACACACAAGTTACACCTTATTTTCTACTTTTGGGTCTTCTTTTGGAAGTATTCATTGACTAGGCAAGCACAGGAAAGATCTACCTATCTCAAACTAGCATTTCATCTGCACAGGGTATCTAACTGTCTGATTTGCTCTCCAGGCTTTGAAGAAGTGGATAGAAGCAAACCCTGTACTTAGCCACATAAAGCCAGATGTGTTGATGGGTAAGGCAAGAAGAGACCATAAAACAGGTATGCAGATTTGCACTGAGATATGCTAAACCACTGGTGGCTATGCTGCTAAAACTGTTCTGCTTTTCTTGTGTTCATCTTCTGTGCCCTGAAACAGAGGAAGGTCATGCAGCTTTGCACTTGCAGTCTTCCATATCTGGAAGACCTTTAATGGATCCTAAGGAGATGCTTGCCTTTTTAGTCCAGAACATTTGGTTAAAAGCACCAGTAACACTGTCAATGATACTTTTCTGCAGGATTTTTCTGCTGGTTCAAAAGCAGTATAGAAACTTCACTATCGTAGCTTCTTGTGATTAATTCTTGACTATCTCTGTTACTTTTATAGATTCTGCTTTTATTTTGTGTTTGATGGCAGAAAGACATTTTAAGATAGAATAGAAGCTACGGTTGAAATTAATTACCTATGGCTTAAGTTAAGAGTTAGCTTGGGTTTTGACTAACTAAGATGCATGGGTGTCTCCAATAAAGATCATCTGGGTGTTGTGTCTAAAATGGTATTTCCCAGGTTGATAATTCTTGTGACACATCAACAGGACTCCCTGGGCAGTGGATATAATATACACCCAGCTGCATATCAAACTGGAAGTAGTTTTCCAGATCAGAAGGATGTACTAATTTCTAATCACTTAAGTAAAAGCAAGTGTGGGTATCTTGCTCATGGAGCTCTTCAGTTTTTTTCCTGACACAGTTTCTTGGTACTGTAGGTATGACCCTGCCGATGCAGAAGGGTGTACTGGATGCATTCAGAAATGACAAAGACATCAGACTGCTAATTGCTACATCTGTTGCTGATGAAGGCATTGATATTACTGAGTGCAACCTTGTGGTGCTCTATGAATACTTCGGTAATGTCACCAAAATGATCCAAGTCAGAGGTATGGAATTTTAGAGATATTACTTTATAAATCTCTTTTGGCCTAGAAATGGGCATGAAATGCTACTAAATGGCAGGTTGGAAATACTGTAGTAATGTGTACGTGCCTTGCTGTTCCTGTGTGCCTTAGAGCAAAGTCAAGTGAATGACGGGACATGATAAATTTGTTCACAGAGCCAAGTCTATGATGTTGTCTGACTGTTCTTTTGCCAGGCAAATTAGCCATGCTGTACAAGGTTATTGAACTGTTGAGGGCTGATAACTCAAGTAGACAATTAGGCATATGAGCAGAACTATGACTAGAAGAACTATTGTCAGAAATATTACAAATCTTTCCGTGACAATTTACAAATAACTGCTGCAATGGAATTTCTTGTATTGCCTTGGCTTCTGAAGGCCTTCCCCAGCCCGGTGGTTTATCACCAACCCAGCTACTCCCAGGTACATGAGGCAGATCTCTAATATTTAAGACCAAAAGAAAGACATCCTGTTTCTGTCTTCCCTTCTGGTCCAGAGAAGTCTGTCATGACTCTGGCCTTAAATTTGTTGATTTTACAGTATGGCCAGTAGAGGGGAGAAGCCACACTAAATACTGACTTCTGCTTCACACTCCTAAACTGCATATAGCTGCCTACTCTTTTAAGGGTGCATCTGCAATATTTTGTCTTATTTCCCAAGCAGTTAACATAATAATTTAATGTGAAGTGCTTTCCATTGTACCTACACTGTACTCTACTTTCAGGGTTAGTGTGCTGTGACCTTCTTATCTCTGTTCTGTAATGAAATAATTGGCCCAGAATTGACTTTTATGGATGAAAATATAGTCTTTTTTATTAAAAAGCCATTACAGGTGCAAAGAAAAGAGGTTATGTCAGTCTCAAACCACATAAAATAGTGATTTTTGTGGAGTAGAGGCTAAAATGAACACTTTTTGTAACTGAAATACTGCTAAACTGGTATGAGATCCTTGTAGTTCTGGGTTTGCCTGTGTCACAACTTTAATAAACAGACAGGCTGTAGGCATAGTCAGGTGGAACAGAAGGTGCTTGCTGTTGTTGTCTGTGTTTTTGTCAACACTATATTTCCAGTTCCTTAGGGTTTTGGGATATAGAGGGGTTTTGGGGTTTTTTTAGACATCAGTTTGCAGGGCTGAAAGACTGAGATAAACTTTTCTCCTTTTTTTTTTTTTTTTTTACACAATAAGAAGACAGCAAGATGCTACACAAAATTGTATTTTAAAGCATGCCTGAACTCAAAACAGGGAGGACACAGAAGCAGGCAATACAGTATTGGCTAGGGTATATCCATGGGGATACCTGGAAGGGGGCATCTTGTTCTGGCTTGTTGAAAAATGCTTTTCAGAAGCAGCATAATCTGAATCTGATCATTGCAAACAAAAGCAGCCACACAGAAGGCCCTTAATAGTCTTATGGCAGACTCGTCACTTTTGCACATGTTGTTAAGAGTAACTAAAGAGCATAAATGTGTTGCTGTATAGGTCGTGGAAGGGCAAGAGACAGCAAGTGCATCCTTGTGACAAGCAAAACAGAAGTGGTTGAAAATGAAAAACTAAACCGTTACAAGGAAGAAATGATGAATGCAGCTATTGAAAAGCTACAGAACTGGGATGAAACAACATTTGCGAGAACGGTTTGTGATTTGTGCAGTTTTCATACTCAATTTTTAAAGGCATAATCTGTATCACCCTTCACCTACTAAGCCTCTATGTAGGGCCAAGTGATAAACTGAGGGGAGTGTTCATTCTAGCTGTTTTCTGACAAAGGCTAGGTCAGCTGAGAAGGGATAGTGTGTACTGCCAGTTCGTGAATGTCAACTGTACAGTAACTGCAAAAAACTTAAGAGAGTGAGGTAGAATTTATGACCTGTTGCTTATGAAAAGATAAGGACTTATGTGTGATGTGCAAGTTTGAGACAATATACAAAGATATTGTCATGTTTTGCAGCTGAAAATCAGGAGGGCAAAAACCCACCTGGATGTGCATATGGACCACTACCAAAGGCTAAGGAGAAATCTCTATTTTTTATTTGATATGGGGAGAAACATAGTGACAAAGATGAAGAGAAGAGACTAAGGTGCTTAATGCCTTGTCTGCCTCTGTAAAACTGGTATATACAGGCCCCTGAGTTGGAAGACAGAGAAGGAGAGCAGGATGAAGGCCCCATAATCCAAAAGGAACTGGTTAGCGACCTGCTCATACCTCTGCGACACACACAAGTTTATGGGGGCAGATGGGATCCACCCAAGGGTAGTGAGAGGGCTGGTGGAAGAGCTCATCAATCCTTTTATCAGCAGTCCTGGATAATCCTGGAGATCCCAGGTTACTGGAGGTTGGTCAGTGTGACCACCCATCTACAAGAAGAACCAGGAGGATCTGGAGAACTACAGCCCTGTCAGCCTGACCTGAGTGCCACAGGGAACATTATGGAGCAGGTCATCTTGGGTGCTATTACCCTTCACATACAGGACAATCAGACAATCAGACATCAGGCCCACCTGGGATGGGCTTATAAAAGGCAGGTCCTGCCTGAGCTCTTTGATTTTCTTCTGTGACAGTGTGACTAGCTTAAGTGGATGTGGGGAAGGCTGTGGCTGTCTCTCTAAACTTCAGTTAGGTCCTTGACACCATTTCCCACAGCATTCTCCTGGAGAAACTGGCTGTTCATAGCTTGGATGGGTGCACTCTTTGATGGGTGAAAAAATAGCTGGATGGCTGGGCCCAGAGCGTGGGAGTGACTGGAGTTGAGTACAGCTGGTGGCTGGTATCAGTGGTGTTCCCCATGGCTCTGGGAAGCCTGGAATAAGCCAGTGGCAGGCATTACTAATAAAAAAGCTTTGTACGCAGTTCTCCCATACCCCCTTGGACTCACAGTTCATCCTGTGTTTCCAGACAAGCTTTCAGAGATTGAGCTGTGAAACAAAGGGTACCCAAGGCACCCTGGCCTTTGTGACATTTCTTCTCCCACCTCCAAGGCCTGGTGCGGTTGCTCCTGCTTCTTGGAGGAATCAATTTCTGCATTTGGTTCTCAGCTCTAGAGTGTGCCTTGTGCCTTCTTTCTCTGCCTGCAGTTTCTGTGGTCTCTGTAGCTTTCTTTCCAAACTGTGAGATTCCCAGAGCAGCAGCACAGTCTCATTCTAGCCCTGCATTCTAAATGGACAAATGTACCGTTCTTTCTCGGTATGAGTTGCCAGAACAAGCTGTGTTTTGTTTTGTGTGCTTTGAGTAATAGGTTCCTAGATGTTACATGCCCAAATTCATGTTTAGGCTGACATTATGACTTCATTTCGTATTGATCTTGATTTTTATTTATTTATTAAAGATATGTCACCTGCAAAGGAGGGAAAAGGTACTACGAGATTCTAAGAAGAACGAAACAAAACCTGAAGTAGTGGAAGGGAAAAAAAATCTTTTATGTGGAAAATGCAAAGTGTATGTCTGCAGTACAGACGACATCAGAATTATAAAGGTATGTTTCTGTATAGGAGCTACATCCATGACCACCAGGAAAGTAAGCATTATTGAATTAACTGCATTGTTTATTAGTGTGGAAGTGGGCTATTTTATGCAAACTGGAAGACAATAGAAATTCTGAGTAAATCAGTAAACCACAGGAACAGTTTTGACTTACTTCTGTAGTATGATATATGAGTTGATGCTATCTAAGGTATGCAAATATGGGATACAGTAGGAATCACTTTAGTTTTCCTGAAGCCGTGATGACGACTTTTGTTGAAAACCCCCTGATCTTCAACTACATAACCTTCTAGAGTTACTGCTGGATATTTACTTTACTGATTAGCATTAGATGGAAGTCTCTCTGCTGTTGAGATATTTCTCCCACAATCTCTGTTGACTGAAAATTATCTACACAAAGTACTGGGATCAGCTTACAGACTCCGTATCTTATGGGTCAGTTTGAATTTTGAAAAGCAAGGTAAACCATGGTTTCACAAGAAGAGCCCTTTCCGTTCTGTAGATGTCGTTCCCATTGCTTCTATGTATATCCAGGGACATTTTGCTTGTACTTTTTCTGAACATTAAGATTTTCTCTGTAGACAAAAGAAGGCAATACTCCTTACACACAGAATGTGGTGATCATGGAAGAGAGGCTTTTCTGAGCACTTTGAGTCTTTATATTTCTCCTTTTTGTTCTCTTGAAGCTGCTTCTATTTGTGCTGCTCTGAAAAGTGCAGTTGCAATGTAGTAGGGGGCTTCAGGCCACAATTGAGCATTCCCACATCGGCCTTCAGGCCCTTGCCAAATTTTTTTGATTTTACCACTGTTTTTGGAAAGTCGATGGTGCTCTCACTCCTCTGCAAGGAGCTGGGAACAGCTCAGCTTTGTGAAAACTTGGTTACATTTCTTTGACAAAAAACAGGGCTATTTAAAGCATCTCTGACTTTTACTCTATTTTGTGCTCCTGGCTTATCACCTATACCTGTGCAAATAGATCCAAGAGTTCAGAAAACTCTTCAGTAAGTAGTTTGACTTAGTACGCTGCAAATAACCCCTCACTCTTTAAAATAATCCCTACAAACTGCATTTCCAGGAGGATCTACCGTTTTCAGATTCAAGCTGATATTGTACATATACTTTCAAATAAGGCTGTTAATTTCTTTAATCTTTTATTATATATGATATAAGCAATTCCTTTGTCTTGTTAGGATTATTTTTTCTACCACTCCAAAGTAATTGCATGACCTCTCATGGGAAACAAGAGTCTTTCAAACTTGTCCATTGTCTGAATTACTCTCTTAGTTTCATGCACATGGCTCAAATACTGCAAACAGTTTTTTAAAAGCTTACTAAGTTCAAATATGTGTAAGCTGGTGACTGGGGATACACAGTAAATTTTTTTCATTTTGGTAAGTCCAGGCCTGGGTCCTTCTAGTACCTGGTATTCCATGAATGGGGGGGAAAAAAGAGCAATGAGCCAAAGAGGCTGGAAGGTGAGCATCCTGGATGACAGCAAGTGCCTTAACAGGGAGAACATGTATTTGAGAAGGGAAGGGGAATGACAAGAAAAAATAGGAATGTTGTTTCTAATATTAAGTGTTTCTGGCATGTGTTGTTTCAGGAATCTCATCACACTGTCCTGGGTGACACTTTCAAGGAGCGTTACATAACAAAGCCCCACAGGAAACCAGTTCAGTTTGATGGTTTTGTGAAAAAAAGCAAGATGCATTGCCGAAATGCTGAGTGCCAGCATGACTGGGGGATCACAGTAAAGTACAAGACATTTGATAACCTACCAGTGATCAAAATCAAAAGCTTTGTACTAGAGGACATTGAAACTGGAACACAAATGGATTTTCAGAAATGGAAAAGTATTAATTTGTCTTTGAAGAATTTTGATGAAGAAACATTCAGCTGAACTCAACATTTTAATGGATATATTGTTCTACTGCACTGTGCTGAAATAGTAGATGATCAGTTTTCTATAAAAATTTTTGTTCTTTATGCTAGGGGCCTCACCTGCATCTGGCTAGATTATAGAAGGCTGGTAAAGCCACTAAAACCAATACTTGCTATATAATGAAATACTTAATCAGAAGTTTCACTAGAAGGACAAGTACGTGTCCTTCTAGTGACCAATTTGGATCTAGGTGTCTAGATCCACGTCATTATGGCTACGAGTAACCTGGTCTGAAAAAAAATAAGATCAAGTTGAATGACTTAACTAAACACCCAACTTTAGATGGTAGGCTACACCTTCAAGAGTTGAGGTGCAAATCAGCATCTTCTTTGATACTACTAATGTGTTGTTGGATTGCACATCCTTGCGAACAGCATGGCTTACTAGCACTTCAGGCGCTACTCTAGCTACTTTAGAAACTTTTTTATAAAGTTACTTTTAACCTTCTAGACCTAGATATATAAAATTGAAAGAAAAATATCCAGTAACTTTTCTGTAAGGAAGATAGTACATTTTGTAAATCTATCTCTAATAGGAAATGCTTCTGCAGCAGTAAGAAATTCAGTAGGGCAAAGCCCTCTTGGGGATTCATCCTTGTGATTAAAATGGTAGCACTTTTTTTTATCATTGCATCTTGATCAAGCTGCTGTTGCTCAGGTTGCAGTATGGGCACCCTCCTGTGTTGCTGAACTGAACAAGCCCTAAAAGGGACAAGACAGTGCCCTGGATCATGGGGGAGGTTCAGTTTTGATGGGGATTAGCACTTACCTGGACTGACACCTAAAATCTCTCAAGACACTGGATATACTGTAAGCTTCCTGTCAGAGCTGATTGAGCATTCTTACAAAGTCTAGACATTAGTGTGTTCAAATTTGTCCTCTTTACCTAGATCCCAGACTTCTCTGGGAAAAACAGAAACTCCTACAGAGTTATGAAATGTACTTGTACACTTTAAAGGACCTGCTGATTCTACACATCTTCAATGAGCCTAGTATTCAGTATTTCTGGAACCAAAACCAATGCATTTTAAGTTCACTTTGTGTATTTGACAATGTGGTGAGATACATATGTGCAAGAATTATGTTACAAAACACCAGAATTAATTAAAAAAAAAAAAACAAAAAACAAAACACAATTCCCCCTCCTGCCCCTCAAATCCTAATTTAAGAGTTAAAAAAATGAACCTGAATTTATGAGTTCAAAAATTAATTTAAACTGCCTAAATCCTACTCAGTGAGTCTTGTGATGTTCTTGTAAAGTGTTGTGTGGCATTAAAAGCAAAAGAACTTTTTAAGCACTGCTTCATGTTCCACCCCAGTCCATAGCTTTTACTGTGAAAGCCGTATGCACTGTACAGGAAGGCTGAATCTCAGTCCTACAGTAACTTCCTCTGTACTTAGTTTTTACCTAAAAGGAAACACAGAACAATGAATAAAGATGATTTATGTTTAGATAATGCCTCCCCTCCAAAAATACTAGAAACAAAATACTTTTTTAAAAGGCTGGTTTAGCACTGCACTGTTCTTAAGTATCAAATTGCTTTGTGAAAGGATCATCTGCTTTGGGACTCTTGACATAAAAAATAATCAGTCAAAATTCTAGTTTATAGTGGTAACTACTGGGAAGTTGAACTTGAAAAGTTTTGGTATTTTCCTATTCTTAGAACACAAGGATTTCAGACTGAAACAACTTTGCAATTCAGCAACTAAAGGAATACTAAAGGTTGATGGAATAACACATTAATAAGAATTCAGCATGATACAAGTGGCCTTTCCTTCAGTACACAGTGGAGATGGGAGGGTGGGGAAGAACACCAGCACCCTATTTGGCCTTTGAGAATATCTGATTTTTTTTTTAATTGAAGCTGAAATTGCATATTTCTTACTAAGATTACTACCATATTAACAACGTTCTGTTCACAGAATCACAGAACACCTATGGTTGGGAGGGACCTCTAAATCTCGTGACCAAAGGGATTGCCCAGGACAATGTCCAGATGTCCTGACAGCATCTGAACATCTCCAAGGATGGAGACACCACAACCCCTCTTGGCACTCTCCTCCCATCAGCACTTGGTCCCTCAGAGTGAAAAAGTGTTTCCTGTTGTTTACAGGGAACATCCTGTGTTTCTCACTGTTTGTGCCCACTGCTTGCTCTGTCATTAAGCACCACTGAAAAGAGCGTGCCTGCATATTTTTGGTGCCCTCCATTCAGATATTAGTACACAAACAGAAGAGATATCCCTGAGCCTTCACTGGACGAAACAGTCCTGGCTCAGTTTTTCCTCATGAGAGAGGTTGCAGGGTCTGAAGTATCATGGTGGGCCTCTGAAGGATTTACTACAGGAGCTCTGTCACCATCAAGCAATAGCCTGCTTCAGGTACAATGCAATCTCCTGAAGTCTCTTCTTTCACAACTATTTTAATAGTTGCTTTTTATCCAGAAATAGTCAGACCTAACTGCACTAAAAACACATTAGGGAATTACTTTGAAGAAATTTCTCCACTATGTTAACTGTTGCGGCAGTTGCTGTAAATACAGTTAAGGGCAAGAATTAGTACTATAACCTTGTTTATCTCTGAGTAAGAGTAGTTTGTTATCCCTGTAAACATATTCTTGATTGAGCAGTCACTGACTGCACTGAGTGCATGAATTTAATTAGGGGTTGCTGACTGACACAGAAATTGCTGACGAGGATCTTGGAAGCGTGGAGATTGTCTTCTTGAGGGCTCAAAATAGAGGGAATTGTATCACGCCAGTATTCTGTTAGATTACAGAAGACTGCCAGTATCTCACAGTATTTGTCTTCATTCTATCTCATGCAAACTTGTCAAAGAAACTAGAATTAAAACATGGGAATTGTTGATTCTTGTATGATTCTCTAAGTCTGTGTTCCTACAGGGACAATGAGAAGAGTGTAAGTAGAATCCAACACTAAGAACAAAATGACAGAACCACCAAACCTTTTAAAAATAAATTTAATTTTATCTATTAGAAATATCCCCAAAAAGTCCACCTTTCTGCAAAGGCTTAGATTTTAAACAGAGTTCACATTTTTTAAAATTAATAAACAGCTAAATAATTTCAATATTAGATTCAGATTTGTTGAACTGAATGAGAAAGCATGTCAGTGTCAGGTAATCAGGAAGGAATAAAGTTTTTTTTATACTGTCAGTTAATTTCTAGATCACTGATATGAGCATAGAACTTAACTTCAGAGTCAAACTAAGTGGACCAAATACATGAAATCAGTACGTGACCTTCAATGGTTCTACAGATGCCAGCAGTATTTTAATGCTGTCAGACTTTTGCAGTGTATTCTAAGGTAAGTCAAGCCAACTGCCATACAAAGCAGTTAATAAATGCTGTTTATTTTATATGGGTGTGTCCAGTTTCCTAGTACACAGAAAAATTCATCACTGTAAACAAGCCTTCTAATACAATCCATGGGAAAAAAATTGTTCACTTTATGGTTCACACTTTGAAATGCATGATTACTATGGTTTCATTGTGCTCAGAGGAAGCAGGCTTGTACCTGTACCTTTTTGCTCAATTTTTTTTTTTATTAGGATGCCATTTTCCGGATCATGTAGTTCAGAATGCCGCCATTGTGGAAGTAAGTGAGCTCCACATCAGTGTCAAATCTCATGATGGCACGGAAGGTTTTCCCAGTGTCCAGCTGTTAGGACAAAGAAAGTCATTCAAGCAGCAGAACCTTGCACATGTTACTTGACATCATAGTAAATAAGGTCTACTAGGATAGTTTTGCTATCTTAAAAAATTGTGATAGAAAGCTAAAGTGAACAGGCACCAGTACTTCTATCCACACAAGCCTACAGGAAGCTGCTTGAGAGGACCGTGGTTTTAATAACAAACAGTATGAAGTCTCATTGCATTTGCTGCTTCTTTTATAACTGAGAAATTTATAGTGGACTTTGAGTGACTGGTCCAAAATACAGGATGGCTTTGTGTTAATTAAAACAGTTTGAGCATCCTGCTTTTATATCTTGTCATCATAAATCATAGAACGGTTTGGGCTGGAAGGGACATTAAGGATCACCTAGTTCAAACCCTCACTGCCATGGGCAGGGAACATTCCACTAGAGAAGGTTGCTCAAAGCCTTGTCCACCCTGAACTTGAACCCTTCCAGGGAGAAGAAATCCACAAGTTCTCTGGGCAGTAGTTCCTTGCATCTAACCTAATTCTACCTCCTTCAGTTTAATCCCTATTAGAATAACTGTTTTAATCTCCTTCACCATCTCAATTCTTCTCTCTATTTTAAATGAATCTGACTGCCATATGACAGCATATGTTTTGAAGAAGCAAATAATTTTGAATAAAATTACAGTGATTCAGTAAAATTCAGCTCTTAGGTGTCTCTCACCTTTATCTGGACATTCATCTGTGGTTTTAGATTTTCAGGAATGATAATAGTGTAACGCTCCCGTCCAGTGAGTCCTAAAGTTCCTGCATCCTCTCCAGGTAAATACTGCAGAGGAATCACTCCCATTCCTACCAGGTTGCTTCGATGAATTCTCTCATAGCTTTCAGCAAGCACAGCCTTGACACCCTGGGAAACACACAACAGGCTGAGTTATTTCATAGGTCAGAAGAGTCTTTCTGTACTCATGAGAAGAAAATTGGTCCCCTCCATTTCCTTTACCAGCTACTGGTAGAATCAGCAGGTCTGTCTGACAGCAAACTGTCCAGGATGACTTGAGTGTACATTAACTTTCATATCTCTTTAAAAGAAGCCTGACTCAAAAAAGTAATGTGTTTTCTCAGGAATCCTGCATTTATTTTAACATGTCTTATTCAGAGCACCACTAATCATTTCCATAACTCTTCCTAATTCAGTGTTACCCTCCTATAAGCACCAGCATGCAGTTTAATTAATTTTGAAATTTTTACATGTTAATACATTTAACACAAAAACACTTGCCAGAAAAAGACTCCAAAAACCTAGATGAACTTAAACACCAACTCTTGAAACTCTTTCTAATAACGCAAGAAAACATGGATCAGAGTTCTTGCTGTAAACAGTGTAAGACTGAACAAAGAAAGAAACAGATACTTCACTGTGGAACTGTGGAACTCTATTTAGCTTCCATGGTGAAGCCATGCTAAATTTAGTTTTCACTGATACTCTTCTCTTACACTTTCTAGTTTCCCTGCTAAATGAGCTTAAGGATGCTGCTGAAAGTAGACCTACGGTTTAAGTGGTTATGGAAAGTGGAAGTAAAGAAACTGGCCTTTCTAGTGTGGATTTCTAGATGAAAATCAGTCAAGCCTTCAGTTTGGACAAGATCTATTAATATTAAACAGCTTTTGCAGCTCTACTGTGGCTCTTGGAGGCAGCTGAGATTTCAAAATAGCTCTTGCTACCAAAAGTGAGAATGAGCCACACAGGATTTGGTCATAAGCTAGTCTTACTGACAAATTAATGCACTGTTAATACTGTCCTCCTAGTTTACTGTAGCCACTCACCAAGAGGAATGGTCCTTTAGCAGCCCAGTCTCTGGAACTTCCTGCACCATATTCCTTCCCAGCCAGCACAATCAGAGGATGACCAGCCTGCTTGTATCTTTCTGCAGCATCAAACACGTCCAGCTGGAATAAAAATGCCGAATATTTTGTAAAGCTTTTTGTGAGGGGAAGCACAGTTCCAAAGAAAGGACGGGAAAAAAGGTGTCCCCACATAAACAATTGAAACCCACAACTTCCACCAAGCAGCACTTTAAGGATATTGACTATACAGCACTTCGAGTCTGATCTCACTCCCAAAAAAACCCTGCACCTTTCCCTTGTGCTTTTACAGTGGATACACTCTCTACTGATATGCCTGAAAGCACCACATTGCATAGGTACATGTAACTGCTTCCCTGAGTCAGCTCCTGCCCCCTCAATTAGCTTTATTTAAAAGGTACTGAAGTAAATTTCGTAACCTGGTAAGAAGTAAAGCCAGCACTAATCCACTCTGTTGTCAGTGAGCCACAGTTTAGAGCAGTATGTGTACTTACAGTTTCTCCAGAAGGGAAATGGATCGTCTGAGGCCCTTGTTTATCAATAAACTTGTTGACCAAGCGAATGTTTGCAAATGTCCCTCTGGCCATTACAGCATCATTCCCTCTGCGGGAGCCATAAGAATTGAACTCTCTAGGAGTCAAGCTATTAAGGGAAAAGAAGAAAGGAAACTGTGTGGGTTTTAGACTAAAAGCACTCTGCTCTAAAAAAAGAAAGTAATAAACTGGTGTTTCTGAGGCAGGTATGTATGTAGTTCCCACCCTGGCAGTTGCATCCAGTCAGCCAATACTTCTTCTTTGAGAAGTTTTGAAGGAAAAGAAAAGTAATTTACAAATAGCTACGGTTTGGTCAGAAAAAGCAGCTTCCATAATATTCTTAACTCCTGGCCTAGAAATAGTATCTGACAGTGATGCAAGGATATAATTCACATTAAGTCAGCAGATGCAACACAATTTTTTCTTAACAGTTGGTGCCTGAAGATCCTCATTATTTATACTACTATAACATCTAGAACAAAGGCAGAACACTGTGCTAAATATCTAAAAGGCAGCAAGAATCTCTGCTGCAAGTTAGAACTACAGAAGAAAAATTTCACTTGCAAACAGAAATATGAGAATGAGAGGACACTCCAGCCTAACCAGCAAACAAAACATGCACTGGAATGTGACAGAAAATTAGACTGTTTGCATTGGGCTACATCCAAACTGCAGCTATGACATACAACATCTGTTTTGTAATGCCTGTAGGACTATCCAGATTTCCAAGTAACTGATAGCTGGGGGTCAAGAGAGTCCACAGTAGTTGGTCTTCAGTATGTTACACTGTTTTAATCCACTCTCTTTCCAAAATTATTAGGTCTAGCGAATTACGACTTTTTTTTTTTTTTATGTCAGTGCTGCTGCTCAAAACACCACTGAAGTTGTAAGAAGTGCTAAGTTACAGAATAAAAGCCTTATATTACCTGTGAAGCCTGAATAGGTCAACTTGGTAAGTCCTAGTCTTGCCTTAAGCTGAACCCTAACTACTAAACTGACAGACTGGCCACAGAAAAATATGAACATTTTACAGGAGTTTGGATTCCAATCACAGTAGATTTGCCAGTTATTGCAGCTGCACTGAAACCTAAACTTTTGGATGTTCTGTAGTGCCTAAGAGCCCAGTATGTGAAATAGTTGCACATGCTAGAAGAAATGAATATAAAATCAATTTTTGGCACTAACAAAAATGGTCATTTTGCTTTGATAGGGAGACAAACCTTGATTCTCTTATTTAAGAATAAATGTATAGGCTAGTTTTTGCAGTAAGTCATCTTCTTTCCCTATTTACATAAAAAGGTCTTTAGCTCTACAGTGGTAACACTTAGTGTTACACTTAGTGAGAGCTACTGAAGCAGCAGAAAGAGAAATGCTTTTCTTTCTTAATTTATATGTTGTCCAGGCAGCTGTAAAGGTATACAGTGTACGTGGACAGAAAGTATGTGTGCCTGTAACAAGGTGTAAGAGTTGTGGTTTGTTTTCTCTTCCCAGTGTATGACAAGAACAAGAAGCAGTGCTTACCCTCTGCTGGTCAAGTAACGAGCTGCAGGACTATTTCGGGCTATGTTCCCAGCTGGAGATATGTGGTCAGTTGTCACAGAATCCCCAAAACTCAACAGGACATAAGCATCTTCTATTGTTTTTGGGGTCTGAAGAGCCAAAGTCTAAACCATCAAAAATACAAACAAAACAATTAACATATGAAAAATAATTCCTTTACCTTTCTCAAAAAAGTGCAAATTGCAAAATAAAGTCTCCCTTTTTGTACAAGTTATGAGAAAGAAAAAGCCTAACACTATTAAAAATGTTTATGTTTTTGAACAAATATGATGCCCTGGCTGTCTGCCAGCAGGTTCATGCATGAAGAAAATAGAGGAGACAAAAAAACCCATACATGGCTTTCTGTGATACATGCATGAAAATCGAGGATTCCTAGACATGTGCATGCATTAAAATCTCCATTTACTTCTAAATGGCACTGAATTAGCAAACCAAACCCTGAACTATTTGGTGTAACATGCATGCAGGCAGAACAGTGCATTTCATTTCCTGTTCTTTTTCTTTACTTGCTTTGTGACTATTTAGAAGTATTTCAACTTAAAAGGAGACTTTTCAAGAGCCCTGAAGCAAAAGGGAATCCATACGGTTTTGAGTTTCACTCATGCCTTTGTATTAAAATGAATACAATAGTGCAATTCTAACATTTGAGAACCAAGACCTCAATAGGCTTTTATGAATCCTCTCAGGCCCCTTGAAGTGGCTTTGCTTCACCTTCAGTATGAGTCAAGATCATTGCACACTTTGGCTTGATTCAAAGGGAAAGCACATACGTACCAGACCATCAAAGAAAGGAGGAGACTTGATGTAAGTAGATTTGGGATTCCAAGTATAGAGTTTATCTGAAGGAGCATCTAAAGCATTCCAAGCTTTGTTTACCGTCTGAAAAACACAAAATCCTTTCATTGATTTCCAAGTTTTCAGAAGCAACACAAATTACTTCCAAATCCAGGCAGAATTACAAATTTGTCTTTAGCAAGAGCCTCATTACTTCTTAAGAGTACTTTGGAAAATGCACGTAACAATCAACATTATGTTGGAGGTGTTTTTAAAATAATTCTATCTATTAAAAGATTTAGGAAAATTCTTCATTACAAAAGAAGAGACATTCATTCTATTTTCTGAGAATAACCTGCATTATGTACACATTATGTAACACTTCATAACTCTCTATTGTATTTTTAAGTAATGTTAAGAAACTTCCCTAACGTAAAAACCATACAAATATTTTGTTTCAACACTTGAGAAAGATTTCCAGGAAGACATTAGCAAGTAATGTCTTTTTTATGGTACCATTCCTATAAGTTAACACAAATTAATTTTATACCAGCTGAAAAAAAATTAAACATCTGTGAAGCTGAAATATTCCACCTTCTAGTATCAGCTGGGGATGCTGCTGAAAACACATCATCTACATGTTACATTAAAAATACGGTAAAGAGCAGTTTTCAAAACATGACTGTCTGAAAAAATGAATTAATGATCCAGAAGATTTTTTTTACAAAAAAAAATCATCTGTCAGAACAAAAGCAAAACCTAGAGATGAAAAAGGTTCATTTTATTATCATGATCATTTTATTTAATATCTTCAGAATAGCATAGTACATCAATCAAACTACTGCCAAGAGGATTAATTCACCTCTATTTTTTCATAGACCTCCTTGAACATCCCAGGAATAACAAATTGACGCTCAACAGCCTGAATCTCATTTCTTGTTGGCCAGATATCTTTCAGGAAAATCTTCTTCCCCGAAGCATTTATTCCTGCATAAAATGGTATTGTCAACTGTATGGCATAAATTTTTCATTACGAAGAAAGAAAAGTTTATCACTGTATTCTTTGGCTATGTGTCCCTTGTAACACTCACAACACATGCTTTATTTCACTTACAAGAGTCTGACAGAAAAGTGTGTTACAACGTTGGTAATATCTGTACATAACCCTCCTTTTGTGACTTCCAATGACCTTCTGGAATAATTTATAGAACCATTTACGTTGGACAGGATCTTTGAAGGTTGTCTGTGCTAAGAAAATCTACTAACTCAGACTGGCTCTTGAAAGACTATCACCCAGATATAACCAAAAATACGACCCAGTGGAATTAGGGGGAAGCCAAGCCTGAGCATTATTCTTTCTCCATCATACTGACTCCTTGTTGCTCTGACTCTTAACAATTGCATAATTTGTCTCCCAGAGGTACTCAGTACTTTAAAGCACCTCCCTAGGACAAATGTTTCTGAAGTGCTTAATTCCAAACAGTTTAGTGCTGTGAAAAGAAGCACCCCAACACCATCTTACCTAAAGGCTCTTTCTCAAAGTCAATCCGGATGGTCCCTGCAATTGCATAGGCTATCACCAGCGGCGGAGAGGCCAGGTAGTTAGCACGGGTGTTGGGATGGACACGCCCTTCAAAATTCCTATTGCCAGACAACACACCCACTGCCACAAGGTCTCCCTGTAAGATGGAGTTTGAGACAAAGATATGCCAGGTGCTTGCAGAATCCACACACACAGCAAGTCTGCAGAGCCTCACCGCACTGCAAAACAATGACCAGTCACAGAACGGTCTCCTTCTGAACAACCCCAAAACATTCCCCACAGAAAAGAGAATATAGACTGAATTTACTTTGTACAGAGCTGAGAAGAGTCAACAGACAGTATAATGCAGCTCAGAACAGCACACAGCAGAGAACAGCTTACATAAATAAGCCGCACAGGAAAAACTGCATACCTGTGTAATGGCCTCAACAACAGACTCTGCTAGGGGTCCACTATTGCCAATACATGTCATACAGCCATAACCCACCACATCAAACCTATACAAAGAACAAAAATAATCGTGAACAAAAAGTTACCCTGGAGCAAGACATTTAACCATTCAACAGTTGGTAATTGTTACTTTCAGGAGAAGTACTTCTTTAACAAATTAAATGCTGCTGAGAACAGCATTTTTGAAATGCTCTGTTTTTACCATTGCAGGGACTGTCCATGCACACAGAATGGGAAATGTGTGCATGGACAGCAAGAGAAATAACAATATAGTGTGATTTACACGGTTTCAAAACAATTAGTCTTGAAAATAACCCGTTCTTCTGCTTAAGAACATAAGTGTTCAAGAAGTTACAGCAGGCCTTCAGCACTGGTACCAAGCCAGCCAGCCCAGCAGCAATGTGTTCACTCATGCAGGACCGCACCATAAGGTACCTGAAATATCTTTTAAGCTGTACAGAAAAATCGTTATTCTATTGCATCACTTGCTGACAATGCTTTTAGTTAAGCAGCCGTTGGACAACAGTAAGAAAAGCACTCCTACCCTAGTTGAGAAAGGTAAGGCATAACTCCACTCTCCCTCAGATAATAAGTGACGACTCCGCTTCCTGGGGACAGGCTAGTTTTAATGTACGGCTTCACTGTCAAACCAGCTTCAACAGCTTTCTTAGCAAGCAATCCTGCAAAATACAGATGATAGTTGCAGATTTTCCTGGAAGTGAGACAGTTTGGTGGATAAGCATGTTAAGAGAAGTACCATTAAATAACTGGGAACAGAAAAGGCCAAGAAATGAAATGGTACAATTTTGAGCCAACAGCACTAATTTCATGATAACCGGCTAGAGGACAAGTGCTCTGTTGAACTGTAGATCCAGCCTGCAATTTCTGTTCACAACTAGAAAGTTGATGGAAGAAGTTGCATTCAGAAAGATGCACTCACTCAGCAAGTAGACATTCAAAATTCAGTGCGCTATTTGTAAGACAAATATCTCACAACAAATGCAATGAAAAACTGCTAAGTTCCCACTTACTGTGGTCCAGTAACCCAGAGAAGAAAGAACTGCCAGCATAGGACTTGCAGCCCTCAGGAGTAGAAGGCTACGAGAGCCAATGCTGGCCCTTGCCACAAACAAGCCTTCTCACAATCCACAGCTTGTTGCACAAGTGCTGTTTTACCACTCCTGGATTTGTAATATGTATAGAGATATTTCAGTGCAATGTGTTACTAGACACACATTTACCCTGAACTCCTTCCTTTGAAATTAATTGACCATACACAGATGAATGTAAAGAAAACAAGTTCTGTCCAGCTCTTTTCCATGATGAACATAAAAGAAGCAGCAGATAGGCAAACTATGCAAAACTTCACATTCCCTTGCTGCATTTTCCCCCCTCACACATGACATTCATTTAGATATGAAAATAGACATAAGCTGTGCTTTGATGCACCATTATCTTCCACATGAAGATGTCATCAAACTGTTTAGTCCTTGCCAGCTGTCTAGCAGCTCTGTCAGACGTGTCCTGGACCACGACACTTTTAAGTGTTGTGTGAAATGGCCTACACACATAAACTTAGAGAATCAGTCCTATTCCTGAAATCGATGAGGTTCCTTAGCTACTAGAGGAATGTGCAGAAACTGGAGCTCTTGGATACTTCTGCAAATGAGCCCATGAACAAATCCTAGGTTATCCTAGGAACTGAGTCTGACAGCTTGTTTGAAAGCATTGGCTTCTGTCTTGCTCCTCATACCATTTCTGAAAAGACAGCACAGTCAAACTCTCAAAGCTGGCAAGGAAATGCCAGAACTTTAGCTCCTCTGAGCAACCTTTAATCCAATACCTTTGTAAAGGCAGATTAAGCTTGCCATAGTTCCTACAGCACACACTCACTATCCCCACAGACACACAGCCCCTGCTTAGTGCACAGGATATATAACACTAGTTTGAAACAACTGTTCATAGCCTGGACTATTTTATCCTGGTTACTTATTTGGAAACACTGTATGTTCATTTACTTTTATTCGAAATGTCATCCTGAAAGCCAAATTGTTGTGTTTCTTGTGGGTATCTCAGAGGTTCTCAACACTGCAGTTTACCAAACGTTATCAGAGATTGGTAGAATTACTTCTTCCTTCCTTGTCAAGGTCAAAACATAAATGCTGCTATACAGAAAGGTGGCAAAGGTGAGAGTAGCCACTAAATCTGAGCACATACACCAAGATCCTTAGGACGACATTCTTCATGGTAATGTGCATTACATAGTGACTGCACACAAAGTACCAACTTTATTTGTATCTGCAGAGCATTCTACACTTTAAATCCATAGAGCTATTAAGCCAAGACAGCTGAAAGATCAGTACCCCTACTGCCTCAGAGAAGGTTAAAAATGCATGTCATTAGCCCAGGAGCCCAAACACGAGAGAACATGATACTCAACAGGCACAACTGAGGGATACACCCACCTAGATCTAAGGAAATAGACAAGGCAAACAGAGTCTGCCTGGAGAAAATCTACTTCTTGATCCTTGGAAGAAAGAAATACAGCTCTGTTTCTGTGATAATGCAGAATGGACCTGAGGAATGGACCTGTTAAGGGCAAGTGGATTGGGACACCTTGTTCAACTCTGCTCCTCTCAAAGAGGTAAGAAAACAAGCCTCTGCTTCCCTTTTGCCCCACATCTAGTTTATGATGGACTTTGAACCTGTTGCTAGAATTTAAAAGACCTTTGAGCTGGGAGGGGGGTGAACTGCTGTAAGATGTAAAGTATGCAAAGACAGATGCTAGTCTAAAAACAGGTGATAAGTATCACATCAAAAAGTCAAACACAAAGTGACTGTTGACAGAGACTGTTTGCAACCCAAAAGCTTCCTAGCACAACACAGGAACAAAGACAAATTATATTACTTTAACCAGGAAGTAATCATCACTGGTGAAGGGCCTTTGTACTGCCCACTGGACATCCCTTCTGACCTTTGTAGGAATAAAGTCTGCATTTCATGAACAGTCAGACAGACTACTAAGCCTTTACGTAGCAATGATCCTACAGTGACAGATACCATCTATGTATATGTTTGCAGAGGAGAGAAAGAAATATGTAAACATGTAGCCAAACACCTAGGAAACTGGGCCAAACTTGTTCAGTATAGACTGAACCCTTTGAGCTGACACTCTTCATTCCTATTTTGTTGCCAGAAGCACACATTAGGAATGACAAATTTTCCGCCCAGACTAGTCACGTTAAAAACGAACAATGTCCTGACCTGAAATTTTACACAACCAAGTAAGACTATCTGTTCTGTAGTGGTGCATACCAAGCTCACCTCTGGCATCCTCTTGGATGCAGTTAAGGTGCAAATGAAAAGGCTCTGAAAGCTGGCAATCCCTGAGAATGTAATTTGCTTCCTCTACTCACATCTACCATGCCCCTAGACTCTTGTAACAACTTAAGAGAGCAACCTCTAGCTACACGTGTGTTTTTCACTCTGCTGACAGATCAGAGCACCTTCAGACTTGCTCCAAAAGACCATTCTTCACTGTCTCTCTTCTGGTTTTGACTTTCAAAAGCCTCTTCTTAGCTCTATATACCAGCTTCTGTGCATTTGGAAAAGTGTTAAAAGTGTTGGTTAATTAAGTTTCAGCTTGCCTTGTAGAAAAGACAGAGCAGGAAAGAATACATTTTGGTCAACCTACATTTCTAGCTACCACTTGACAAGTCCTTCTGCTACCCTTAGAAACTAAGCTCAGTTTTAGCACTCCAAATGACAAAACCAGCACTGTACACATTGAATTACATCAGTGTTGTTGTCTTTAGGACACACATTCAGAGCCATAGAAGAAAACACAGCACATTAGGCAAATCAGCTTACCTGCACCCAACATGACTGAGGGGTTACTGGTGTTTGTACAGCTTGTAATGGCAGCAATCACTACTGAACCATGAGCAAGCTCGAAGTCATGGCCCTCAAAATTAAATTTGACTATGTTGTTGTGTCGGTCTGGGGCAATTTGGAATCCCTTGAATCCTTGCTGTAGGAGGAGAAAATAAGAATCAAAAGGAGTGGTTTTGACTAAACCCTAGTATGGGCTGTTTTTTCACCAATGAGAAGTATCTGTTAATTAATCCACGCTTGTGCTTTTAGGTCTAATGGTAAAGGTTTGCATCTCTGGTCAACCAAAATGGGGGACAAAAATGATTTTTCCTGGAGTTTCTCCTCCTCTCTGTTTACTGGTAAAACAGCCAGTCTTTGCAACAAAACAGATTTGTATTTTCTGCCTGCATGAACATATCCTTCTTCGAATTTCTCAGATGCTTTTCACTCATGTATGTTACAGGTTCCTTATCATACATAGTCTTAGTACACAATCTAGTCCTGAGATTTTAGTCTAACATGTAAGATTTTTAAGCCAAGATTATCAAAAAGCTTGAATGTATATCAGGATCTGGTTTGAAATGCAAAGGTCTGATAGTTGGAAAAAAACTAAAGAGCAAGAAGGGACAGTTCATGCCATGAAAAATTACATTTAGAGATCTGAAAGCATAAGATCACCTAATAGAGTTTGGAAAATGTAACAAATTAAGACTTATCTAGTTTCTTGATTTACATCACTAGAGTTCTGTAATGCCTTTAACAAGGATGGTTACTGTATCAGGTAAGGATTCAAACTGATGTAGAAAACTTAGGAATCCAGGAATACTCATTAAAATATAAATTTAGCTCTTCTTTCAATGACCATTTTTGACTGGATGGTGCAGAATGCAGTCATTGTTTTCTGTCTTTACCACTAACATCAAAGAGTCACAGAGACACGTGCAGTTCTGCTCTGCTGAACAGACTCAATACTTAGTGCAAAACTACATTGTGGACTCAGGGCATAACCTGCTTGGAATGCTTGGAGAGCTGAAGAACTGGGTAGTTACCTTAGAACTCAGTGCAGTAGGTATTTTGTCCCCTAAATTAACAACCCCTCATTGTGGCAGAGTTCAGAAATCTCTATGTCAAAACGATGTTAGGCCTAAGATCAGAAAGAAACACCACTCCAATATGACACTTTCATGCAAGAGAAGTAACACCCCAATTTTAAACTACCTATTGCTTCTGTCACCTTTGCAACTGCAGTCAAATATCCTCATTTATTTTTCACCAGGCAAACAAACAACACACAACCCCAGAGCATAGCTCCTGAACACCAGATAGCTTTTAGAAGCACGCATTAGTTTGTTTACCCAAATGTTCCCAGTTCTTACCTTGGCTCCCAGACAAGCCTCAAAGTCCTTCTTCATATCTGATACAGCAACTTTGTCCTGAGGTCTTTTTGGTCCACTGCAGCAAGGTACAACAGTATGGAGATCCAACTCAACAACCTGTTCAAGTAAGATAAACAGAGAGTGGTTGGGCACTGCCTGGTAGGTTGAAGCCAGGTAAGCCACAGATATGCTTACCTTTGCTGTTGAATCAATGCTAAGTCTGCACACCATTATTTGCAGAAATTATTGAAGACACATGAGAATGGGAAGATCAGAAGAAAAGGAACATTTCTAATTTTAGATGCTGCCAGCTCACTGGTATGGCTATCAAAAGTACTAAAGTTACTAAAATCCCAATGTAAATAAAGCATCTAAGCATTATAAATTATTTTTTAATTTGTCTTTTCACATGCTAGAAGCAGGTTAAAAAATGATGTAAAGAAATATTGGTACTGATAGAAACCAAAAGCAGACTACAAATCAAAAGCAGACTATTCATATATTCCTCACTCATTTTCCAACTTTGTTTTTGTAATGTGTTACATCCTTTCAAATCTACTAAGATTTTTGAATAATCATGCATACCCAAACACAAGTTACAATAAAAAATTTTACAGTAGAGAAAACCAGGGATATTCCTGAGTTTTCTGGGCACAGAGTAAGATCTTAATTTTCTTGCACAGAAAATTACTTGTGTGCTCTGTGGTTACCACACAGGAATTCTAAAGCTCCTGATTCACACAGTAAAATAAGTAACTGAACAGAGAAAGAGTAAAACTGCAAACAAGGCTTACACATAGTAGCCACATTACCTCCATGGCTACACTTCAGATTGTCCTTCAGTCTGGAAGGACTTCTCAAAGCTCCATAGAACAAACTGCAGAATCTGCACCAGCCAGAGGTGGGTTGAGAGCCAATCTATACCTACATCCAAGTATTCACACCTGAAGAGCCAGCTGACTCATTCTACCGGGCCCTAAAATAAGACAGCTGTGCAGACCAAACCAAAGGACAAGAAATCCTTTGACTATTTCTTAGTTTCTGTTAAAAACAGACAATTGTTACAACGAAAGAGGACAGAGCATAAAGCTAAGAGCCAGAAGACAGAGTAATTTCTAACCTGTGTGAAGTCCGGATCCTGAGAGGAATTCTGGAAATCTCTTAGCATTCCCACAGCCTCAAGATACCTTTTTGTGTACATAACCTTCTCTTTGTCACGGCCTAAAATGAAAGCCAGATACAGCAAAACCAAAATGCAAGTGAAACGGAGGAACCACCAACTGACAGAACATGAGAAAGTGCATAACAGGCACACTGTCAATAGCACTACAAGACCCTTTCAAGAGAAATATTAGAAAAACAAACCAATTGAGCAGACTTAGTGGATTTTGCAGAACAAAATCTTAGGTTCTTATTTCTGTTATCTGGACAATCTAAATTCTGATTTTTGGCAGGCTGCTAAAAGTCTAACACTCAGCTCTCCTTAAACATACAAACTAAGTGCAGGTACCAGCCTCAATAAGCAAGTATAAATTTAAAAAATGAACTGAAGTTCAGAAGGCTTCGCCTGATTTAATCCGACTGCTAATGTCATATAGACCTGGAGTCCTTTCAAGTCCCCTTAACTTGTGGTCTCTTATACTCACCAGTTTGTATCAGGTACCCAATGCTAATATCATCCACTGGGAAATAGGCAGCTGTTGCTCCATACTCTGGACACATATTGGCAATGGTGGCTCGGTCAGCAATGGACAGTTGGGCAACACCAGGACCAAAAAACTCCACAAATTTACCCACGACTCCAACTTGGCGAAGATGCTGTTATAAAAATACAGCGCCTGTATCATTGTTATGTGTCAAATGACATGAGCATGTCTGTTATGACATCCAGCTTTTGACTCAGAGAAATCTCTTGTGAAGATTTCTACAGCCAGGAAACCAGGAAGCTTTTGTTTAACTAAATTATGAAGATGAGGACACAGAGATGCAAAGTTTCAATAGCAAGGTACAACATAGGACAATATTTCTTCTAAAACTTGCTTTTTCTTTCATTTAAACTAGACTATCTTACAACTGCATTTTTCTCAACATGGTGTTCTAAGAGGAGGAGAACTGTGTGGGGAGTCTTCAGACAGCAAACCCAGGAAAATGGAAAAACAGGGAGATCCAACTGCACAAGTACACGAGTCACACTGAACACACAACATCTGAATAAAATAATGAAAAAAGTTGGTTTTCCCCATCTGAAGGTGTCTCTGTAGACAGCATTCCGTGATGAACTTCTGTACCAGATTTCTGACTTCCAACAACACTAATACTGACCCAGTAATGCTCTTAATTCAGTGACAATGCACAGAATGAGTAAATATACGATGAATATATGACATGAGTCAAACACCTGCACATTAAAGAAATCAGACTGTGGTTCCTGTTTGGTTTCCAGCTTTTATATTGCCTTATTTTAAGTGGTGACTTCAAAAACAAGTCATCAGGATTTTTTTGAGGCAGAGGAAAAAGCACTGCTGCTTCAAAACATTGCTGAATTCCAAAATATCTCAACATTATTTTGTGTGGTTTTTGGGAAACAGATTTGCCTAGAAAATTGTTCTTAATGAGCTGATTTCAATCCACAGACAGTGATAAAGCTTTTTAAAAGTTCAAAATGACTACCTGGATGCGCACACAAAGCTCTTAAGCATTCTGTACAGTTGCTCTGTCCTACAGAATGCGTTTAGCTCTCAGCAGTAGTGGAAAAATATCTAATCTCAGTAATTTACCTTGGTAATGGTGAGCACAATGTCAGTGGATGTTACCAGCTGCTGAGGGTTTCCTACCAGCTTGTAGCCAACCACCTCAGGAAGGACCATGCTGATCGGCTGTCCCAACATCACTGCTTCTGCTTCAATGCCACCCACACCTGCACACAACAGGAGGATACAATGCGGCTATTCAGAAGGATACTAACATGTCAGAGATAAACACCTGCAGTCAACTGCCTGATGAGTACTCCATTGAAGGCGTGAAAGGGGAGGGAAAACACACAGCCTGAGTCTGCTAAGAAGCACACCTCATCTTGCTGCTGTTTCTGCAAGGCTGGGCTTTTTAATTTCATTTTGTTTCATATTTTCATCCTTGTTCCAAAGCCATTAGATGTGATATTAGGTGAATATAAGTAACTTACTCTAAGGATGCTTGGCTTTTACAATAAAAGATGCAAAAGTTTTATTTAATATCTTAAACATGCAACACAACAAACCAAGAACCACTGACATAGCACTGAACATGATGTGCTGTGAGTGAAACATATGCAGACCATGATTGTTGGTCACCAAATGAAAACTCAGAAGTCATTTTGAAAGAAAGAAATACTACAAAGGAATGCTAACAGAAAAGGTACTTGTTAAGACAAATATCTTCCCTTATGTCCACTATGTTTCAACAGCGTTTGGGAACGTGTAGGTGGGAATCTTTGTGTAAGCACACCTTCAATATTAGAATTTCAGCTACTACTTAATATTGCTAATTCATTAAGGTAACATATCAAGATGTCATAGTCATACGAAATCTAACAAAGCCATGATATTTATTATCTAGCAATTTGGCATTAAGCAGCCAAACCATTAAGCAGTTTTAAAACTTTTTGCCTGTAGAATTTTTTTGCCGTATATTTATCCTCTCCTCTAAAATCTCCTTCTACCTTTTGTTTAGCTTAATGAATACTGAGCTAGAAAAAACCGCCTTATGAATGCCAATCACTACTCCAATCCTTTTTCCCACTTAGTCTAAGAATGGTTCTGAAAAATAATTTCTAATTTCTTTTATTCAAAATTATATACCTCTGATAATTTAAAAGATAATGCTGTCACAGATCCAATCATGTTGGCTACTTTCACCGAGTATTGAATAATTTTTAAACAGTCAAGTAAGTTGACATCACTGATTGACTACCACTGAAAGTCGTGAACCAAGTTCAGCATCACCAGCCTCTGGGAAAAGATGTTGGATCCAACAGTATGCATTTTGAGCATGTACTGTATAGATTGTATCCAGCCATACTTTTCATATTCTGGAGAAAAATTGAGGCTGAGAGCCACTTTTCCAAGCAGTTTTTAGTGCTACAACTTCATCTAAATAAAGGGTCCATGCATATGTTGCAACCAAATATAGAATAAGAAATCTGTCTAATCCCAAAGATGTCATGCTTTAGATACACTGAACTTGTTTACCTTTGTATTGTAAGCCAGGAATTCTTTCACTCTCAATTCAGAAAGTCTCACTCAACTAATATTGCTGCAGTAGTATAGGCGAATTATTAAAAACAGGAAGTCCCATCACATGTGGTGCTCAGAATTTCACAAGGACATTCATGAAAAATTAGCAAATACTCTTTAATAACACAATGTGTTCCATATTTGTACAATAGCTGTTTCAATAGAGCACCTATTCAATAGAGCACCATAACACAGGAAAATAAAGGCTCAGCTGAAGTCTTTGCTACTCTGTGAGATGACTACAAATACACCCACTCCACAGATACCTATTTATTCAATAATTCAAGCACTTCAGTTCACCACTACAAGGAAAAATAAATTATTTATATCTATTCTTGTAAAAAATATTATGCAGAGAACTGGGCATCACAGTTCTGCTTTCCATAATGTTCTCTCCAAGCATATTTAAGTCACTCAGATTTAATTTTCAGCACCTTCCACCTAATAGATTTGTATTTGCAGTACTTTTTGGATAATCCAACACTTTTAAAGTAGCCAAGTGACATAAGAAAAATTGGATGGTCAGTGATACCTCAATTATATTCTTTTATTTAATATTTTCCTTATCTACTTCCTTGTGATTTAAATGCAGAATAGCAAAGAATATATGAAGAAAGAAAAACAGCCAAAGCCAGAAACATGTGTAGTAAAAATTATCTGAGGCAGTTATAGGAAAGGGGAGCTTAGTTACAAAGTCTCACATAAGACTGTAAGAGACCTTATCAGGTTACTTGCATTTCAGGTTAGGCTACGTAACAGTGTCTAGCTGGCAGAGAGATCACTTTTCTTCACAGCGGCCCATATAGTGCCATGTTTTAAATTTGTTACCAAACTGGTGTTGAAAGCACATCAGAGTTTCAGGTATTCCTAAGGAGTGCTTACACAGTATCAATGCATTTTGTTTCTCATCCTGCCCCTAAGCAAGTAAACTGGGGTGGGGAAAATATTGGGAGAGGCATAGCCAGGACAGCTGAACAGAGCTGAACAATGAGATATTCCATGCCATAAAACATCAGGCTCAGCACCAATTGGGGAGGTGGGCTTTCTGAAGTAGCCACTGCCCAGGGACTGGCTGGGCTTTGGTGTGCTGATAGGACCTGGTGACTGACTGTCTCTGCATCACCTCCTTAATTTCCTTTCTCTACACTCACCCCGCTTCACTTAAACTGTCTTTGTCACTACCCATTAGTTTAATCTTGCATTTGGACCAACAATTCTCTTTCCCCCTGTGCTAGCAGGAGGAGTGAGGAAGTGACTGGGTGGGGGTGATCTGCCAGCCAGGGTCAACTCACCAGAGCCCAAAACACAGCTCCCTGAGCCAAGAGACTGCTCATGATACACTGCTGTACATACCCCAGCCAAGTACTCCCAAGCCATCGATCATGGTGGTGTGCGAGTCAGTGCCCACCACACTGTCCGGATAGTAGTAGCCATCCTGATCCATCACCACTCTTGCCAAGTACTCCAGGTTCACCTGGTGGATGATCCCAGAGCCTGGTGGAATAATCCTGAAGTTTTTAAAGGCTTGAGAGCCCCACTGAAACAAAAGGAATTAGAGTAAAAAAAGCTTCAACATGAAAAAGAGCTTTCATTCACTGAACTTTTCTCCATGCAAGTAAGATTATTTTTGTCAGTACCTTTAAAAATTCAAATCTTTCTTTGTTCCTTTCAAATTCCAGGTCCTGATTTTTTTGCAAGCTGTCTGGCCTGCAAGTGAAAGTAATCAGCTGTCAGAACCAAAAGTACCACCTGAATTTTATATCTAGTCAAATAAACTCAAAGGCTGAAAGAAAAGAAGATTTATTAACTAATGTGAATGCTGACCCATTGCACCATTTTAATATCACTACAGGCAACCAATGAAAAGGACTTAAGAAATCTTAAGAGATAATGCCTGAACTCTGCTTCAGATGTGAGTACTAATCTGAAGTTGGCAGGCCTAAATGCTGTAGCCTGAGAAAGGCAACACTACACGCTAGCAAGATGTGACATTTCCAACACCTAAATCAGAAGCAATCAGCAAGGCAGTAAAGGAAACTGGAACACAACTGTCCTGCAACTTTATTTTAAAAGGTTGCCATTATGATACGTGCTGTCTGAAGCCTCTGTGGTTCAAAAGCAGACAGTGTTAACAAATTATTTACTTCAATCAGCTGCCTAATTTAGGTCTAAAGAGTTTGAAAGAACTGAAGCATAAATATGGCCAAAGTTCCCAATATGAGAGAAGAATCTCTATTTTCTTAAATATGTTAATGAGCCTAATAGAAATAAAACGGCTGTGATAAAAAATGATTAGTAACTGCATATAAAAAAACTTCAAGAAGATGGAAGGAAACCATCATAAAACGTGATTGCAGGATCTATTTGGAAGGCTAGTTCAGTAGGCCCATATTTATGTACCATATTTATTGAAGGGGAGAAAGACCTCTATACAGAGGTCTTGTATTTCACTGTGAGTTTAGTGAATCCTAGTGAGTCTTTCTATTTTGTATCCTTAGCATGCTGAGGACTGAATAGTCTTATGTTTCTTTCAGGACTCATAGGGGCCATAGTAAGCAGTGTCTCATGCTCTTCTGCTTGGAGGCACTGAAGCAGAAAGCAGTTCCTCAGAGTTGAATCTGGTATAGATCACCTCTATTCTTAGAGAAGTAAGGAAGAAAGGAAATATTCTTATTTGTCCTTTCTAAAAATCCTTATGGGGTCAAAAAAAGTGCATGTGGGGGAAAAAAAGCCATTTATGAGCAATAAATAATAATGCAGCACTATTAAAGAAAAGTACAATAAACACAGGCCTGGAATGAGTCTATTTTTATCAACATTTAGTAGAGGCTTTTGCTGCTTAGAGATGCACCTCAGATAGAGAAAATTCTCCCCCTAACTCAATGCAGCTGATACAACAGTCTAAGTTTAAAATTTCTTAATGTGGGGAATGTTGTAGTACAAACGCTAACAGTGTCACCAGCAGAACCACCTTGGTAACAGTAACTGGATTCAATTTACATACTACCATTAAGAAGTAAAGAGTGATTTTTTTTATTCTTACTGCCTGTTGAAATCAACCTGGATGGAGTGATCTATCACGAGATCAGCAGGACAAATAGGATTGATTTTTTCAGGGTCCCCACCAAGTTTCTTCACAGCATCACGCATTGCAGCAAAGTCAACCACAGCAGGCACCCCACTACAAGAGAAACAAAATGGGCATGGTGAAACAATTTGGGTAAGAGGGGAAAAAAACCCACAACCCACCAAAATCTTGAGATACAAAACTACTGTCACATACAAAGCAAACTGCACTCCTCCATTTTCAATGCAAGCAAATAATGAGTAGTAACCAGAACTTCTGGTATTTCAGCACTTGACCTAAGAGATCTTTTCAATATTTCTTTTAACACAGCTTCTGATCCTTCTCTGAACACACATTCTCAGTCTTCTACTGGGGTATGTTCTACCATGATACCTTCAACCAGCTTGGAAAACCCTCTTACATACTTGCCTATGTGATTTTGCTGACTGCTAAAACAAAAACGAGTTCTCTGATGTGCTCATAAAGATCGGGCATCAATGAGCAACCCACTGAAAAAACTACATTTCTATAAGAGCAGCCCAAAGCAATAAGGGTTTATGTTTTCAACTCTGACCATAAGGAAGTTACTATGCAACAAGAGCAGTAAAAAGCTTTTTAGTTCCTACTGAATTTTACCTTGAAAATCCTGAATAATTACCAAAACATAAACAAGGAAAAGGATCCACATTATCTAACCTGGACACAATTAATTGATGTTGTTCAGCAGTTTGACTTATCCTGGGATAAGTTTTTTAGAAGAAAAATAGGAAATTCTGTTACCTAGGGAAATTTGAGGGAGGGGGGTAGGAGGAAAGTAGCAGAAGAGTTATTTTGCCAACTTACAAATGTTATGCAATTGATATGGAACTGACATTATATCCTTCTACTATCTTATAAAGAGGACAATCTGAATGTAACTCTTGTATGGCTTTTGGAAAGTTGCCAAATCTGTCTTTTTCAAAAGGACCTCAGAGGCCTGTCCAAGAGCTCATTTTTCAGGAATGTACTTGCTCTGCAGACTTATAGGCACATTTTTAAAGCTCAGCAGGAGTAGGGGGTAAGAAAGAAGAGCAAAAAGAGAAGGAACAATATTTGCTTGAAAGTTCAGCTTCCTCTCTGCTCCAGTTTTTCAAAACATTAACAACAGCTAGTGGATGAAAAATAGTTGGGAAATCAGCACTTCTTTCATTTGAAGTTTTGCCAATTTTTTCGAATGTCTTTAAACTTGAGCTTTACTGGGTCTGTAGCACTTTGACAACCTCTATGAAAATGCAAAACAGAGGGTATGACAGCTAAGACACTTTACTGTTGAGGAAGAAAATCAACTGGCGGCGTAGCTGCACTGAATTTACCATGCATTTAAATTATAAAATATTTTATAAGGACAGAGGATAAAGATACAAAGAACAGTGAGTAGACTTCCAAGTCAGATGCTGTATTAGAACAGTTAGATGTTTCACCTGAAAATTGACTTTCCACATTGAACAGGGACTATTATATGATTATTACTGACAGCTGGGGACTCACTACAATAACAAGGCCCAGTTTTCAGAGACCATTAGGTAGGAATCTCAATTTGCATTTCTGGGAAAAATAATATGCTCATTTTTTCAACAGCAGAGAAGTCTTTAAAAATATAATAATACTGATTTAGAAGACGAAGTAATGATGCGGGTTATAAATGAGAACTCAAATAGGTAGAAAAACTGAAAGCAAGAGCCCCTGGGGAACAAAAACAAACAAACAAACAAACAAACAAACAAAAGCAAAACAAAAACAAAAACAAAAGCAAAACAAAAAACAAAACAAATAAACAAAAACAAATAAGCAAAAAAACCACAGTGACCAAGAGAGGGAATAGACAATACCACCTCTTCAAAGAATGAATTTTAAAATCCAGACTTCCTCAATGGGATGCAATTTATAAATCCCATTTTCTTCCCCTCTTTTGAAGTTTGGTAAAGATATTTACTTCTCTATCTCAGAAGAGTTTCTTTTAATGCTCCTATTCTGAGTGTTTGCCTCTTCAAGTGTTGTCTGTAGCATGACACCCAGGAAAGTTGAAAAAGGCTTTTCCAAATATCTCACTGCTATTCTTCCCCTCAGCTCACCCCTCCACCCCAAGCTGAGCATTGCTGCACTCTCAAAAGCCCCTTTTCCTTGCTTTGGAGAGCATCAGACTCACGTGAAGTCTTGCAGAATAACTCTTGCAGGCCTAAATGGCACTTCAACATTCTTGTGTTGCATTACTTTCCAGTTGAGAATATTCTCAACATCTCCTTTCTTCACTAGGAACTCATCACAGTTACGGATAGCTGCTTCCAGGAGGACTCGAATGGAAAATGGCAGGCGAGCTGCATGGGTAAGAGGGAAGAAAGAAATTCAGTTTTTACGTTAGGGCATATACCAGCAAGCCCAAGGGTCCATGGTTGCCATATTCTCACAAAGCTTTATCCAAACCCCTTTTCCAGCCTCCAGCTTTGCCAGGAGGTCAGTACTAACTGACGTGTTCCACTTGATGCTTTCAGCGGGTTTATTATCTCAGCTCCTGTGACACAGTAGACATCTTTGCTGAGGAACTTTTCCACCCTCCATAGCACAGCTAACCCAAACATGCTGTGCTCACCTTGTTTTTCTGCAGTCTGCTCTCACTCTTGTCACTGAACACAGACATATAAATGGACTAGGAAAAGCATAGTTTTCTACCTGCTGTGTTAAAATGCACAGCTTTAATGGTTTATGCAGTCTTTTAGTCTCAAGAGATGGAAGATGAAACTGAATGAAAGTCAGACTGTGCATCTATTAACCTTCTTTTACTTTAAATTAGAAATATTTAAAGACAACACAAAATACTATTGGAGCAGTCCTCACAGCTTTACTACAAGGAATGGGCCTAAAACGTTTCAGTCCTTCCTCCTCTGGTCCACTTTAATAACAGTTGTTTGATTTTAACATCTTTTGAGAAGTTTGTTCCGACTTTCTACATAGGGCTGGGCCCCAAGACATAAAAGTCACTTAATCACAGTGAGACCTCATTAGTGCTATTGTAAAAAAAACCTCCATCTTTTATTAGGGACACAGCAAATCAAAACAATTTGTGTTGGTTGCTGTTGGGGTTTTTGTTTTAGGGGTTTTGGAAGTTTTGTTGGATGTTTTGGAAGTTATTGTTATTACTGTTGTTGTTTTGGATTCTTTTAGAGTCTCCTCCTGCTCTTCCCTGCTGAAATATTCCCTTTTTATGCTGGATAGTGAGGATTGCATCCTTTTTTCTTTGAAGAATCTGGAGGTTATTACTCTCGGACTCCTGGAGCGGGTCAACTGGTAATACTGTATGTATATTTTCTATTCCTTAATTGTCTTCTTTATCTATTCTTCTCTCGCATTCTACCCACCAAGACTGACATTAATAGACTGCTCACTTATCGGAGGCTGCAACGGATACGTGTTGCCAACAGAGAAAACATTCCTCCTCTTGTTCCCTGAATTCTCCTTAATCACCTGTTTCCTTTTGAAACACCAAACACCCACCATAGACAACTCCAATCTGTAGATACTCACTTTCCAAGTCAATGGCACAGAAACTAAGATTCTTACCAATACCACTGAAAGATTTGGGAAATGTCAGAGGATCTAAGGAGAAAGCCTCCTCAGAAAGGATTCTCTAGTCACTACTGTTTTCAAAACTGAAAAATCTGATTGGTTCAGTCATACATATCAGTGTTAGATCCTTTCCAGCCTTTAGCAGTATAAGAAAACTTGTGCTCTTAAGTCTTGCCTAGCCCACCTCACCCATTCAGGAAAAACAAGACTGCTGTGTGCACAGTATGCTGAAAAAATACTACTGTGATCTTCCCAATATTTCTGACGTTCTAAACTTCAAGAACTAAATTTTACAAGATTCGCCTTTTGAATTCATAGTTCTCACCAGAGAACAAGTATCATCCAATGTGGCGAAGTCTGTTCAGGTTCCGTTCATCAGTATTAACAAAATGCTCCTCTTATGTTGTCAACATACCGTATCTCACATCTTCCAATTTGCTCAGATTAAAGAATTTCTTCAGAGGCTGTTTTGGGTCCAGTGGCTCCACAATACGTACAAAAGGGTTGCTCATGGTTGTTGAAGACTGTTAGTGTCCCTAAAACAAAAGAAAAATCAACAATATTTTCATGACATCTGTCCTGCATACAAAGCACATATCCCACAGCCTACTATGTATCTATCCCACACACAAAGGCCTGTACCATAGAAAAAGGTACTGTCAATCATTCCCTTCCACCACAAACCTACTTGTAACACATTCTCAGAGATAAAAAATCTGAAGGAAGATAGGAGTATTGTGAAAAATATGGATACACCACATGGTGTAGAATCATAGAATCTTAAAAGCTGGAAACAAC
The DNA here is from genome assembly GCA_027576195.1 of Cossypha heuglini. Taxonomy (NCBI): domain Eukaryota; kingdom Metazoa; phylum Chordata; class Aves; order Passeriformes; family Muscicapidae; genus Cossypha; species Cossypha heuglini. The sequence continues at coordinate 40,651,673 of JAODKT010001744.1, forward strand.
CTCTAAGATCATTGAGTCCAACTGTTAACTGAGCCCCACCGTATCCACCACTAAACCATGTCCTCAAGTGCACCTCCACACACCTTTTGATGATAAATCCATCACTTCCCTGGGTAGCCTATTCCAAAAACTGGAATAAATTTTTACTAATATCAAACATAAACCTCCCCTGGTGCAGCTTGAGAACATGTTTCATCCTGTCTCTACCTGCCTGGGAGAAGAAACTGACCCCATCTGGCTACGCTCTCCTTTCAGGGAGTTGTAGACCTTATCAGGTCACCCCTGAGCCTCCTTTTCTCCAGGATAAACAACCTCATCTCCCTCAGGCAATCCTCACAGAACCAGTGCTCCAGACCCTTCACCACCTTTGTTGCCCCTCTCTGGGAATTCAATGTCTTCCTCATTCTCTTCTTTACGCTGTTTCTAGAGAGTAATTTGTGCCTCTGTGATTCACAAACCACCGTGACAACATAGTCCCATTTCTTCAAGCACCCACACCCAACTCCATCACTCCTTTCTGGTGGGAAGAGAATCAGAGCAGGAAAACTGAAAAAATTCATGGGTTGAGATAGAGATGGTTTGATAGATAAAGCAAAAGCTGGACCTGCCAGCAAAGCAAAACAAGGAGTTCATCTACCTCTTTCACAGGCAGGCAGGTGTTCAGCCACCTCCAGGACAGCAGGGCCCCATCACGCCTCATGGTGATTTGGGAAGACAAACACCATAACCCTGAACAACTCCCTCTTTGTTCTCCTCACAGCTCTATATACTGAGCATGATGCCATATGCTGTGGGATACCCCTTGGGTCAGCTGGGGTCAGCTGTCCCAGCTGTGT